>JAGXOD010000072.1:2882500-3482500 GCA_020368025.1 Brachyhypopomus occidentalis
CTTTCCTCCCTCCCTCTCTCTCTCTCTCTCTCTCTGTCGCCTCCATCCTCACTTTCCTCCATCCATCCCTCTTCTTCCAGCCTTTTTAGAGGCATTACATCTCTGTAGAAAGAGGATGACCTTCCAGTAGAAAATGTCTTCTTTCCTGCTGTTTGAACTCACCATAAGCCATATTAGTGACAGGGACCAACAGGATTTTCTCAGAGTTAATTGGAGTTCAAAAAGGCCCAGGGGACAAATGCTTAGGGAATGTGTATCTAGATAGGAGTATATAGTGTGTATATAGAGAGGAGCTTGATAGAAATGAATGAGTATATGAATGAATCTATTGAACAACTATTTCCTTCTCTCTGCAAATTTGCCACTGTTTGTGACAGATGGAATATGGGTAATTTGGTGGAGTAAATAAGGTAAAGGAAGGTGCAGTGACAAAATATAAATCAATGGATCAAAGATACTGTACTCACTAATTGAATACACAGTACATGCAAATGTGCATAAAATGGGGCCCAATACATACAGCACAACAGAAGTCTGCATTTCAAGCTTGTACTGATACACAGGCAGATGCTTAACTTCACAGTGGAGGTAAAACTCTTGTGCTTGGACAGGGAGCACAGGGTATTTCACAGGACGGCAGGTTTGGACTGTGTAGAAGCAATTTCTGAAGTGTTGATCTGGGTACGAGAGGATCAGAAGCCCTTCTCTACTCCGGATTTGTGGGGATGGATCGATAGACTATCACACATGCTGACTTTGGAAGCCACCCTAACATTGGCAACAGTCTGAACTGTAGGGGCAGAATCTGGTGGAAGATGGTGGCCACTTTTCCAGGCGGGTTGTGGAAGTGGACTAAGATTGGCTTTTTGGTATTGAGTGTGTGGTTTCCTGTGCTGTATGTTCTCAGTATTGTTGGTTCTCTGTGCTGTTGGGTCTCTCTGTTGTGTGGGTTCTATATGCTTCTGGTTCTCTAAGCTATGGGTTCTCTGTGTTGTATGGTGTTGTATGTTCTGTGTGCTTTGAGTTCTCTGTGCTGTGGGTGTGCTTTGAGTTCTCTGTGCTGTGGGTTATATATGCTGTGCATTCACTGAGCTTTGAGTTCTCTGTGCTGTGTGTTCTCTGAGCTTTGAGTTCTCTGTGCTGTGTGTTCTCTGTGCTTTGAGTTCTCTGTGCTGTGGGTTATATATGCTGTGCATTCACTGAGCTTTGAGTTCTCTGTGCTGTGTGTTCTCTGAGCTTTGAGTTCTCTGTGCTGTGTGTTCTCTGTGCTGTGTGTTCTCTGTGCTTTGAGTTCTCTGTGCTGTGTGTTCTCTGTGCTGTGAGTTCTCCCTTCTGTGCACCACTCCCTGTACTGTGTGTTCTGTCTACTGAGGCTGCTGGCATGCAGAGCAGAGGGTGGGAGATTTAGAAGCCCCTTCCCTGCCCCCCCTCACTCCCCGGCAGGTATGCAGCATGGGGAAATAAGATAGCAAGAAGTAACATTGCAGTGGGGGGGCGTGGAGGGATTTGGAGTAACCTTGAAATAAGCTTTCACTGTCACCACTGCAGTACGGCTGTGTGTGTATACATATGTATATGTGTGTGTGTGTGTGTGTGTGTGTGTGTGTGTGTGTGTGCAACATAGAATGTAAGAAGAACTGTGGGAAGTGTTTGATGGGTGGGACTTGGATTAACTAGATAGCTTTGAGAGGAGCAGGCAGGGGAGAGTACACACTCTCTAGGTTTTCGGGTTGCTTAATTTCCCCCATTTCACTTTAAAGGTGGTGTCATGATTCTCACATGAGATGGAGTATAGTGCAGTTCTTTACAAAGACCTTGTTTAACATGCAGTCCAGAAACAGCTAAGAAAACCTGACTGTGTAGTCAACATTATTGCCACAGCAGATACTGGCAGACATATTGAAATATCCCTGTGGTATAACATGAAACACGCAGGAACTGAGAACAGTCTCAAATGTCTAACAAATGTGCTTGAATTATAAATCCTGCAACTACAATAGAGTGTGACTCATTTTAGCTCTACCATTGATTTATCTAAGCACACAACCTGAGCGCAGCTATATGAATCCAGCAGAATCTGGACTGCCCCGCTAATGACAGTAGCCATGTCAAGATCCTGTGTTCGTTGCTGGATGTGAACAGGGGTCAGAGATCCAGGACCATACATTCACATTCTTTTCCATCTTATTACATGCAGAAAAAGATAACAGTCCACTATTTGTAGACATTTGTTTGATAATGGGTTACAAAGTGATTTACTCATGCAATATACTAGAAAGACCATGAGGCATTTATATGCAGCCTTAATTGTGAAACTGAATTTTTCTATTCCTTGGTGCAAAGGAATTGCTGATTCAAACTTGGATGCTTTCCATATCTTCTGTTCATGAATTGAATTAAATGAATAATAAATGGATTAGAACCACTGAAGTATTTCACATCCCTCTAAAGTTAATTACACTAGCTCAAATGGCCAATTAATATTGAGACTTAAGTTATGTAAAAGGAAGCATTTCATATAGAAGTAAGAATTGCAATAGACTGCTAAGTTACAGGCAACCTGTGGTAGCACAAAGTGACCATAGTACACTTACAGTGGTCGCAACGGCTTTAGTACAACAGCATTAGAATAATCTAATAAAAAGAACTTAAAAGTTTTATATTATTGCTAGGTGACAAATCACATTTTGAGAAACAATGTTGACTTCAAATGTCATTGCACAATAAAGTATAATATATAATATTAGTTAATGCAAAAGTGAGTCAGTGTTCTAATCTTTTTCACTTTAGAATTTAACAGCCTTCCAGGCATGACTGTTCTTTCAGCAACTGCCGTTGTCCTTCGTGTCCTACACACAGGAAAACACCCTGCCTTGCCTTTCACTGGGAGACTGGGAGGCTGAGAGGCGAACTGTTCATGGTCATAGCTCAGCAGCTCCTGGGTCTCGGGACCCTCTGTTTGGCCAGAGGCGCTAATGTCACGCTGGAGCCAACTGCTAGCCCGCTAAGCAGGCCTGAGGAGAGCGTGGGTGAGGGGAAGGGCTAAAAATGGCCTTGGCACAGAGAGGCAGCTGTGAGGGGCTGAGCAAATCTGCACTCCAGCACCCTGGTGCCAACACACCCACGGGCTAGCACATACACAGGCTAGCTCACCCTCACCCACAGGCTAGCACACCCTCACCCACAGGCTAGCTCACCCTAGCCTACAGGCTAGCACACACACAGGCTAGCTCACCCTCACCCACAGGCTAGCACACCCTCATCCACACACTAGCTCACCCTCACCTACTGGCTAGCACACACACAGGCTAGCTCACCCTCACCCACAGGCTAGCTCACCCTCACCCACAGGCTAGCACATACACAGGCTAGCTCACCCTCACCCACAGGCTAGCTCACCCTCACCCACAGGCTAGCACATACACAGGCTAGCTCACCCTCACCCACAGACTAGCACACCCTCACCCACAGGCTAGCTCACCCTCACCCACAGGCTAGCTCACACTCACCCACAGGCTAGCACATACACAGGCTAGCTCACCCTCACCCACAGGCTAGCACACCCTCACCCACAGGCTAGCTCACCCCCACAGGCTAGCAGCTCACCCTCACCCACAGGCTAGCTCACCCTAGCCCCTAGCCTACAGGCTAGCACCCACACACACAGGCTAGCTCACCCTCACCCACAGGCTAGCACACACCCTAGCCTCACCCCACAGGCTCACCCACACACACACAGGCTAGCTCACCCTCACCCACAGGCTAGCTCACCCTCACCCCTCATCCACACACTCAGCTCACCCCAGGCACCTCACCCACAGGCTAGCTCACACCCACAGGCTAGGCTAGCTAGCACATACACAGGCTAGCTCACCCTAGCCTACAGGCTAGCACCCACAGGCTAGCTCACCCTCACCCACAGGCTAGCTCACCCTCACCCACAGGCTAGCACACCCTCACCCACAGGCTAGCTCACCCTCACCCTGGCACCCACACGACTCGCTCACCCTCACCCACAGGCTAGCTCACCCTCACCCACAGGCTAGCACATACACAGGCTAGCTCACCCTCACCCACAGGCTAGCTCACCCTCACCCACACACTAGCGCACCCTCACCCACAGGCTAGCTCACCCTCACCCACAGGCAGCTCACCCACAGGCTAGCTCACATCAC
Source organism: Brachyhypopomus occidentalis (assembly GCA_020368025.1). Lineage (NCBI taxonomy): Eukaryota > Metazoa > Chordata > Actinopteri > Gymnotiformes > Hypopomidae > Brachyhypopomus > Brachyhypopomus occidentalis. Next base: position 2,886,676 of record JAGXOD010000072.1, read on the forward strand.
CCACAGGCCTCACCCTCACCCTCACCCACAGGCTAGCTCACCCTCACCCACAGGCTAGCACATACACAGGCTAGCTCACCCTCACCCACAGGCTAGCACACCCTCACCCACAGGCTAGCTCACCCTAGCCTACAGGCTAGCACACACAGGCTAGCTCACCCTCACCCACAGGCTAGCACACCCTCATCCACACACTAGCTCACCCTCACCTACTGGCTAGCACACACACAGGCTAGCTCACCCTCACCCACAGGCTAGCTCACCCTCACCCACAGGCTAGCACATACACAGGCTAGCTCACCCTCACCCACAGGCTAGCTCACCCTCACCCACAGGCTAGCACATACACAGGCCCTCACCCACAGGCTAGCACACCCTCACCCACAGGCTAGCTCACCCTCACCCACAGGCTAGCTCACACTCACCCACAGGCTAGCTCACCCTCACCCACAGGCTAGCACACTTACAGGCCAGCACAGCTTCACCCACAGGCTAGCACACCTAGAGCACAGGGGCACCGCACCTATGCCGGCTGCCGGAGGCACGTGTGGTGCTGATCGGCCTGTACAATCATCCACTCCCTGCTCTTCAGCGGTCAGAGCTGAACGCCTGTGCCTGCACCCCCGTGACCTGCATAGTCAGGATGTGGTTAGACAGAGAGCAAGTAAAAGCGAGAGATCAAGTGGCATCTGGCATTTATTTACCCGTGCATGACCAAGCGCAAACCTGCACACAGCCAACAGCTCCAGAGCAGTGATGGGAGGGGGACGACGACGACACTGTCCTGTTTAGTTAAACATTACTGGGAAGAGTAACCTATGGTACCTACACCAGTTGATATGGAGTTTAGACTGCTAGCTAATGTGTCTCAGGGACCACAAGATACTTTCCCTGATCTTTGGATGTGAAGTCTGGTTGGTTCTTCATATTACACCACTTATTATCTATGGCATTACTAAAGTATTAGCTAAAGCTAATCTGGAGATCACTGTGTGCTTGGCCAAGTATGGCCCCAGCCTGATTGCAGGGCGCACGCCCCAGGGTAGAGCTTCTGATCTCCTGTCATCTCCTTCAGTCATCTATCTCTGTGCCCCAAGACAGAAGAGCAGCGGAAAAAGCAGAGTGCATAGCGTGGCAGGTATGAGCCTGGTAGCTGTGCCAGATCGGCGCTCGCTGTATGTTAAGGAGCTAGTTGTATGCTAAGGAGCTAGTTGTATGCTAAGGAGCTAGCTGTATGTTAAGGAGCTAGTTGTATGCTAAGGAGCTAGCTGTATGTTAAGGAGCTAGTTGTATGCTAAGGAGCTAGTTGTATGATTAGGAGCTAGCTGTATGCTAAGGAGCTAGTTGTATGCTAAGGAGCTAGCTGTATGTTAAGGAGCTAGTTGTATGATTAGGAGCTAGCTGTATGCTAAGGAGCTAGTTGTATGCTAAGGAGCTAGCTGTATGTTAAGGAGCTAGCTGTATGTTAAGGAGCTAGTTGTATGATAAGGAGCTAGCTGTATGCTAAGGAGCTAGTTGTATGCTAAGGAGCTAGCTGTATGATAAGGAGCTAGCTGTATGCTAAGGAGCTAGCTGCTGATACAGACTCACAGACACGATAAGATAAACAAACTCAAACATGCAGAGCGTGATTTGCACACACGCACTTCCTAACTGGATCATCAGATTCTAGATATCAAAAAGTCATTCATTCTCACATGCACACTCACATGTGGGGGGCTGTAAACACACAGACATAGTCTACATATTAAAACCCCTCAAGAGTGAGATGAGGACACCAGCAGCAGAAACACACCAACACACACCCTTACAGATACACACCGAAACACACCCTTACAGATACACACCGACACACACCCTTACAGATACACACCAACACACACCCATACAGATACACACCAACACACACCCTTACAGACACACACACCCTTACAGATACACACCGACACACACCCTTACAGATACACACCAACACACACCCATACAGATACACACCAACACACACCCTTACAGATACACACCAACACACACCCATACAGATACACACCAACACACACCCTTACAGATACACACCGAAACACACCCTTACAGATACACACCGACACACACCCATACAGATACACACCAACACACACCCATACAGATACACACCAACACACACCCTTACAGATACACACCGAAACACACCCTTACAGATACACACCGACACACACCCATACAGATACACATAACACACACCAGATACACACACACCCTTACAGATACACACCCATACAGATACACACCAACACACACCCATACAGATACACACCAACACACACCCATACAGATACACACCAACACACACCCTTACAGATACACACCAACACACACCCTTACAGATATCAACACACACCCATACAGATACACACTAACACACACCCTTACAGATACACACCAACGTAAGGAGCTGCAGACACACACCATCAGACCCATAAAGGGCTGCAGACACACAGCCACACGTACCATTATGGAGATGCAGACACGTCTGCCCACACCCTGAGCCACCAGAGCTGCCATCAGCTCCATCGGAGGACAGCAGAGGGGTCCTGGGAGAGTCATGTGATTCACACTGACCACAGGGAGGGAGTGTATATGTCTTCTCATTCTTCTTCTTTAAAGATGTTCTCCTCACATTCATATTCATGAATGGGCTCCGCAGTTGTTCTTTGGGAAGGAGGAATTCTATGAGCAAAAAGCAGCAGTGGGAAAACATGCAAGACACTGAACGTGCTGCAGTGAACGTTTTACCCAAAACACAGCATCCCATCCAGCATGGGTGAACTGCTAGGAAATAATTCATTTATACACTGCAACATTCCAGAATCTTCTACTTCTCTCCACAATAAAACTCGGTTAATGAGTGGATTACTGAGTCCTTCTTAGTAGAAAGATCAAACAATTTGAAAATTTCCCCTTAGACCCAAACTTCTGTCTTTCTTCGTCAATCCCTAAGCTGTAGTATTACTTTGGCTTTCCCACAGCACAATTCTGTGGTCTCAGCCGTGGGGAGGTGTGTGGGGGGGTGTGGGGTGTGGGAGGTGTGTGCGGTGTGGGGTGTGGGGGGTGGGGTGTGGGAGGGGGTGTGGGGTGTGTGTGTAGTGTGGGGTGAGTGGGGGCATGGGGTGTGGGGTGAGTGGGGTGTGGGGGGTGGCAGTGCTCCTTCCCCAGATCACCTACGCTACTCAGTTGCTCTCAGTGCCAGTGACGGCTGCACATCTCTGGTCTGTCAGCTGTGGCATAACCATTACCAGCAGGTCTGGCCCAGCCCGCCCATCATCAGCTAGGGAGGTGAGCTCTGTGTCAGTGGTCACGCCCCCACGGCCCTCTACGCTACGCTAATGCAGCGCTAACATGCCCCAGTGAGATCGTGCTCTGTTCGTGCTAGAGGGAGGAGGAGGATGGAGGGAAAGAGGAAGGGTATTGCAGAGAGCAACGGTTAAAAGAGCAGTTACGGAATCCAGAGGTTGCGATTCTGATGTTTTGAAGACTCAAAAGTGATTTCTCTTTCCACGCAACAGTGGTTGTATGGTGGTGCGATCTTATTCATAACATAAGCCCGTCACATAAGCATGTAACCAAGCAACCACAAATATATAATGAAAGAGGTTTAAGAATATTTCTGTGAGTCATGCCGGTGTTGCATAGTGAAAAAGCGGAAATCGGGATCTCGTGTTGCATTTCCGTTGGAAATCAGGATCTTGTGGTACTCGCGGTACTCGCAGTGCTTTGTGAGATGTGGTTCTCGACATACTGCAACCGTTCTTATTCCACAAAAACGCCACACAGACTTCGCGTCAAGGTAGTGGACGTCTGCGCATTGCGTTGCAGGCTTGTTTTCAGCCTCTCTCTCCATTTGTGGTGGTGGTGACGGTGATGATGTTACATTGTGTTACTGCAGTAAGAGATCCAAAGGCAGCAGCTTTCTGCTCAAAGAAAACGAGCAATCAAAGCAAAGCTGAGGGCCACACATCTCAGAGAAGGCTGACCGTTATACGGCGAGTCTTTAAGATCAAACCCTATTGGCATGGTCACGACCTAATGGTATATTGTCAGAGTGTCAATACCAGAGGTGAAAGTTCACCAAGGAGTGGTTGACCTTGCTGTGTCCTGTCCTGCAGACATCCATCTGACCCATAAATCTGATCTCCAAGGAAATAAACTGATACAAATAGCCACACTGTGATATTTAACCATCTGCGGTTGCCTTCAGTTAAGGATTCCGCTTTCAGACCCATCAATAACTGATTTCCACACAGTCAAGTTCCTCAGAAAGATCTTTAGACCTTTTATAACGCATGAAATCTGTGAACAATGCAATAGTAAGCACCCTTCAAAGCACTGGCCATCTAGAGAAACTGCCCACAAACTCGCACAAACATTAGCATCTCAATAACCGCTGTGACAGCCAAGTAAGGTGAGATCCAAATATGATGTTTATATATGCCATGGCCTCAAAGCCCACTGCTCTGATTCTGTCACTGTGGACGTCCTGATCATGAGGCTAATATGGCTAATATGGCTAATATGGCTGTTCTAGTCAGAGCTGCTATCTGTCTGAGGGGGCACCATGGGGGTGCGTCCAGCTAGCAGGACACAGAGCCTTGCTAGGGGTCCGTGCTCAAACTTATGTCAGAAAACATTTTTAAATTCTTTCTAAATTTGACATGTATTTATTTGTATGCTAAATAAGGATGCATTCTACAGTCATGAGGTCTAATAGTGGGCTGCATAGCAAAGGTTGTTCCTGTTGAATAGTTTCATTTTTTATTGGATTTACAAATTTCAGCAATTGGGAGACAGTCAACAGGTCTCCTAGGAAACTCATTTTCTTAGAACATCGTCTGCTTTTACACAGTGAAAGAGGAATGTGCATGACGACAATAATTACACGCACGTACTGTTAGCATGGCTCAGAGTAGCGTGTATGATTGGGTACAGAGTTAACCAAAGAACAGTTTTCCACTATTTATGAAGAAAAGGCCAGCAAACCTAAAATAATGTAAAAACACTTCTTTCCAACTCTGTCCATTACTCAATGTCATGCTGACTTAAGTACTCCAGCATCATTTGCTGGAGAATTTAACTGAGAAGTTAATTGAGAAGAGTGTTTACTTTTTGTTTCTGTTAATGCACATTCTCACTAACACTCCACAAAAAAGAACCAACAGTTTATACTTATCAGCACACATTCAGGACTGTAACTCACTCTGCAACTCTAACATTTCTCAAAGGCCTGCAATAAAGTAGATTCTCATAACCTTTGATATGGCTTATGCTTCCACCGTAATAATTCTTTTCCTACAATCTTCCAATACCTGTGCGCATCTGTAAAAATCTGGAAAATCTCATGCCGGCCACATGTTCATATCCTACAATATAAGACTCCTCCCCCCTCCTTGCCTACAGAAACTCTCGCCCCGCCATCTCACTGACTTATGAGCAAGCAGAGGGCAAAGGTCAACGCTACATTCCGCTGCCTCCCTCTCCTGCTCACACTCCGTGCTGATTGGTTCACTTCTGTGGCAGGCCCCATTTTCAGCCCTCCCCCTGCTCTCTCTCTCAGGTGGTGAACGCTGATGCTGTGGTAGAGCGAAAGGAGCAGACAGGCCCCCCGGTGGATGCAGTGACGTGCTCTCTGAGGAAACTCGCAAGCGAAGGTACGAAGCAGGAGATGGGCGGCTGTGGCCCGCGGCACCCTTCTGTTTCATAGCCATATGGCACACGGAGGGAGGGAGCAGCAAGGCTGGGGGATTAGAGAGCCGAATATAAAACCGCAGCAGGCTAGGAGAAGAGTCACTGGTATTCTCCAGGAGACTTATGGGATCGAGCGGTTTCTGATCAGTTTCAGGACTCAAAAGTTCATTCTGTATGGGTAGATGACATACAAAATAGAATATTACAGAAGCAGTGGATTTCACATCACAGACCCCTACATACAGACTGTAGTCTCATCATTCATGATGCTATGCACCGAATATTTAAATAATATTTAAAGTTACCCAGGTCTGCTGCACAAGTGAACACAGCATAGATTACCACCATGAGAAGGAAGGAGGCGAGGCAGTGTGTGTGTCCAGCCCCTCAGTGTTGAGCTAGTGAGTGTGTCCAGCCCCTCAGTGTTGAGCTAGTGCGTCCAGCCCCTCAGTGTTGAGCTAGTGAGTCCAGCCCCTCAGTGTTGAGCTAGTGAGTGTGTCCAGCCCCTCAGTGTTGAGCTAGTGAGTGTGTCCAGCCCCTCAGTGTTGAGCTAGTGCGTCCAGCCCCTCAGTGTTGAGCTAGTGAGTGTGTCCAGCCCCTCAGTGTTGAGCTAGTGAGTCCAGCCCCTCAGTGTTGAGCTAGTGAGTGTGTCCAGCCCCTCAGTGTTGAGCTAGTGAGTGTGTCCAGCCCCTCAGTGTTGAGCTAGTGAGTGTGTCCAGCCCCTCAGTGTTGAGCTAGTGAGTGTGTCCAACACCTTGGTGGTGAGCTAGTGAGTGTGTCCAGCCCCTCAGTGTTGAGCTAGTGCGTCCAGCCCCTCAGTGTTGAGCTAGTGTGTGTGTCCAGCCCCTCAGTGTTGAGCTAGTGTTGAGCTAGTGTGTGTCCAGCCCCTCAGTGTTGAGCTAGTGAGTGTGTCCAGCCCCTCAGTGTTGAGCTAGTGTGTGTGTCCAGCCCCTCAGTGTTGAGCTAGTGTGTGTCCAGCCCCTCAGTGTTGAGCTAGTGAGTGTGTCCAGCCCCTCAGTGTTGAGCTAGTGAGTGTGTCCAGCCCCTCAGTGTTGAGCTAGTGCGTCCAGCCCCTCAATGTTGAGCTAGTGTGTGTGTCCAGCCCCTCAGTGTTGAGCTAGTGAGTGTGTCCAACACCTTGGTGGTGAGCTAGTGTGTCCAGCCCCTCAGTGTTGAGCTAGTGAGTGTGTCCAACACCTTGGTGGTGAGCTAGTGAGTGTGTCCAGCCTCTCAGTGTTGAGCTAGTGAGTGTGTCCAACACCTTGGTGGTGAGCTAGTGTGTGTGTCCAGCCCTTCAGTGTTAAGTCAGTGAGTGTGTCCAGCCCCTCAGTGTTGAGCTAGTGAGTGTGTCCAGCCCTTCAGTGTTAAGTCAGTGAGTGTGTCCAGCCCCTCAGTGTTGAGCTAGTGAGTGTGTCCAACACCTTGGTGGTGAGCTAGTGAGTGTGTCCAGCCCCTCAGTGTTGAGGCAGTGAGTGTGTCCAGCCCCTCAGTGTTGAGCTAGTGTGTGTGTCCAGCCCCTCAGTGTTGAGCTACTGTGTGTGTCCAGCCCCTCAGTGTTGAGCTAGTGAGTGTGTCCAGCCCCTCAGTGTTAAGGCAGTGAGTGTGTCCAGCCTTTGAGTGACTGACAGGCCCTCGTACACTTTACTATCAGCGGTGTTTCTGTTCGCCTCAGGCTGCTCCATGCTGCCAGGCCCCAGTCCCACTTTGTACTCTGCGGCAGCTCCTGTCGGGTGTTTGTGCTTATCTTTTCACTTACGCCTGAGGACATGAACAAACACCAAACTCTAAAAGAAAAATAAATATACTGAAAAACAGCTGTTGACCGTAAGCCCATAAAGGGAAAAGGAAGAAAATGTTTGGGACTTTTACATGGGTTTTTCTGTGCGGAAGTGGAACTCATGGCTAAATGTTAGACCAAATACAGTTGAGGGTGCTTTTTAATTCACAGGAAATTGCACTTGTAGAGTCACCAGACCCCAGGGTTAGTTTAAAGCATTCTGCGTGGTGTTATTTCTCTCATATGGGACCACAGAGAAGCGCTTCTATCAGGCAGAATTAGAAACATGCGCCTGCAAGCACGTATACACACACACATACACACAAAACGTGCCTTTAAATAGCTGTCAGAAAAAGAGAAGTGTGAAGAGAACAGTGAGATGCTTGCGTGTGGAGTTGAGCCGCCAGAAGCTCCCCACGCCTACAGGGCTGCACGGCACGAGTCTGGGTGGTGTGACTGCTCGCAGCTGCTGCGCTGAGGAAGACGAGCGGGAGAAGCTGGGAGAGGCAAGCGCGTGGTGGCTGGTAGGTAAAGGCAAACAGATTTCTATGGAAGCGGAAGCTACAGTGGAATAATTCCCAGCATTTTGCTGCGAAAGCAGCAATGGGGCAGAGACAGAGCGTAACCGCAGTTTTCCGTCCCTGCGTCAGCCAGCACAGGGTCGTCGGCTGGGGCGTTAATCACGCCGTGTGCGCCGATCCTGCTGCAGAGAAGAGGGTTCGCTGTTTTGTTTATCGTATAGACACCAAAAACAGGTTGTTGTGCCTTGTTGTGCCTTAACCCAGTCCGAAATCGCAGCAGCTATGTCGTTGCTGTGTAAGTGGTCAGGCAGAAAGGTGGGTTGCGTCTCGGTGTCCTCGCCTGTTAATGTCAGGTGTTACACTCGCAGGCTGGTGGTAGTCGCAGCTAAGCGGAATGGGAGGGGAAGCCCAGTGGTCCGGCCATGGAAACAGGGCTGTACTGGCGGTTGCCAAGATACATGCAGCGATAAACAGGCTGGGAAGAGCCATCTCTGTGCGACGTGTGTGTGTGTGTGTGAGCTTATCCACTGCATCGTCATTTGATGCTGAATGAGAGAGTAACAACCCTAACATTTGACATAGGACTACTCTGTTAGTACATCCAACACTCACTGCCAGCGTCTGCACGAGCTTAGCTGTCTTTGTCTGTGCCTGGCCAGGTGTTTAGAGACATTAGCACTGTACATGCATGTTGCCAATACTGTACATATACTTGAGCCTCTTGAGAAAGGGCAGAATGGTTTTCGTGATATGTCACCTGGGAATCATCTCAGAGGTCTGGTCTGGTCTGAGACCTTTGGTCTGGTCTGAGACCTCTGGTCTGGTCTGTGACCTCTGGTCGGGTCTATCTGGTGAGACAATATTTTATATAGAAAATGCTAAGAAATCATTTATAATACATAGCAGAATCTAAAGTGATCAGTAATCACATCACTTTACAAATATCAGTATATATACTTTACAAATGACATGATATTCATGATACTGTACTGTACTGCCGCGCTTCTGTTTGTGAGCAGAACTATTACTGTGGTAGCAGGGAACTGTTCTAATGTCGCTAGTCAAGCAAAACGCGAGTCCTGCCTCAGCTCCTTCCTGTCTCTGTTTTACTTAAATGACTTTCCTCACTTCATTGCGCTGCAGCAAACATGCTGAATAACAGAAAAACAACTGTGCATAAATTCTGTAATGCAAAACCAAAGCAAAACCAAAACAGTAAGCAAATTTTTTTTATCAAGTTAAAAAGCAGGTCAGTTCAGTGCTTTAACCACAATAAAAGATGTACTTCCCTTATTCTAAAGATGAGGTCTAGCTAAAGGTGAGGTCTAGCTAAAGATGAGGTCTAGCTAAAGATGAGGTCTACATTTACATTTACATTTAAATTTACGGCATTTAGCAGACGCTCTTATCCAGAGCGACTTACAAAAGGTCTACAAAAGGTCTAGCTAAAGATGAGGTCTAGCTAAAGATGAGGTCTAGCTAAAGATGAGGTCTAGCTAAAGATGAGGTCTACATTTACATTTACATTTAAATTTACGGCATTTAGCAGACGCTCTTATCCAGAGCGACTTACAAAAGGTCTAGCTAAAGATGAGGTCTAGCTAAAGATGAGGTCTAGCTAAAGATGAGGTCTACATTTACATTTACATTTAAATTTACGGCATTTAGCAGACGCTCTTATCCAGAGCGACTTACAAAAGGTCTAGCTAAAGATGAGGTCTAGCTAAAGATGAGGTCTAGCTAAAGATCAGGTCTAGCTAAAGATGAGGTCTACATTTACATTTACATTTAAAGATGGCATTTTAGCAGACGCTCTTATCCAGAGCACTTACAAAAGGTCTATAAAGATGAGGTCTAGCTAAAGATGAGGTCTAGCTAAAGATGAGGTCTAGCTAAAGATGAGGCCTACATTTACATTTACATTTAAATTACGGCATTTAGCAGACGCTCTTATCCAGAGCGACTTACAAAAGGTCTAGCTAAAGATGAGGTCTAGCTAAAGATGAAGTCTAGCTAAAGATGAGGTCTACTAAAGATTTACATTTACATTTACATTTAAATTTGGCATTTAGCAGACGCTCTTATCCAGAGCGACTTACAAAAGGTCTAGCTAAAGATGAGGTCTAGCTAAAGATGAGGTCTAGCTAAAGATGAGGTCTACATTTACATTTACATTTAAATTTACGGCATTTAGCAGACGCTCTTATCCAGAGCGACTTACAAAAGGTCTAGCTAAAGATGAGGTCTAGCTAAAGATGAGGTCTAGCTAAAGATGAAGTCTAGCTAAAGATGAGGTCTACATTTACATTTACATTTAAATTTACGGCATTTAGCAGACGCTCTTATCCAGAGCGACTTACAAAAGGTCTAGCTAAAGATGAGGTCTAGCTAAAGATGAGGTCTAGCTAAAGATGAGGTCTAGCTAAAGATGCTATGTTTCACTGATGGTAGCTGACAAGCAACACTGTTGATGCTCAGAAGATTTCAACATCCTGGTGCAGATATTAGCGAGAGATGCTAACAGTGCACATCCCCTGATCAATCTTACGGCACCCAGACGGAATTCAGCAGTAGTTTGAAGTGTTCCAGCTGGGCTATTATCTAGTAATGACACAATCTTCCCAAACCACCACGGAGTGCTGACGGCATAGCAATAAGATTCATATTTGATTCTGATTGAGGGAAGGAGGAAGAGAACGATAGAAAAAGAGGTAGAATCAGCTCAGTGCCATGACCTCTGAAACATGCATCTATATATTTCCTCACTTGCACCAGCGTTTTACTACCATTGCCTATAAGAAATCTATCCCCAGTGAACTGGGGCTCTTGCAGAAAGGTTCCTGTGTACAACTAAAATATTTAATGCTGAAAAAAAAAGCTAATGAACCAGGTACACGGACATCAAATGACAAAAACACATCTGCAGCCCTGCCTGTGTGTCCCTCATGTAATTCATAGTGAGGTCCAGCTTCTGGGCCCAGATTGATTACCAACTGTTGTGATATGCAGAGAAGGTTGTGCTGCTCTGTACTGTGTGCATCTGTTGTTTCCCTTGCTTAGGTTTGCCGGCCATGGGGAACCTCATTAAGGTCCTTGGCAAGGATTTAGAAAACTGTCCGCATTTTTTTCTGGACTTCGAAAGTAAGTGCACATTGCTGTGTGGTGTGTTATGTGTCAGTGTGTGTGCAACATCAGGGTGGATGTGAGGTAGGAGAAGGTGTGGGGGGAAAAAATCAGGTCTAATATGGATGGTGACCGACAGTGTGTTGGGCTGAAAGATCCTGTTGAATTCTTACACCTGTACAGAGAAGCTCGTTTATTGAGAAAACGGAGCTGGGATGAACCGTTTCAATGTTTCACCTTGTCACCAACTCAAAAGCCCATGTCACCAACTCAAAAGACCATGTCCACCTAGTCTCAACAGCACTCCCTAGTCCTTTCCATCCACTCCCCCACACCATGTACATCCCCTGATTCCACACATATCTGTGTACACACATGCACACACCACACACACACACACACATCTCCCTGACCCTCCATCACCCACACACCTCTCCCTTCTCTCTGTTCCAGGGGGATCATGGGAAATCTCCTGAAAGTGCTGGCTTGCACCGAACTTGAGCATGGCCCAATAGTTTTCCTTGACTTTGAACGTGAGATCATCTGCTTCTTATTTTTGAGTTTTGTTTCTTTCTCGTTTTTCTTGTTTTAATCATTGTTCCTCCTCATTCGCTGCCATCTCAGGTTTCATTTCCTTTTTTTCTCGATTCCTCTATTTGTGCAAAAAAAAAAAAAAAAAAAAAAGTGGATTCAAGAGTTTCAATGTGCGGTGTCCACGACTGTCACCCTTCTTCTTCTTTCCAGGTCTACTAGTTTGCACAGTGCTAGATATTATCTCAAGAACATCATGCGTATCTGAGCTGTTAGGTGGTGCTCAAACACATGCAGAAAACCCCCCATCCACCATTAGTTCTCACCCTCCCCCCTGACCCCTAGTATACGTCTTGGCACATACCCATCCATCCATCCATCCATCCATCCCATGTGAAATTGTGTGTGTGGCTGTCAGTGTGAGCGGAAAGCCAGTTAAACAGCCTGCGTATGAACTGGGAGACTGGAAATGGACGCAGCCTCTTGCACTGGGAATCTCCACTTCTCTGTTCTCTTTTTGACTCTCCTTTAACCCCTTTAACACTTCTTCCTTTTCCAAGTAACCACTCCTTTTCCAAAAAACCTCCACTCCTTGGCCAGCTCCACCTCTACCATCTCCTCTCCAGAGCAACACCAGCTCCACCCGCATGAGTGCCCAGTCAGCTGGGAAAGGCTCAGCTCTTACGCAGTACGGCCGAAACTCAGTTATCATAAATCATTTTCACAGCTTAATCGATAGCGTGAGCTCTTAACCGCTCAACCTAAAGCCTCGTTCCCAGCTATTAGAACTAACTAATTACTGTTTAGCAGTGTTAGCGCCTCGCGGGTTTGTGTTTGGGGGTAAACGTGGACTGCTGCGTAAGAGGAGAGCAGACAGACTCCCCCGCTCACCTCCGCGCTGCGCGTAGGACGGCCGCCTCTGTCGCAGCTCACATTCTTCCCCACGGTCACAGCCTGCTGTAGCTCTTCTCTTCTCCTGAAATACCCCTGACAAATGTCCCATCTTCAGTTACAACAGCATTAATATACCTACAGGAACAGAAAGACTTACTGTACTGTACTGAATTTGACACTAGGAGGGAAATCAAATTGACTTCCTTTGTCGTTTCATAGAATTAGACCAGAACTGTATATAACTCAAAACACTGTCTCTTTACTGCCAGGTTTCATAATATTACAATGAAACAAAAGACAGAGATTCTTTTATCAAAAAAAGTCAATATATTTTTCAATTGAAAGATTGTTTTATCACTAAAATCTGTATTGAGTTATACTGTGAGTGTGTGTGTGTGTGTGTGTGTTAAGGCCTGGGGTAAGCTCTGTTGCATGTTTGTTTAGCTAATAGCACAATGGCTATTAGCCATAAACATGACAAATAAGGGCAAATGCACCCATCCAAACAGGCACAGATGGAGACAGGCAGAGATAGAGGAAGAGGCAGAGAGAGACAGCTAGAGAGACAGCTAGAGAGACAGCTAGAGAGACAGAGAGATAGGGAGAGGCTCTAATAGGGTAATTACGCCAGGCTACATTACTGCACATATACTATGACATTCCGGAAGAGAACTGCTCACTGACTGAGACTGTAAGACCCCCCCCCCTCTGTCTCACACAGCTCATGGGCTTATTAGCAGAGCTTGTCATCCACACAGGCACCTTTACACACATATATATAGGCTCTGAGAAACCTAGAATCTCAAATGACCTCTTTTACCCTGTGTGGGGGGGTTGCTGAATGTGTTACTGCCCTCCCACCCAACTGTAGATGCAATCTGACTTGCATTCTGAATATCTTTCTATAGTAACGTTCTATAGTTATCTGTCTACTGAGCCATAATGTGACAGCTATGGCTGAGCAGTGCAAATAAACTGGATGAAGGTTCCACGGTGTTTCCAACCGAGACCCATTTAGGTGTGTTTGGTCTCATTCTGTCCAGACTTCCCATTGCACCTGCTCACGCTCATTTGGCCAGATCCCCTTGTGAACCATTTTGGCTACATCAAATCCTCCAATGCACTTCCACAAAATCCAAAATCCCTCCCTGTGTCTCTCGGAGTCAGAGGAACACTGTCGTAATTACAAATCTGTGGATTTGTGAAAGCCATCTCTCAGTGGCACATGCTCTGCCCGTCTCTCTTTAAGTGCTAAGGTCAGAGATGAAACACAAAATGAGCGACAAAATTAGTTCACAGTTTGGAGATTCTAGTTTTCCCCTTTGCCCTGCCCAGACTTTAAAAGCGGTCTCCATGTTTGAGTAGAGCTAGGGAGTGTTTGGTTTCCTGCCATCCACGTGAATCAATGCTAATGTAACTACAAGGCCAGTTAGCCGGCAAACTACGGGCTGCCTGTGAGAAATGAACAAACGTGAGCCCTGTCTGACAGAGGTGATAAACCATCCAGGTGGCCAGAGGAACCTTAACCCGGAAAAGACACTCACTGTCTGACCTTAAATCATCTTCCCACCGACTCCCATAAATTCTGAGACTGGGTGCGTGCTGGTGTCCTGCAGATGCCCAGCCCACGGAGGCAGAGACGGCCGTGTGGAACCAGGTCAGCGCTGTGCTGGAGGAGGCCCATGGGATCCTGGCCGAGCTGCAGTCCTACAACGGAGCCGGGCAGGAGATAAGAGAGGTGAGGTCACAACCACGCCTCTCCGCAAAATGCCTGCCAACCTACCGCACAGTTCCTCTTTCTGGATAAGTAGGGGCAGCTCTACAGAACGTGTGGTATGTGTTCATGGTGCGGTAGTGCAGTAGGCTCCATTAGAGAAGTGGGGGGGAAGCAGCAGTGTTAGGGACTAACCCGTCAGCAAAAGGGCAGTTGGGTCAATTACACTGTGGACTCCAGTGGTAACAGATTTACGGTCTGAGTATCGCTTGGTTGTTGTTCTCTTCCCCAGGCTATCCAGAACCCCAGTGACCTCCAGCTACAGGAGAAAGCCTGGAATGCGGTCTGCCCCCTGGTGGCCAAGCTGAAGCGATTCTATGAATTTTCACTCAGGTTAGGTGAGTGGGGTGACCGACATCTGCGCAGTTGCCGTCATTTGGACGAACATGCAAATGGCTTTTGTCGGAGCCGTTGCCGTGGTTACTGCAGCTGGCAAAGCGCGTAAGATGCGGCGCTCGAACCCCCCACCCCCCCCCTCCCCCCTCTCTCTCCCTGAACACTTCCATGAAATTGCAGCGCGAGAGCACCCGGAACAGGAGAGACTCGGCAAACACCGAGTGAGCTGTCCTTCCTTCCACTGTGGCACATCCGGTCATGGGCTAAACAAGTCAGGAGGATCACGCTGCTCAGCAGACCACCAGATAAAACATATCGGCTTGTTATTTATAGACGTACTGCTGCATATTTCATGAGGAGCAGCGATAGCTCGGCTGGAGTCATGCTAAGGCATGGTAATCACATTAACAGCTTAGCCCTGACGACTCTGCCCATGAGCCCGCCACTCAGACACCATTCAAAGGCACTGCGTCCTTTGTTAGTGTCTCCTGCATAGCTTCTGCATATTCAAAATATTAGGCTCTTATTGTTATATACTGGTATATTTAATTTATATAAAAAGAAATCAGCATAAGCATAATAAAAATATGAATATATTTAAGCTATATGAATATGTGTGTGTGTGTATATATATATATATATATATATATATATAATGAATATATATAATATGAATATATTTAAGCTGAAGTCACTACATATATAGTTATTATGGCATTTATTTGATGCATTTCTTTGTCATATCTGTCATTGCAGAGAATGCCTTGCGCAGCCTGTTGGAGGCGCTGACGAGCCCTCCGTATGCTCCCATGCAGCACCTGGAGAGAGAGCAGGCCCTGGCCAAGCAGTTTGCAGAGATCCTGCACTTTACACTCAGCTTTGATGAGCTCAAGGTGAGACTAACCTCCAGAACCCGCCTCCTCCAGCCAAGACAAAAGGTCTGTGGGCTTAGTAGAGGTGCTGAACGTAGCGCCCGTTCTGAATACGACAAGGCTGTGTACTCGCTACACGTTCTGAATACGACGGGCCGTGTAGTCAGCACACGTTCTGAACAAGCTACATTGTGTTCCCTAGATGACAAATCCGGCCATTCAAAATGACTTCAGCTACTACAGGAGGACCATAAGCAGGAACAGGCTGAATAATCAGCAGGTAATGTGCTGAGCCAAAACGTCTTGCTTACCCCAAAGTGGGAGGCGCACTGCATGCAGCACTGACATATATAACGGTGTGCGGTACTTCAGAACCTGCAAACCAACCAATACTTATCCTTGCTGCAGTTAGAGGCAGAGAACGAAGTCAACAACGAAATGGCCAATCGGATGTCTCTTTTCTATGCGGAAGCCACACCCATGTTGAAAACCCTGAGCAATGCCACAACTAAGTTTGTGTCAGAGGCAAGTAAAAAAAAAAAAAACATTTCGATATATAGCACTGCTTCAAAATATCTGCAAAAAAAAGCCATCACTATATTACTAAATGCTCTTGCCCTCTAGTGGCTGTCACTGATATTGCATTAACCCATGTACTGCAGAACAAGACTCTGCCCATCGAGGACACCACAGACTGCCTGAGCACTATGGCCTGTGTGTGTCGGGTCATGCTGGAGACTCCGTACGTTTCTTTTTGGGTTTTGTTCTACAGACATGTTCCTGGGTTCCTCCTGGGCCACTCCTGCATTTCACAGTCATCATTGAGGTCCGGTTGAGAGGGAGCGTCTGTGTAACTGACCTGTTGCGTTCACACAGGGAGTACCGCTGCCGCTTCACCAACACGGACACCATGCTGTTCTGCATGCGCGTGATGGTGGGCGTCATCATCCTCTACGACCACGTTCATCCCGTGGGTGCCTTCGCCAAAACCTCCAAGATTGACGTAAGAGACTCCCAAACGGTTCTGGATCCTGCTGTGTCTGGATTTTTTTCCCTGTGTGTTGGGTGGGGGGGGGGAGCTTCCAAGGGGAAGAAGGTTTTTATTCACAGAGATTACGGTTCTGTTCCTAGTTCACAGAGCCCCGTGTCATTACACCATTTATGTAGGTTCTCCTGGATAAACAGCCACCCCGAGTGCCTTGGTGTGCAGGTGCTTGTGGGAACGCTGTGGCAGAAGAGCTTCTCGGGGAGTGTACGGGTGTGTTCTTTGCCACAGTAGGGGTGAGGATGAGAGGGACTGACCTTTCTCTAAAGTGCTGTGTGCGTGTGTTGTGCAGATGAAGGGCTGCATCAAGGTTTTGAAAGAGCAGCCTTCAAACAGCGTGGAGGGACTGCTGAACGCACTGAGGTGGGTTTGTGACGCGTGCGCTCACACACACGTCGGCGTGCTTGATGGGAAGCGTGCTTTTTAAAGATTAACATCAGAACATCACGTCTTCTATGCTGCTCCTTTAAAACGGGCGCAACATGAACCAGCCACTCTGTTTCAATGAAGAGGAAATGACACACACATAATGGGCCTCGACCAGAATCCGGTTTTAGTGGGATCGGTCAGCGGGTGGTGGGAATGAGCGGAAGCGGACGGGTGCGTTGGACCCCAGAGCTGGTGGAGCAGCTGTACTTGACCTTTAACACTGCTGCTCTCCACCTGCAGGTATACAACGAGACATCTAAATGATGACAGCACCTCGAAACAAATCCGCGCCCTCCTCCAATGAGGGAGTGAGAGAAGCAGGGAGGCCCACGAGAGCAAATACACGCGACTGACAGAGAAGAAAAGACGAAGGCTGACAGTCCTGGGTGAACCAACCTCAGAAAACCTGTTTGTTTACAAAAATTAAATGCAAAATTATCTCAATTTCAATAACCTAAAAGAGAGAGAAATATGAAAAGTATATATATATATATTGTCAATTGTTCATCATGTCTTTGATTTTGTAAGAAAAAAAGAAAAAAAAGATTATAGAGAGATATATATGTAGGTATATTAAAGTACAAACTGGAACACAACTATGGCCTACCAGGTGAGAGCCTTGCAACTTAATAGAAAAATTATTAAAACCTATGTTCAGACAAAAGGCTCATATGACAATGCACTTCTGCGGATCAGTTCTGCATACTTAAAGTAATTCCAACTCGCCCTTTGACAGAAAAAATATCAGAGAATGGCCTGGCACAGGGTGCATAGTTGAACTCTGTTTCCATGCATTTAGAATCCAATGGAATTTGAATACACTTGCCTCTTCATCTCTCATGCTACTTTCATTGCGTTCTGGAGTAATACAGAAATTCCAGATACAACTACACTCGGTTTTATCTCTTGTAGAGGGTGTCGGTTACAGAATCAATTTGTGACTCCGTATCACGATACCGTTTCATGCTATTTCTGCATTTCTTGACAGAAACCCACCAGTATCTATGAAATGAAATTGATTTATGTTGCTGTATATACTCAAAAAGCACAGGCTAGTTTTGTAACAAAAGTGCAACATTTTGTTAAGACTTATTCACTAGTGCTGTACAGCAATACTCCACCAAGGGAACACCTGCGAAAGCACTGAGATGGTGTAATTATGCTGTTCGTGCCAATACAAGAGTGAACAGTTCATGAACATAGAACAGACTGTGGCTAGCTACACACAGAACAGGCTGATTAGAACAGACTGTGGCTAGCTACACACAGAACGGGCTGATTAGAACAGGCTGTGGCTAGCTACACACAGAACGGGCTGATTAGAACAGACAGAGCACACACAGAACGGGCTGATTAGAACAGACTGTGGCTAGCTACACACAGAACGGGCTGATTAGAACAGACTGTGGCTAGCTACACACAGAACGGGCTGATTAGAACAGACTGTGGCTAGCTACACACAGAACGGGCTGATTAGAACAGGACGGCCTGATTAGAACAGACTGTGGCTAGCTACACACAGAACGGGCTGATTTGAGCCTTCTCTGCTCCAGTGAATTGTGATTTGAGGGGGGGGGATTCTTGTAACTTCGAGTAAGCCATGAATTTGCCACTCAAAAGCCACTCGCATTTCGCTCAGCGCCATACCTGCTTCCTGTGCCACTGCTTCTCATTCGGAGGCCTGTAGTGTGAAGGGAGACCAGAGTGGAATGAGGAGGCCAGCAGGTGATGACCCCAAGATGACCCCGTGACCCCTGCACACCAGCCTCTTCCACACACACAGCAACGGCGTGATCACGGTCCTACTTCTGTTAGGAACTGATCACACGTGATTACCAAATGTGACCGT
This sequence comes from Brachyhypopomus occidentalis, assembly GCA_020368025.1. Lineage (NCBI taxonomy): Eukaryota > Metazoa > Chordata > Actinopteri > Gymnotiformes > Hypopomidae > Brachyhypopomus > Brachyhypopomus occidentalis. The sequence goes on from JAGXOD010000072.1 coordinate 2,905,563, forward strand.
GACATTGCCTTCTGGAACACACAAAAGTTGGGCAGGACCAATCTCTAACTGGAAATCATATGGATTACTTAAACACACATGTTCACACACATACACACAAAAGGTGAAGAGCAGAAAAACTCAGAATGTCTCGGTGTAAATAAGTGAATAAGCAGAGGATTTTCCACCAGGCACCTGAGGCCTGGGACACAGATGTGCTTACATTCTGTTAGAGGACATTTCTTTTAGTAAGAGTCAAATTAAGAAAAAAAAAGTTAAATAAAAAGATCACATCATAAAATGAGTGGGTATTTAAAAAAATAATTATTTAAAAAAAAAAAAAGATTTAAACAACAAATGCAGTGTTGTACTTTTGATGTCTATAGCCCTTAGTCTTAATTTGATCTTACAGTATATTTTTTATACAGGTGTATGTTCACAAACATATTCTGTATAAACATATAGATGGCATGCTGTACACCTTCAGACAAAATTGTGTAAATACAGTGTTTTTATTCATTTTCAATTGTTCAGTGAATCTGAATTGGGTGTGTTGTCTCTAAGAAACCATGCATTTGGCTCAGACGATTGGACTTGCTGTAGTCACTGGTTCCAGATCTCTATATTGGCGGAATACGAGGAGGGCAGGTTGCTTGGGGGAGGGACTGTCCATTTGCTTGTTATTTTGTACATTTTGTGCAACAATAAACTTGTCATTTATTACGTTCAGTTTTGCTTGTGATCTTGAGTTCCTGTTATTCCACACATTAGGACAGAATTCCTTTTGCTGTGATTGGACCAAATGCACCATTCCAGCAGAGGTGCTGCTGTCCATGGTACTGAGGGCTAAACTCTAGTATGTTAATTGAGCAAACCACAATGAATCATTCTATCTAAACAGCGAGGCTGAATGGGAGTATATGATGCAAACCTCACATAACCATGGGCAAACACTGGTGAAGACACCAGAGTCTTTCCAGTTCTGTATCAGTCCACATACCAGTGTAGCCAGTCCTGTGGATAATTAAATAAATCAGAATTCCAACTCTAATTGCTCCATTTCAGCCAATTGTCTACATCTAGTATAGTTACTACTTGTGATTAGAGTATCGAAGGAAAAAATTATCCTTCTTACTATTTTAATCAGTTGCATCACTTGGAAGGAAAAGATTTTAACATCTTAAATCCTACAAAAACAATGTCAGGTTCACATGCGAGCAACCTCAACACTACAATATGACAAACTTATTCACAAAAAATTTGATAAGAGCAAGAATTAACAAACGAACCTTTGTCATATACTGTATATCAATGGCAGGAAATGCCTATCCATTGGAAACATAATAGGTGTTTTTGGCACATGTACTCACTAGGGGGCAGCACAGACTAAGAAAACCAAACAGTATTTTTAAAAGACCATTCACTCACTCATTTTATTTACCAAAAACTATTTGTGCATTCTGTATAGCAGATGTTGGCATATTATTGTATTTTGTCAGTGGCCAGCATTGCAAATCCACGGTATGTGTTAGAAAACACACCCCTGTTGTATATTCATGAATTTCACACCAAGAACAAGGATTCTGCCTCTCAGCAGCCAGGAAACTTAAATCACACTCAGTCCTTTTAGATCTTCTCTCTTCTTTAAACATCATAAATCGAGTAGACTTGCCCAGTGTTTCCGCTTAGGATGAAAACAATAAATCAGGGAGACGGAACCGGCGATCTGCGACTGCCCGGCGCGAGACGAATGCACGTGCACACTCGCTGTGCGGCAGTGAAGACTCACTTTCCAGGAGATTCCAGGTGAGGTCAGGAGCGTGTGGGCTGGGGACCAGGCACTGGGCCAAAGTACACACGCCAGCCGTTAGCACCTTCACAGAGGGGGTGAGATGAGGAAGCATAGCAAAGGGTTAAGAGGAAGCGAGAGGTGGTTAGTCCCACAGACAGTTAGAGGCTCATTTGCCTGCTAATCTGTTTATGACAACAGTCCAATGTTTTTGGAGTAGCTGGAATACAGTGTGTACATTTCTTCTGCTTGCCGATAAAGGATCAGCCGTGTATCACATCTCCACAGTCCTTCCACACCTGTGCGACACCTTTGCTCCACTCTGCCTCTGTGGGTCCAGGTAAACCATGGCATGTGAAGGCAGCCTTACTGCCCCTCTGTCCACAAGTAAACTACACTTGCCTCACTCCTTCTGACCCCCTTCAGGTCTACGGCTCAGAGCGCTCCAGGAAAGAGCAGGTGTGCTGAAATCAATGAGCCTCCCACTTCACCGCTATTAGGACTCTAGAGACATTTTGGAATTTGGAATGTTACACTGAGATAGAACCTCAAGTTCTTCGGTGACTTAATGATGGCTGATCGGCATTGGACCAGCACACTGTCATCATTCCAATGGAATGACTACAACAGCCCAAAGTGTATGTGGTGTGTGAATTTATCATGAAAAACAAACAGAAAAGAAGCATGGAAATAAAAATAAAAAAAGTCCTGTCATTTACTGAAAGGGTTTACAGACAAACAGGGTTAAATTGTAAACAAACAGTTACTGTGTTCAAGTAAAGGAATTCCAGATAGCACTTAGCCTACTTCATGCCACTGTCACAGGGCATTAGGAAAGCTTAAAAATACCATTTACAAATTCACAGGCCGAAAAAGGGAAAAAAAACTCAAACAAACAAGCAAACAAAACACAGAAGAAAAAGATCAAAGTGTTTATAACAGAAAAAAATTAAGTTTATTGCCACATAACTAAGACCAGAGGAAATGTCACTCCTGCAAGCCTGCTATTTAAATGCTTGTGGGCACTAGGGAGAAAACAGCTGCTCTGGATGCTCCCATTATAGGAGTTAGTTCATATTACATAAGTATGAACATAATGTAGGACTATGCGCACGCTGTAGCATAGTGGAGATAGCATAGTGGAGATGGCACAGGGAGCGCGGCAGGGACCGGCAATGAGAGAGTTAAAGCTGCAGCAGTCGCTTCTCTGGCCACACCCGCCAAAGCAGCTCATTTGCATGCAAGGCATTTGGCGGGAAAGCGCTCTCCACTCTGCCTTTGTGCCAGAGCTCCTCCTCTGCGGACGGACCCGTTGGCGGGAAAGCCAGTGCGCTAACGCGCTAAACTGCAGAGTGTGAGAGCATGGCAAAGCCACTCCCCTCCGCTATCTCCCGCGGCGACCGGCGGTCAGCCGACCACACCGTACCCAGGCAACCGGCGAAAACACTCAGGCGTGCCGGCACAAGAAAGGAAGGTTAAAAAAAAAAACTCGATTCAGGACAGAAATACTACTCTACACAATAAACAGAAATGTGAGCGCATTAACAGGAGATGCGTATGCTGAGAGGCAGCAGGGCAGACCGGGGAGGGGCTGGGGTCAGACGAGTTTAGACGCAACACTGCCAAGCACCCCACACACACTCAAAATAAGTACACAGAGCAGCTTACACCACAGTGGTCATACACCACAGTGACACTGCAATCAGAAAACGTAGACAATGACACCATTATGAGCAGCAGAGATACTTAGAAACCCCTCTGACATTGTGGATGTCCTACACAATGTCAAAGGTTTATTAAATATTTAGTACATATATATTTTTCTAAACATATGTGAAACAAGTTTATTTTAAAAACACCCAGACTCACAGGACTGATGAAACTGCTACTATACCCATTTTTAGATTTGGGTTACACGCTAATCCCATCGGTGTTTATTCAGGTATTAGAAGTTATTTTATTCCCTTTGATACACATTTTATATTTCCCTGCAAGTATTCAGGTGATGTTGCAAAACATCCCCTCTCATTTCCTCTGTGCACACATGCAGCTATATGTGTATACACACACACACACACATGCACAGGAAAGTCAGCACACAGAACTTGTCACTTCTGGTGTGTGGTGTGTTCCTCAGAAGCGTGGGGTGGTATTAAAGGAGCATCGGTCTCTGCCTCTAAAGCAACTCATGTTGTTTCACTTGTTTACATCTCTCATCTCAACATCTCATCTCATCTTTCATGCCAATTACAGTTTTTTTTTTCACATTGCAATCTTAATTTTTTTTTTATTTCAAAGGTATGGTTCATTCATGCTTTACTAAAATCCTGCTTTGCTAATGCTGTAAATGAATACGGTCATGTCGATAAAGCTTACTGAAGTGAACAGCTGGAGTGTTGCTCCACAGGAATGTACCACACACACTTCACTCGCCTTGTCTACATTTCTCCCTTGCTTTGCCTGCTGAGCGCATGACAACTTCCTGTACCCCTTCAGACATCACAACTTCAACTTTTACAGAACACATGTGACCTAACAGCCTGTAGAGAGTCAGCTGCAGGGAGCTCTGGCAACCCCAAGGTCAGTGTCCCCATGCTAACCAAAGTCTGGTTAAACCCATATAGGGGGGGCCAGGGCCCTACACACACTCCAGCAGCTGAAGTCAGGGTCTGGACGCTGGCCAACAGGACGAGTGACATGAGCACCCAGAGACGCGTGACTGGGGTTAAAGCCCTGCTCAGCAGCTACCGCCCCCGCTGCCTTACAGCTGAGCAGCCGCCCACCTCCCAACTTCCTGTCCCGGGGAAAACGGTCCAACGGGACGCCACGAAAACAGGAAGCTGAGGACGAGTGGAACAGCAGTGGCAGGAAGAGGGAAAACAGCAAGCGGAGGAGAGAGCAGCCCCCACGTTACATAAGCAGACAGGAAATGTGCCGGCCTGGGCCATTCTCTGCCCCCACACACACACACACACACACACACACACACACACAGGACAACGCCGTATACACTACAAACAGTTACCAAATGCACACAAACACAGTTTAAACATCTGCAACTCTTTGATCATGTCAATCACACGTATGCAAAATTAATGTGCAGCCTTTCCACACACACACATCAGGCCAGAATGATCTGAAAGGTTTCTAACAGTTCGGGTGTGTGTGTGTGTGTGTGTGTGTGTGAGAGAGAAAGTGAATTCCTAATGCAGTGAGACACCAGACTTTCCATGCACACCTCTGCTAGGGGTAATGACTCTTTGCACCGAGATATTTCCTGGCAGACTGAAACTGTAAAAACCACCCCAGCGGACAGGGAGCTGAAGAAAACATTGTAGTTAACACCTCCTTGAAAACACGACTGGCCACAAAATTCCTGCGCGCGTAAACAAATTTAATCTCCTCTGCCGCTTCAATCTCAGGAGAACCGGAGGAGCCAGCTGGTCGACTTCGGAGAGCCCGCGGACACGTCGCGGCGGCGAGAGCCTCCCAGGGTCGGCCACCTGCGCGCAGCTCCGCACACGCTCACCTGGGCTGCGTGTGCGTGCAGGTGCGCCAGTCTGGCGCGGTGTGATGCGAACGGCAACAAATTTGGATCTTGAGAACTGATCACAACAGAGATCTCGGACCTACCACTGTTGCCATGGAAGTGGCTGGTACCTCCACCTTGCTAGCAATGCCAGGTGAAACCTGTTATTGTTGGTTGACCAGGTGGCAGCCTGATGTGCACACACACACACACACACACACACACACACACACGCACACACACGTTAGAGCATCTGAAAACATCCCCACCCTTTATGTAGGGCTCCAACAGCGCTCGTGCCATGAGGAGAAGGGGGAGAAAACAAAGGCAGTGGGGAAGGGTGTGTGTGTGTGTGTGTGGGGGGGGTAACGCTTATAGCAGGTGTGATTACAATTACATGATTACACTATTGAACAGTTTCAGAATACACCCCCCTGGCCTGTTGAGCTCTTACAGAAACAGCAAAGCGCATTCAAATTAAATAAATACAATTTCTCATTCAACAGATACAAAACACTAAAAGGAGCCTTCTGTATTGTCTCACACACACACACACACACACACACACGGGTGTGGTGGCTCCTGTAGAGCCAGTTAGCCGTTGCAGTGTAGCTGTAATCAGAGTCATCTGAACAGGGCTATACAGCTGGATGATTAGAGCATGCAGCAGACCAACAGACGACAGCACTGCAGGCCGAGCCCAGGGGAGCTCAGGGGAGCCCAGGGGAGCTCAGGGGAGTCCAGGGGAGCCCAGGGGAGCTCAGGGGAGCCCAGGGGAGCTCAGGGGAGCCCAGGGGAGTCCAGGGGAGCCCACATGCGTCTCTGCTACTGCACTGGAGCAACAGCCCGTCACCACAGAGATGGAGTGTGTGTGTGTGTGTGTGTGTGTGTGTGTGTGTGTGTGTGAGCCGTGTAGGAGAGGCCGGCAGTGACAGCCCTGCTCCTCCACTGCTTCTGTATGTCGTCCAACACTGCGACTCTCATACACTGTGAGGCTTTAAAATACGAAAGGAAGGGATGTCATATAATATGTCCATTATGACCTTGTTTAACAAAAGAATGAGGAGAGGGAGGGTGAGAGACACACACACACACACACACACACAGGCGAGGGAGGGGAGGACGACAGCAGGTACCTGAACACGCACCAAACTAATGCAGCACTCGTAAATACTGTTACTGAGAGACCAATGAGCTCAAAGTGGCCTTGTGGGTGTGTGAGGGAGAGCATGTGGGAGGGCACGTCTGTGTTGGGGTGTGAGGGACAGAGAGAGGGCACGTCTGTGTTGGGGTGTGAGGGACAGAGAGAGGGCACGTCTGTGTTGGGGTGTGAGGGACAGAGAGAGGGCACGTCTGTGTTGGGGTGTGAGGGACAGAGAGGGCACGTCTGTGTTGGGGTGTGAACAAATTCAGCCTGATTTGATCAGGTACAAATGAGCCGATTGCTAGTCTGTACCTGGTTACGCTGTAGAGGTGGGCGAGACGGAGAGAGAGAGAGAGTGAGCACAGCACCTCAGACCAAAGTTCAAGCAGGGGCACAGAGCGTTGAGGGCGTCCAGCCAACTCAAACATGGCCCGCATGGCCCAGCAGGCCTGCCAAACTCTCTATCAGCCTGGTCCATACTGCCCACACCCACACAAACACACACACAGAGGAAAAGAGCAGGGTGTGGAAGACAATGCCTGCACAGAGCACTTTCCCCTGCTCCTGTAGTGACAGGTGGAGTGTTTGTGCGGGTGCTGGTCCTGCAGCGCGGGCTGCATACGAGCTGGTGTGCGGGGCTGGGGGTTTGCTATGCTTCGCACACAGTGGAGGCACCTGGGATACGACAGAGGATGATGGACGGAGAACGCGGGACCGCACCCATACACCATGACCGCTACGCCCCTCCCCCACGCATGTCTGATGACCATTCAAAGTGCTCAGCTATTATAGGTCCAGCCTAAGGCTCTGCATGGACTGGAGCTCCGCCTCCACCCGCCTCCACCACCCTAGCTCACATAACCCCACCCCCTCAGAGCAACCCGTGGACGTGCCACCGGATCCTCAGCATGGACTCACCTCAAAGCAGACCGAACATCTGCATGCACGACCGGAATTTTTGCCTGCTGTTGGGGCGTGTGCCAATGAAAGAATGCCACAGACCCCAGTCTTCACGGGGGGTGAGGTCAAAGGTCCCAGACGGGGTCAGAGCAAGGTCACGGAGAAGCCAGCAATTCACAGCGTCATGCAGAACTCGGTCACTCATCTGATGGTTGAAATGACTGAAGGGTTAGTGCCCCTGGAGAGCCGGTCTCAGGGACAGCAAGCATCATCTAGGGCTCAGTCCAGCACTCTGATCATCTACAACCATTTTAGCTTCAAGTAAAGAAGTAATAAAATGATTTATAGAAGTAATTCTGATACTAACAACTCTGCCAAGACCAATAAGTTGCCGTCTCCATGCACAAGCACACAGATCCAGCGACACTCAAAAGATTGCGCATCTAATTGTTCACCAAATCTCATAATACCATTCACCCCTGGTTATTCAAGCTCCATCCCAGTAGTGACAGATTTGCACACTGCTGCGTGTGCATGGTGTTTGTTCCTATCTCTAGAGGACTCTTTATTAGCCATTTCCTAGCAAACCTCCTACATGGTCACTCTGGAGGAAAATGATGTGCTCCATCAGGCTCTTATCAGACATGCTGCGTCTACACATCTGTTGTGCTCATGTTGCCATTATCCAGTTGTTGAGGTGTCACGCACTGGCGTTCATCTTCATCCACACGGCCGTTTTAATATTTGGCTACGTCCGGCCACAGTCTGCGTAAACCGCGTGTTTATTAGGCATGTTTGTCTCAGCAGCACCAGATGGCTGAGTGTTTTGTCTAGTGGGATTAGGATTATGCGCTGATAGGACGGGCGAGTCCAAGACGCCTCCCACCATCGCAGGAGTGGGGGGTCTCGAGCAGGATTCAATCAGCCGGTCCTCCAACACCCCAGAAGGGCTCCAAGCAGCGAAACGCGGGCTCATCTGGCTGTAGCGCCCCTGTAGCTCATCAGCTCCCTGACGGACGGCCGCGGGTCGGAGGAGACTGCGTTTGCTCTCGTTTATGCAACAACATTCTTTATTTCCCCCCCATGCACAAGGTCATTATGTGCAAAAATATCGCTGTGTGTTGAGCTCCATGTTGGAATGTTGAGCCGGGCCACACACAGACAGCGTGATCCCCCGCTCCCATGCCAACCACACACACACACACACACACACACACACACACGGGCACAGAGATTACAGGCATCACCTTCTGCACGTGTACTTGATCTCACCACACACACGACCCACTTCAGGCCTCTGAGGTACGGAGCAGAGAAGAGCTTTTGGTGTTGATCTACTGCACCGTCCTCCATTAATGCAGCGGAGGGAGGGGGGACAAAGAAGTGAAGAGCCTGGGGTTGGCTGAATCACGCCCCACAGTCCCCCCCTCCCTCCTGCCCAAGCACACTTTTCTCTTTCTAAGAAGCGTTCCTGAAATAAACCCAGAAACCTGGCCCACGTCCAAGGCCAGAACTACACCGTAGCGAGCAGCTCCAGCTAGGCACTTGTTTGCAGGGTTGTGGTGGGGTCGCGTTTGCTCGGAAGGACCCGAAACCTGTGGTTCCGTTCAAGAGTAAAGCAGAAAAGGAACCGGCCGTTTGGGTTTGGGACTGTCTCAGTCAAGCCTGACCCAGTTCTCTTAAAGTACACTACAGCCTTGCCCTGTGGGTTTCTTATCAGACACAGGACGCAGCAACAGTGAGACGGGGGTAACAGAATGAGAAGGGGAAAAGGGGGATGGGGTTAATAGATCACTATGCTACATACAACCGACAAAATGTACCACGTCACTCCCCTGTTCAGTTCTTAGGCCCTTCTGTTTACCCTTTTCCCAGAATGCAGCTGAGTGACCTTTGCTCCGGACCATGCTCTCTGCCCCCAGGTTAAGAATCTTCGTTCATAGGAAGCTTAGCCGACCTCTCTCAGTGAGGTTTTCCTGTCATAACGCTCACTCGGTGAGACTAAAACACCCACACACCAGAGGTCAATGCATCCAGGCTCTTAGCAGTACTGCTTTCACCAATTTCACAGGCACCCACTAGGGCAAACCAAATTAGCATAAATGTGAAGCACCCTCTCAGACATGACAATATAGGCGCAAAAAAAAAAGTAAAAGTCTTTAATTAAATATAAAATAAAGTGTACACACACACCTTACACAATTGTACAGGTGATTATACACACAAAAATATATTTATGTATATACATATACATAAATTCTGAGGATTATCTTCCTTTTTCATTACGAATGAGCAACTCAAGGTCACAAAGACTCCCCTCCTGCACAATTAGTGGGGGTCCGGGCTGCGCCCCACACCTCGTGCGTCACTGTCCTGCTCTTTCTTTGGACACTTTGGTGTAGGAAGGAGGTCAGACGCAGAATCCGAGACCTCTTCGGTCTTCCTCCTCTTCCGGACATGATGCAGGTGGGTCTTGGACCTCAGATGGGCTAAAATGGAGAACACAGGGCGTTTTGGACCACGGATTCACTCTGTGAACGTGCGCCAAGACCAGAAGACTGGCCTGGGGTTACAGCGGTCAAGAGCAGGCCAGCTCACCTGTCCACTCCAGGTCACCAATGATTACTTTATCACACAGTTCACACATGTGGTGACTCCTCTTGTTACGTGGCCCTTCCCCCTCTATTCTGATTGGCCCGATGGACGGCTGCTCGCCCTGAACAAGTTAGCAGAAAGAGAAATCAACGGAGCTCCGAGCATTTCATTTACATTTACGGCATTTAGCAGATTTCCATTTATCCATTTCACACGGTGTATGGCAACTTAACGTGCCTGTGTGCCTGGGGTCTACCGCTGGTCAGTAGCCCCACAGGTGCAGTGTTCATGACATCAGTATAATGTAACACAATGCAATAAACACAGCAGCGTTCCCCCTGGAATAATACGGACAGATCACGCAAACCACAGTAAGGACAGAAACCACGACAGCCCAGAGACAGTCAGCAAATCCAGTGAAATGCAGATTCAGTACAATAATAAATCAACAAAAGTTGTCGGGTCTCAACATTTCAAAATACATGCACCAGCAACTGGGCACTGCAGTCCTGTACCAACACAGGCAAAGCAAAGAAAAGCAGAACTTTAGAAGCCTTTAATAACACCATTACAGTCAAGCTTTCTCAAAATGTCACTCGAGAGACTCCGGTCATGTGGTTCTGCTTTTCCTGCTGCATTGTTTATTATTGCTGAATAGTTTATATGCAGTTTCCTTTGTAACTACTGAGAGTTTGGGAATAGCCGACATTTGTCACTGGCAAAGCGGAATACAGGAGAAGTGCAGTTTAAACAGTGGGGAAAAGTTGTATTCGTTCTCCAAGTGTAAAGGGCTCAGTTGCTGGAGTGATCATCCCCGCCACAGAGACAAGTTCTCTAAACCGAGTGGCCTCTTCCACAAACTCTGCCACCAAGCCCAGATGACCTTTCTTCTGAAGGCTGAATGCAGACAAGCAGAGGTCTTCCAGTGAAATGGAAGCTGGTTCCCTGAATATCCTGGCACACGTGATATCTTGTGTCAGCTGGCCGTCGATCACAGCTGTCAATACATCTGCGCGGCAGAAGGTCCACTGTGGCCTGACTGTTGAACATTGTGGTTTCAGGGACATGTTTGGCTGATCCTTCCCGACTCTGCTTTGTCGTATCAACGTTTCTGGCCACGGCGGCTAGACAAACACGCGACTCTCACACACACTAAGTGCCTCGGGTTCGTTCTGTGGACTGTACAGTCTCACACTGGTGGTCATCAGAACGTAAACTCTTGGCGTCTGCTGAATGTTGCTATAGTTTTCACGGAGGGCTTTGGTCAAGTCTGGTCGCAGTGACCAATTTGCGTCGACGTTCTTGAAGCATTTCAATTTGTCTTTTCTCTTCAGGCTATAGTATTGTGATACGAACACTGGAAAAAAGTTTGAGTGTGGCGCAAAATAAAATAACTTTAAAAACTTCCAAAAACACCATATACTATTATTGCCCCCATCAATATCATCCCGTGTAAAGTGTGTAAGTTCAGGAAACACTCTTCAATAAACCCCTGTGGAGAAACGTATCTCAGTATAAATGTAAACTCATAAATGTAAGGTGTTACATCTGGCATGGAATCTACACGAACTGAGAATTACTCTGATGTTCTCACAGGATTTATGATTCCACAGATCCCTCCCCATCAGCTCCAGCGGGGCAGGAAGCTGCTCTGTTAAAGCCATTTTCATATTTCTCCACGCGGGCTTTCAAAAAGGATCAAACTGGCTAATTAACTCAAGAACACCTACGTAACTTCCAAACGTATGGGTGTGATCTCTCAGTGGCGCTCCACGTTCTGCGAAAATGACTGTGACAGCCCTCTGCAAGGCTCACACATCCTCAGACTGGTTTATGAGCTGGGTTATCAATAGTTCGGCAATCAGCGCTGCGCTGGATGCGTGTAAACCCAGATCTCACAGGCGTCATGCTCAGACATGCCATCATCTGCATGCCTCAAGCCACTGTAACCTTAACAGAACGGGCTTGAAATGTTTGGTAGTTTCTCCAAATATCTCGCACGCAAAACACAACAAAAAACTCTCCCAGGAGAGAGTAACTCCGAGCTGAGACTCACTTTTGCTACATTTGTGACTGAAGATGATGTTAAGACAGGAAAAGCATCTTTCATGCTTACTTTGCTGCTCAGAGGCAGGAAGTCTAGCGTCTCTGGTTTGACGGGACTGCAGCCCTTTTTGGGCCCATGAAGCACAAATGTCGCCATCGGTCATCTCGGTCATCAACCAAAGGCCAGACAGCAACGCATAAAACCCCTGTTATTCTGGGGGCTTCTGCCCATCTACTCCCGTTACATTTAGGGTTTTCCTTTACTGCCCCCCTCGCTTGTACGTTCTGACCTTGGACATTTGGACAGCCAGCTCGCTGTAATTTTCACAGTATACAGCCACCAATAAGAATCCGAGCAGAAGGTTTGAGTTAATCTGGTTAGTCACTCACAAATGCAAAAAAAAAATAAAATAAATTAAAACAATCAATGGTTAATGAGCATGAAAGTCATTAACAATTCTCATTAATAACACTTAAAAGCCAATCCAGGGCCCCTGTTTAGCCCTGAAGTCCACGAAAATCCACCAACAACCATCATTAGTGAAGAAAAGAGATCAATTCATATCACAAATGATTTTGCCTTTAACTGTTGGAGTTCTTAACAGTGATCTCAATCTGAAGAAGGGCAAATGCGATTGGAGCTAATAATGACATTACCGCCTCATTTTCCCTACAGACGACAAGACTGTTTGGCAGAAACCCAGCAAGTCCACAGACTCTGAGGGAACCGTCATACTGAAAACAACATTTTGATTTGGAGGGCCAAGGAGGAGCAAGACTGGGTGTGCAAATCAAACCTTCTGTAAGCAGTCCAGCACGGCCAGGGCAGGAGTGAGGACGGTCTGCTCCCACCGGGACACATCTGTTACATCAAGGCCATAAATGGGTGGAACGTTGCTCCCCGGCCCTGAGGGTAAATAACACAAACGCTACAGACAGTTGCCATAAGCAAAGCCCACAGCAAACGTACATTTTGTCTGCAACAGTGCAATTTGAAAAGGGAGCTCCTAGCATGGTGTGGGGGCGGAGCATGGAGCAGAGAAAAGCCAATCGGAGAGAGGGGACCAGGGCAGGGGGCGGAGCAGAGGAGGGCGTGGCAGAGCAAGCAGAAGAGGGAGAGCAGAGCAGAGCAGAATGTCAAGGGGGAGAGGTGGAGCAGAGCGGAGGGGAGAGGTGGAGCAGAGCGGAGGGGAAGGCAGACAGCCCACTGACTCAAATCTCCTCCGTAATCTTCTCAGCGTTTCTGGGCCAGCTAGTAGATCAGTAGGGCAGTTCCACCACACGCACCACCCACCCACACACCCACCCACCCACACGGGGATGAGAGAGATGAGAATGACTACACAGAAACAGACCTGTGCTTCAGCCACGCAGACAGGTACTGCCAGACAGACCGACAAAAAGATGGAAAAACGGGCAGGTAAACACCAAGAAAAATACCTTGAAATAGCTGTTTGGTGAGACCATGTGCTTAGACTACATCTTATCAGACTCGGGCACAAGGTGAAATGCCTTGAACATTACACATGCCTTCAGCCCAAGTCACGCACTGCACACAGAGTCCTTTGGTTTAAAGAAAGGGAGAAAGAAAAAAAAAAAAAACTCTTAGGCTTTGAAAATTCAGACCTGCTTAACTTGGGTCTCAGCAGGATCTGCAAAGCTTTCCCAGGCCTCAAATTAAAGATCTAATTGGTCCGCAGGGCCTCCACATCTGACTGCAGCCTTTAGCTCTCCTGTGCTAATCCTATTAGCTACAGTGGCTCAATTATCCAAATCAGTTACTGGGTAATCTACTCCAAACAGCATTAAACAATATAAGTCAATGCAAATAGGACTAAAAGGCAAAGTCTCAGCACCTGTTTACTGCCCCGGGGGCCCATCTGAGCCTCAGATAACTGGCAATGTGTTACGCTATGCAAAGTACCCACTTCACCCAAAATTACCCGGGTGGGTGGCCAACCCCTCGGTCGTCTCCGTGGAAACAAAAAATGCTGATTAAATCAAACCGCTACATCCTCTATTAAAGAGTAATGCCTTTTAGGTTTATCTTTAGCCAAAACCGGTTAGTGAAATGTCACTAGAGCCAATTCCAGTACATTGGTCAAAAAGTTTAATTACTTCCTGAAAGAACCGATAAAGGCACAAGGAGTGTGTGTGTGTGTGTGTGTGTGTGTGTGTGTCGGCAGGGTGTGTCACGTCCTCTGCCTCCCATCACAGCCGCAGACAGGGATATTCAAAGCAAGTCTTACAGTACGCTTGATTGCCTATTCAAACATAGTCCAACTCCTCTGTTTATTTTCAGAGGAAATTCCCTTTACACCAGATCAAATAACCGTCATCAAAATGCCACCGGTCGGAGATGATAAGCTTATTTCGACAGGTGGAACGGACGCGTACTGCGCTGCAACATCATGGTCCACGCCACCCGATCCAGAAAAGCAACCTCAAACCTCTGCAAGCGTGATCCGTTCCACTTGAAAGTGATGGTCACGATCAACCACAGTAAGAGGCCAGGAGGTCGTGGGAGGAGCCTGGAGCCTGACCCCCCCCCCCCCCTCCCGTAACCCGAGCGCTACGGTGTCAGAAGGGAGAGGATCTCGCCACAGCCAAGCACCCTCCAGCAAGCAGGAGGGGATTTCTACACATTCCTCAGGTCAGATTCCTCTGGAGCCGGAAGGGGAGAGCATGTCCCAGCAGGGCAAAGGGCTTCTCCTCATACAGACGCCAGTAAATACGCATAAAGACGTTTAAATGCAAATAAATATGCAAATTCAAAGAAATAACGTTACTTGTGGCAACCTATTTAATCCTTTGCTCATTGGTCATATTGCGTAAAAGCAAAAAACGAAGGCAATGCCTGTATGCCTCACCCAAAATAAGCCCCTGCTTGTTTACAACCAGAGCAAATATAGATATCGTATCAAGTAAGGATTACAAAACTTCCTCTTAATCTAATTAACCTCAAAAGAACTCTGTGTACAAGGTTATACGGATAAGGAATAACTGTCCAACAGCAACAGTAAAGTGTTATTGAACTGGACAAACCCAGGTCAGGTTCTCCAGGTCTTCCTCCACGCCCACGCCCACGCCCGCTCCGCCGTGGCCGCCCGGCCTGTGGGGATGGGGGGGGGATCAGCCCTCAGCCTGCGCCGGTCCTGCCACTCGCCTGCTGCTCCCGCCGCTCGTAATCACGGCTGGATTCTCTCTCTCCAGCCCCTTTGTCCTCCGTTATGCTCCGCAGACAAGGCCGACAGCAGGTGGGCCATGCCGGAGCACCTGGCCTACCTGCGCCATGCGGCAGGCGGGGGGGGGGGCGGAGATGTGCACCTTCTCCCACCCCAGGGACGGAGGGCTCGGGGCAGCGACGAACACCCGGGGGATGAATGGTGCGGGACGGAGGCGCCCCCTGCTTTCAAACCCCAATCTGGGTGAAATCGAAGTCAAATAATCCTGCCAGACGTGGGGGGGGGGGCTCAAGTGTCCGCCTCGGGGGGCGTGGCACACTACTCCTGCACGATCAGAGGACCCGGGGGGGGTGTGTGTGTGTGTGTGTGTGGGGGCGGGGCTCAAGTGTCCGCCTCGGGGGCGTGGCACACTACTCCTGCACGATCACAGGACCCGGGGGGGGGTGTGTGTGTGTGTGTGTGTGTGTGTGTGTGTGGGCGGGGCTCAAGTGTCCGCCTCGGGGGCGTGGCACACTACTCCTGCACGATCAGAGGACCCGGGGGGGTGTGTGTGTGTGTGTGTGTGTGTGTGTGTGTGTGTGTGTGTGTGTGGGGCGGGGCTCAAGTGTCCGCCTCGGGGGCGTGGCACACTACTCCTGCACGATCAGAGGACCCGGGGTGTGTGTGTGTGTGTGTGTGTGTGTGTGGGCGGGGCTCAAGTGTCCGCCTCGGGGGGCGTGGCACACTACTCCTGCACGATCAGAGGACCCGGGGGGGTGTGTGTGTGTGTGTGTGTGTGTGTGTGTGTGTGTGTGTGTGTGTGTGGGTGGGGCGGGGCTCAAGTGTCCACCTCGGGGGCGTGGCACACTACTCCTGCACGATCAGAGGACCCGGGGGTGGTGTGTGTGTGTGTGTGTGTGTGTGTGTGTGTGTGTGTGTGTGGGCGGGGCTCAAGTGTCCGCCTCGGGGGGCGTGGTGTGTGTGTGTGTGTGTGTGTGTGTGGGGGGTGTGTGTGTGTGTGTGTGTGTGTGTGTGTGTGGGCGGGGCTCAAGTGTCCGCCTCGGGGCGTGGCACACTACTCCTGCACGATCAGAGGACCCGGGGTGGTGTGTGTGTGTGTGTGTGTGTGTGGGTGGGGCTCAAGTGTCCGCCTCGGGGGCGTGGCACACTACTCCTGCGATCAGAGGGTGTGTGTGGTGTGTGTGTGTGTGTGGTGTGTGTCCTGTGTGTGTGTGTGTGTGTGTGTGTGTGGGTGGGCGGGGGCTCAAGTGTCCGCCTCGGGGGCGTGGCACACTACTCCTGCACGATCAGAGGACCCGGGGGGGGGTGTGTGTGTGTGTGTGTGTGTGTGTGTGGGCGGGGCTCAAGTGTCCGCCTCGGGGGCGTGGCACACTACTCCTGCACGATCAGAGGACCCGGGGGTGTGTGTGTGTGTGTGTGTGTGTGTGTGTGTGTGTGGGCGGGGCTCAAGTGTCCGCCTCGGGGGCGTGGCACACTACTCCTGCACGATCAGAGGACCCGGGGGTGTGTGTGTGTGTGTGTGTGTGTGTGTGTGGGGGGGGCTCAAGTGTCCGCCTCGGGGGCGTGGCACACTACTCCTGCACGATCAGAGGACCCGGGGGTCCCGGGGTGTGTGTGTGTGTGTGTGTGTGTGTGTGTGGGGGGGCTCAAGTGTCCGCCTCCGGGGCGTGGCACACTACTCCTGCACGATCAGAGGACCCGGGGTGTGTGTGGTGTGTGTGTGTGTGTGTGTGTGTGTGTGTGTGTGTGGGCGGGGCTCAAGTGTCCGCCTCGGGGGCGTGGCACACTACTCCTGCACGATCAGAGGACCCGGGGGGGGTGTGTGTGTGTGTGTGTGTGTGTGTGTGTGGGCGGGGCTCAAGTGTCCGCCTCGGGGGCGTGGCACACTACTCCTGCACGATCAGAGGACCCGGGGGTGTGTGTGTGTGTGTGTGTGTGTGTGTGTGGGCGGGGCTCAAGTGTCCGCCTCGGGGGCGTGGCACACTACTCCTGCAGCGTGCCTGAGCGGACGCTCCGGCCAGGACAAGGGCCGTGGGGGAGCATGCCAGCACACCGCACCTGCGCCGGCACGATCAGAGGACCCGGGGGGGGGTGGTGTGTGTGTGTGTGTGTGTGTGTGTGTGTGTGTGTGTGTGTGTGTGTGTGTGTGGGGGGGGGCATTAGGAGTACGACGCACCGCACCTGTCTCTGACTCACCGCTAAACAGCAGGACTTTGCTCCTCATTATGATAAAGCCTCAATCATTCATTTGTGCATGTGACTGTACGTGTGTGTGTGTGTGCGTGTGTGTTGTGTTGTGTGGGGGCGGGGGTGTGCGTGTGTGTTGTGTTGTGTGTGTGCGGGTGTGTGTTGTGTGTGTTGTGTGTGTGTGTGACGGGCATGTAGAAAGTGCAAGAGAGGTACACGAGACAGCCTTGTCTGTTATCCACACATCACCTTGGCAAATGGCCTTAGTGAATAAAAGTCTCCATCTTTGGCTTAAAGGACACACACACACACCCACACACGTGAGCACACACACACACCCACAAGTGTGAACACAGACACAGACACACACACACACAAGCACAGACACACAATGCCACACACACAAGATGACAGCTGACAGGCTTGAACAGTGAGCACAAGTGTCCTGTATGGGATGGCTTCTGTAACACAGACGGAGACGGAGACAGCTGTGCGTCACGCAAGGGGACACTTTTCAGCGTCGCACCTGTTGCACATGCTGATCGGGTTTCCCGCACCGCTGACAAAAGGCGAAGAGCTGTTACTTAATGCTCACATGGGCTCTACACAGATGCCTTATGCTTCCTCAGAACTGACTCAACCCATGTCCTTTCAGTAAGCGCACACACACACACACACGCGCACACACACACACACCACTGCACAAAGTAACTCAGTCAGAGAAAAAAAAAAGTGTGATCATCCACAATAAGCCAATTAAGTCCAGTAACTTGTGGGCTGCATCCAAAAGCATGTGTGTTTCGCTCCTTCACACACACACACACACACACACACACACACACACTTCTGTGGGTGGCTTTCTCTGCCAAGCCACTATGGGTTAGTCTGAGCCTGGCCTCATCATTCAAAACGCTCGTCTGTCTAATTCAATAATACAGTCCAATACACATCCAACAATGGCAACTCAGAAAGGGGGCGGGGCCTGATTTGCCCATCTCTGGCCCATGAAATGAAACCCTGTATTCCCTGAGCCATTCTAAAACCCTGCCTCTAACCAGACACCAAGACACTACTGACACACAACACAGAGCCTCTGTTTCCTGTAGACACACATATCAAATGCACCCCACAACATTCTACAATACAAACAATATCAAATTACAAATGTGGAAAAGCAAAGCTGAACTAACTCTGTTCCTCCTAACAGACCTTATTCCTGTCAAAAGACCGGTGACGTCACACAGACACTATTTCCCCTCCACACTGACCTCCAAACATACATCTTCCACCAAACATGCCCAAGAATAGGGGTTTATCTCACAACATGATAAAAACTAATTTAAGATATTGATAATTTCATTTTCAAAAAGTGTCAAACATTTTCCGCATGTCTTGCCTGTAGAGAAAGGAAATTAGCCCAACCTGGTGAGCAAACTAAAGTTTTGTCCTCCAAGAACAAGCAACTGTATACACTGCTGTACAATGTTGGATCTTTTAACTGTACATATTCACTTAAAGACCACAAGCACTGGCTTACACACTGAGTAATAGTGTAAAGCTACTGCAGACTTTGGACTACCTCTGGCTGTTTTATTATATATATTCATACTCTACAAGTAAAATTAAAAACCACAAGCATATGAAGATATTTAGGAGGTTCTGAAGATCCAGTCAGTCAGTCACAAACACGACCACAACTATAGTGATACATACAGTCTATAGTGATTACACTGTGATTACATAGTGGCTGCACCTGGTCAGTGATGCTCCCTATAGGTGTGGAGCACAAGAAGCCAATCACAGAGCACATGACCTCAGCAACCCCCCTAGGAGGCTCAGATCCACAACTGCTTTCCAGGCAGTCAGCTAATGCTGACCGGATTAAAGCGGTCATCTGAGGGCCCTATGTGTGTGTGTGTGTGTGTGTGTGTGTGTGTGGAGGGGGGGGGATCAGGGCTTAAGGAGAAGTGTAGGGGGGGGGGAGGGGGGTGCAAACAAAAACCCACCACGTCAGGCAGTGCAAGAAAAGCAACGTAAACACAGAGAGGCGAGAGGCCTAGCGGCGTGCGGGGCTGTAACCGTGGGGACCTGCCGGTGTGGGCGGGGCACGTGGGGTGTGGGCGGGGCACGTGGGGTGTGGGCGGGCGGGTCAGTGGCGGGGGGGCAGTGGGGGAGCTTACGGGCTTAAGTGCGGCTCAGACAGCGGCAGAAGGAGGCGCGGGAGGCCAGAGCACTACACCCTCGTAGAACAGCGTGAGGTAATTAGAATGAAGAAGCATTTGGTGGAGCAGCGCGTGGAGCAGGGCCCTTCTTCAGGGCCTGACAGGCTGCTAATGTAACACATGGCTCACACGCACAGGGGGCCCACAAAAATGCCTCGGCCAACCTTTGTAGTCAGTGCCATGTGCTGTGGGTCCCAAACCGAACAAATAAACAATGACAATGACGCCGGAGCACATGCCTGTGCGGCTGGACGAGCACGTCCGCTCTTCGTCCTCGCCTAGACACCTGCGCAGGCCTTTCACCTTCTAAAGCAGTAGACCCGCACCTCCACGCACCCTTGGGTCCCCCACAGAAGGCCTTATGGCGAGCCCAGAGACAGGCAGGGAGCAGGGCCATATGGCGGGAGACAGACACCCACTTAATCAGGTTTAGCCACCGTCTCCTCCCCATCCCTTTAAGCTCTAACCGGATTTCTTCACCGAGCCTTCACCCCTCTCTCTTCTGCCATCCTCCATGCTGCGCCAGAGCGGGCGGAGCCATGCGTAGGGAAACAATGAAGCCTGCTCGGGAGGTTGAGGTGGAGGGGGGAGTGAGGGAGATAAACGCGCTGGGGGAAATCCGAGCCCCACTCAGTCTATTGTGGAGGAGCGGTAAGGAGAGGAGGTGTCTGTGCGAGAGGAGGGCAGGCGTGCAGTCAATGAGGAGGAAGGGTTCCAGGATCAAAGCGGCTCCCACAGGATGGTGGGCCATTACAGGAAGAATGTGAGCGGCGTGGAAAGGCTAGACGGACGGATGGATGCATGCGTGGCGGGAGGGGGCGGGAGGAAACGCGCGAGGGCAGGACTCAAGTTCACGGGAAAAACGAGCCCGAGCATATCCGGTTACAGAGACTCATCACGGCTTCTACCTCCTCCGCGCTGCACTCTTTTTGTCCCCCTTGCTGTATTTGAATGCAGAAACACGCCCCAAGGGCAGCTGCCCTTCTTGCCCCTGTCCTTCTTGCCCCTGTACCCAGGCAGCAGCCCGGGCAGAGGAGCCACGGCAGGGCCGGGTCAACGCTGCTCCTGCCTTGTTTGTGTGTTTAATGGCCTGTGCGAATCCCATCTCGTTAAAGGCAGCTGTGATTGCCTGGCCATCAGACCATGCTGAGAGTGAGAGTGGAGGAACACACACACACACACACACACACACACACAGACAGTGTCTGCTGAGAGTTTAAGAATACACATCAAGTGCAATCGATCGCCTGAGATCTGCATGTACTGTGCGCTGATCCGTTCAGCAGTGGCTCACACAGCCATATGGAGAGGAGCAGACGGGTCCGGTCCCCGGGCAGCAAGCCACTATCTGGGAGCACGACATATAGGCACCGCTGCCCCTGATGTTTGCAGAACAGTCCAGTAACACTGAAAACTAGTGAGCGTGTTATGCTACCCTGAGCAGCAACCATAAATCACACACCCCCAGTGCATGCACATACACACACACACACACACACACACACACACACACACACACACACATTTTAAAACAGAGGAAAAAGGCGAGGAAGAGGAGAAGAAGCTGCAGCAGACACTCTGGAGTGCCGGATTTCTCTATAGAGTACAGAGGAGCTGGGGCAGCCATCACGGACAGACGGACTCTTACTTTTCAGGAAGCGGTTACGGACCCACTTGTTCTGCTTGCGAGCATAGCGCCGCACTGCCTGCTTCAGCGCCGCCGTACCTGCAGAGGAAGATCACAGACACAACGTCCTTCTTCTCTGGAGAAACGGCACAGTCAGCTTCCCCCAAACTCCACTAAACCCTCCACCGCAGCTTCCCTCCGCCCCGACCTCCCTCACAGCGTTGGGACATGGGCCGCTCGGTGCTGTACACGCACGTTTACGGATGTGAGGCGAAACTCTCAAGCTTCACGGGCCTACAAAATAAACAGTGGTAGCTGCAAGGGCAGGTCAACAGAAAATCAAACCAAGCTGAGATCAGGGTTATCTCCTGGAATTCCATCTGAAAAAACGGCTTGACTAACAGGAAACTCCCATCACAAAACAAGCACAGCTGTTTACGCCTGAATGGTGGGTGGCTGAGCGAATAATAAACTTTATTTATATAGCACTTCAGCCAGTTCACAGGGAATAAATGTTTAAAGGAATAAATAAAATTAATAATACACAATCAAAGAGATTAAAGGTAAAACTGATAAGTGAATGAGTGTGAGTGACACTTATTTAACCACATGAACTCTGATCTTTTATAATCAAAGGCTTTGCTTCCTCATGGTGTTCTCATTTTAATTCCTCATTTTCCAAAAATCTCTGTGCATCCCTTTTCTGCAAACGGTGTGAAATTCAGTCAGCTGGAACGTAAGGACCTGTCTGAGGAGAATATCGAGTGAAGCTCACAGATAAGACAGCCCTGACGAAGGACAGATGCGTTACACCGAGGAGCAGCCGCCCCAGAGCAGCAGGGCCTTCAGGAACGCTCGAACGCAAAAAAAAAAGCTGAAGAACATATCGATCTTTTGCCGGCTCTCTGGCAAACGTTTGGAGGAAGAAGGCAAAAGGTGCTGGGCGTGGCCAAGGAGAGGGGGCGGGCCCCCGAGGGAGAGCGGCCCCGCCCCTGGCGTCTCACCTTTCCTCTTCATCCTCTCGCGCTCTTCTTCTCCGACGTCTCCACCGGCTGTGAGGTACTCGTGGAACTCTTTTAACCCAATGGACTGGAAGATGCCGTGCTGATAGTTCTGACTGCAACACAGACGGGAACAAGCAGCTGAAATAGGCAGACTGGTAAAACTCCCTGACCTTTCAGGATCAGAAGGATTTTGATATACCCGCTATTGTCTGGGGATCCAGACAAACGGCACTGGCACATATTTCATTTTGAGACGATGGCTCTTCATACTGACGTTGGTGTTTTTTTTTCTTTTTTAACACGCCACATGTGTCCGTTGAAGTGTGCAGCCTGCATCCGGAGCGGACAGCATCAACCAGCTCAGTGTCAGAACGCGAGACAGGGAGCGGTAAGGGCGACAAAGGCAACAAAGACCTGCGCGCGTGCGCGAGAGAGAGAAGGAGGGAGAGAGAGAGAGAGAGAGAGAGAGAGAGAGAGAGAGAGAGACAGGCGAGGAGAGTTTGACCTTCCTGCTCTACGATGGCACCACACGTGAAAGGAGAGATGAGTGGAGGAAGCAAGGCAGACAAAGGCAGAGCGGAGAGGCGGGCACGGGAGAAGGCCGGGGGGGAGACGGCGGCTGGGGGGTTGGTGCCTGGGTGGTCAGTTCAGAGAGGCGTGGCCGGCCGCCGCTGCTGGACCAAATGGAGACAGTAGCCAAGCGTGGGGGGAGGGGAGGGTGTGTGGGGGGGTTTTGATTGTCGCGACAGAACTCCGGGCAACCAGCCACCAGCACATCAATTCTCCGCAACCCCACCCATCCCAGGCGGAGCCCAGACAACGCTGTGTCATCAACATCCGGCATCCCCCCCCAACGACACGCATGCATTCCGCAGTGCGGCCAATCAGCCGATATCACTGCACAAGCAGCAACTGGCACACAGACCAAAATATCAATAATTAACATTGCTAAGTAAGGACAACACACTGCACCCCCCCCCCCCAACGATGTCCAGCACTGAACAAACTCCACAAAGAAATGACTCGACATTCCTGCAAAGGAGGCAACAGCAAAGACAGTGACTTTACACCATCACTACTGGTCAGCATAACCCATCTCGTCACTCATGTATTCTCATCACATTTTCTGTCCGTCTCTTCCGTGTCCATTTTTCTTATCCACACCCGTAGCCTAACGACCCACACAGTACTCAATCACTGTTAGGACTACGGTTTATGTGTCTCAGTAAAACCATCCACCCATTCCCCTTCAGACAGACCAAAACTACTCGAAAATAGAACCACTATTCTTTACTTTTTCCACTTTTCCTTTAAGTCAGCATTATGAGGACATCATCCTTCCTCCCCCCCCCCACCCCCCACCCCCACCCCCCGAGGGAAAACGTCTTGCTCGTGGATGATGAGACGACGGTCTGCTCCACCCTCAACAGCTCTCCATGTTTCCAGAGCTCCTCGTCCATTGTCAGCTGATTGGCCTGGATGTTTCTCTTCCATCTGGAGCCGCGAGACCCATAACTGACTCAGCTCCTCGATAGTGCACCTTCAGATCTGCCACCAACGAGGAGAAATTACAACAGCCGGCGGAAACAATCGCACCGTTCGCAACCGCATTTCTCCGAAAGAAACGACCGATTGGAGTCTTCTATTTGTAGAGACACTTTTGAACGTTTCCCACGTACAGCAAAAACCGCAAAGCCTTATTTGCATCTTAAGTGCTTCAATCTGAACGTAAAAATATATATATACACACACTGCCAAAGAGAATTAAACAACGCAAATCCCCAAGGCACATGTCCAATTTCTGACACGGTTATAAAATCCTTTTACACTGCAACTTACGCCCCCACCAGCTTTTGGTGAATGTAGCGTAATGTGGACTGGAATATGATGCTCTTCCTCAGCACCTCTGTGCACCTGAGCCCATTAGCAGCACTGCGTCTCACACACTCCGTACCATGACTGAGTCCAACCAGCTGCCAAAGAGGGGTTTCCCCCAGGGGCTCGTGGGCCATTCAGCCCGACAAGCTTATTTCATTCACCTGAATGAGCACACACACACACACGTGGGAAAAATGAATGACTGTATTATCTCTGCGAATTGCAAACTAATTCAATCCTTTTGTTTTTTAGACAAAAAAAAAAAATGACATTTTGTTTTTAAGTACATGTGTATTAAGTAAAATCGCAGTGCCTGTCAGTTTGCCAGTGCCAAGACACTGTACTGGTGTGTTAAAAGAGACCACAGAAAAGGCTCCGTGGTCCGATATTAAAATCACTGAGCAACATTAAGGAGGAACAAAAAGAGGGGTGGAAAAATACAGGCCAGTGGAATCTAATGACACAGAATGACACAGTTCCTCCATTTTAATGTCAACAGGAGCCACGGCAGGAAGGGGGCAGTGGAAAAATCGATTGGATTTTTGTGGCATGGTGAGGAGGCGGATCCAGTAACAGCCCATCTCAGCAGAGCAAGACGAGCCCAACTGCTCATGCTAAATGTGCAAACATATTTGTTTATTTTAATGCTGTCAGACGCTTTGGTCGTGGATACAGCTATCTGGAGCTGGAATAATAACACATTTCTTCTATAATTTTTTTTTTTTTATCTTACGTTTTAAGACAAAATCTGGACAAAACACAGCAAACAACAACTGCTGTCAATCTCTGATGGAACAGCACTGACTGTCATCACAGAACTACAACATTTTGATGAGGAAATTCTGACCAATCATACTGCCAGAGAACGAACGAAGATCCCAACACTGTGCAACACTCTGTCCTCACCTTCACCCAGACGCACCGAGCTCACCAATCAGAGAGGCTGGACTAATTAAATGATGAATAAAATTAAATACATTTTTTTTTTATTGCTATAACTGAGAACCTAAGAGCCAACGTGAATTTAACAGTGCCTGTAAAAACACCAGTGAATTCACCAGATGCTATATCATATAATGTAACAGTTTCTGCATTCTCATAAAAAACTACTGTTAAAACAACAATGAAAACCTGCGGTTCACAAAAGAATCAAGTGCCCTACAGATGGCTGTTGAGTCTAAATCTGGCACTGGGAATTCTACAAATGACCAAGAAACCAGTTCAACTTTGCAACAAGATCCTCTAATAGGAATTAGAATGACAACCTGGAACAACCGTCTGCTAACAAAGACTGTTTGTCACTGAAAAGTTGGAAACGGCTACAAAGCCAACTAACCCTAACGCTAGAAACACACCTTGATCAGGATCTCCCAGCAAATCTGACACACAATGGACTTCCAACAGTCAACTCGACAGCAACCTAGTGCCTCAGTCAGCAAGATCACACCCTCAAGAAAGATGAATGTCCCCCACTCTACTGCAGAGCCACACCCAGCCCCACAGAAAAACGTTACTTCACCGCTCCTCGCGCCTCTGCAACACCCTTCTAATCAGCAAACAAGATGCGCTAGGGCTGTTCAAGACCGTAACAGTAAAAGGCAGATGGACCAGGCTGTGGAACTCTATACCTGTAAGCCCAGTCATCAAAGAGCACCTCAAACAATTACTGTCCTGGTGCCTGGGGGGAGGAAATGGGTTATTGTTCCTGTTCTAAAAAACTAACAAAATGGCCTCTCAGTGACTGAGGTGGTATTGTCCTACGCACATCTGTGGTGATCCAAAACACCTGAAAGGCGCTCAGACTGCTTCTTTAACAATCCGGATTACAATCCCTCTGCAATCCCTCTACAGTTAGCATACACTGTCAGCAGATCTGTGGATGATGGTGTGAGTATGTGCCGAGGCTCAATACTGCAAACTCTGGATGAATGCCACAGTACTTGGGTCATGTTTGTGGACTTCACCTCAGCAGTCAACACAATCACACTCAGAGCTGAAAGTTCATCAGCGCACTTGCACACGCAGATCTCCAGATCTGTTACCTGAGAAAATCAGGACCTGCTTGTTCAAGTGGGAACCCATTTCTCTGCTTGTCTGTCAGTGCAGGCACACGAGGATCTGTGCTTTCACTTCCTGCTCCATTAGCTGCACAGCTGTGACTCAACTACCTAGGACGCCACTGGATACGTTACAAAAATGTGCAGATGATGACATCACCCTTACATGTCCAACCACAAACAGCAGTAAGGGCATGGAGAGAAAGGGAGGTGACCACCTCAACATCCTGCATTACTAATCACAATGCCCTGCATATCTAATCATAATGTCCTGCATTACTATTCACAATGCCCTGCATTACTAATCACAATGCCCTGCATATCTAATCACAATGCATATCTAATCACAATGCCCGCATATCTAATCACAATGTCCTGCATATCTAATCACAATCCTGCATTACAATCTCAACAATCCCCAAGACCTAAATTAATTTCAGGAAACTCGCACGGACACGCTCACCCTTATCAAGCAAGGGCCCGATCACCACGCTAAAGGCCTGCACATTCACAGAAGCCATCGTTTCAATTCAATATTATCATTAAACCAACGCAGGGCTGTACAGTACAACGAAACACTGCTGGCCTATTCTCCAATGCAGTTATAAGAGCACACTATAAGAAAATGTGACAAGACAGCAGTCAAACAAAGACAGTAGGAGAATAGCTAATAAATACAGAATATGTGCAGAGGTAGACTGTATATAAAAAAAGAGCAGACAATGCAGCACTATACATGTGGACCCTGAATGACTGCAGCTTGGTGTGTGAAACTGGCGTGTACATTGGGGTAGGTGCCGTGTGCAATTACAGTAGTGATGTATCGGCATCACAGATGCTATATTAAAGTGCCCAGCATGTGTAATGAGCAATGACAATGTTGAAGTACACAGCTCACTAGCTGCCTGCATCGCTTCTGTCATTCCAGTTTTAAACGCTCGAGTACAGGGAGTGACGGGTAAAGAGCGATGCGCATTTTGCGACCTTGGGCAACGAGTTCTTTGTGGAGATAAACGGAAGGTAAACAGAGAAAGAGGAGGGTCAAGGTTTGGATCCGTGCTGGCCTCTGGTAAGTGTGCGTGTTTTTATTGATGTGACTGGTGTGGTCAGCTCATGGGTAGAAATCTCAGTCTGGCTCAGACGTTCAGGCCCATGGGATCAGAGATGATGTTTGCTGGCTTTCTGCAGACATCTGAAAACATCCTGAATGGGTTGGAGACCCAGCAGAGGTGATGTGCAGGGCGCTTTTCACTTCCCTCTGCACAGACTTGCATTCAGCAGCAATGGCAATGGCATACCATGATCTTGCAGGTCAGGATGCTCTGCATGGTGGAGCTGTAGAAGTTTCAGAGGAGCCATTGCGACAAGTTGACTCTTCTCGCGCCTTTGAAGTACGTGGTGGTGGTGTTCAGCCTTTTTAACCATGTGTGAGGTGTTGAGTGACCAGGTAGGGTCCTTGGTTATGTGGACTTGAAGATCTTGACACTGTTATGGAGCACCTTTCCCACCCTTGAAACCTTGATGCATAAGGATGTGTGACCTTTGCTTCCTCTACTGAAGTCACCAATGAGCTCCTTAGTTTGGCCAACACCGAGGCCAAGGCTGTAAGCAGTGCACCACTATGTAAGGAGCTTCACGTCCTCTGTGAACAGACCCTCAACATTGTTGTTGATGCCGTCTGTTAGAGGTCAGTGTCATCTACAATCTTGTTAATGGTGTTGGAACAGTGTTATGCGGCGAGATAAAATTAGTGCGTATACAGCACGGGCAAAGGACACAGCTTTGTGGACATCCATTACCTGGGCGGTGGTCACCCATGCTAACAGTCTACAGGTGAGAAGGTCCGGAATTAAGATGCATAATGTGTAACTTATTCCAAGACTGATTAAGTTTAGAGACCAGTCTGGAAGTCAACTGTGTTGAAGGCAGAGCTAAAGTTGACAAACAGCATTCTGTCCTAGCTGTTGCTTTTGTCCAGGTGGTGGAGACGCATCACTAAAGGAGAGATTTGCTTGTCCTTTGTTCTGGTTTGGCTGAAAAGTCCACAAACCAAGTGCAGCGTGAGCCAAGCAAGACGGAAGCTTCCGTTCCTCTCCAGGTTATACAAACCCGGAACACAGGCTTGGCCAACACTCCTGCGGATCCGTCCAGGAAGCAAAGAATCTTACCAAATGTTACATCTGTCCTCCTATCCACAACGTCCCACTGTTCTGTTATCACTATTGCTGGCTCTTGCAGCTCATGCTGGAGAAGCATCTTACTGTCCATGTTCACTGTCGTGTTTCACACGAGGGGTGAGAAAAGTGCCCTAAGGGTCTCGTGTGCTTGTGTCTTATCTACCATCACTCACATTAGTAATATCACTGCACCATGGGCACCTGTTACAGTGTGAGGATATGCGCAAATTTCTGTACATAACACGTACTGATTTTGAAGCACAAACCTTCCCTGGACGTTTTCTATTCAATCAGTCACACAGCTCAATAGGAATTGTTAAAAATGAATGGTCATGGTGTCCTACGGTGCGATATTTTATTTAATAAGCAGGCTTTATCTGGTACCCTTGAAGGAGTGAGCAGCTTGAGCACTTACAAGCCCATCCCTCCCTGAACAGTCTATGGGAACACAGAGTCCTAGTGACATGCAGAAACACGTTGAACTCTCCAACTCCAAAAAACAGGTTTTGCCTGTTACATCTCATACAGCAATTCAGTGTCTGTTAATAAATATGGAGCCTGTTTTATTAGGAGGCAGCCACCTTCATCTGGAATTGTGGGAAATACAGAGAAGTGCATCCGTGCTGATATGAACTATTTAGGTTCATGAAATCACCTGTTATCCTGGGTTTTCTTCTCATTGAAACACTGGTGAAAATCTCTGAGTTCATCAATCAGGCCTGACGACAACATGTCATCCACACGGTTGTCCAGCCTCTCGTCCAGAGCTACAAGGGAAGGATCGAGAAAAAAAGTGCAAATTTAGAGCCGGTCATCATCGTCCAAATCGCTGGATAAACCACACAGGACTAGAAGACTCGTCATACCGTCCATGTTGGAGTGGAGCCAGAAGATGCAGGGTTCTGAGAAACGCAGTGGACCTCCGAGACCATCTCCACCATCTTGGTCTTTCTGCTCCTCTAAAATACGACTGTGTGGAACTCCAGTCTGCTGGTACACCTGAAGACTCCTGTCGAAGCATTTATCGACTGTCAACTGTAGTCAGCAGCATTCAGGTATTGTGTGCTGCAGCTGCAGCTCCATTACAAATATCCAATGGGGGGGGGGACTGATGTGAAGATCCAGATGGGGTAAAGTTTCCATGTTTAAACACCATTCAGAGACAATTACACATCCTGTTCTTAAGCTGTAACATCCCTGAACTCCCTGATGATATACAAAAAACAAACATGCATGTGTAAGCATTGCCTGGATCGAGTATAAAAAAGCCTACAACTCAATGCCATATACCTGGATACCTGCATGCCTACTAATACCTGCATGCCTACTAAATCAATATCACCATAAGTAATGCCGTTGGAATTTGGGCTGACAAATGTGGTTGGCTGAGGCAGAGTCATCAGGACTGAGTGAACTGAACTACCACAAGGCCATATAACGTACCTGGAGGACAACCACAAATTCCTGGGGATTCTCCAATCATACAGGAAACACGAGGAAACGAGAATGACACCAACAACCAAACACCTCCATAGGTTAAGGCAGGTACTCAAAAACGTGCTGAATGGAAATAATAAGATCAAACTCGTACAAATGAAACCCTGCCAGGGATCATATATAGGAACATATGCAAGGAATACACCAAGTCCAAATAGGAGAACAAAGAATGATGCAGAACAACAAAACTAAGATCCTGTTGGGTCTCCGGATCCAGACAGATAAGCCAGTAGTGGCAAATCAACCAGACATCACGATAGTAGACATGATGAAGAAAATAGCAGAGGTAGTCCATGCGTCAGTGCCAAGTGATGGAGACGAAAGAAGAGGAATATGAAACAGGGACTTAAGGACGAAAGAGACAGGACATTAACACTAAGGTTAGGCTGTCCCAGAGGTGATGGGTGCATTTAGAGTGACCTCTAAGCATCACCAACATGAGCATCACCAACAGAAACCACAAATGACAATGAAAGACACCCAAAATCCAAAAAAATCGCACACAAGAAAATGTGTATATAATATATGTGTGTACGTGTGTAAAATACATATAAAATACATTCATGGTCACATCATCTTATTCTCACCTTCTCTACCAGAAGTATGTATAATAAAGTACAGCCCACTTGTGTAGGTGGCAGTTCCTAGAAAATTGCTGGCTGGCAGAAACTGGACATGTGTCACAAGAGAGTCGGACCCCGACAGCTTTAAATATATGATGACAAAATATGTGCTGGTTGGAGTCATTCTAAGTCTTCAAACCTGTATGAGCACTCGCCGAGCACACACAACCTGAGGTAGCGTCACGCAAACATTTCACCTTGAGGAAACGACAGGAAAGGTTGACAGGGAAAAAACAAAAACCACAGTCGATGCGAAACGTTTCCAGCTGCAGCTGGTTCGTTCTCAGGTCCTGGTGTCGAGGTGCAGCGTCACTGGCAAGGGCGCTCAGGCATCGGCCTGGGGAGAGGCTCCGCGCCGCCCTCTGAACTCGACACCCTGCTCGGTGCCAGGCTGCCCGTCTGTGGTGATGTGGCGGCAGGGCGGCAGGGCAGCTGACGCAGTGTGAGCTGGTGGACCCTGGGAGTGCAATGCAGCTTCAAAAGCAGAGGGAGTGTGTGTGTGTGTGGGGGGGGGGGGGACCAATCACCCAAAAACATGACGCAGAGCCACAAAAGATGCCGTCAATTAGCCAAAGTCGCTGAGCCAGAATAGTCACCGCGCGGAGAGGTGTTAATTGGCCCCCTGACAGTGATCAAACACCAATCAAGAACGCAGGAAAAGTGGGCAGGAGTCACAGCAGGTTGGCACAGCAACCAGCAACGTTGTCACCCAGGTGGAGAGACAGATTTTGATCAAACAGAGCCAGAATTGGATTCACCAAATTGGATTCAGGACTGAAAACCAGTAAGAGATCCGCTCCAAATTAGTGCACCACATCCTCAGAATGTTAGTAAAGTC
Source organism: Brachyhypopomus occidentalis (assembly GCA_020368025.1). Lineage (NCBI taxonomy): Eukaryota > Metazoa > Chordata > Actinopteri > Gymnotiformes > Hypopomidae > Brachyhypopomus > Brachyhypopomus occidentalis. Next base: position 2,936,840 of record JAGXOD010000072.1, read on the forward strand.
TATCGGTACCATATAAATCAAGGAGGAATGTAATGTAATGAACAGAGCTGGTAATGAATTGGTCAAATTATTCTGATCTAAATAAATCCAAAGAGAAAACCAGATCGATGTGTATGAAACCCTATGGCTGACGAACCCTGAAGATCCTGGAGATCAGTCACCTTGTAGAGTTCAGTTCCAACTCTTATGAAGAGCTTCATGACTTAGATTCTGGACAGCACTCGCCAAAAGTGACTCCTAGGCGACACCTTAGCTACCTTGCAATCTTACGGGCATCGTGGGGATGTAACATGGCCGCCATGTCTGGATCCACCTCCGTCAGACGCCTGTGAAGCTCAGGCCCCCCCAGCTTCTCAAGGTCAGCCTTTGAGACCGGAGACGCCCCGTGCCCCCTCTCCACACCGCCATCCTGCCGCGGACCAGACACAAGCAGCCATTAGCATTTGCTGTGGTGGATGCTAAAAACCACCATCCATTAAAATCAGTTGCTATTACAAATATCACTTTTCCCATTACTTGAAATATCATTTGTAAATATACATTTACCGTAGGGTCAACAAGAACGTTCCACAAAATGGACTCAATGTAGTAGTTTGTGCCTCCAACGATGACTGGCAGTTTCTCCCGGCGATGCATATCTTCTATGTGGTGCATTAAGGAGACGTTCCAAATTAATAACAAGTGACACAGATGAAATATGCCTGAAGTGTAAACTCCAATATAATCCATTAGCTCAGTGTCGCTACCCTCTGCTGTCATGAACTATCCATCCTCAGCTTTCGGACTAAAGGGCGGCTGTTGGCTAGATGTGTTTGAGCAGGGGACATCTCAGAAACTCCCCTATCGGGAGAGCGACAACAACCGTGTCACCTCCAGAGTAGACGGTGGCTAATGGGCTAACGGGCTTTGGCATTGTACACCAAAAGGAAAAGTCCATTAGGCCATAGGGGGGGGGGGGGACTGTCCAGTCAATTGCAGGTCTGAGGAAGGTGTGGCTGGTGTGGCAGACGAGTGTTTGGCACCGAGTATAGGGTACTGATACGAGGGCTCGGAGATGGACCTGCAGGGCTCACTCAGTGCCGACAACGGTCTCAGTTCATCCACGCACCAGTGGAGAACAGAGCTGGTAGTTATGTTGCAAATGTCAATATATTCGATAGCAGTTTTTTAAAAATGATTTTGAAAATGGCCACATTCGTTATATCGAGTGTGTCGAGGACACGCAGGTTTCCATCAGAGTACGTTTAAAACAAACGACCTGTTCAGCTCTCTCGCGAACACCCCCACACACCGCCCTGCCATTGTTTGTGTATGTCGCTGTGTGTGTAGCGGTCCTCAGCACATTTATCATGCTCACTCATTTCTACGTCTCTGATAACTGAGTTACTCAAAGGACAAAAAGGAAACGAAGCTTTAATTCCAAAATAACGCAGCCCATACCGGTTGGAGACAGTTGGGCTTTCGCAGGGATGGTGCTGCTCTGACTAAAGTTCCGCGCAAACTACGCCATCCACAGCAGTTTGCCGAGTCAGTAAAACACCGCGAGGAGAAGCAGATTAAGTCGGGTAAAACCACCTCCTCTGTCGGAAGAAACCAAGCAAAATCGGCAGCTTCATACTCAAAAGTTAAACCATATGAGAAAACAAGGTGGCAAGAAATGACATCTGCTGTTCCATAGCCTACTGTTTGGCACAAAGGAAGGAAGGATTCAATGGGTCACTTAAAATTACTGACTAAGTACGAGCCGTAACGTCCCCGCCGCACTGGCTACACTGTATAATGACGTTCGAAATGAGATTTAATAAAAGTTATCAGAAGCCACGTACACCACCACAGACTTGTGGTCGAGTAGAACACGTGAACCATGCACAAGTCTTACAGTACATTTCACTGAGGACTGGAAACTAAAAAGTTACAGCCTGCAAATCCGCTACTTTCCATATGACCACACATCTGAAGTCATCGCACAATCCCGGGGATTACACGAGCAACAGCAAGGCTGTATCGCAACGGACAGCGTGCGCAACGCAGTTAAAGGGGTCATCTTAAAAGGACGAGGCTGCAGTGTTTTGCTCATCACGTGTCTCAAGTTTTGATGAAAGACCCAGCAGCAAAATTCTAGAATAATGGAGAACGCCTCTGTGACTAAAGTAAACTTTGCCTTGGCAACCTGCTCTGAAAAAATGACTCACGATCCAACCGGTGAGATACCAATTGAATCATAAATCGTTTTTTTTTTTTTTTTTAGTGCAGGTTGCCAAGGCAAAGCTTACTTAAACTGGCGAGATATCATCAGGCATGTGATTAATCTTTAGTGTATCAAAGATAATGAAAGCACATTATGGAAATAAGCCTATTATGGAAATGCATTGTGAACAATTAAGTTGTGCGTGTGACTGATTTTATTATTATTATTAATATTTCATTCTTACGTCTCAAATGATTTGGAATGTTCGGAAAGATGATAAATGATTTCCCTTGATAAATATTACTGTTTATGTATGTCTGAGCACAAACTGATAGATCTCTTTCTTTTCTACTCCAACAGAATGTATGACAGACCCACGCAGCGACAGTGCTGTAGCTTGTCAGCAGATTTTCATTTAGCTGTTAGGAAGAGAGACTTGGCCACACCTTAGTTTGCCTGCTCGCCCACTGATCACAGAGTCTCCAGGTGCGGGTCAAGGCAAACAATGATCCAGAGGGCGCTGGAGCAGGAGGTAAGCTACTGCTAAAGTCTTGTCTTCTGACAAGATAACATGGAATCTTGTTTCCACCTGGCCAGATGTAGCGGTTCTGGAGTCCATCAGCAAGGTCTTACGTCCCCTGCAGGAGTTTACAGATGCTTTATCGGCTGAGGAGTATGTAACGGTCTCCTACATCAAACCGGTGATGCATTTATTCAACACCAGCATTCTGGCACATCTGAAGAGAACATTGCGTTTACAAAATCCATAAAGTCCTCTATTCTGGAGTACCTCAATGAAACGTTTGATGTTGACACAAACAAGCTACTGGACATGGCATCCTTCATGGAGCCCAGGTTGAAGAGTTCATACAAAAAGGTGAAGGGTCAAGTGCTATCAGAGGTGGAGTCCCTTCTGACTTTTAACTGTACCTACTTACAGCCAAGTTAGATGATTAAGAAGATCCACTGGAATGGTGGAAGCCTCATGAAGCAACGTTTACAAAGCTGGCGCAAGTTCCCCTTCTTAAAGGGTGTTTAGCAGCATTGCTAATATTGGGAAGTCACAGGGCATCTCTCAAACCACACACTGTTGATACGTCTTCCTGTCCCAAAACCTGCACTAATGAAGAGACAGACAGCGCACACATCTTTCCTTGAACTCCATTTACGTGCTTTTATTTGGTATTTATTACTTTTTTTCTGTTATTTATGTCTTTCTACTTGTTTATATGTTTGTTTGGAGCTACTCGCATCAAAAGATTTACATAGTTACAGCACCATGTGTGTGCAGCATATTTCTTATACATACAGATAATTACAGTTAGATAATGCAGCATGTTCATTTTGGTGGTACAAATAAACACTAACACTTTGACATTATATATTGTTACGGTATTAATAATATCGTACATCAACATTTCTTTTAGGCATATTGAGACCGGTCACATCGTCCAGCCATAGTGGAGAGGATTACAAAGAGCAGCAGAGCCCTCGTGGTCTGCACCACAGGAGTAATTAGATAACTGATCTGACAAGGCAAGGGCCATCAGCACACACACACACACACACACACACACACACACACACACACTTAACCCTAGACTACTCTGTTCTCCTAAGGGAGCCAAAGAATATTGAGAGAGAGAGAGAGAGAGAGAGAGGAAAAGAAAAAGGAGACACTGAAGAAAGAGGGGAGGATATGAATAGAGACACAGGCACGGAAGACGGCAGCTTCTCCCTGTGAATGAGCTCAACAGCCCTGACTTCCTGGGAGCATCGATTAGGCTGTGAGTGGGGAGGAAGCATTAGGCAATATTTCACTCCAGCAGCGGAGAGGAGGAGGACGCATTAGCGCAATTCTGCTCACCACACTAAATCGGCACCAACTGCCCCGACAGGGGAGAGGGAGCTTGCTGAGTCTGCCCATCTAAACGGAGATCACAGGCCAACCGTGTGTGTGTGTGTGTGTGTGCGGGTCGACTACGTTACACGCGAGTGCAGAAGCGCTCGCGTACATGCGCAGCTGCACCTCAGGCCTGCCACGGAGAGACGAGAGCTCCCCGCCATCAAGCCTGTAGCCCACCCCCACTGAAACCCAGTACGTGCCCTGGGAAACGGGCACAGAGGGCAAATTCCTGGTCGGAAATGCCACAGCGTTTCCTCGGGATGCTCAGCGAAAATGCCACATCCACAGAAGCCAAGCGCAGATTCACAGAGCTGTAAGGACGTAAGGATGAAAGAACCTGCCCCTCTTGTTCGGTCACACACATTGTTCAGCACTAAATAGCTCACTAAGGGGTTTTTTCATTTTTTTTTTATCAACATAACAGTCAGGATTAAATGACAGCCATAAACCACGGCACTGCGGAGACTCCTGGCACTTTAGGTCTGGGGGGGGGAGGACTGATCTGTACTGCAGCACTGCACAGCTGAGAAGCTGGACCAAACCGCGCCTCTTAAATTATTCACCCCACCAAAGGAATAAGCGGAGGGGAATAGGACTACCCAAGCGCTCTATAACACAAACTCGGGACTAGTACCTCGGCATGTCAGCTTTCAGTGGGGCTAGCCACGTTAATATTTAAAGAAAGCAGACGACCCTAGTGTGGTTTCTAGAGAGAGCCCTGGCAAAAGGCAGAGGGAGGGGCTTACATGAATTGGTTTAGCCTATTCTGACGTGACCCCTCTGAACTGCTGTAGAAAGGATATGAGGGACAACGCTTGGTTCCTGAAGTCCACCACTGTGTAGCTGCTCACCAGGGGATCCACGAAGCTCATCATGTGATGAGGACACTGGGTCTGCTCCTCCAGCGTCACTTTATTGGTGACGATGTCCAGCCCTTTATAAACCTGCAGTGAGAGACAACCAATCAGAATGCACAACAGGGGTAACAGCAGAGTTCTGGGGGGTGGTGCAGTGTCAGTGACAAATCCGTACTGCAACGTACAGGCATGGCGAGACAAGTGGGGGGATTTAATTGCAAAGCACAAGTCACCTGTTACAGACCTGCGTGATTTAGCTTAGCGTCAGGCGAGTGCTACGCTAGCACCCCAACCCTTGACTGCAGCTTCATGTAAAAGCCTCCATCTGCCTCCAAGTTTCAAACGGTCACATAAAACAAAAGGTTTTTATCTGCTGTAGAAAAGCGTTTTCCCTAAACATTACTGCTGACATTTCAAGAATTTCACACGTTCCATTTTATGCAATCTGCAAGATGTGATGTGCATACATACTCGATATACAAGAACAGGTTTACAAGATAACAAAACAGGTGAATGATTTCTATGAAACAATAGTATATATTTTTATAGACCAAGTGTCACGTGGGTTTATATTTGCGTAAAGAACAGCTCCTGTTCAAATGGACAATGGACGTTTTTGCAAGCAAAAAAAAGTGTGCCACACTTCTAAGTGGGCCATCATCTCATCAGAAAGCAGCACACGCACGCGCTGAAAACCTCATCTGCTCCATTTCCTGGTATGTGGCAGCTGGCCGCTAGCATCCAGCACCAAGGCCAGCGCCGAGTCCCACGGCCACTCGCGGAACCCGCTGGAATGTCAAGAGGGCCTTCGCTTCTGCGCCCCACCGCTCTGGCGAGTACGCGACCTTGCATTCCAACCTCACTCCGCAGGCAGAGAGGCTGGTGCCGAAGGTCCTCCTCGGCCGGAGCCGTCTCCGCAGGGCCCCGGCGCAAACGCGGAGGCGCGCTCCTGCTTCGCGCTCCTGCTTCGCGCTCCGCCCTGCTTCGCTCCCAGGATGCATCAGGCTGCGCAAGGTTAGCGCTGGTGTAACACACTCGCCTCTGCATTCCCAAGAGACGCGTTTTCAGCTCCGCGGCGGCCCAAACCTCCGGCAAGCTCAACGTCAGGAGCAGCCATTCACGGTTTTCCAGGAAAAGCTAAACAAGGTCTCAGCTGCAATCTGTAATGTGCCACTACGCCTCCCCCCTTACAGGCGGGATGAAGCATGCGCTTCAAACACTGGGGTAAAGGACCGTTTACAAGGGTGCTGCATTGAACCTTATGGCTTAAGTGTTAAAGAGCTGGGATTGTTTTTAGGAACAATGATTTAATTCTTCCGTGAGAGGGAGACATGAAAATGGCAGAGAGAAAGGGGCGGAAAAGCATACAGATCAATACATCAGCTACTGTATCGCATCCTCCACGTCTCAGAGGGGAGAGGGTAGAATGTTCAGCTATCTCTCTGGCCCCATGACAGCAGACGTGCCTCGCCCAGAAAGAGACGCGTTTAAACCGCCGCTCATCCGTAAAGGCCCCGTAACCGGCCACCCGGTGTGTAACGGTACGAGCACACGGCCCGATCCGCCACGCAGCAGACGCCACGGTTCGTTGCGCGCAGGTGTATGGCGGAAGCCTATTTGTGAAGATTGATTTACGTAACACAATACAGAATCACATTTCACAAGCACGAGATCCACCCGAAACCTAAAGCTGAAACCCGCTAGCATGTTAGCAATATGCCGTGCTAAGCACAAGCTCACTGACATTTGACCAAGTCAGTCACATTACAGCAAATGCAAATGACAGGAGCTAGAAGACCCGCCTCCTTCTGTCAAATCAGACATGTGGCGACACTTCCATGCTCCCAGGGCAGCATGGGCGGATGGGACACGGACAGTGTGTTGACATTGCGCACACACACACCTTATCAACTGTCGAACAAACACATGAACACACCAACACATTCAACAGCATCACTCAAGATGCACCAATCATTTACATTTGTGTGTTTGCCAGATACTCTTATCCAGAGAAACTTACAATTTCAATCATGGTACAGAGGCGGGTGAATCGAGTTTTACAGTCGTGGCCAAGAACTCCTCCTAATACAGCTTGGTCCCACGTGTGAGAAGCGCCATCGTTACCCCCTACACTATACAAACCATCAGCAGAGCTGGGGCAAAACAAAATTGGAGTCCAGCTACGTACGTCTTCTGCTCCTCAGCAGGACACTTGGAAGGACACTGGCCGAAAACATCACAGAATCAGTTGACATTTACTTTTCATCTGGTTGGGCTTAAATTTTAAATGATGAAATACAGCCCAAGTGGAATAAATGTAATATTTTTATTGTATTTATTTTGTACTTTAGAAACATGAGATTGTAGCAGACTGACTTATGCCTTTTTTTATATATACAAAAGTGTTTGTTCACTGTTTACATTTTACACTAGAGGCTGTACTAACTACCTCAGGGGGGACTATATAACAAGGAGGGATGTGCCCTTCTATCTGCTCAAACTCAACCAATAGAGACACAGCCTTATTCATTTGGGGGTGTTTGTTGCTTTTTTGCCATTGTAATAAACCACGATGTTCAAACTGCGGCGTGGACCAGTTCGTGACGTCTCTGTACCGTTACACGTGGCCACTCGCTGACCCTCGCACTGCCTGCTGCCTCTGGGCAGACCTGCATCTGGCTCCACTCACTCAATACTCTGGAGCTCTGCTTACAATAACTGTGGATCAATAGTGTTTGATGGGTTTGGGACGAGGCAAGAGGCTCAGAACACACCGTGGCCACGGGGCCCTCGCAGAGGGACGTAGCGCAAGGCAGCGCAGGCCACTGCTGTGACCCGAACCGTCCCTACATGAGGCCAGACTGATGCCAATGACCACTGAGAGGAGTCAGTCTGTCAGTGTGGACAATGAGTGCAGAAACAGGAAACTGAAGTAACACTACGAACGCCATTATCTGCTCTGTCCTCAGGGCAGGTCTGGGGGCTCCAGTAGCAGGGTTGAACTGACGGGAGGGGAGAAGAAGAGAAGGAGGGGGGGGGGGGTACCACTGACAGGAGCAAGCAGTAATGCCGTGTGAACACCAAGCCTGGTCCTGTGGCCTTCGTCTGGGGGTCACGCTGCTCAAGTGCTGCCTGGGTGAGTGGGCTTTGCTCCTGGCACACACACCCACCCATCAGCACGACCCACACCAGCCTCTCGACTTCCCGATACCACCCACCTCGACCTCTCCACTGCCAGCGCAGGGTTTCAGAAACATGCAGTTTCCCTTGTGCCCACACGCCACACCCTATGCCGCCCTCGAACTTTGCCCCCGCGGCCCACGGTCGGCCGAGCTTCCTGTCCAGACTCCCGCCACTCGTGCGGCCTCCTGCATCAAAGCCCGAGTGAGTTTGTAGGAGAGAAACGTAGCAGAAGCATCTCACTGAGACGCTTCATTAACAAGGCCAACAAGGCCACGGAGAGAAAGAACAGAAGAAGAAAAAAAAGAAATGGACAGATTTCCCGACGAAAGCAAAGGGAGGACGGCTGCAGTAGAACAAGCGATGGGCCTCTTGCGTGAGGGTGCGTCTCCGCACACTCCGACTCCACACAGAACAGCAAGACAGTGAGAAAGAGGGACGGAGAACAAAGGAGGAACTGGTCCGTGTGTTCAGGGAGGACGGCTCCACGTGGTGGAACCAGCTCCTCTTTGTGCTTGTGTGTGTGTGGTGTGATGCGCGTGTGTGTGTGAGGGTGAGTGAGAGAGAGAGCCTGAGCTGCCCCCACCATTCGGTCTCCATACTCCCAGACAAGCCCCCAGACAATAAGCTCAGTGTTGGATGACTGCAGACTGCCCGCCATCCACAGCCAACCTCAGGCCATGCACGAGACAGCTGCTCCCCACACACAGAGCAATGAGTGTGTGTGTGTGGGGGGGGGGGCATGATCAGTGAGGGACGCTAAGAGGACACACCCACACCTCCTCACTCTCCACCCTGGAGGACGTGTGCTCTAACCACGCTTTCTCCATCACTCCATCTCTGCAGCTCTCCATACGCTGCTAACTGTCCATCCATCTCTCACCTCTCAATCCATCCATCTATCCCCTTTTCCCCCCACAGGGAATGGCTCAGTAAATCCAGTCTAATAAATCATTCACAATGGTGATCTTTTTCTTCCACCTCTGGGCTTCCATTCTGTCCATCGGTGCTCAGCTCCACAGTCCCGAGCACCCTGCCGGTAGCTGGCCTATTTCTGTAGGTGGGGGCTGGTGGTTCGGCTGGAGTCCTACAGCGCAGGAGGGTAATATTGACTAGGAGGTTTGAGGTCAGATAAAGCTGAAGTATAGCACAGTGACCTCACCCAGTCCTTCCCCGAACGGTGCACCGACATACAGAATCCAGCATCAGCATTTAAGAACAACAGCCTTGATGGACACGAAAGTGTTGGTAGATTCTCAAAAAGTAGTGTTAAAATGGAAATCAGATATATTTTTACACTTTTATAAATGAGAGGTCACACACATTTAGTACGGTCTTACGACAAATACAACAAATTCCATGACTAATTTGAAAACAACAACAGACGGCGATGACGGTGATGCAACAACAGAAGAGGTTTCTGCTTCCTGCTAGACTAGGTCACGGGCAAAGCCAGCAAATGAACTCATTCTGCAGCTCCCATCACTTGTACTTCCTTGTTCACATCCTGAACACGAAAAACCAGTCAGAGCCAAGACCAAGAATCCTGGAGCCTCACGTAGACTCAAGGAAGCCGCATCACAAACTCACGGAGGAGAGACTAAGCCCCCTGTTGCACATGCCTGCTGCAATCACCCACTACATTGCCTCGCTGACGGATCTACGCCGATGTCATCACTGTCCCTGCTTCCAACACGGTGCGACATGTACGCGTCTGTGCTTCCAAAGCGTCGACGCCAGTGTGTAGCATCAGCCTTGCTGTGTCACCCCCCCCCCCCACCCCCCCACATACAGCCTCCTGCGTCCCAATACGTCACAAACTCCTGGAGGACCAAGTGAATGCCACCATTCTCGCTGCTACAAGCGGCGGTGGGAAGGCCAAACTAAGCCACCGTGACTCCTGACTGAGTGTGTGTACTGCGGCAGACTCGTTACAACTGGTGTTGCAGATTTCCGGTGGATTATCGGGGCATTATCAAGCTCTCTCTGAGGTCTGCATGAACACAGACGTCATGCCAGATGTGCTACGTCGCCAGTCGTGGCACCAGACAGACTGATACAATTGGATTTTTCATTCATTCAGCACAAATTTAATTTAGTTTCTGGCGTGGTTCGAGTGATGGAAATGATTCACAAAGCTCGAGCAGTTAAGTAGCCTAGCTTAGCCCTTTCAAACGATCCTGGACAGAGAAGACCACTTTTTGTAACGTAGAATCTTAAACGCAGGCATTAATCTCAATTCAGTTCATCATCCCTTCGACCTTCAAAAGTAAACAAGAGTTCAAAAGAACAAATTACACTGGATATTACACACATTCATATTTAGAATAATAATTCAAATCTTGCTTCAAAGCTTGCACTTCTGCCATTTTGTCCCAAGATGATGTCAGGTATTGCAGACACGTTCCATATTAGGGCTAATGATACCTACATGGATATGAACAAAAGTGTTTATTCTTGGCTTTCATCTGCCCTTTATCAGTTTTCTTGCAGACTCTTTTCAAGCCGAGAGCCTTCTGGCTAACCCAGTGGGCGAGGTGAACGCCAGAGGGCTGACAAAGGTGCGGTTCACCATCAAAGACAGTAGCAAAAACCACCCAATTACATTAACAGCCTGCTTCAGAATGCCAGTCACACCGAATTGGTGCTAAACTGGCTTGGTCTCAAGAACAGGAGGCCTTTACATATTTTAGCCTTATTTGCTATGCCCGTTATGCCTGGCAGCAAGGCAAATTCTCTGACAAAGCACTGGATGAATCATGAGCTCTTATATGATGAATGAGGCCCTTCGCTTCATGTTATCGAGTTAAGAGCAGTTGAGGTTTACTTCAACACCAGATAGCAGATAAGCAGACACACTGTTCTTTGATAAGAAACTGGTTCTGGTTTTCCAAGAGTGATGCAGTTTGTGTTGAATTATAAGGGCTTAGCAGATTGTGGAGATTCACAATGCCCAATTAGAAAAGAGAGAACCAAGACTCCCCACCAGAGTCTCATGTCAGGACAACTCACAGAAAATCTGTTAAAAACCAAAAACTCCATTACAAATACATTTCATTTGGCCATTTGACCCAACAATTTAAGACATTCTTTAAACAGTGCCTTCAACATTCATACTGAAGCATGAAATAACAGGTATGCAGGTGTCATGCAACTCTTGTGGCACTTGTACCCTGTCCTGATGATGTGCGGACACAAAACCTTGTCAGTGCGCAGCCCAAACCTTCCAAAAGGTCCAATGCCAAAGGTATTAAACTATAAGGGTTAGGGTTAGACCTTCCAAAAGGTCCAATGCCAAAGGTATTAAACTATAAGGGTTAGGGTTAGACCTTCCAAAAGGTCCAATGCCAAAGGTATTAAACTATAAGGGTTAGGGTTAGACCTTCCAAAAGGTCCAATGCCAAGGTATTAAACTATAAGGGTTAGGGTTAGACCTTCCAAAAGGTCCAATGCCAAGGTATTAAACTATAAGGTCTCGCCTGCGGTCAAGCGAACAGGACATTCCTCGATTACAATGCCACAGGTCCAAGAACCTTCAACACTTGTATGTTGATCCAAATCCAACACCAGCAAAAAGTAACCCAAAAAGGTTCCACATTACTGACTCTAAATGCACAAAAGTCTTTTAATACTCTGGTGAGTTAAATACACCCAGTCTTTCAGTTCTGTGAATGACCCATTAAATTGCCCCTTGGGACCTTGGAGACTTCGTGTGAACAGTATCCAAAATCGCATTTTCCATCCCCCCACCCGACTTGCTCTCCTGTCACAGCACAGGCAAACATCCATCTACGAGGTTCCCATGAGCCCTTCTTCACCCCCAAGCTCTTTGAATTATGACCCCTGTGACCCCGATGTCAAGGCTCGTCTCAATGGCTCAAACATGGGTGTCCGTCGCACCAGAGCAGAAAAACGTAGCACGGTCACGGTAACAATCGCTCCCTCACTCGCTCTCCTGTGGCCCATACAGTACCACTATTCAAAATGGAAATCACAGCCTGCACAAGTCGCCCGGGCCGATGAATGGCAGGGACGGCAAGCGGAGGCTCCCGGACACAATAGGGGTGTGGGAACCGATTCAGCACGACAATGGGGGCTTCCCCAACTCACTACAATCGTCCCGCACACATCCCCAGTCACCCGCAGGAACCTGCGGTTGCCATCTTCAACTCAAGCAAGACCCTCCCAAGCGCGGCTCGCTCCAGTGGGAGTCGGGACGAGCAGCTTGCTGCTCAGTGTGGAAGCTGTCGAGGCGATTCAGCCGCGCTGTGGGGGAAGGAATTTTATTAGCGTAATCTAGCTGACTGTACCAGGTGACAGCCATGTGCAAACTTTCAAAGGAGCCGTACACGCTCAAGGTCACGGAACAAAAAGACAAGAAGAGCGTGTTCCTGAATTATAAACGTGCAGAAGAGAAAGGAAACTGAAAGGCTGACTGAGTCCGAGGTCCAAGCACAAAACCACAGGACCAACGTGGCCAGGAGATTAAAAAAAATAATACGTAAAAGGGATCAATGGAATAATGTTATGGGTGAACATTTTCAAAAAAGTAGCTCTATAATAATATGGACACAAAGCCATGTTTTCCTAGCTGTGCTGACATTGATTTGAGCGGGAAAAAATTACAGCTAGGACAAAGAATTATTATAGTTGATCAGGCAGTGAAGTTATAAGGCCGTTGAATAGGCCGAGTGCATACATTTCCCAACCTATGGTAATTTGTGCACCATCTCCCAGAAGAACTCATGTTGCATAACTATGTAGCTAACAAATATGCCTGTGGGTCTGCTAATAGCAGCTCGTGTTTGCAAGACAAATCTAATTTTAATTGGTAGATTAATAATAATTACAGTATGACATGAGAACATCAAGACCATCAAACATTGGAAGCCAGCAATTTAGAATTCCACTCCAACAAAGCCACTAACTACCGTCACCAACAGTCAGGCAGGTGGTCCAGAAGTGACCACATACCTACGCATGCCGTGACAGCTAATTACAACAGAGCAGTTCAAAGCAGCACAAAAACACCATGAGATGAAGATCATAAAAAGACAATAAAGACAGAGTGATATGGTTTAAATTGACACTGTGATAATTTTAACGTAAAATGAGGAATTGAATGAATCATGATTTATTCTCAGAATATCTTAAAGAAGCTCAGCACCATAGTGTCATTTTAAACAGGTTTTATCCAGATTTCAAACCTTGGCAGATTTTCTCACATTAAGATTTAAAAAATATTATTTTCTACACCAACCAATTTTTGTTTTGTATCTCCTCTACTTGTAATATTAACCGTTTCACCTGATGTTTCTGCTGATATTGCTGCTCAGTTTCACTATACACAGTGCAGTGACAATAACGATCTATCTTATCTTATATCATGTCGGCTAAATACTCCTCTTTCTACTTCCTCATCCACACTCGTTTACTACTAAGACTAGGGCTGCACAATTAATTGCACAAAAACCGTAATTGTGATATGGACCCATGCAAATATATAATCGTAAAAGTGTGAAATTATTACAAGTAATACACATGCACTGTACATGTTGTAAATCTTTTTTTTAACTGTCCAATTAAAAGCCTTCATCCATCGTTTTAAACTAATAAGTGTGGTTTTGGGAACGATTAATGGTGTAGAAAGATTATAGGAAAATGTTCTGTTTTTGCTATTATTTTGCTAACATTAATACAGAGGAGAGGGAAGATATTAAATCATCTTCTGTAATTTGGCATTACTTCAGATTTAAAAGCAGTGAAACTGCTCAGACAAAAATTCCAAAGTGAAAATGGCCACCAGCTGCCCCTGACAGCATACCCACCCTGACATGTCTCTTTCTTTCGTTTTGAAACATAAAAATCGTTCCAATATACAAAGATATTTCAACTAAGGTCATTTCAGAGGCAACATTTATTGTGTATTATTTTAAAAAAAAAACTATTTTTTAGATCGAGCTTGTTGATTGGTCTGGCATAGTTTAACCACATGACCTACAAACTGATTTATTACCAAGCTAGTTATGTTAATTAATAGAGTCTGGGTGAAGCATTCTATCATCCTGCTTGGGTTTTACCCATCAAAAAATGGTTAGAAACAGGATTTCTTTAACAAAAAGGCCCTAGGGCGGATATAGCCACTTAATCTCTGACCAGGAAAACTGAGAAAGGGAAGCATAAACCAAAATGAAGGAAATAACCCTGTATTAGATCTTACCTGATCAATGGGCTGCAAAACATTCTGTGGTGGGTTAAGTGGGTCACAAGTTGCAAAAGATTGGTAACCCCTGGTAACTCAGGAGTTATCAATTAAGTCATTAACATTCAATGACTTATTTGAAATGTTTAGCACCGTTTTAATTAGTGCTCCAAGCAGGAAATCAGAAAGAACAAAGCCTAGAGTCTCTACTCAAGCAGCAGACTCGACGAAACTGGCTGAACATGGCTTGTCTTTGGCCATTCTGTTCCTCACTCTGACAGCTAAACACATGGTGCAGTTTCATGCACTGCTCTCCATCTTGTTGAAGTATCTTCTTTTTTTTATCACATGCGTTCCAGCCTCTCCTTTGAGTTTTTTTTTTTTTGACACATTGTCCATTTTGCACTTTTTACTGTTTTCATGATTGTGATAACGGTTTATCGTGGGGTAGGCAGAATTTCTTTGGTTGATTCCATTTTTAGATCTCTGAGGGGCCCACACAAAGAGCAGCCCACCAGGAACCGCTGGCTGGTCAATCTCTGCCTGAACTACACAACAAACGCAAGGCTGAAGTTGAAACTGACATTATTAAGGAAGACATTGGAAATGTGAGCTAAATACGGACCTTAGGGCAATGGCAATTTGAGTAATATAATTTAAACATTAGTATTGCTGTTGGAATACTACAAAAAGTGTTTGTAATACCTGTATGTGTTGTAAATGAAACTGTTATCATTTAGTATTTTTGTTTGGACCAAAACAAGACCTAGACATAAACCTTTCTTTTGAAGGTTAACTTAATTAGCTTAATACGCACATTCCAGGTTATTTGTTAAACAAGTCCTATAAAAACATGATCTTTTTAATACCTGGCATTGAATAATTTAAGCATTTGTTTGTTTTTTAATAACTTGAGTTGCAGAGATGTTCAAAAGTGGCAAAAGTCCAAGTGAAGTCACGAGAGAATTTCACAAACGTCCAGGATTTTGTTTTACTATAGCTTACATCAAATTTTCAGAAGCATTTCGTTCACAAACTAGTCCCGCCCTCCCCGTCTCCGTTTGGTAGAGTAGATGGGGGAGTGGTGAAGTAGCCTAAAAGTTTTGGTGACAGATTCATATTTTTCCCCACAGACACCCCTTGGAAAGTTGAAAAAGGAAATCAAAAGTCTGACATGAAAGTTCACTTTTTCATTTCTCAAACCTGGTCACTGACTAATGTTAAGAAGTTCATTTCATGCTTTGGGGCAACATCAAAGCAAGAAGCATAAATGAGCCATCTTCTCAGGCTGGGCAGGCTCAGCGTTTTACATGTACACAGGGATTTATGGTGTCATGGACAGGCATCAGCATGAGGTCAGCCAAGCAGGCCATTCACTTAAGTATTCACATTTGGCTCAAATAGAGGGGTGGTCTCCTACCAATGAAGACCTGCTTCATTTTTTCATGAGTTAGAATGAAAAGTGTCATACTTGACCAATGAACCATCAGTTTTCTTTCAGCCAGTGAAATGAGAAAGCATCAAATAATAATGACAGTATCTTTTTTGTATGAATGTGAGCATCATAGCAAACTCTATCTACCAAATGATCGAACAGTATGAACTTGGCACAAATATTAAAAAAGGTATATCAGACAAGGCATGAGTTTCAGATTAAATAAAGAGCCACTATTACCATGTAGCACTAACAATACAATGAGAAATCATTCAAGATATATTTTAACAAGCACAGCCCATACCACTGCTTACTGGACATTTTGACATTACAAAAAAAACAATTTGTTGCACATTAGCTATTGTGCAATTGCTGTTCAATCTTTTCATTGATTTCCTGGTGGAATTCACCATCACCTGAATACCCTGAAGTCAAACACTTCAGTGATTCAAGGGAGAAACATACAAATGGCCAGACATTTTTCCCAGTCTAAATTCATTAACTTACTTGAGTTTGAAAGACATGAACATGTTTGTGTTATTGTGGCATATTACCATGCAAGCAGATTCAAATTCTTTGTATGCGTGATTATACTTGACCCATAAAGTCTGATTCTGTTTTTGTCCAATAACTTCACCCATTTTAGCAGAATGCAGCCAACGTAGCATTACTAAGACACGTAATGAATATGTCATTTACACAAGACTGAACTGAATCTGTATTTTGAGGCAAGGTGTACGACATCCAGCAAACTCGGAATAACTATTGTTGATACATTAGTTAGCTAGCAGACGTGGCCTTGGAGAAACAAATTAAGGCAGTTAGCTAGTTAGCTTTAGCAAGATTCACAACGTGTTAGAATAATTGACAGAAACCTACTGGCACAAATGAATGTGGTCAAATGTATGTGATATATACTACTATAACAGTGTCCATTTTACGGCAGGGTTTTGGTGGAACTCTACACACCGACAGCTAGCTAATCAACTAGCTAATGCTGGATGCATTGGAGTCAAATGCTTTTGAACATTTAGGCTAACGGAAAAACGGGAGAAACAATGTTAGCTAGCAAACATATACAGCGCCTTGTGATATCTGGATACAAACTCCAACGACTTATGAAAGTATGCATGAAACGTCTTACATTAAACACTTTTGTTTCGGTGCGTAGACAGCTGATGGTGGGCCTCTTTTCCAATCACAAGGTTCTTTGGAAACCATTGTGTGCATCTTTAACATAACAGTTACTTCCTAGAATATATTTTATCCATAGCTAGCAAACTATGCTCGATCTAATCGCTATGCCCTTTCACGTACTGTTCATATTTAGCTTAGCTAGCTAGCTAAAGTATTCATAGTTCATTGAGCAATCTACTAAACTCACCTGCATGGAATCGGCGCTTATTATTTCCCCCTGCAGTCTTTTCCCGATCTCAATTGCTAGTTTGGATTTGCCAGTACCAGTGGCCCCTAAAATCACAACCAAAGGAGGTATGACTGCTTTCCCAAGTACACGCTGCATACCAACAGTGGCAGCTGCCATGATGCTGACCTCAAGGAACTTCTATCAGGTCTGAGCATGCGCACAATACACGTGAAGGCGGGAGATGTTTCCATAGAAACTGTGTGCATTTGGGAAACCGTCCTGCGCACTGATATCGTGAGAATGTTTCTTTTGCATATCAAGAATATGTGTAGTGTGTTTAGGGTGCTACACAACACTAAATAACTAAATGGTAGCTAACGCATTCGGCTTCGACAGCATAGACAGGATCTTTTTTCTTTTAGGCGTCCCCATCCGTCAACGCCCAACCACCCAACTAGCCACGCACTGCTGTTAAAACTGTAAGCTTCTGCATTCAATGTGATGCTCTAATACAGCTGGGTGTATGTTAGAGTTTTGTTGACTTTCCGAAGAGCTTTGACACGTGCACCTCCGGGAAGATATGAATAGCTGGTTTGTTGCTATGGAAACTAAACGATCTGCGCCAAGGAAAAAAAAGCGATGCTAGTTGCCATGGCAAAGGGGCCACGACAACCTGTCTGGTGGAAGCGCCCCCGTGTATAAAATGATCAAAACAGGCTTCTTTAACACTCACTTCCACAGGTGTCAGAGATAGTAAAATATGCTACTTATCATATCTGAAATAAGCCCTGTCCTATCTACCGTAAGTGGGTGCTTTACAGATTTAACTATGATGCAACAAAAATACGGCAACTGCCTACAGTATCAAATAATGTCCAAAACTGGCACAATTTATTAATAGGACAAGTTCATGTAATATATACACTCAATTTATTAGGTACACCTGTCCAACTGCTCTTTAACGCAAAAGTCCAATCAGCCAATCACATGGCAGCAACTCGATGCGTTTAGACATGTAGACATGGCCAAGACAATCTGCTGCAGTTCAAACCGAACATCAGAATGGGGAAGAAAGGTGATTTAAGTGACTCTGAACGTGGCATGGTTGTTGGTGCCAGACGGGCTGGTCTGAGTATTTCAGAAACTGCTGATCTACTGGGATTTTCACGCACAACCATCTCTACGGTTTACAGAGAATGGTCCGAAAGAGAGAAAATATCCAGTGAGCGGCAGTTCTGTGGGTGTAAATGCCTTGTTAATGCCAGAGGTCAAAGGAGAATGGTCAGACTGGTTCGAGCTGATAGAACAGCAACAGTAACTCAAATACTGTTACAACCGAGGCATGCAGAAGAGCATCTCTGAACGCACAACATGTCGAACCTTGAGGCGGATGGGCTACAGCAGCAGAAGACCACACCGGTTGCCACTCCTGTCAGCTAAAAACAGAAAATTCATGGTACAATTCCCACAGGCTCACCAAAGTTGGTCAATAGAAGATTTGAAAAACATTGCTTGGTCTGATGAGTCTCCATTTCTGCTGCGACATTCAGATGGTAGGGTCAGAATTTGATGTCAACAACATGAAAGCATGGATCCATCCTGCCTTGTATCAATAGTTCAGGCTGGTGGTGGTGCAATGGTGTTGGGGTTATTTTCCTGGCACACTTTGGGCCCATTAGTACCAATTGAGCATCGTGTCAACGCCACAGCCTACCTGAGTATTGTTGCTGACCATTTCCATCCCTTTATAACCACAGTGTACCCATCTTCTGATGGCTACTTCCAGCAGGATAATGCACCATGTCATAAGGTCATCTTAGACTGGTTTCTTGAAAACGACAATGAGTTCACTGTACTCGAATGGCCTCCACAGTCACCAGATCTCAATCCAATAGAGCATCTTTGGGATGATCGGGAGATTCGCATCATGGATGTGCAGCCAACAAATCTGCAGCAACTGCGTGATGCTATCATGTCAATATGGACCAGACTCTATGAGGAAAGTTTCCAGGACCTTGTTGTATCTATGCCACAAAGGATTAAGGAAGTTCAGAAGGCAAAAGGGGATCCAACCCGGTACTACCAAGGTGTACCTAATAAAGTGGCCAGTGAGTGTATATAGTTGATTTGGTTGATTCTCTGTCCCTATGCACCCATCATCATCCATCATGAGAAGTCCTATACAGTCAATATAATCAATCAGGCTGTTTAAGAACTCTAGGATGCACACATGCTATAAAAATGTGTTACGGCTAGCCCATGTCTCTCCCACACGATGTAGTCACAACTCCAGATGTTTCAGAAAAGCACAAAGACCTTTGATTTGATTCGATTTGAATTTATTAATGATCTGAATTCTAAGGGCTCATGAGGTACTGAACACAAAGTGCTTAATGCTGCTGCCATAAACTCCCAATGTATGTCCACAGTGGCCATCAGGAGAGACCACAGTGAGAGATGAACAGAGAAAAACACAGAAATAACAAAAAATAATGTAGAAAATGAATAATGTAGAAATGTGAAAGTTACAAAAATGATACTTTTTTCATTCTTAAAGCTTGAATCATCAATTAAATACGAGACAGTGTGAGAGCACGGGATCCTTGGTGCCATTTGCAGATAACAGCAGTTAAGCAAACACAAACCAAGACTCAGAAAGTGTTTTCACTAGAGTAAGCAGTGATGAATTGGTTTCTCAGACACAAACTAATACTAATCCCGCACTTAATATAATTTCCAACAGCGTATCCCTGTATGTTAGGCAAGCCGTGGTTGTACATTTTCCAGAAAAAAAAACTTATTTTAATGAAAAACTGAACACTGCATGATTACATGCTTGAGAAAGAAACTGCTGGAAATGTTGATTAAATTGGCTTTTTGATCAACACCTTTTCAATTATTTTTGAAAATCTTTGAGGTGGAGAAATTTTAAATGTTTCAAATTGTAAATATATAATTTCCTTGGAATATTAGCTGAGATTGTGGTGATCAAACCCTAAAAGGCTTTGTGTCTTCCAGTTTTCTATATATAATAAGGATATTGGATTAAGTGGGGAAAATGTGTAATGTGTAAAAGCAGGTCGCCATGATGGCACAGCGGCAATTTTATGTGTTTCAGTGGATTTTGCAGTAGCAATAACTGGTATATGTACTGGAATATGAAAAGGTGTAATGGTTATACTTGATGAATAAAGAAGTACATGTCACTAGCTGAATTAAAACCAAAAGTAAGAAAAACACACAGTGATAAAAAGCAATATTACAAAGAAATACCAAAGTCTGTAAGAAAATAGAGTACAAAAGGTGTTTTTAAGCATTTCTGACCATTTTTGGGTTCTACACCCCACTTGCTGAAAAAATTAAAAAAAGTGATGAGCAGGCAGTGAAAACAGCATCAAAGTGACTAGCGATAAAAAGTAATTATATTTTAAACTTTTTTTTTGTTTTTACTTTTATTAACAAAAATAAAAGCTTTGAAGATATACGCGTAAGAGATGGCCAAGTGGGCCAACTAAGTTTCAGGACATGAGAGTAAAATATGAAGAAAAAAAACGTGAAACCGCACTGATTTTGGTATTAAAACAGAAAGCATATATAATACACTTTACACATGGATTCATACAGCAGAGTTATTATTTACAAATATGTCACAGTTTACATATACTGCAAGGCTGTGTAAGGCATTGACTAAAAATAACCAAAATAATATTTACTGAGAAATCAAGTGTGAACTTTGCATTAGCATACACTTAGGCAGACTGCTAAGTGTATGGTAATGAAACATCTTTTAAACTCCAGTCCTGGTATAATATTGCAATGGGCACACAAACTTCACTTTGAGATTGTTTAAATTAATTTTTGAATGTTAGTAGTGACACAGCAAGAAATTACACATTTTTAATGTTTCATTAAGCTTCTTAAAAAAGATCTTTTATGAATACCACCATACAAAAATTGTTTACCTATGGGTTTTACGTGCATACAGGCTGAATGCTACATTTTAAATGATGCCTAAATGGCATGCTAACTCAAATATTACAGAATATCTGCAACTAGGATTGTTTAAAATATGTAAAAGAATTCTGGGCCTGTCTTTTTTTTTTTTAACCTAAAGGAAGAATATTTAACATGGCCTTCTTTGGGAAACTTAGTGAAGTTTATGTAATCCATAACACACCAGGACATACAGACAGCAAATTAGTCTGTATAAAAAGGTCCCATACCTCCAGAACCAAATGTGCAAAGAACATTAAAAATATATATATAAATCAAAATAAAGTACAGGTGTCCTTGCTCTTAAATATTGACATTTATAAACACAAGGCTCTTGTGGCCTGTTCGCGTGACTGGCCGGTGCCTCTGATGCCTTTTTCAGGAGCGTCGTCTTAGTTCTGCTAGCCTGCGAAGTAACTGCTGCTGTCTGACTTTAAGCTGCTTCTTCTCCTGGATCTTCTGCTTGTCAGTGGTGTGGAGCAGGCGCAAGTGTTCCGTAGCCTTGGTCAGGATCACCACCTTGGGCGTCTTCGGACAGTCCGCCAGCCCAGGGATCTCGTCCCTCAAGGCCAGAAAGCGCGAGCGCAGATCGTTGCGTCTCTTCCGCTCCAGGAAGTTGTGATTCTTGCGCCTGTCCATGTCCTCGCTGTCGGAGCTCTGGGGGCTGGAGGGCTGGGACTTGTGGGTGTGGTGGGATGGGGCATGGGGCGAGGAGGCAGTGGCAGGTGTGGAGACGGCAGAGACAGGACAGTGGGGTTTGCTCTCCAGGGCCTGGGGTGCGGATCTCGTCCGTGAGTAGGAGGCATCTTGACGGACCCTCTTGCGAGGCGGATCCGTGTCAGGGTTGCTTTGAGGGGAGGGCGCAGCGTAGTTGTGCTGCTGCTGGTGGATGGAGATGTGAAAGCGCTTCATGGCAGGGTCATAGGGGTCGGCGCGTACCGTGATGGTTACAGGCTTACGGGAGCTCACCAGTCGAGACTTATTGTGTTTATGCTCCACCGTCACCACGTCAATCTCTTCATCATCTAGAAGAGCAGCACAAAAAAAGGATATTATTCACCATTGCACCTGCATTGTCCTGCACTACATTCATTTTGGCATTTAGCTTGTACAATTTTGCCAAGCTGCACCTGCGAGAGAATATAATTAGGATAGCCTGTCCCCATCCTGTTCCTGCTGGAAAGAGAGAGAGTTCTACATTAGGACTGGTTGAGTGATTCTGCAATCATAAACTTTGGCCAAAGAGTTGTGCCATCAGAAGTTTGGAACAGCTGTCACGTGCTGTTCGAAAGCAGCATGCAGTCTTGTAAACACAGGACTACTGGAGTCTGACGCAACTCCTGCTTTAACTCTAATGCTTTCAAGGCTACTGCTTGCATCAGTGCATGCAGCTCAATATCTAAACTTCAACGTCTACTTCTTGAACTCACTCCATTCAGTAGGAAATAAAATAACAGCTTACTGATTAGCATTATAAGATCTTTAGCGAACCCTCTAAAAAGCTGCACTGTTAAAAGTCCACTGTAAGGCAAGTCACCATAAATTAAAAAAAAAATGGAAGCATTCATGGTATTAAAACTGATCCTTTTAATTGATGTTCATAAACCTCATACCAAGCAGTAACTATACTAACCCCATCAGGTTTAAAAGCTCCCTATTGTTGCTTCAGGATCTAAATAACTAAGTGGCTTTCCACATCCCATTAAGTTTAGCTACACTTCTTATTGGGTCCTCTTGCAGCTGATTGTTTTGTATTCCCCGCCCACAAGTAAAACAATCCATCCTGTTGTTCAGGAGTTCAGGAATGTAGGGCCATGGCACAAGTCCATATTCACACATTCCACACAGAGACAAAAGTGATGTCAATCACAACACCAAGATATCAGAACATTCCTTCTAATAAACAATATAAACACATTTAGGAGTACGACCATCGGTGAGGGAGTCTATAAAAGATGCCTGAACCTCTTGTGTCTGAATCAATGTCAAGGACTAGATTGCCTACCCGATGAGTCCGTGCGTGACTCCGACCCAGATGACACCTGTTTCTTGCAGCTGCTACTCAGGGGGAAGGTCAGGACAGCCGCTGGATCCACACAGTCTGTGGCCAAACAGTTGAGAACAGGCGCGTCTGCAGAGACACTCTGTGTCTTGCCGGAGTGCGTTGAACCCGCCTGAAGGGTGAAAGGAAGTTTGGACTGGCCTGAGCAAGACAACCGCTCACTGACCACTTTCTCTAGCCGTTGGCTGGCGGAAAAGCCACTCCACATGCAGTCTTGGATGATGATGGAACTTAGGTTACCAAAGGTCTTCTCTGCACTGAGTTTACAGTGTCCTTCATGTTCCTCGTCCTGCCCCAAGAACTGGGACACCCACTCTAGCTTTTCCCCTAGTGACGGATATGCTTCTCTAGCGGTACCATCCAGCGTCCTGATGGGCGACATGGGCGGGGTTGGGACGAGCTCGAATTTCTTCCAAATGTCCTCGCTTGGCGCGGTTGATTTAAAGACGTCCTCGTCCAGGTTATGGTCGTCGTAAAAATAGTGTTGGTACTGGTCGTATTCCTCCATCTCCCACCTGTCAAACGGCGGAACGTTTGCACTGATCTCCGGCATTTGTATCCTCACCACGCAACTTCAGACTTTACACCGGTCACGGCAAACAAGATCTGGAAATGAATAATCGAAGTCTTTTAGAGCCGAATTCACATATAATACACCGTATATTACTGAACATATCTCCCTACAGCAGTGCTGCTTGATGCTGTAAATCTAAAAAATGTAGCACAATAAAAGCCGATGTGGCACGAGACTGTGCTGGCTTATGTACCCCAAGCGCAAGCAGTACACCGGTTCACAGGACACGGGTTTCTTTGTGCAGGATTAAATTAACCATCACTGGAGAAATCTCTATTTGCCTTTTACTTTGATGAAGGTTTATGGTATGCCCTGACAACCAGCCTAATGGAAGTTAATGTATTAAAGTGAAGCAGCGAGTGTTTAATTTATTATTTAAACGAGCATGACCGAGTCAGTTTCCAGTTAACTGTACTAATGTAGGCATCACACTGGAATGAGACCAATTTGAGAAATGTGACCGTCCTCACAGTTTGATGTTAAAACTTAAAAGTTTCGCAACATTTCTATTACATAACATTAGCTCCATTGTAATGCGGTGTCATTGGGTTTATGGTACGTATAGTACCGGTGGCTCAAAGAATTTGCCCCTATTCCCGGTGCAACACATTGCAGCCTATGTCGGTAAACCCTTCTAACAGCTACTGATTCAACTTAAGAGCACAAAACAATGATTTCTTTGCTTCTTACACCCTACCGTAAAATGTCTTAGGAGTCCGTATCGTACGCGACATTTGATTCCAAATCCACAGCGAGACTTTGCCGGTAAGCTCAGGCAAGAACTAAACTGCACACACCAAACCCGCAGTCCTGCTGGTTATTTACGAGCTCGCTCTTACAAATTCAGTGAGCTTTTCCACTAAATGGGTAATATCCTTAAAATCCCTTTTCGTTTCCAAATTTCTTGATGCGATTCGTCTATGTAGTCGTTTCTCTGAAGATGACTCGATCAACCGGAGCAACCTTCAGCAAAAACGCAGACCAACGTAAAGCAGGAATTAATATCGACTACCAACCCATGCTGTGGACTGAACTCACTGAGACCTTGAAACAACTACGCCACTATATTACCAGACGAGCTGGAGGGGTATTTTGCATAAAAGGCTGGTAGTATTCAAGTAACCACGCCTCCATTTAAAAAGACAGGGCCGTCTAAAGAAGTTCCCCAATAGTGCACTGTTCATGGCTTAATTTTCAAGCCGGCATCGTATTTAAATTAGAAATAGCCTTCTTGACCGAGACTAATATAGTTTGTTTTCCTCAGTGCATTGTGAGCCAGTGTGCAAGCATATGACGATAAATTACAGTTTAACTGCAGAACATGCCGTGAATCCATGTGCGTTTCTTCTCAAAAAAGAAGCCTCCACTTTATTTGTTATCTAAAATGTGTAACTATTTCTGGTGAACTATTTAAAGAGAACCATTAAACCAAAGGATACGTAAATGATGTTATTTAAGGAATAGTTAGGAATTGTGTAGTTATGTTATGTAGGTATCTATATAACATGTGCATCTGTGTGTGCCTAGACAATATGGCAAAAGAAACCAAGATATCCCAGCAGAATGTTTCAGTGAGGAATACACAGGCCTGGGCACATCACTGGTGCCTTTGCTGCAATGTAGCAATTCCCATTACTTGTTTTTAACACAATTTGTGAGTGTTGGCTACAGATCTGGACTATTTGCAAACGTGTGAGCACACCGTTAAACTAAAGTTCTAATAATATAAAGTTCTAATACTATAATTCCCCTTTGCACTGGAAAAGGAGGAACTAGCTGACATGGGATTAGTGTGTGTGTGTATATGTGTGTGTGTGTGTGTGTGTGTGTGTGTATGTGTGTGAAAAACTCTGATTACCACACTGGTATCACAGTGAAGGTGTTAATTAAGAAGTCTGGGCCCAGAGCTGTGCACCAATAATCAAAAATGCAAAACTTGAATGGGCAGGTTGGCTGACAGTGAGGGAACGAGCAGATAAGTTCAGCATCAAATGAGAGCATATTTTAAGTTTTGTAAATATACTTTCTTCAATTAGGGAGACTGTTTTGTGTTATTTGTGTTTATGAGTTTGGCTGTTGGTTGAGCTTCCAATTCTGATTCAGCAAGCATGCGAACAAAATACTTGAAAATGTAATATTCTGGTTTCAGCTAATTATTTTGTCTCAATATGTTTTTGTATGCTCAATATGTGTGTGTCTTTATATCATGATGTCAATACAGCTTTTTAAAGGAATGTGATCATTTTTGTCACTTTACTAATTTTGGCGAACATGTCTAAGGATGACATCACTTTTATATTGAGGCTCAAATATACAGATTGTGTTGAAAACCATCTGATACCTTTAGCACCCAAGACAGAGAAGATGAGATAAAACGACAGATAGTGAACTGTCCAAATCTCTCTCATCCCCTTCATTCTAATTCTAATCAGAAGGCGGTGACCTGTCCATTTGATCCATGAATACCTGAAGCATTTCATACTTTTCCCTTCCTAAATCCCACATGTAATCTGGAGCACTGATGGGGGGTGGGAGGTGTCTGATACTTTTAATATACCATTCATCCATAATCAGTTCTATGCATACAGATATGCTTGATTGGATGACAGATGTTCAATGACAAACATGCAAATTCTTATAACCATCTTCATTTATTGTCCTAGGATATTTTGTCCTACATTTATTCACAGTGCCCCTATTTATATTTCATACCACTCAGACTGGAAATGTCTGTCCTGAATAATTTGAATAACCTTTGGGGAGTATACACATACTAACCTAATTTGATTCCTAATACCAGCATTTAATACTGTAACCTAATTACTTACTACTAATTACTTATTACTAATCATCTGGTAAATGGGACCTGAGGTGAACCGTTGTCATTTTAGCCAAACTACTGAAAATATTCTTATACAGTAAAAAAAAGTTATTTTCTAGTGCACAGTACAACAGTGCTACAAATGAGTGTATACAGTAAGTTAATTCTTAACTTCTTAAAGATAAAAGAAAATAAATAAATGGATGACAGGTGTCTTTTAAAAGACATGGAAGTAACTTTCAAAAGGAGAGATGCATTATGTGACACTACAATTGATTAAATACCGACAATGTCTTAGTGGACTACTACAAAGCAGTAACTCAATAATAAAAACAATATGTGGGAATAATACTCATTAAGGCAGACTGGATACCGTGAGCAGATTGAGATCTGACCCCTCCATTAGGCCCCAAACAGAAACTCACTGATCCCTTTACCAGAGGTGGGCATGAGGGAGGGTGTAAATGGGGGTGTTTTTGGGGTCCACTGGCACCTCCCTATCAGGAGGTCATTCTCATTTCCCATTGGTTGATTTTTAAAAGATGCACAGCCCCTCATCCCCTGCAGTGTCCACATGCAAATGTGAAGTAATCCTGAGTGGGTGGGCTTCTCTGTAATGTATCTCTGTGATGGACAGAAGAGGACAATGATAGCCTGCTCATTAGCCAATGGCTTACATGCTCCCTGTCAGGCTCCTAGCTATATAAGACACAGGGCATTGTGGGTTGTTACTGAAGACCATGCATACGTCATCATGATACCATATTTTAAAAAATCTGTGAGAGTGGCTTCAGTAATGTGATATGCGTGCATGGCATCTTTAACTGTAACTGCTAGCAGTCTTGCAGTAAATGCACAGATGTAGGCGGCCATCTGTGCATGTGTGTGTGTGTGCATGTGTGTGCGCGTGCGGGAGCGTCCCACCATGGACCACCGCAGCGGCAGAATGATTATGCTGATTGGTCGCTTCAGAAGCAGTGGGGCCCTGCGGCCGATGCCTGATAGGCATCCGAGGACGGAACCACCGTGCCTGGCCTCTGGTTCCCGTGGCAACGGCGAAAGCACCGGTGAACAGCAAGCTTCTTAGCACATGCACAGGGTGCTTCCTTCTAGCGTGATGTGTTAACGTCCACACATGGCAGGCCAGTCAGAGCAGCCCATGTCATCTAGACAAGGTACACAATGGCACCTCGCCTGTTTCCCATTCAGAAACACTCTCTGAATTTACCACATGCAAATGAAATAGACATTTTTATCGCTCATGTCCGTCATGAGTGTTTGTGTGTAGGGTTATCTCGTCTGATCAGTTCAACGAGTCATGGACATTTCATGACTACTGTGGACCAGGAGTAGAAGTGCTTGCACTAGCAGTGCTTGCTAGCTGGTCGATAGTCACGCAGTTCTTCGGATGTTCCCATGTGTATTAATATTTAGGTGTCTGAGCTGTCGTTGCTTGGATGACACCAAGGGAACTCTTGTTCAGAGTGACCAATGGTGTTTTGTCCCTTGCACTTTGTAGTACTCGGATGACTGACCAGCAGAGAGGAATGTGAGTGGGCGGGCCTTGTGGCCTGGTTGACTGATAGGCCTTCATTAATCACAAAGACAGCACGGTTTATATTGCATTCTTGGGAGAATCATCTCTGAGTGAGATAGAGAAAATCAGAGAGAGACAAATGAGAAAGAGAGAGGCGTCAGCCCAGCTCGGGGTACAAGTTGTTCTTGCTGCAAACTGTATCTTGGAAGCACTGGCAGGGTGAGAAAGAGTGAGAGGAGAAAGATACCGAGAGAAAGAGAAAGAGACAGAGAAAGAGAGAGACAAGAAAGAGGAGAGAAGTAAGAGAGATACAGATACAGATTTACTGAGAGTTGGAATGGGAAAGAGGAGGTGTGTTTCACAGTAACACTGTTCAAAGATTTCATAATCACTATTGGCTGATGACAAAATACAGTGAAAAACTGTGAAGGCAGGCATCGCATGAACGACATATGCAGGGGAACGTATGGCTGAGCATGGGGATGAGCTACTGGACACATTATGTTGTCTGTTTATGTCAGCTTCACACATGGGTCTGGCAATACAGAACTGGATCGAAATGAAAGCACAGGGACTGCTGGTCAGCTGACCTTATACTTGTCCTTCTTCCGTCATGTGATTTTTCTTTAGCCAATTGCTCAATGTAAATTGTTCATGGTTTTGCATATCCTTGAATCCACAATGTCTGTAATACCTTGATTATCCACTAAATGCTAATGTCACTTCATTCTGTATGCGCAGGCTTACACAATTCACAAACATTTCATACAATGTAACAAAAAATGCACAGCTTGCATTTGCATATAGGGTCAAGCATAGCAGAACTGTTCTCAAGAAACCTGGAGCGATATCTTAGGTTTCCATGAAATCTAATGTCACATCCCTAGATGATGTTCACAAATTATTAGCCAATCAGGTGCTGTGAAACACTTAAACTATTTTTTTTACCTGTTATTCTCAATATTCTTTGCTTTGCATGTGAATTAGCCACATCACATTGCTACTACAGCACATATTTGTTTAATAGAGGATAAACCCCTCAAGAAATCTGATAGTAAATAAAGAATAGTACAGGATTTGCCCAGTGTAAATGTGTTTGGTGAGGGATGGTTCAGCTCTGCAGCCAGGACCCTAATGCCAAACGTCCTGTTGAAGCCTCTGAGCTTCTCCTTTTTGTACAGGTCATCTTCACTTCCCACTGTGTAGCTTTACACACACCCACAACACATTCCCAACATGTATTTATTTGTTGAACTTTATATGTCTTTGCTTAGGCACAAAAGCCCATGTGACTTGTGTTAACCATTCTTTGTCCATTCCAGTCAACTCAGTCACCGGATTCTGAATCGTAGCTGTATATTTTGGGGTGGCAGGCCACTTGAACTCTGCAGTGACATGTATACCTAATACCGTGGTTAGAGGAGGGGGAGTAGGTGTTTTTAATGAAGTGGCAAGTGAGAATGTATTTCCCAGCACGTCCACTGGCTGAGGTTTGGTGTAAAGACACCTAGTGGTGGAACACTAAACACCTTCAAGTGTGCCAGTCTGATGAAATGAGCACGAAATGATACTCATCTGTTCACCTAATGTATGTCAGTGACGTCTCAAATATGTCTTGCAGCTTTCTTTAACAAAGTTATTTTATGTTTTTTTAAATGTTCATTATTGCCTATAGAACACTATTTTTTTTATTCCTTACATCTCATTCACAGCAAAATAAATCTGTACCATTGTCAGTAGCAGTCTCTTTGTGTCACACATCAGAAGCTTACCACACACACTAACATACCATTTACATTTCAATGCCTGTCCAAGCAACTAGCTGTGTACTGGGCAGCACAGAGCCATAGGAGACTAACCCAGTTCACACGCATCCTGGGGAGAATTACAGCAGCCTCTACTCTTCAGTTGAGCCCTGTCTTATTCTTCTGTGTCTGGGGTCATAGATGTACTTGTTGTTGTCTGAATGTACATGTAATTAACCGTGCCTGCCTTTTAGCCGTGTGTCTGTGTGTTTTTGGAGGAGTTGTAGAGTAGGAAATGAGTCCAAAGCTCACTGCACTGGTCCCAGGTCCTCAGCCCCCAACAGTCCCCGTTATTCACACCCGCCCATCTGTAAACGTCTGCTGCCTCTGTGATCTTAGTTCCGTCTGCCATATAGTTACACACACACACACATACACACACACACCCACCCCAATACACTCACAAATGCATACATACACAATCCAACATGCAAACACACACAGGTCATGTATGAACAAATTAAGCACAATAACAGAGTTTTATAGACATGAAACACAATAATACTTTGTAGAATATTGAATTCTAAATAGAGATATAAATAGATATTTCTGTGTCGATGAGGGAGAGAGAAAGGGACAAAAGGAGAAAGAGAGAACAAGAGAAATAGAGTAAGAGAGCGAGAGAGAGGAGAGAGAATTCCTGGCAGTGTTTGACAGTGTCTCTAGTGACTCACTGTATCCAGGTAAAACTCCCAGTCTGCTTGTTTGGAATTCCTGGAAATCCGCACAGTGAAAGATCAGCACATTTGTGACCATCATGCTGACGACTGCTCTGCTGACTCATGAATAATCAGTTTTCAAAAGCATAGTCATATTTTTTGGCCAGCAACAACTGACGACATCAGAACCACTATGTCACAGGAAGTCACGAGTCACGAGAATTTAGAAGAAAGCATTAATAAGATTATCATAAACTGACTTAATGCTGCATCTCTAAACCTGCTTAGAAATACATACATACATTTCCGTTAAGAAATTTTCAAATACTATTAAATTATAAATGATGGACCTCATAAATGATGGATATCTGCATGTGTAAGAGAGGAAACAGCAAAATAATTCAAGTAAAATATGACATCACGTCTGCGGTACAGCAGTAGCCCGTGTGAAGGACCCCCATGCGTTTTTGCTCCGCCAGTAACTGATGTGTGCCCAGCAGTGCCCTGATGCGAGGACACACCCACATACAGAGGACATCCCCACCCTGGCCTGTTGGTACAGACAGAGGATATCCCCGCCCTGGCCTGTTGGTACAGACAGAGGACATCCCCGTCCTGGCCTGTTGGTACAGACAGAGGACATCCCCGCCCTGGCCTGTTAGGTACAGACAGAGGACATCCCCGCTCTGGCCTGTTGGTACAGAGAGGACATCCCCGCCCTGGCCTGCTGGTACAGAGAGGACATCCTCGTCCTGACAAAAGGCAGAGGTGCCACGATGACAGGTCAAAGGTCATCAGGTGCAGGAGCCACAAACATATTTAAGTTGTAATAAAACCAGAAGCGTGTCCATCTCTATCCACACGCCACTTCTCTTTTGTGTGAGTGACATTTACACTGCTTGGCTGTAGTGACTGACCAGCTTATATGTGCTTCATTCCCTTCAGGCAGCCTGTACCCACCTCACTCTGCTAACATTTAACAAACGAAGGAGGAGTGAATAAAGAACAGAAGTCCTTTATTGTCAGCTTTCCCAGCCTTGAGATGGCATTTTAACATGCTTTTTTTTTTTGTTTTACAGTCACTGCCGTAGCTCTCGGAAGCGTTGGGACTTTTCACTGCTCTTCTCCAGGATGTGAGGGAACACCCTCGTCTCTTTGTTGGCTCTGAGGCTTTTAACTCAGCCTGTGGGACTCCTGCTTTGTCAGCCCAGCTGAGCCAAAGAAAATAGCTGTGGTGTTAAACTTAAGAAAACAGCTGTTGTGACTAGTGTGAAGTCTCTTGCTTTCTTTCTCTACACACACACACACACACACACACACACACACACATACACACACACAGTTGAACGAAACAACTGCCTAGCTGCCTGCTGCTCCTCTAGACCCACGAGTGTCTGTTTTTATGTTCTAGAGTCTGTACAGTTCAGAGAAAAAGATCAAAGAAAGAGCCATGATCGAAATTTGTTCGAAATTACTGTTATTTACTTTTTATTGTCTCTTCCCATATTTTGTTTTGCGAGAACTTTGTAGACTTCCAAAGAAA
This sequence comes from Brachyhypopomus occidentalis, assembly GCA_020368025.1. Classification (NCBI taxonomy): domain Eukaryota; kingdom Metazoa; phylum Chordata; class Actinopteri; order Gymnotiformes; family Hypopomidae; genus Brachyhypopomus; species Brachyhypopomus occidentalis. The sequence continues at coordinate 2,968,968 of JAGXOD010000072.1, forward strand.
TGAGAGGTCGTTGTAGTTGTAGGTAAAAAAACAAGTCAACAAACCCTGAGCCCTTAGCATTCTTGTCTTTATAGCCAAATCAAGTGAATTGCTGCCAGTAGAAAATATGGCAAATATATATATGTACTTAACCTCTCTTGTTAAAAAGCAGCTTCATCTTTTCCAATTATCAAATGGTTGACTAAAGTACATAGCACACTGATTAGCATAATAGCCTGTGAATGAACCAATCATTCCATTACTCCTGTGCCTTGGTTATAGTTTCATTGTTAACTTCATCTTAACATTCATGAGAGTTGTTTTTTTTTAGTTAGCAGTTCTCAGGGGATGATGAATGAACCTCATGAATAGCATTTTCATGATATGGGCCTGTGTCCTAAGAGCCAGTTGAGCTCTTTGTATTGTTGTTGCCTTTGTCTTTCACCCCCATTGTCTTTTTAGGACCATCTCAGTGTTGCGGAGCCACCCCACAAGCTGCTGCTCTTATTAGGTATTCATCGGTGCTGGAGAGAAGGATGGGTCACTTGGCATTTCGTCCGCCCTGAGAGGCCATTTCTCCTCTGCCGACTGGCTGTGCAGCGTTCCGGACCTTTGTGTACCACGGTTCACTCTTCAGCTTCAACAAAGCTTAATGACAATCCCGTCTTTCACACCGGAGACCTCTACAGGTCCACTAGAGCCCTGGACAGCTCGCCTCTTCTTCCCTAAACCACCACCACCCCCACCCCCCCCATGCACTCACTCCTTTGTTTCTGGAGCATATGTTGTGGGAGCGGTCAGGACCAGAGGGCATTGCTAGCTTTGGGGAGAAGTCAAGCAGGGCACATTAGCACATTAGCGGCCAGTCACCCCAGAGAGATGGACCACTGCTGAGCCTGCACGGGTGGGGGAGGGGTGGACGCACTGCAGGAATTCAGATCATTCAGAGAATCCTCCTCATTGATCCGTCGTCACCACCCCCGCATCATTCACTCCGGACAGACCCCTCCCCACACACACACACACACACCACTACCAGCACCAGCGAGCTTCAGCTCCTTTGACCCCCCATCACCCTCTTCCCTAAAGATATAATCTAGAACAGACTGAAGTGAGAAGAGACTGGCTAGCGAGGGACACTGGACCCTTTATAATTCATGTAAGCGAAAAAGATGTCTGGAGGGGCAGAGCCAAGAGGGCCGGCGGGGTCAGCGTCTTCTCTGGCCACGCTGCTGGGAAGAGAGGGACAGAGGGGAGACAGAGCGGCAGCAACATGCAACCGCCAGACATTGGCTCCCCAGAGGCTGAGATGGGCCATCACTTACTGTGGCTTTTCCACGCGCCCGATGAAAAGGGGGTGTGAGGGAGGCCGACGTGTCGATGAGGGCGGGAGATGGATGTGGCCCGTCTGGCGGAGCAGTGATCGGTCACCCGGCTCTGTGTTGAGGAGGAGTGGGACGCATCACACTACCCACTGATGCGTTCATAACACAAAGTATGGCTGTATGATCTTTAGGCGATACTTACTCTTAAGTGCAAGCACACACGTAATTTATGTCGCTGAGGCATGTCAGAAGATCGGCGATAATATCCTTCCTCCCACAGATCAGACAGATTAGGCAGAAATCTGCTAAGGTTGAAGGCGAAGGATTTTCCAGTTACTGGAAGAAACGAAAGATCTAACTAGAAAATTGGCTCATTTAAATGCCTTTGCATGACCGTGTCAAAGAAGCAATAGCCAGACTCTCACGGCATGCCTTAAATAGATCCCATCCCCCCACCCCCCGAGATGTGCCGGCCTCAAACAGGCAGGTATTGAACACTAATGATTATCGCTGCTGAGTCGGGACAGGAATAAGAGTGGTGTGCTTACTCAGGCACCAGACTCTGCCGCATATTCCCTCAGTTCTGATCGATGGTTTGTAATGAAAATGGACGCGTCGATCATTCATGGCCCGCGTCTCCGTCCAGTCGCATCCTCACAGGGCTGCATGTCAGAGGCCTCTAATGACTGCAGACACACTGCAGCTTGCGAAATATAGACTTTCCTAGTCGACTGTAGGGCGCGTTGGTAGAATAGTGGTGACTTATTTCCAAAGGAGGATGCGATATTATTTTTCAGATTCAAACATTTCTGAGTCAAAGAGATAACGATGCAGCGCAGTCAATCGCTAACACAGCGTGGTCGGTGATCCACAGCTGGTCTGAAGATCATCTCACAGTGAGTGGACGGAGGAGAGGTGTGTGTGTGTTGTGCTTTGTTCAGCGTGCGCAATGTAATGTGTGTGTTCAGCATTCTCCAGTTTGGCTGTGTGTATTTCTTCTGCACCAACATTCCCTTCAGCAGCATGACCGAAGGAGCAGGAAGAAGGAAGGCCAGAGGAGCCTAGATTGATGGCGTGACAGAGTGACATAGTGACGGAGAGTCTCTGGGGCCCTGTGTCAGTGGGACGCTAAGGAGAAAAGGTGCAATCATATTCCTGGGCGGTGCGGCAGCTGGTGCGTCTCCCATGTGTGATCACCACCATCTCCAGGGCGCAGAGCGGGACGCAGGACCAGCCTCCTGGGAGTCTGGACACCCCACTCATCCTGAGCCCCATCATGTCCATCAGTGTGACTGATGAACCTGTAACATCGTTACCTTCCACACACACACACACACTCCATCACCCACTCTCTCTCTTTGTCACACACACACACACGTTGTCTGTCAAACATGTAGACTGCTCATCTGTTAACTTGTGTGTTACCAAAGCATTATTAGCTGCAAACAGGAAAAGGGAGGGGGGGGGGGGCAGGGCAGGGATGAGACACCTTCTGTCCATTTATAAAGCTGCAATGTGCTGTCGTAATTACACTCTTGACACGTCCCACAGTGACACAGCTCTGCGTAGACAAACACTTGCAGTCAATTTGACACTCTGCCTTCGGTTGGCTGAGCTGCAAAGCCGAAGAAGAGGCCTCGGAGGTTTAGTACGCGTGAAGGAAGTGACCCAGCTATCGCTCCAGGAGAACCATTTTAACCACACTCTCTACTAGCAGGGTGAACGTTATTACGCCGGGGCCCCCCGCTGCAGAAACAGTACCCAGGCGGCACCAAACGTCCCAGCTCACCGGGCCCTTCTGAAACTGTGGCGACGTGGACGCAGCCTAGCAGTGCTGGCTGAATGGGCCTTTGTGTGAGCAGAGAGGTGTCAGAGCCTGGAGAATGACAGCAGTGTGGTGTGAAGCTAATGGAGGCAGGCCAGTGGCCAAAAGGCATGTGTAAGACCGCAGGAACACATGTGGTGCCCAGACCAAGCAGCATGTTTGGCGTACTTACGACTTCGGCAGTCGGGCAACTGGAGGGCCGCAGGAAGCCTGTATTCCACCGTTGAGCAACTGGACCTGGTGTCAGACAAAAGGGCCTTTCAGGAGACGGGGCAGAATCAGCTGCTGGGCCTCGGACCTGCGTGGATGTGCATTCGTACTGGAATAAGAGGCTGTGCGTGTGATGGTGGGGATTTTGAAATATGTCCAAGCGGACACCAAACTCCTCGTTCCAAATTCCAGTGGTTTCGCTGTAATTTGTGTGTGCGCTCTGCATGCGTGTGTGTGTTGTGTGTGTGTGTGTGCTCTGTCTGCATACGTGTGTGTGGGGGCTAAGTACATAAGACCGATATGAGCATATCGCGTATCTTGTGCTGAAGGGCACTGGCTCTGTGGTCCATGTACTGTGGTCTCCAGAGGGAGGCTATCAGCCTGCTGCAAACTGACTCCACTGAGAGCTGGACAGCTGGCCTGGCTTGTCTGTCCATCAGCACAGTTCAAAGGGCCGCTGTTCCTGCCCCCCCCCCGGCCCAGAGGGGGCGGCCCCCGCTACACACAGCACTCCCAATGTGCAGGGGGTCTGTAGCCCTGCTTGAAGCAAAGTAGCAATCTGGAACCAATGAGATTTTAGTATTACTAACTACACAACGGTAGATCTGACTGTGCAATCCAACAGGATTCTAAAGATAGTATTTATCTATTAAAGGGACAGGTAAAAATATAGGTGACTCAGTAAAATAATGTAATAGTGACAATGCATTATAATCTCTGAAAACATGTTCTTAGCATTAGAGTCTGTTAGATTACATGTTCTAAGAATATAAATATATATAAATAGCCACATAAAAGTTGAGTATGTGACTTAAGTGTGCTTAAGTAGTTTTTTCCCTTCAAAACGTAAATGTACTTTTACTTGAGTGCATGTTATTAGTACCAATATTTGTTTATTGGATTTTTTTTTCCAGAAATGTAGCTTGTGTAAGATCCATCTGGGCCTCTTCACAGTCAACAGAGCTGCATTTCATCATGCAGCAAGATGCGTGAAGGGTCTGTAGTGGGTGGCGTGGGACTGTGTGTGTGTGTATGTGTGTGTGCGTGTGTATGTGTGTGAGTCTGTGTGTGTGTGTGTGTGGGTGGGTGTATGTGGGTGGTGGACAGAGAGACAGCTTTTGACTTGAAGGATAATATCATTTACTAATGTGAAGTCAAAAAGCTAAGGAAGATTAGGCTTCAGTGCCAAACCAAAGCTGCCAGTTAGTCTGTACCATGCTGGGCTGGTCACCATGGTGACTGAGACTGGCCACACTAACACAGGAGGTGGCAAGACATCACTCACTGAGAACCATTTGAATTTCCCATTCTCATGTCAGTGTGAACTTTCTTACTCTACCCTGCCTCATGTGCCTCATAATGGCAGTAAGAAACATTCTACTTCAATGTCTCCATCTGCTGGTGAAACAGTAAATTGCAACGTCACTTTTTTTCGCATTCTTGTGTTCCACCCTTTTTTTTTGGACGATCTGTGTAAGCGTGCGTGCGTATGTGTACTGATTATTTTACTGTAGTGAGTCATAGTGGACTACAGTAGGTGTCCTGTAGCATTGTACAGTTCTTTACCACTGTACACCACAGTGAAAAACATCCATAGCACTTTATAACCAAGTAGGCTGTGGTCTGTGTCTCAGACACGCAGTGAGTGTTTTGCCTTTGAATGGTTCATACTTGTATGTGTTTACTGCTGACTTGCTGTGTGCTACTGTTTCTGTGAGGCATGTTTTAACCAATTGACTGAAGTGGAGTTTTGCAGACAGGACAGAGAGTTTTGCAATATGATTTAGAGTTCTGCAGTCTGAGTTGGCTGGATAGAGAATGTTATGTTTCAAACAATGTGGATAAGCTACAGACAAAAGCTGAAACAGACATGCAGCCTAGTTTGTGCTGTGCACACATTTCATTTTAATCTTCCCATTTGTAACTAGTGGCACCTGATAAATATGTAAACGGAACAATGTATTTATGAACAGAAAGCAGTCTGTGAGAACGGAAACGGCCTGTAATGATTTAACATGAGGATTTAACATGTAAAAACACAGAGTCTCATACAAGGCCACCAGGATCCTGTCCTATTCCACTGTGTTACATTTCCGCATTCTCTTCTTCAGTGTACATTCTGCCCTGGTAGCATAACAAGCATCATCTTACGAGGACCCATGCCTATATCTGCAGAACAGCACAGTAACTACACACACAGGCACATTAGCATAACGGGTAGCCTTTATCCTAAAGCCTCAAGAAATTTGCATGTTTTTTTTTTAATTATGCCAGTGCTAGGCTAATTTTTAATTATTGAAATCCATGCAGTTTTTCCTACCATTCATAGTGCTTGCTGTTCGGATCTAAGCCAATTGTTTTGTTTTAAATATGATGGAAGACCTACCATCAGCATCAGCATTCATAAATGAGGCTTATTTTGTGAATTGTTCATATGAAATCCTCATTGGCATGTTTGTATGCGTGTGGTTGTATGATTCTTTTCCCAGGTTGTGCCACTGTGTTCAGCTCTGCTTAAAATCAGCAGCTGTCAATCATGTGCAATCATTTGGATAATAGGACTATATCCAGACTGTTGTCATGTAAGGCCAAGGAATCAATCAAAATAGTTCATTACATTTTTGTTCTGTTTTCATTTTGACACTAACACTTAATAACACTTAATACAATATTTTCTGTATTTCCACTTGGTATTTAGCAAGGTCTGGGGTTCAAATGTGACCTTAATATAAATATCAGTTTTGTTGCAAAAAAAAAAAAAAAACTGGACATGAAAATCAGAAAAAAATCAGTGGAATATTATTTAGAGGTGCCGTGTTAAAAAAAACAGCAAATAATAAATTTAATTCATTACAATTTCTGCTGCTTAACAATCACGTCTTCTGCTTGAGGACTGCATTAGTACTCCCTGATCATTTTAGCAAATCACAGTATTTGATGCAATCTGGATATAATGTGTCCGTTTTAGTCTCAGTGTTCCTTGTATTCAATCACACGTGGGGATTTGTTTGGTTTTCTCTACAGCGTCATAGCCTTAAAGAGAACGTCCATCACTGACCCGGTAACCACAGCACGGCGGTGTCCTCGTCTGCTGCCTCTCGGTGAGCTCGTGAGGGTCGTTCTCACTGCGGAGGGCAAAAACAGATTCAGCCCTGTCGCAGCTCCAAATGTTTACTCAGAGAAGCTGAAACAATCCCCAATCTGTAATGGTAAAGGTACAAATGGGCACTGAGATATCATCCTTAAAATATCCTAGTAGTTGATTCATTATTGCACTTTTTCTAGTGATTTATCATATGAACTGCAACTCTGTTATATATTATTTATTCTATATCTGATTATATAGTGCATATTGTTTAATCACAATTTCAGTGTTGATAATAGCCATGTTTTTGCATGTTTTTTATTAACCTTTCACCAGTGGGTGATAAACACTGAAGTTCAAGCATGTAATCAGTTTTACCTGTTTTAACTTTTTCAGTTTTCACCTCTGGATTTTTAGAACAGAGACTTTCCATTAGAAAGAGAAGAACAGCAGTACAGTACAATATATTCACTTTTCCAAGAGTTTAACACAGGTTTAACCACTAGATGGCAGTACAACCACACAGGAAAGGCACATAGCAGAAACGGATGCTACTCCAAAGGGTTTGGGTTGTTGGATTATGCCCCTGCACACCACAGCAGCAATGTACCTTTATCTTCACTTCTGTCACCCCTCCTCTGGGTGACCCATGGACCATGACCTCCAGGGAGTGACCCTTTCTTCCACAGGTTTGAAGAACCCTCCTTATCAGATCCGTTAAGGGCCTTGGTAAGAATTATGGCACCCACCACAGATGGTCCTGTTTATGGTCTTGCTTGTTAACCATGGCACATTCCTAGCCATAAACGATCCCTTTGGAATTCATGAACAGACCTATATCCAAGCATGCTTAAATTCCCCACGATTCTTATAACAAGAGGAGAGGCACTGGATTCCAACCTATCTCAGAGGAAGCGGCTCTTCGAAGGGAAGGATCTTCATCCTCAATGAAGAGAACAGGACCATCGGGTCTTGGAGCCACAGTTCTATCCAGCATATCATGTGTCCATGGTTTATCGTGTGTTCTATGTTACCTTGCATCTATGTATGCATATGTATTATTATGTGCTCCAAGTTACTTTGCATTTATATACATGGACAGCTAAGGATCCAGGATTACAAGTGATCAAATTAGTTCCTGATTAAGTAACAGGAATTCATTTAATTCAGAATGAGGTGTTTTCTTTGTTTGGGAATGTACTAAATATCCATAGCGTTGATTAACAGTTAGTTAAATACCATTTCACGCTGTGAAATAGTCAGTTCGAACTATCCGAGAAAAATTCAAGTCGAAGCCTCTCGAGACGAAGAAAAAAACTTTTTTTTGTGTAGTCTGTCTGAGGTCGGTTACTTTGCTTTTTCACTCGTCTAGCCGTTTACAATTCAATTTCATTTTTCTTTCGCTTAATTTAATTTAATTCTGTTTGGCCCACAGTCGATTTTAGTTTAACCCTCAGCGTAGTTAATGTCAGAACAGTTACATCCAGACGGTTCCAGTGAAAGCCTTCTGAAATCCGGCGCCGTTCTGAGCAGTCTAAAGATATTAGACCGACTGGTTTCGCCGTCTTTGAGCTCCCTTGAGAAAGATATTTAGGTCGTGAAAGCGCCACCGGCAAGGCCGGACTCGAGGTACAAACCATGATACAAACCCGCGCTGCGACTCAAACCCTCAGTCACGTGGATCCTACAACCAATGCCGATTGGTTATTTCACCTGTATTTCCCTGTTTAGGGTGGTGCATTGCTATCAACTTATAATTTTTTATCTGGTGCTACAGCATTAGTGATCTGTATAGAAGTGAGACCTATTTATTGACAAAGGTGACAAGACATCATTACCTGAGAGCCATTTGAACTTGTAAATAATGATACATAATCTATTTATGACCCTATAATCAAAGCTACCTGTGATGAAGTTGAAGTGAATGAATAGCTCAAATCAGTTGTCTGTACAGTTACCTACAGTAAGCAAAGTACACGATTCAACATGTTTGGCAAAAAAATGAACTTTATTTCATGCCTCAGGAACAAAATTGTTGATGTGTGGCTGTGTGGGTTTGAACCTTTTTAACAAGTGACGAGATATTAAAATGTTCTGTTGTATGATCGGACGCCTTTGTGAAGGATCATATGTAGACTTTCATGTGAGTTTATATGGCGTGCTATGTCTGGATGAACACACCAACAGATGCACATGCATGTGTGTGTGTATAGCGATGGCCTCCTTAACTCCAAGGGTCAGAATGGAAAATAGGAAGATGAAAGCGCCGAAAACTACCGGCATGTCTGAAAGTCAAGGGGTTAAAATGGGCGGGTTGACTGTGACCCCAGATGTCAACACCACACGTCTCTGTCCTACTGCAATGAGATTGCACTATTCTACAGCATGAAGACATTTCTGTCTGTCTCGATAGCACACAACTATGACCCTTGACCCATGTTTCAGGAAAAATGTCCTGCAGTACATGTGGTACATGTGATTTAGCGAGCGCTAAAACAGTTCTAAGGGCTATAAGGTGTGTAAATGTAGTGTGTGAAAAATCTCGCAGAAGTGCACATGGAATTGAGCAGGTGATGCCGTGATGCAAACAACATCCGCAGCGTAGCACAGTCATTATGAGTTCAGCAGAGAACAGTTTCCACCCATACGTATGACGTAGTTTCCACCCATTTCTACCCATATGTATGACGTAGTTATCATGAGATTATGATGTTGTGATCTTTCATTGCACAAATAGAAATAACATCAAAATAACTTTTCTATATGACTTATCTTATGATGCTAAAAAAAAAGACACAACATATCCAAATGAAATCTGTCTCCCTTTGATCAAATTTCCATTGTAACCATATCAGCTGAGGGTAGAGCAAGAGGGCATGTTCAGTGCTCCTCCTGTTGGCACAGGTGGTGTGGTCAACATCGCATAATCTCAGCCTGAAAATCAAAGGGCATATGGGTGGAGTGAGACAGTATCCAGCTATGTGCTGAAGACCAACAATATGTACACCCTATGAACTGGAAAGACAGCAGCCACCTCAGGGGTCATGGTATCATTTGAATTTTATATGGCTGTTTGCACCTGAATGTACACACAATGCCAAAATTCCAAAGTGCATATTCTCTTTTCATCATTATAAAACACTGTAAACCTCAACTGGTACGCAAAGCCACTAAGAAATGAACTAGAAGTACTATAACATTTGAGATCATGGTGCAGCATTTACATGTCAAGAGAACATTCAACATTATTAAAGCTTTATTAAAGCTCACGTGGCCTCTAAAAGACATCACACCACCAATACAAATAGTGTCTGTGGACATAGTAATCATTTTACAGGACAGTCTGCACCAACCTAGTTGACTAGTTGAACTAGTGTCTCTTTGACCTGCAGCCACATAAGCAAAGCTAACGTACTTTGAGCCTATGAAATGATAATATAATTTGTGCGTTCTCACCTTCTGCCTGACTACCAGAGTGTCCTTTGAAATACTCTGTGCAACGTGTGCATCTGTTATGCTTACTGTTGGCAAACAAGGAGCAGTTCTGTATGATGTTCTGTATGGGCAATGCCGATTGATCCGTGAAATCCTCTATCCCACCACCCACAAAAACACAAACCATCATCACCAGTGCCTATGTATAGCCTTGGCCCCTGGTGCTCCCATGCAGAACCACTCCCCCTGTACTCTTGTAAACCTGTTCTCTATGTGTTGGCCAACAAACACGTGAGCAGTGGCAAGAAGAATAAGAAACCACAATAACACACAAACTGTAGGAAAACAGAACTACACCCTAGACCCTTTGTCCATTATTATTGTATTATATCAAAGAAAATACTAAAGAAACTCAGTTTGAAAACTTTGGTCAAAGTCAGATCTACAGGAATGTGTTTCCTGTAAAACTCTCTGTACCTAATTAAAAAAAAAACTAGAAAATGTTAATTGCAGAGGAACTGTGAGCTGGCCTCGCACGTGTACAAAATATCAGGTGACCAATGAATAAAAAAAAAAAAAAATGAAAGCCTGTTTTATTCCAGATGGTTCAGAAAGTAGAACCACAGTAACACTGTAAGTCATGTTGCCTTGCTATGATCTGGTAATACAGTGCCATTTTACCAGTGCAGCAGTTGTATCTGCTGCTGCATATCACATCAGTGACTGGAGGGCGCCTGACTACAGAGCATATCTAACATGGCCGAACATAACTGCAATCAGGACCAACAGGCATGGTGCAATAGAAGCTTATCTTCATCTTCTGTTGACACACATTGATTGGTGTGGTCTATGATGAACTTGACTTTGTAAACACTGAAATGCTGAGTGTTTTCCTAAATCTTGTTTCTTGGACACCTTTTATCTCTGTGAAAGTGGGAGTCAAGGCCCCAACACAGTGTTATTCATGGAAAGCTCTCTAAGGGATACGGACAAAGAAACACACACAAACGTAGCTGTGGTTCAGCATAAGGACAACTGGAAACTGGAGCTTTGATGCAGCATTTTGTTTCCACATCTAGAAAGTGTAATTGTAGTCTGACAGTAGACCTGAATGTACCGTAAGTGAATGACAGATTTATCAGTGTGTCCACATTATGCAAATTGTTTCACTACACACATCCGCGGTGAGAATGAATGTTAAGTTAGACGTAGAAGAGTGAATAGTCAGTCAGCCAAAGTACTACTTTTTAAAACACTTATCCACATTTCAATCAAATGCCAGTGTTCCCCTCTAGCCTAGCATTATACAAAGACACGTATACCTATTCAAAGAACTTCTAGTCCTGTACATAGTAGTCCATCTGAATGTCATCGTTTAATTGCAACGTTAAAAAAATTAAGATTATTTAAAAACTGTTACTATGTCCATCGGTTATGTTCCTAGTAAGAAGTTACGTCATAACTACTCAAACGATACAGGCAACTTCAGTGGTTTTTGAACCCGATCTTAAGAATTTCATTGCGCGTAACCCCATAACGTCATAACAACGTCACGTCACTGGAAACGTGTAACACATAGACATGATATACATAGACGCCTCATTACGGACTTGAGCGTAATCCAGCGTCGCCGCCATATTGGATGGGTCTCCTCACTGAAGGCTCGCACCAAACCTAACACAGAGAGAGCAATTATGCCGGTATTTTGTGCAGCCTACGGTTGCTATAATCAGCGCAGTATCGAAACCAGATTGCGTGGGATTACCTTTCACAAGTAAGATTGAACAATAATTTTGGTTATTTTACCATTTATAATATTCTGCCATCATAACTTTTATGTTAGGTTATTTGGCTACCAACAAAATGCTAATAGCAGGAACAGGTAGTCTCTCTCATTATCTCTTGCGTTTGTTTTTTTGTTCATATTTTGAAGGTTTCCCAGTAACATAGACTTGAGGAGGCAATGGGAGGTTGCAGTAAGAAGGCAGGGTTTTGTTCCTACCGAGTCATCCAAGCTCTGTAGCGAGCACTTCAACCCAGATGACTTTGACAGGACGGGTCAGATTGTCAGGCTTAGAGATGGTGCAACACCATCTGTCTTTAACTTCCCGTCTCATCTCCAAAGAGTAGGTGTATTTGAAATATATATATACCATACCATGTCTTGTCTTTGTTAAGGAGCATAATACCAAGTATTACAGCATGAAAGCACGTATTTGTAATGTACTTGGATGTACTTATGATACATACGTGAAACAAAAGTTAATATCACACTTTGCTAAAAGGTAAAAACATGTTTTTACATTTTATTCTTTCTGCATGTTTAGGGATTATAGGGATTATATTGTGTATTACAATACAATGTGGTATACTAATTCAAATTTTTTAAGGAAGTTGTTTCTTATATTTTAGCCTGTAGCAACAAGGAACACACAAAATTCAAGGAAAGCTGAAGAGAGCCTACCGGTGGACCTTCCTCAGCATTTCTCTGAAAGTGAATGTCAGCCATGTGATGTGAGTATTTGTATTTGATATGTCCCATACAGCTGTGAGCATCATGGCTCTGCTCATATTAAAATCTCTCCATTGCTTTCTGCAACTCTTTTCAGACATACTCACCTATACACTTTTTACATGCTATAAATACATAAATACATGTGAACACATATACACCCCCTTTCACTGACACTCATACACTTTCTCTCTTTCTCATACTCACAGTGCTGGCAGTGATATTACGGGTATGAAATTAAGAATGTTCGCCAGCACATATGCAGTGCTACACACCAATCAACTGTGAGTGGTATGATATAAACATCACTGAAAAACATCTTTCTTTCTACTAGGACCACTCCTATGCATTGTCCGATTCACCCACTCATCTAAAGGCCAGACTCAGTGAAGCTTTGCATAGAGTTGAGAGTCTAGAGCGGGAGAAGCTGAATGCAAAGGCCCGAGAACGGAGAGCAAAGAAAAGTCTTTTGGAGGATCTGAAGAAAAAGAACCTTATAAACGAGGACTTGAAAGAAAAGCTTGACTTCCACTCAGGTAAAATAAATTGATAATAATAACTTTGAATTTTATGTTATGTTTACACTATTTGTCAGACTAGTTTGTATTATCTGAATTTCAGATCTTCAGATTGACCTTTTTCAAAGCGGGGCCATGAATACACAAAGGACCAGAGAGAGTTTACCCTCACACTGCACCTCCATGGTCCTAAAAAACAGCTACCTGCCCTCACACTGCACCTCCATGGTCCTAAAGCATACAGCTACCTGCCCTCACACTGCACCTCCATGGTCCTAAAGCATACAGCTACCTGCCCTCACACTGCACCTCCATGGTCCTAAAGCATACAGCTACCTGCCCTCACACTGCACCTCCATGGTCCTAAAGCATACAGCTACCTGCCCTCACACTGCACCTCCATGGTCCTAAAGCATACAGCTACCTGCCCTCACACTGCACCTAGCTACAGCTACCTGCCCTCACACTGCACCTCCATGGTCCTAAAGCATACAGCTACCTGCCCTCACACTGCACCTCCATGGTCCTAAAGCATACAGCTACCTGCCCTCACACTGCACCTCCATGGTCCTAAAGCATACAGCTACCTGCCCTCACACTGCACCTCCATGGTCCTAAAGCATACAGCTACCTGCCCTCACACTGCACCTCCATGGTCCTAAAGCATACAGCTACCTGAGGGATTCTCTGCATCTTCCTCTGCCACATCCACATACATTGCAAAGGTATAGTTCATGTTTTTTTATTACACAATTTAAAGATACTGGTTAAAACACTTCAGCACTACAAACTATGTTGTACAACTAACAGGGAACTGATGTACAAGTTTTGAGCTTGTATGTGCTATTTTTACAGTCTTGGAAAAAAGAACAATCTAAGATAAAAATGAAAGAAAGAAAAAGTGTCCAAAATAGGGACCCAATGGTTAAAGCACTTACATAACTATTTTTATTTTTTTTCGTAAAGGTGGATGCAGTCAGTGGATGCCAAGCCTGGGCTCAACACAGCGATGTTGGACATGTTGCAGAGAAGACATGAAGAGGACCCTGCTAAATATGGCTCTGTAGCCCTCATGTTGGATGCCATGGCCATCAAAAAACATGTCCAGTACAATCCCTCTACCCAGAAAATGTGTCGATATGTGGATATGGGGGATGGCATGGATGAAGCTGATGTAGCCACGGAGGTGCTTGTTTTTATGGTGGTTGGTCTACAGGGTCATTGGAAAGCTCCAGTTGCCTACTACCTCACAAAGTCTCTGTCTCCAGACACACAGAAGGTCCTGGTTGTCCAATGTACTTGGATACATTGTTGATGATGATCCCTGACCTGCTCCAAGTCCAGCATTATGTCTGCACATACCGCTTCAGTCAGGATCACTTGGAACTTTTGTTCAATTCTGTCAGGGCATCAGGTAGAAATTTCACATTTATAATTAGTCTTTTCAGTCCGTGAGCCAGAGCGGATATATTGGTGCCATCAGACCTCTTCAGACACCTATGCATATGTTTTATAGCCTACCTGTGGAAGAAACATGGTTATACAGTTATTACCATACTTACATTTCAAAGCCTGTGAGGAAAAATGGTTATACAGTTTCCATACTTACCCTCAGAAGATATATCTTTGATGACTATGACTGTCCTCATTAAATATCTCTGTAATCTAAGTGTGCAAATGTTTTTGATTTGTTTAGGAGGCTGGAATAACAATCCCACTGCAGGGCAGTTCCAGGGCATTTTCCGTCGTCTGATGGTCCGCTGTGGTGTCTCACCAAGTGCGTCGGGCAATGTGGCAGCACAAGATGAGACTGTATCACTATCGGCTGCAGACATGCACTCTGCTTTAATGGTAGACGAAGAGCTCCCGTCCCCATTTGCAAACATTTCTGCAGTCATATGTGACCACAGTTACCTGCCCACCCGCTTTGGTGGTCTTGTGGACAATGCCCTGGTCTACATTTCAGGGTTTGTTGTCCGAAAGATTCTGAAAAAACTGTCCTGTGAGGTGTGCCGCGCAAGCCTTGTCAAAGCTGCTGTACCCTCATCCTTTGACCAGAGCTACCACCTGCTTCAACTTAAAAACAATGGTGGTCTGATGATCCCCTCAGATGGAACAGTGAAGGTGGTCAGAGCAGCAGAGCGTGTGATACGCCAAAAATCAACAGGTGTCAGCGTGTCCTTTGTTAACCAGTTCGTTCGGGCTGAGATTGGTTCTGAAGATGTGTTTTTACTCGGGGAGCACATTGCAGAAACCCAATTCGGAATCGAGAACCATAATTTCATGCTCCTGTCATTTGTTGTCTCTGTATTTCACAATTTAAGGCTGCACCACATTGCAAAATTAACTACCCTGGAGATACAGAGTGCCAGCACATGCAAGAAATTGTGCAAAACAGTTATTTTTCAAGGGTTTTAGATCCTCAGCCCCATGTGTGTGTATATAACACGTGTGTGTGTGTTTCAAATGAACAATAAAACTTTATTCATTAAAATATAAAATGAATTAATTCATACACTTATTACTATGCCATATCATATGTCTGTCTTTGTTAAAGATAGGGTGACCATATTTTCATTTGAGAAAACCAGGACACCAGACCCAGCAGCAGAAATTAATATAATTTTTTCAGGGGGGCACATGCAAAGGCCATTGGGGGGTGCTTCACGTCTAACTTTGTGAAAAACCAGGACATTTCCTCACTTTTAAAAAAAAACCCGGGACAGGACGTGAAATACGGACGTTTGGTCACCCTATTTCAAGAGCATAATATTTCAGCATGAAAGCACGTATTTAATGTGTATGTGATGTGTAACAGCGTCCTGTGTCATAACTACATCTCTGCTGTTTGTTACAAACCAAACTGTGTGAAAATCGGGTAAAGATTCGCAGAGTTGTGATTATTATAGTTATATTATACTGCTTTCTCAATACAAATAAATGTAGTTGGAGCGCAGGAGAGACCCATCCAATATGGCGGCCGCCTGTTACGTCGGCGCCAATAGGCGGTGTCAGTCCGTGAGGCGTCTATGTATATTATGTCTATGGTGTAACATACCAACCTCACCAACCGCACGATGTGACGACAACACCACGTGAGCGCACTATAGAAGGCATGAATGGGTATGGGCGGGGTTATTTCATTGGGTTACTATAACCGGTTTGCAGCGAAGCTTTGCGTATGATTTACATTTAAGGGAGGCAACATTTCAAACGATCGGAACACAAATTTATTGGTTGTATACATTTTCATATATATTTTTCTAAATCTTTTACAAAGCATAATTTCAGCGACATGGCAAGAGGAGAAGGAGAAGGACAATATTCTAACGCGAGTCTCTTAGATCAAAGCGCTGCAGTACAATCTAAGGTAATCTAAGACTATATTCATACCGTTAAATGTCTTGGTTTCTTTGAACAGTTTATTGAGTTTAAAGTTTAAAAGTTTATCCTCTTTAAAGTTTTTAAGGGCATTGCATTACCCGCGTGAGTATAGCCTCCTAGTACATCGTTTTAATTTCTCCGTCTTTATTTTCGTTTATGAATTAATTAACCCTAACCCTTTTAAAGCTTTTAATTAGCTTTTTAATTGTCTGAAAACGTTTGTGATGGTTAACTTCGCTACATAATCGCGCGACAGTTACAATTTGTTTCTTAGCTATATAGGCTAGTTATAAGTGGTTTGACCATCTACCATTCATTTACGTCTGTAAATGAAACTTTAAAAAAATGTATTATTGTTAAAAAAATGTGTTCGTCTTGCCTCAGACGTTAACCTTAGCTAACCTTGGTTCATTTAAAGTTCCACACAAGCTTTAGCTCTGTCTAAATAAAGATAAGTGCGACGTAGCATTTGGCAGGGATAACTTGACGCTACGTGTCATTTGTGAACTTCAAACTACCGACTTGAACTGATGTCTTGTAAACATAGCAAACTTTGTTTTAGGTAAATTAGTTTGGGTGTGTCTTTCCGCGCATCCTCATATCCCAAATAAACTATAGTTAATGTGTAGTTTTCATGTGAGATGTAGGCTGTGTGGATGCATTCCACAACCTCTGCTTTGAATGTCTTGAATAGTGTGAACTTGTGTTAAGCGCGTGATGCGGGGTAATATGGAAACTAGGCTTGAAGGTGACTTGGCACTGACTTTGAGTTTTTTTTAAACGTCGTCGTCGACAAATTATTAGGCTTTTGTGCATGAAGGAATATTCTGAGTTGTCCTGAACAGTTCATGCTCCCCCTTGTATGAATACATTAGATTTCAGGTTTTTCTGTATCTTTTGTCTGTTTAAGGCATTTTTGGCGGTTTTCTTGTTCACGGTTGGCTCCATAACTAATTTACTGTTAAGGTTAAGCATTGTATTTTGTTAATCTTCAGTGTACATGCTGTATCTCTAAAACCACAAGTGTATCCAGGCAGCACACCGGTTTCCTCTGTGTTGCCAGGGCATCTTAACGAACATCGGTTGTGTGCCCTATTGAAAATCTACACCATAGGTTTGTGTTGCCCCTTAAAAGCTATGCTGTGATAACATTATAGCCACACAATATTGTGTGATCGAGAGTGCGTAATGTCAGTACCCACACTGTCATTACAGTTAGCCCCTAATAGAGTACAATACAATACAATTTAAACATTAGTCAATTGTGATTTTCACCCCAATCGAAATTTGTCCTCCGCATTTACCCATCTGTGCACACACACACACACACACACACACACACACACACACACTAGGGGGCTGTGGTGCACAGATGGGTAAATGCGGAGGACAAATTTCGATTGGGGTGAAAATTGTATTGTATTGTGATCACTAGGGGCTGTGGTGCACACGTGCCCAGAGCGGTGGGCAGCCCTAGCCCGGCACCCGGGGAGCAGTTGGGGTTAGGTGCCTTGCTCAAGGGCACCTCAGTCATGGCTTCAGGCCTGGGAATCGAACCCACGACCGGTCACAAGACCGGTTCCCTAACGCTCAGACCATGACTGCCCTGTAGAGTACCGTGGCACCTTTAAATTTGCACCCAAATCTTGCCTTATCAAATGACATTTGTGTATGCTAAGTAGCAAACTGCTATTATAAAATGTCTTGGATGTTGAATATTTATATCCAGAATATTGGTGGGTAGGATGTTATGGCTCACAAGCTTGACTGTTAACCACCTCTACAGTTAAACTATATACTATTGTCAGTATTTGGAACAAGGCAAATTGCCCCGTTTAAGTTCTGAAGTTTCTGTCTTTGTTTCCTCTTTTCTTCCAGCGTACACCGAAAGGTCAGTTGTCAGTGTGCAATAAGCTATGCTACGCCATAGGAGGAGCGCCCTATCAAATCACAGGATGTGCACTGGGATTCTTCCTGCAGATCTATCTCCTGGATGTTGCTCTGGTGAGTTTATCTGTTGTTTTAGGGTGTCTGCTTAAAGGAGAAATAAGTATTATTTATCACCAAATGTAGCAAGCAATGTTTATGAAAGTGATTATTATTTTTATACTTGCTATGAAGTGCAGCTCACATGAGAATAAAATTGCTTTGCAGTGCACAGATGAGTTTATGCTCCATAGGGAGGGTTCTCCACACAAAGGGTTTAGCATCCAGGCTACTAAGGATCTCAAGCATCCAGACTACTAGGCACCTGTACATAATCCATCTATGAAATACATTATTAACAAGGACCTAAAAATGCCCCCCATTGGAACATTTTGTATCCCGGGGTTCTAATACTTATGAATATGAACTTTCACTTTTAAAAGTACAGGAGTCAGTTTGTCACTGGACAAAACAATGGCCTCTTTATGGCCACAATGGATGCATTGTACTGAAAAACAGGTCTAAAAATGTCTGTGTGGTTGACTTGTAGGGAGATGCGTCAGCCTTTACAGGTTACCTTGCTGGATATAAGGGCATGAATGCCTGGGGCTCAGTCTGTGGTATAATAGCCTTTGGCGTTTATCATGTTGCTAAGCAAGAGCAACCGCAAGTAGTTTAGCTGTCCAAGAGTCTGAGTTGACGCTCCCTATTCGTGTGTGTGAGTAACTGCTGTTTATGCCACACTGCCTTGATGGAGCGCTTGTAATCAGTTCAGGGGTTTTGCACGCCCAGCCATGCCAGAGTGCGTCCTAGCAGGAGAGTGAACATGATGCCAATAGAGCAACACATTGTGTCTTCTTGGTGCTGTGGGTTCATTCTGATCTGTAGGTCAGACTTGTGCTACAATGTAACATTTCACTATGCAAATGATGAATGCAAAGTATATTATTCTTGTGGGAACTCAGCGTTAGAGTACATTTGAGTAGTTCACTATGGTTTCAGATTATTAGATATTTTACAGCAAGCTATAGTGTTCAATTCCCCTGACTACCAGTCACTACAGCCTTTTCAGGCTTTGCCTTCCATCCCAACTCAGTCTAAATCAAGTATTTACTAACAATAAAACATCACCATTTAGAGCCTAACCATGCTGATCTCTCCCAGCAGCAGGTAGTTATGACTTTTCAGATATCGATCAGAGGACAACGTGTGTAATATCATTCTACAGGGATTTATAAAGTCTAGCACTTCACTGACTAAAAAACAAATATGTAATTTCATAATGAGGGCTGTCACAATGTCCTGTTCTGTTGCGACACCCCTGACCCCAGTGGGGTGAGTTTTGTAATGGCTGCACTCGGCTGATCGGGCATTTTGTGCAGATGTTTGTGTTTTGAAATTAAGCCTTGGCCTCTGTCCCCTCTGTGCTCTTTAGCTGGATCCATTCTACGCCTCCATCATTCTGTTTGTGGGGCGAGCGTGGGATGCCGTCACTGACCCCACCGTGGGCTTCCTGGTCAGTCGCAGCCGCTGGACCAGATTTGGAAGAATGATGCCCTGGTATGTATTTGACAGCTATGGTGCTGGATTCTTTTCAGCTCTGGTGCTGGATCTCTTATTCTTTTCTCCCTGGATACCTTCGGCCTGGCTTTGCTTGATTTGGTATACGATTAAAAAAAGAACAAAACAAAACATCCAATTTATGCATTAATTTATGCATTGAATTCTCTCTTTTTCTCAAAAGGCCTGGCTGCTTTTCTAATTCAATTGTCTGAGTAAGAACTCTCTTGGGGGACACACAAGTTCCCATGAGTAACCATGCACTCTAGCAGTGGCCTTATTTTGAATACGATTGCACCACCAAGTTTATTTCCCCCCTGCAGTAGCAGCCAGGGCCACTGGTTGTACCCAGTTGGATTCACATCTCCCAAAGGATTCTTTCAAACGAGACATTTGAGTTCTCCTTTTGTGCCTGTGGTTTTAGATATCCTGGGAACTATTCTCTCAGATGCCAACTGTGGGTAAATGCCTTGTTTCTGCCAAAAACAAAAATACATGTTGATGCAAGGTGTACATGTTTGCCTGTAGGGAGACTGAGTGGTGAATTTGTTCTGAACACAGTGATGGGGTGATGACTGAGGATTGGGGGAGGGGTTTTAGAGGAGAGTTATTGTATAGTGGGGCGAGCAGAAATGCGGAAACTGGAAACCGTGGTGCTAAAGATTAAAGCATGGTAACCAGGTGCAGCATATCCACACTGCACAATATCTATAAAAGTCCATGTGGCAAAACATCCATACCTGGTAATTGTGCAAATAGAGGTTTTAACACATCTTTGCTTCTTGTGTGTTAATTAGCTACAGCTTTGACGCAATAAAATAAGTACTGTATGTCTGTTTCCAGTGTGAGACTGTTTTGAATAAAACTTCATAGCTCCTTACTGGAAGAATAAATGTAAAACAGTATTTGCATGTGAACTTGAGTTCTTCCTTTTCCTTGTACATCTTTTGTATCTTTACTACTCTTCAACCTTTGCATGCAGAAGATGTGTGTGGTGTAGCCCATACAGTGAACAAGAATGTCTGTTGTAAATTATTCTGGTAAGCTACCAAAAAGTCTCGGGGCTGGCCTCGTCTGGCGGGTTGCTTAAGGACACAGGGCTTTACTAATGCACTTTCTGTGAACAATTTTGGTCACGCACACTCTGTAGTCCCGGTCTGTGAGGTTGTATTAATGAGCATGATCTTGCAGAGCATACAACCTGATTAGTGGCGCCTGCGTGTTGAGGGGTGCGGCCAGGACACAGGGTGGGGGAGGGGAACGGAATGTCACTCTTATTCTGCCTGTGCACTGTGGCGCTTATGGGAATAGCAGCCTAGGAGGACCGCGTGGTTATTTAGGGGTTTTTTTCTTCATATACTTGCTCAGCGTAACTTAACAGTGTATATGAAAGAAGCACATATAAACTTTGGCTTCCATTACGACACTGGTGAGGCGTCCTGCAGGATGTTTGCATACTGCTCTTAGTCAGGAGATAATTAACGAATGCTGATTAACGCTCTCTCCCTCTGCTATTTGACGAAAATGGCAAATTGGATTTTACCAGATCATATTTGAAGGTTTGGATGTGCATGTAGCATTATGAAAGTGAATCCGAACATGGATTAAACGTAATGTGTCCCGTATTCATGTCAAAGTAAAAAGTCATAGGAGGAAAACCTGATTTGAATGATTATCATCTAAGAATAGTAAACGCCTGTACAGTAATTGTAACGACAATTCTTCGAATTGCAAGTCTGCTTTTTGCCTTCAGGCCAGGGAGGATTTTGGCTTGACTGACGAGACATGCAAATTGTAAACTCTTGAGTGGTCCAGCCCATAACACACCACTACTTCTGCTCCAACCAGAGCCTACGAAAAAGCAACCATGCGCTTCCTGATTTCTGAAAGGCGCGGGGGACCCTTGGGAGGTTACTTGAGTTCAAAAAGAATCTGGGTGTATGTATAGAGAAAACGTAGCTCTATGTAGATGAAATATAGCTGCATGTTGCCTTTTATTTGTACTTGTTGGTGCAAGTTCCACTGGATAAACAACAGCTGTCCAGGTTTTGACATTATTTATAAATGTTTAAAAAAAATCGTCACTACTGCTACTGTGTAGCAGCATGTTGTGAAATGCTCGCTGTAATTACATTTCTGAACAGAAGGTGTGATTAATAGGGCGTGTGTTGTAGTGAAAGTGTTGGTTGTATAATGTAGCTATTTTCACCACATTACACACCACAGTAGTCGCACCCTTTTTTCTAGATATTGTTGTTATTATTAGCCTATTATTGTTATAGTTTTCTAAGCAAATTAGTATAACCTCCTTTTCATAACTACTAGTAGTCCTCGTACTATAAATATTATTCCATAATTCAAGTATACCATATTTTATCATTCGCACCTGCTTGATTCTCTGTTGGATGTAGATGAAGGGGAATAATTTTTTACTTGCCATTTTGTCTTGCCTGTTTTGGTTTATGTGCTGGGAAATGATTCATCTCACCCTGTGGAATGTACTGAATGTTGCTGGATTTGTAAACCATGCACAATTGAACAAATGCAGGATGTGATGACTTTGACATCACTCTGAGTCATCTTAAACCACCTTTGCCTTGTACAGGAAGAGGAGGGTTGGGGTTCCCTGTATAGAAATGTTCCTCTTTCTTTCCGTTCAAGTACATTTCCAAATATCGTGAGTAAGCATAGCTGACATTGCTAAGCGTGTCTTACCCAGTGACTTTGTTCCCTTCTTTAGAATTCCACTTGGCCAAATCAGTCCTCCTTTAAAAGTGGGCAGCTTATCTTGGTTTTCTCTAGAGCATTGTTGTGTATAAAGCCATGATTACCATTATAATTGCTTTCTTTGCAGGATTGCACTGTCCACCCCCTTTGCAGTAGTCTGTTACTTTCTCATCTGGTACGTGCCTCCCATCGATCAGGGAAAGGTCATCTGGTACCTTCTCTTCTACTGTCTCTTCCAAACCCTGCAGACAGTAAGTATCGTACAATTCTTTGATATTTACTATAACTGAGTGCAAGTGGGAGTTTGGTTGTGATGTCACACTTGGTTCTCCTTATATAGTGCTTCCATGTACCATATTCTGCCCTCACCATGTTCATCAGTTCGGAGCAGAAGGAGAGAGATTCAGCCACAGCCTATCGTAAGTTCTGTTCAAGGTCCCAGTTATGGTGCTCCCTCGTACGTTTGCGGACTGCTCTCTCAACGCTATCCCTCCTTCAACCCTTCTCATTCAGGTATGACCGTAGAAGTTCTGGGAACGGTCATTGGCACTGGCATTCAGGGCCAGATTGTGGGGTTAGCCACGGCTCCCTGTGTACCGGTCGGCGTTGATCTCAATTTCACTAGCCAGGTTTTTGGACTTGAGGCAAACACCAGTCAGCCACAAATTTCACTCGACGACACGGTGAGCCACACACTGTGTGCAGACTCTCACACAGATTTTCTCATGAAGTCTTCTTTTGACGGCTGTCTTGGGTTAGGATGTGTGTTGCTGCTGGCACCAGTTTAAAATGTGTAAAGTATGCTTTTCTCTGTCCTTCCTTTAGAGGCATGCTTATATGATTGCATCTGCTGTTATTTGTGCCATCTACGTCCTGTGTGCCATTACCCTCTTCTGTGGTGTTAAGGAACGCAAAGGTAAATCTGACATTTGATGTCCCTGACATCCCCCCCCCCTCCCTCCACCCTCTGAGCTTTTCATATTTACAACATGGATTTCATAGAGAATATAGAAATAGAAACATGTATGCATCAGTTCATATTGTCCGTTATTGATTTGATTGCCACTGGTCTCAAATTGCTCTGGGTCTGTAACTGACCTCAGTCAGTGTTCGAATACTGAAGAAAGCACTGGGTAAACTGGGTAAACTGGGTCAGGGAAATGCACCTCAAATGGCATCTGCAATGAAGTCAGTCCTGCAGTATCCCAGATTCTTCTCACTTATTCTGAGTGAAAGTCTGTAACAGGCACTCTCTGTGGGCTGAGCCGGGCCCCATTGGGTTCAGGAGAGCACAGCACGGGCCCTGTGTGCAGTGTGACTGCTCTTACTCAACGCTGCCTTCTGCTGAACACTTCACACTCTGTTTGAGGGATTCTGCTAACACATACTATGCAGACGGCGGGGTCTAAAACAAGTGCTTTAGCAGTGACGGATGGAGCGTTTGCAGCAGTCATATTAATACCTATAACCACTTAAGATTCAATTTATTTGTAAGTATTCTAAACAAGTACAAAGCAAAGAAATTGAGTCCTTCAATAGGGCCAGCCATTGTACAGCACCCCTGGGTCCGAGCGGGTTAAATCCCTTGCTCAAGGGCTCAACATTGTCTCCATGGCAGAACAGGGATTTGAACCTTCCAACAAAGTCAAAGTTCAAAGTCCCACTAGGCTGCCATTGCAACTTGTGTGTTTGCAAACGATTCAATGTCCTTTCGGCCTCTAAAACGCGATGTCTTTGTTTTGACAGATAGCAACAGTGTGCAGACGGAGCCCATGTCGTTCTTCCAGGGCATCCGTCTGGTCATGGGCCACGGGCCGTATGCCAAACTGGTGATGGGTTTCCTCTTCACCTCGCTGGCGTTCATGGTGAGCACTGCCCCATGCTGGCACCTGTCGGGCAGCTTGCTTTACTGAAGGGCTGTTTGTGTTTGTGGGTTTTGGGTGAGGCACCCGAGCCGCCTCCCGTCCCATCGGACCATGGCGGCTGACGTTGGCAGGCGTTGTGCTTGTTTGGATTTGCTAATGTGGTCTATTCTCTTTTGTACAGCTACTGGAGGGCAACTTTGCACTGTTCTGTTGCTACACCCTGGGCTTCAGAGACCACTTTCAGAACGTTCTTCTCGTCGTCATGGTAAGGACTCATCGCAGTCTCAAAGGACTCGAAGTAGTCCCATTTTGCTTAGTGCCATGTGACTGATCAACGACCATTTACCATGTGAAGCCTTCCGCTCCATTCCAACATCAAATGGGTCATTTGCAGTGCATTTTCTAGCATCGGAATGATGCATTTACAGTTGTGCTCAGCACCAGACTGATTTGGCTTTAGATGCATAACTTGGATGCGAATAAATTAGTTTGTTAATTTAAGGATTTTAAGGCATGTTAATACCTTCTGTTATTTTGGTATGTCCTTATTAACCCAAAGCAATAAAGAGAAATGGACACTGGAAGTAGTGGAAGCAGTCCATGCTGAGACACTGGCCATTTAGAGTGACATTAGGACATTGCGTGACACAAACCTGAATGAGCCCAGTTTGAACTTGTGCCCTGCCAGTATGAAAAGCAGACCACACAATTTCCTAATTATCAGTCCATCATGCCAGTAACATGGTGGCCTCCGTCTTTTCTGATCGATGTTTCCTGTTGTGTCTTCAGCTCTCCGCCACCCTTACCATCCCCTTCTGGCAGTGGTTCCTCACCCGATTTGGCAAGAAGACTGCTGTTTTCGTTGGGACTACAGTAAGTGTTTAAGAGGAGTTTGAGTAGCAGCTTGGTGCAACGAAAAGGTTGGAAGTAAAATTTTGCAGCATATTCATAATCCAGTTTAATTAGTGTGGTTTACAGTGTTGTGTAATGTCGCGGTCTGTTGTAACAGCAAAGCTAATTATTTCAAAATGGCACCCTAGCGGCATCAAATGTCTCACTGTTGGTCAGGAATTCCTACAAAATCGTCCTGTCTTGTGTGCTGTCTACAGTCAGTGACGCCATTCCTGATCACAATGGTCCTGTTGGAGAGCAACCTCATCGTGGCATACGTCATCTCCTTTGCTGCCGGCGTCAGCATTGCGGCGGCCTTTCTCTTGCCCTGGTGAGTGTGAGCCTGTGGTGTGAGCAAGGAAACCGATAGAGATGCCCTTCCATGGTCTAACACGGCCGTGTTGCAGGTCCATGCTTCCTGATGTGGTTGATGATTTTAAAGTGCAGAACCCGACCTCTCAAGGACACGAGGCCATATTCTACTCCTTCTACGTTTTCTTCACAAAGTTCGCTTCTGGAGTCTCATTGGGAGTATCAACCCTCAGCCTAGAGTAAGGCGCCATCTCCTCCACCTTTATGTGCACACATATGAATACACATGCATGCAAGCGCATGTCTCTTTGTCCTTTCTTTGCCTTGGTTGAATGTCGATGTTGAAGTTTGATGTAAGATACAGCCTGATGCATATCTGCTCTCGGTGAGCAGCCATCACCCCTCTGCTCGTCACGGGGTTGATTTCAACTGCATGACTAAGCTTTGTTCTCTCTCCTTCTTTTCAAAAAGTTTTGCCGGTTATGTAACACGGGGCTGCACGCAGCCCGCCGAGGTGGACATCACGCTGAAGATCCTGGTGTCCGCCGCTCCCATTTTCCTCATCATCATAGGACTGATCATATTTGCCAGTTACCCCATTAATGAGCAGAAGCGTCAGGGCAACTGTAAACTGCTCAAGGAGCTACTCAGGGATCAAGGGTAAAGCTTCAACCATAAGCTTACTAGTGCTTCTGCCATAGGTCACATCTGAGAGGAATGCGCACTGTGCAGTTTAGCGTTTCTATCTTCAACACATTCTCAGTCTGTTTGTAGCTGTTGTATATTTGCTCTACTGTTAAGCATCCGTTTGTTCTTATTCTTGATTCTCTGTTCGTTTTTTTAGGCAGAATGAATCGGACTCAGAAACGGACTCTACAGAGACGGACAGAAGTGTGGTGTAAAACCACGAGACTGAGAACATTTTGCACTGGACCTCAGAGGACGGGATATGAAAGAAGGACGACGTGGAGACCGGATCACACGTGGAGGCTCTGGGGCCAAAGTGCCTTCAGCTTTACTACTGCCCTTCCAAAAAACTTCAGCTAGAGGATCTTAAAGAGACACGTCACTGTGTTTCTCAGTGTTGACAACAAAGTGTCTGGGCCATCAACATGTCCCAAAAATAATTTGTAAGCAGTATGATCCATCAGGTTAATGATGCCTAGCACGGTGTTACACACTGGAACAGAATCAGTGAAATGTCCTGAAGCAGAAGTTTTTCACTAAAAGCTATAATTGCACTGCCAGATTCTTTACCTGTATGAAGGTGAGGAGGAGAAATTTCAGTGTGCTGACATCTAACATTTTTTTATATCTCTTCTTTTGATGCTGTAGTTGAACGCATTTCAAACATCAAGGGTACTTTTTGTACAGCTACATATTTATTCTTAGTTCTTCACTTTTGTACTGTTGCCAAATACAAGCAGTATAAACTTGTGGGATTTACATCCAAACAAGTCTAAGGTTGGTGCTCGCATGTGTGTGCTCGTGTGTGTGTGCGCGTGTGTGTGTACCTTCGTTCAAACCCAAAGCCTTTAGAATCTCTGGTTGAGATTCTGAAAGTAGATGTGATCTCGGTGATTGTGAGATGTATATAGCACTTCCAGTGAAATGCGAGTTTAAGCCACATCCAGTGTACCTGAGCGAAAATCCCCACTGCATTCAGCAGAAGGGAAGTATTTGCCCAGTTAAAGCAACCTCTGCACCATCTAAATGATCAAAATACTGAGCCTTGGGTGAACTGACTTCAACAGTATCGGACCCGTACTGTCAACTGCTTCCAGTATAAACAAAAATTCTATAACTCCTTAAATCTTTTGTTGATCTTTTTTGTTAATATCCTGTTGTTTTAATGTTGAAGCACTCTGCCCCATGACACCTCCCCCACGTTCAAGGGAAAGAAGCACATTGATTGTGGAACTGATTCGAGTTTTGACATCTACATCTGAAACCCTTGCGTCCGAGAAAAATGGGTTTTGGTTTTGTACACATTTTATCTATTCTCTGAATTGGCTGACTTCCTAACGGTGCTTTGACTGTATGAGTGTTGTATTCGTTTTGTTATGGTTAACACTGGTTACCTACATGTACAGTTTTATTTGATTCAGTTCACTTGAAAAAAAACATCTGTTGTAATTATTTTTCTGTCATGTCCTGACGAGGACCTTGTGTGCTGTGTGATTATACAGTACATTTGTGTAGGTCATACGTCATTTGAATAGGTCTGTAAATAATGCACATCTGAATTTTCGTATTTTGACCAATGGTTTTACTGAATCTAAAGCCATCATAAAGTACAGGTTGTCTTGCTGGTATTTGGAAATGCACTTCGGTTTCTTAAACCAATGACACCATGGTACACTCTTGTACATATGTTTGTTTATTTATATGTATATAATATGTACAGCCCTGTATAAACATCTTTAGGTGATTTTTGACTGGGAATGACCTAAACACATTCATGTCGTTATTTAAAAACATCTGAAAAAGAAATTGATTAATTAAATACTCATTCTTACATTGGATTTGTGTGATATGGCTGAAGGCTGTGCTTAAATGTTTAAGAACTATCAGTGTTTTGTTTGTCTAGAGTGCATGTTAGATATTGAAGCTTTGAAACTTGTGGAAGGATTACCTGTGCAAAATGTTAACATTACCATGTACATGATGGTATACATTACTCTGTACATGTTGCCATTCAATCATGAATAGTCAGGACTTTAACCCTGCACTTATCTGCTAATGGGCTTTTCTGGGGTATACCGGGCCATTTGCTATTGACCGATCCTGTTCTTCTGACTCCCTGTGCCTCTGGTTGATTTATTCTTATGTTTCAGCTTCATGATGGCACTGACTCTTGATATGTTAAGAGTGGAAAAAGATGACAAAAGAAGTTTGCAGATGCAAAAAATCATTATGCTAAGATATATATGTGACACAACTGAGCAGCCAGTCGTCCAACTAATTAGTGTCACTATAGTATAAGGAGGTTAATTCCCACAGTTATGAGTTACTTGTACATAACTGCATTTGGACTCAGTAGTCAGTGTTTCCTTTAAAATTCAAGGTGTTCAAGTCAAATACAGTTTTATGAGCTTGATCACAAATCAGCTTTACAAATGTTTGGATCCAGATCCCTAATGAGCAGGCCCATGGCAACAGTGGCCCATGGCAACAGTGGCAAAGAAAACCTCCTTGAACAGTCCAGCTTTAGGAGGAATCCTGGACCCAGATATTTGCAAAGCTGCTTTGTGACCAAGCCTGTTGTAAAAATCATTATATATATAAAGTTTTGATAAATTGAATTGAGTGAGTTGTAGTTAGATTTGTGAAAACGAGCAACACACGAACAGTCCATAAACAGCAGACGTGTGCCAGTGATCAGCATGTGGCTCTGGCCGGCCTATCTGTACCTGTGTGATCAAACAGAAGGGCCAGAGGGTGAGCACAGTACCGAGGGTTCATTCAGACAATGCATTCCACCCATATAATAGTCACACACCCACGTCTGTGCACGAAGTGATGGAAAACAGCACCAACACCTCAGATTTCCAAAGAACTCTGTTACCATGGAGCCTTGGGCTATGCAGGTTTATATAGAGTGAACCAAAAGCTGTAGGAACAGGATTAATATGCTCAAAGATTCCAGCTCTTGTAAGGACACTGGCAGCTGCAACCATTAAAACATTCAAGAATGCAAGAAAAACATGACCTAATCTGTCTTAATCTCATGAGGGACATACATTTTCTCTGGTTAGCAATATTGCATGCATAGAAAAATTATTCGTAACATATGTGAGTGTCAAATGAGAGATCTGAGTCAATAATAACACCTATATTTTTTATTTATATACGTGTTATATATTATTATAATTGCAATGAAACTGATTTTTTACTGCTTTAGCTTTAGATTTATTTGCAATAAGATATAATGATTGAGTTTAAACACTAATACGTAAACTCTAAGCAAACTATAACTATATAAACTATAAGCAAATAAACATGCAAGAAAATCTGAAATGCCTGCGTCTGGGATGTGTTTGAGCACAGAACAAAAACTGAACCAAGGGTCTGTCACTGTCAAAATACACACTGCACTGTATGTCTGCATACATGCTATGGGTGAAACAGAAAGAGCAACACATATACAGCAACTTGAATGTTTTAGACAAAAAGACGGTGATGGGATTTTATTCAAATACTGAAATAAACTATACCACGTGTTATTTTCAAAAGGCTTCCCTTCATATCGTATGGACACGTATCTCTACACCGTCTTCATATCTCTACACCATCAACTGTATCAGTGGTGTCACCTAGCGGCTGGACGAGAGTGGCACCAATGGATAGATTAAGCGACGATGGATTACACAGATCTGATGCAACACCATGATTTTAAAGCCTCTCTGTGAAAAAAATACATGTATTTTTTCCTGTCTATGCAGGATGAAATTATTATGTTTAGAAAACATCATGATCTGTATTTCTATTTCAATGTTTTAACGCCAACGATAGATATGAATTAATAAAATATCTGCAAACCATATATTTACGCGTAGATAAAAACTTTTATCGTGAAATAAATGACGTAATTCACGACCGGAAAAACTTGTCACCGGCTTTTTCCTCCACGTTTTCATACATCCCAGACTCAGGTGCGTTCACTAGAGAGCTATTTTCCCCTGTATGTGCGTTTTCTTGTATGTTCATTAACATTATTTTCATAATTTAAGAATAAATGTTTAAACTCGATTGTTATATCTTACAACAAATAAATTCTGAACTGTTAATAGTTTTTCGGATTTCCGGATTTTTAGCATTATTGCTAAGATAGCTATGTTAGCTAAGTTAGCTATGCCTAACTAGTTACTAGGTAAACTGTCACGTCCTGTGTTCATTGAAGGAAAAAAATAAAATAATAACTAGCTGTTTTTCTAGTTTTTCGGCTAAGGTTGTCAACTGTTATTTTAATATCCTTTGAAAATTATTGAGCGGTGTGTAGTGTGTACGCTACGTTAGCTAGAGTTTAATCATATAGTTACACCTCCTGAATGTAATAAAATAGGACGAGGTGTTACGAATGTAAAACTTTAGCTAGCTGGTTCAGTGTGCAGCAAATCAGGGCGAATGTTCATGTTAATGGATTGCTGTAGGTTCGTATGCATCGGTTGCTATGTAGCTGTCAAATATTTTGGACAGGATCTGTGCACTTTGTCAGAAATAAATGTTTGAAACAAATCAAAATTAAATGTTGTTAAAAGTTAATGTGTAAGTGCCATTACAAGTGTTCATAGGTGATTATTTTGGTTTAACAGAAAACCTTGCCAAATAAACCATTGATGATTATTTAGCTTTTCTTGACCTCTAGACTGACTTGTTAAAGATGTTGGTAAGGACTTGATTATATGAAGATCAATATATATCTGTCATTTTCTAGATTGTGTATATTTTGAGTCACGGCATCATGGGAGACCAACTGAGTCCAGACGAGAAATTCAGCCTCATTACCAGAAATCTTCAGGTGAGGTCTGCTTAAGCTAATTGTATCATGAATAAAGTTGTACGAGAGTAATTTTAGTCTTTTTACAGTAATTCGACCGCTTTCTGGATTCTATTACTATTGTTTAGCTGACGTAGGTCCTGTAACTAACCTTGAAGAGCAGGTACATCATGGTACTAGTAACATAAAGGTCATAGCTTTGTTTCCCAGGCAGCACATGTGTACGTACTGCTATACTAATAAAAACTAAGTTGTTGTGGATAAGAGCACCTGCCAAGTCTATTGCTAAATATAAATGCATACACATAATGGATGAGTTGCACTTTCATGCCAACAAGCACTAATGAAGTTCAGGCCGCTGTGTGCAATGTTTGCCCACCTGACTGTGATCCCTGTGTCTCCAGGAGGTTCTTGGGGAAGAGAAGCTGAAGCAGATTCTTCAGGAAAGAGAATTAAAGGTGTACTGGGGCACTGCGACCACAGGCAAGCCCCACGTCGCCTACTTTGTTCCCATGTCAAAGATCGCAGACTTCCTGAAGGCTGGTTGTGAGGTAAGTGCAGTTATGTGGTCTTTGTAGTTTTCATGTAATAAACCGTTTTAACTGGGTCGGTTGAGATCAGATATGCAGTCCTACAGGTGATGTACTATTAATAATTAATTACAATTTATTTATGTATGAATCCCATGTGCGTTTTTCCTATGTGTGATATATAGGTGACCATCCTCTTTGCTGATCTTCATGCATTCTTGGACAACATGAAGGCTCCCTGGGAACTGCTGGAGCTCCGGGTTCAGTACTATGAACAAGTGATCAAGGCGATGCTGGAGAGTATCGGGGTCCCCCTGGATAAGCTGAAGTTTGTCAAAGGCACAGACTACCAGCTGAGCAGGTGAGGGATACAGACTTCATGATGCTTCATGACCCTCAAGAGTTAAACCTCATTTCCGAACAGTTGCGTTTAAGCTCGCAATACCAAGTCACCAGTGCTTAGAACTGGTATTGATACAGAATGGGATGGCATCCGTACATCTATTTTAGAAACGAAAGCATAAAATGTAAACTAATATAAACATGCATAAACATGATATAAACATGCATAAACATGATATAAACATGCATATGAAAAGGCCATCAGTCTGTGCAGTTCTTTAGGAAGTAAATGGATGTCGTAACTTCATGCCGTCTCCTGGCCCTTCTCCTGCGGGGTCTGTTCACGGGTCTCTCTGCAGGGAGTACACCCTGGATGTGTATCGGCTCTCCTCCATGGTGACCGAGCACGATGCCAAGAAGGCCGGCGCTGAGGTGGTGAAGCAGGTGGAGCACCCCCTCCTGAGTGGCCTGCTCTACCCTGGACTGCAGGTGCTCCACCTCCCTCAGCTACATGTGACGGATGCGTTTGACACGCCTGTCTTTTCAGAGCATTGTGTTTTGGTTTAGTCTGGTACACTTATCACAAATAGTCGAGCATAGCGTTAAATGTATGTGCGGATCTTCAGAGTGTGTTGTGTGTTATTTAGGCTCTGGATGAGGAGTACTTAAAGGTGGATGCTCAGTTTGGTGGTGTGGATCAGAGGAAGATCTTCACTCTGGCCGAAAAGGTACAAATGAATATATTCTGTTGCAGGAATATATATTTTTATCCATCAGTGTAATTCTGAACCCACACCATATTGTTTTTTTTGTCGTTGTCCTCCACCAGTACCTGCCCTCTCTAGGTTACACAAAGCGAATCCACATGATGAACCCGATGGTGCCTGGCTTGACTGGAAGCAAGATGAGCTCTTCAGAAGAGGTGCACCTGGCAGTGGGGATGTGCTCATATCTGGCCCGTTGGGGAAGATGTACCCCGGTGCCTTGGAAGCAGCATTTCATCTTTGCAACTTTTCATTCCACCAGGAGTCCAAGATAGACCTCCTTGATAAGAAAGAGGACGTGAAGAAGAAGCTGAAGAAGGCCTTCTGTGAGCCTGGGAATATCCAGAATAACGGAGTTCTTTCCTTCGTCAAGCACGTCCTCTTCTCACTGAATTCTGGTGAGCAAAATGGTGCTCCATACTGAGACGCACTATAGGCCTTCAACAACAGAAATGTCCTCATTGTCCTGGCTGCTCTCTGTTCCTCACTAGAGTTTGTGATTAAAAGAGATCCTAAGTGGGGAGGAGACAAAATCTACACAGACTTTGAGGAAGTAGAGAAGGACTTTGCTGAGGAGGTAGGTGCAGAATGCCCTCCGCCCCTTTTAATGCACTACCTGTCTCAGAATCGGCTTGTCTCTGTCTTGAACTTGGTTTGTGCGTTTTGTAGTGATGCTCTTTTAATACTGGATCCTTAGAAAATCCACCCCGGTGACTTAAAAGCTTCAGTGGAAGTGGCACTGAACAAGCTTCTGGACCCCATCAGGAAGAAGTTTGAGACACCCGAGTTGAGGAAACTAACCAGCTCAGCTTATCCTGATCCGTCCAAACACAGTGAGTTCAGTTCGGAGGGGCAAAGACACCTGCACAGTAATGGGAGCTGTTCTATATCCATTACCTGTTGTTCACTAATGTGGGATTGCATATACAGAAGGAATGAATATACAGTGTCTAAATGACACTTTCCTTTAAGACCAAGGTTCATCCACGCTGCTTATGTGGTGGGGGTTTGTGATTTGTGTTCAGAGAGTGCACCAAAAGGAAACCCCAAAAACACGCCAGACGAAGAGGAGATTGTGCCGTCCCGACTGGATCTCAGAGTGGGAAAGGTCGTCAGCGTACAGAAGGTATGCTAGCAGGAAATTATTTTCAGTAAATAAAGAGGTTACCAAAGCACAAACATTTATAAAGATTTTTATTTGCCTTTAGAGCGAATGGAGTTAGTACTGAATGTTGTTGAATGTTGCGAGGCTTAGCACTCACGCTTAGCACTTAGCGTTTAGCATTAGGTGCTCTGACCTACTTTGATTGCATTGTTATCTTAACCCTGCAGCACCCGGATGCAGACTCGCTGTACTTGGAGAAAATCGACATTGGAGAGGTGCAGCCTCGGACTGTCGTGAGTGGCTTGGTGGCCTACGTGTCCCAGGAGCATCTGCAGGACCGGCTCGTGGTCTTGCTGTGCAACCTGAAGCCCCAGAAGATGCGTGGGATCGAGTCTCAGGCTATGCTGCTCTGTGCCTCCGTGTGAGTGTCTCAGTAAAACAGACGTGGATTTCTGTAATTGTTTCACAGTCTTGTTATCTCATGGAATGGGAAGAATTCGAAGTTGTCTTTCTGTTGCCACTGTGGCGTTTGTGACAGTGAGGGAGATCCCAGGCAAGTAGAGCCGCTGGATCCTCCTGAGGGATCCGCACCAGGTGACCGCGTTTATGTAGAGGGCTACGAGTCCGGGAAGCCTGATGATGAACTGAAGCCAAAGAAGAAGGTGTTTGAGAAACTGCAGGTATGTAAATGAGACAATTGTGAAGCAGCCTCAATACCGCTGTGCACTTTAATCTAGCCCGAGCGTGACCTGTATCTGTGAATGTGTGCGCGCGCGCCTTCTCAGGTGGACCTGAAGATTTCAGCCGACTGCATAGCTCAGTGGAAAGAGAAGGATCTGATGACCAAACTAGGAAAGATCACCTGTAACACACTCAAAGGTGGCAACATCAGTTAGATATTCTATTTCATCCCTTCCCACCAACTCATGGTCTTCAGGTCTAGACTACCAACCCATCCCATTGACAGCTGTGCAGTGCCAGATATCATTGTTATTTATTAAAGTAGCAAATCAAGGTCTGATTTAAACCAATAACACCTGACAAGTGCAACCATTTTCACTATGCCTAAAATGTGCTTTCATTGCATGTACTGGTGTCCATCAATCTTTCGGGTAATGTGCTTCAGTGAACAGTAACTTATGTTTAGAGTAGATAGAGGGTGTTGTGCAACCCTTCGTCTCAGGTCTTCTTCAGCTGACGTCACCCAGTCACCTTTATATCACCAGTATAGACAAACCATTTATATTGGTTCGGTTCCAGGAACAAGGCTGGTCAGATCCCAGAAAACAGTTGCATTATATACTGAGGTTTACATAGATAAGAGATGATACTAATCAAACATGTACAAAATAAATATGGAAAAGTGGAAAAAAAACAACATTCTTCTCATTCTTTTAAAAACAATGTCAAATTGTTGGAGAGCTGAGAGTTGGGAGAGTTGGGAGAGACTGCTGATGACTTCATTACCTTTTAAGAAAGCAACATTTTGAAAAAAGCATCTTGGGATACGAACATGTGAAAGCTGTTTTTGTACCAGCGGGGCATCCTGGGTAGTGGAGTCTGCCCCGTGGGCAGGAGCGCAGGAACGGGGTAACGTACCCCAACTCTGGGTCCTAGATGGTCAAAGACAATCTGCTGTCTCTGAGAAAACTGTCTACTGCTCAAATAATCAATAGTGATAGAATAGGTAACTTGACAACTTCTGATAAAATTGTAAGCAAAACCTGTGACTCTCCTGATTGTAATGTCTTAGTTTTTAATGCATAAATACTTTTCATTTGTGTTTTTAACAGTAAACTGTGAACACAAGGGAGTATAATAGCTGGTGTCCCCTTCCAATACAAACGTAATTACTTTAAGGGGGAATCATTTTTATTCACTGATGGTACAACACAAATGGAAAATGTTTAAATAGTGTTTTAATTACATGTAACACCTTAAAAGTACAGTTTCCTTAAATGTCCCAGCATGTTATAGGAGTGTATATTTGCAGATTTCTTACTAGTAAGAAAAATGCTTCACAGTTATTGCTGGACCCTTGATTTTACATTTCCATCCCCCAACCCTCTTTTTTCGTTTGTAATCTGCAACTGAGTTTTGCTGATCTTCCATTCCAACACTGACTTGTTAGGCTCACTGTTAAATTCACTGTTAGGCTGTGGAAGAAAACATTTTTTTACCACCAACAAAGTCTTGTACAATATGATGTGAAGTTTTTACTTTAATAGAGAAACTGCTTACATACAGTTTAACATATTGGAAACTATTAAGTGACTTGCAGACCTGTTGAAAGGAAGCGTCTTACACTTTGCTTTGTGTCATGTGGGTCTGGTGTGGGTCTGGTGTGGTTTGGGTTTTTGGTTCTGTCCCTCTTCTGTCTTTTCAGTCCACTAGTTTTGCAGACATACATTTGATGGAAAAAACAAAAACAGGTTTAAAAAGGAAAATGAAACCTCATGAGCAGTGCCTCAAGAGAATTTATGTAGATTATAAAATGTGAAGGAATAAATATTCATAAATAACTGAATATTTAAATGCATATTTATTTTAAAAGTGGCAATGCTATTTACTAGTGCCTTAAAATTTATCAAGACGCTATTTTCTATATCGATTGTAGAGGAAAAGTCACTGAGTGGTGAAGTATTTGTTGCTTGCCATGGGCCTTCCCCACAAATCTACAGTATTCTACCCAAATGTGTATTATTCCTGTCTGTCATGCACATCCAGCATGTCCTGGTTTTGAACTGCAGTTGTAAGCATGTGAATTCTAATTGTACAGATGCATGGAGTAAACTCTTCAGACTGCAAGATAAAATTGATTAATGTGTAATTATATATATGTACACACATGGAAAATGTGTTAGTATAAGTAAACCTTTTCAGTAATAGATAGGATACTCTATATTGGTGAGCATGGGAAATGCAAAATTGTGTTGGGAGAAACGTATATATTCATATGTAAAAAAAACCCCAAACAAAACAGGCTTGATATTCACACGAGTATCAAAGCAGCTCCATCCTAACGCAGCTCAGCAGTGACTACTACCCTTTATGACCACTAGATGACAGTATAGCATTGCAGTCAAAGAATAAACGAGAATTTACAAAATCCACCAGCTGTTTTTTCCCCACTCTTGACAAAACAAACTGTACTATGTAGAAAAATAGTCCAATGCTACAATAAAGCTATCATATCAAAGGCATTAAGACAAATTCAATTCTTTCTTTTTTTTTAACTTTTTTAAATATGAAGGCCATGTTCAGGCTAAGGCGTTTAAGATGAAACAGCTACATCAGTTCTTCTACAAACCCATTCATCCCTTTCCACTTTCTCTTTAACATGACCCAACAGTACTGATCTCACTGATCAGTACACACTTCAAGAGTGTTTGCAGTTTCTGTCTTGTCAGAAAAATAAAATAATTTTCATACTAATTTCTGTTATTCCTAAATCAGCGTGGTATATACTTTTTTGTGTGTATGTGCTGGAAACGAATGCTTTTTTAATTCTCACTTGTTGGCATCTGGTTCCCTAGTGACTGTGCACACTGGCCAGCAGGTCGCACTGGTTCCATTTTCCCCAAATTCCCTCCTCCATTTTTTTGTTTACTTAATGATGTGAA
Source organism: Brachyhypopomus occidentalis (assembly GCA_020368025.1). NCBI lineage: Eukaryota > Metazoa > Chordata > Actinopteri > Gymnotiformes > Hypopomidae > Brachyhypopomus > Brachyhypopomus occidentalis. The sequence continues at coordinate 3,006,386 of JAGXOD010000072.1, forward strand.
TGGTGTAGCAGTTCCAAGCTTATCCGACAGCTTTGATGCATGTGCTGGTTTCTTAGCAACAGGTGGGGGGACCTTTACCTGCTTTTTTGTGCCGTTTGTAACCACTGATTTCGCCTGATCCGTTATCTGCTTGAGCTCCGCTGTAAGGTTCTGCTGGAGGCTGGCCTGCCCCTCTGGAGACGTGCAGGTCTCAATGACCACTTTCTTGGTGCTCTTGGAGAAAATGAAGCTTGCTGCGGATGCTGGGGACTGCAGAAGCGGGTCACACCCGTCGGGTGTTTTAGGGGATGGTAGCGGCACATCGTTGCTATTTGTGGAGGGCGTCGACACGCGTAGATTAGGTCTTGGTGGAAGTCCGCTGGAGGACATGGCTGCCGCCTTCATGCGTATAGCCTCTTGAAGTCTCATGGATGGAGCTGAAGGTGTAGCCAGGGTTGACTTGGTGGAGGACTGAGTGGGATTGGAGCAAGATTTGCGGGTTGGTTTTTGTGGAATTACCTGACTAGATATGCACTGGTTCTGGTCTGAGCCAGACTCACTTCCTGCTTTGCCATCTTGTGAGACTATGTTGACTTGGTCTTCAACATTTACCGATCTCAGACGTACCATCTGAAGCAGGGAAGGTGCAACAAGGGGAATGTTTGCATCATCCTTTGGGACAGGTGCACTTTTATGTTTGGACAAAAGTTCTTTGCTTCTGTCGTCTTTGTTTGTCAGACTTGGCTGTCTTCTGAAATTAACAGACTGATCTTCCGTAGGTGTAGTCGTCGTATCAGTAGAGGATGTAGGGTCGTCAGACGTCACTAGCTGTGATATATCTGCAGCTGATAAGGTTGATGGGTTTGGAGAGTTCCCTTGAGGATGTGGAGAGATTTCCTCAGACTGTGGCTGTATAGGTTCATTCTGTGAATTAGCAGAAATTTCAGGAACCACAGATGTTTTTGAACAGACCAGATCAGAACAGACTTTCTCAAAGAACTGTGGGTTGTCATGGGATTGATCAAACACTTTGCTGTCTGACACCTTTGCAACATCGACAAGTGGCGGATCGACAGGTGGTGGTTCTGTTGTTTTCTTTTGCATTGTTGCGTTTACAACCACCCCTGGGTTTTGCTGTACATAGCTGGCTATATCTGGAACATTATACACCTGCGTACTGTTTGCCTGACCACTTATTTCCCTGTTGGGTTGCTTGGGTCTGTCGGAACGTGATTCTTGTATTAGTGGAGGTGGAGGTGGAGGTGGAGGTGGTGGGGGAAACTCTATCTCCTGTCCATAAAATATCAAGTCAGCTGACTCATTCATAGGTGGAGGTGGTGGAGGCCATGCACACTCTTTTTCTTCTTTTTCTTTTTCACAGTGGAGTCCTTTCTCAGGTGGAGACATGGATGCCGAGTAATCTGGTGGCTTTTTAGAGGGAGGTGGAGGAGGAGGATGTTCTGGAGGTGGAGAGGGTGGCGGGGAGGTTGTAGGGAACTGTGGATGTAGGTTCTGTGGAGGCGTTTCATTTTGTATCTCTTGGTTGTGCATGTCAGTTATGTCTGACTTTGGGGTTAATGTGTGATTCTCTGATAAAATAGCAGAACTGATCACCCAGTCTTCACTTTGTAACTGTTGGGTTTGTGGCTGCACTCTTTGTTCTTCACTGCCTGCTGATGGCACCTTCTTTGAATTTATTGGACTTCTCTTTTCAAGAATGATATCCTGCTTCTCAGGCGCATAACTTGCATTTTCCTCCCTAGGACCTGTTTCTTTTTCCTTCACTGGTAGACCTTCCGTATGCGCTAAAGCTAGAGACTCACCCAGAATCTCTTTTTCTAGGACTGTCGTGGACTCATTCTCTGTCTCAAACATGGCTTCTTTGTCCTTTGAAGACAGGGTGGGATTTGTTTTAACTTCTACAGATGTATGTCTTTCTGAAGAGGTTTGATCAACTGTAGATGCTGTGTTTTGATTTTTCACTAGCAAAAGGTGTAGTTGTTGCTGTTTTTGAAGCTCGACCATCTTGTGGCTGTTTAGGGGTGGGCCACATAAAAGTTCAATTGTGCGTTTGTTGTGAGCCCAGGTTTCAGGGGGTGGGGGGCGAGGGGCTTTTATCTTAGGTGGTGGAGGAATGTGGAACAGCTCTCTATGCACAGCTGCCGATGATGGAGATGGTGCCTTGTTATTCACCGTTGTAACAGTTGCTGGAGCAACGGATATTCTGTGTGACTGGGATTCAGTGGTGTGCGTTTGAGCGATCCGATGGACTGGTTCTGATGCAACCGACGAAAGGGAAGCCATTGATGACGAGACCGACACCACGAGGGAGGTTCGTGCACCCATACGCTCTGGTTTTGGGGGCTTGACCTTCTGCTTTCCTGGAGAGGAGTGGCCGACGTCTTTGGAAGAGTGAGTCGGCGTGCCACTTTGACTCGAGTATCCACTCGAAGGTGACATTGTCCTTTCAAATTTATTCTCCGATGATGAGTTGCTTGAATCAATTTGAGCACAAGCGGAATCTTTATCAGGGCTGTGTGGACCTGACGTGAGAAACGAGCGGGTGTCTTCCAAAAACGTCGACACTGGAGAGGGAGTAGACGTGTTCTCGTGGTTGGCTGATGCAGGATCGTCTTTTGCATCGAGTCCCCCGTCTGTTTGACTGCCACTGTACTCCAAATTGCTCAAATATTTAGTTTTTGCCTGTCCGGACTTTTTCAATTTTTCAGCGTGTAAAGAGTTTGTCCTTGTTGGTGGCGCTGGTGGTAGTTTAGGCTTCATTACTGACAGACTGCGGGATAAAATTGGATCATTCGTGGCACTTTCTCCCTCGTCATTCAGCTCCTCTTGGTCTTTTCGTTGACTGCCTGCTTTGCTGGTCGAACTTAACCAGCTGCCGGAGCTCTTACTGCTCATCTGCTCCACGTGGTTTAAATCAAAGTTTTCCTTCGTGTAGTTCGTAGCATAAGAAGGTGGAAAATGTCTTTTAAAAGAGATCGTGGAGGGGTTGGAGACGATCGTCTCGGACGATTGTGAGCGGCTGCGATTGGAGCTGCTGGAAGACGGCTCATCGCTGGCACCTCCTCCTGAACGTGAAGAACCTGGACTTGCAGACGCCAAGCTGCTCTTGCCAGCTCTCCGTCCGCCGTTCCTGCTGCGGCTTCTGTCGATCTCGATCACATCTACTGCAGCTGGAAGAATTGCATTAGGAATGATCGTGGATAAGTAGGTAGCCTGTGGAGACATAGACATCACAGGACCTTGTGGTTCCTGCAGGAAGGAGGAAGAAGTGATCATTCCCGGTACTGCCAGGGATTTGGGCCTCGGTACAGGTGACGTCCGTGGCCCAGTTTTGCGGCTTTGAAGCAAGTCGTCTTTGTACACAGCTTGTAAATGGTGCCTGAGAAGTTGCTCGTGTCTGGATTCCTGAAGGGCTTCAATTTCCTGTAGGTGCACATGTGCTCCTTCGCAAGGTCCTACTGGTGGCCGTCCATCAGCTGCTGGGATTATGACTGGGTCTGGATCGTCTGTGTCCGGGTGCTGGGGCGGCACCGCTCCTCTCTCCATGCCTGTGTTGAAAGTTCATACATTTGGACAACGTCACGCTTTAGCATGTTTACAGTGGATGCGTTGCATAGTTTTTGGAGACTTTTTTTTTTTTTGTTATTGTTTTTTACATTATAAGCGACGTACACAGCTCACTGTGAACGTGCTGTGGTGTGTATAGGCGACGTACACAGCCCTCTGTGAACGTGCTGTGGTGTGTATAGGCGACGTACACAGCCCTCTGTGAACGTGCTGTGGTGTGTATAGGCGACGTACACAGCCCTCTGTGAACGTGCTGTGGTGTGTATAGGCGACGTACATAGCTCTCTGTGAACGTGCTGTGGTGTGTATAGGCGACGTACACAGCTCTCTGTGAACGTGCTGTGGTGTGTATAGGTGACGTACACAGCTCTCTGTGAACGTGCTGTGGTGTGTATAGGTGACGTACACAGCTCTCTGTGAACGTGCTGTGGTGTGTATAGGTGACGTACACAGCTCTCTGTGAACGTGCTGTGGTGTGTATAGGTGACGTACACAGCTCTCTGTGAACGTGCTGTGGTGTGTACAGGCGACGTACACAGCTCACTGTGAACGTGCTGTGGTGCGTATAGGCGACGTACACAGCTCTCTGTGAACGTGCTGTGGTGTGTATAGGTGACGTACACAGCTCTCTGTGAACGTGCTGTGGTGTGTATAGGCGACGTACACAGCTCTCTGTGAACGTGCTGTGGTGCGTATAGGCGACGTACACAGCTCTCTGTGAACGTGCTGTGGTGTGTATAGGCGACGTACACAGCTCTCTGTGAACGTGCTGTGGTGTGTATAGGCGACGTACACAGCTCTCTGTGAACGTGCTGTGGTGTGTATAGGCGACGTACACAGCTCTCTGTGAACGTGCTGTGGTGTGTATAGGCGACGTACATAGCTCTCTGTGAACGTGCTGTGGTATGCCCATGATGGTCGTTCTTCTGTTTCTCTTTCTGCTCTTGTCCAGTCTCTTCACAGTGTTCAGGGGCTTAAATGTTGAACCTAAGGATGTTCAACCAAAGCATGAACCTAAAAATGCAATTGAAGCTACAAGAGCCAGGAAGGTGAATCCAGTATACAGAATCTCAGCATGATACACTGAAGAGTTATAGTGGAATACAGAAAATCTGAAATTTCAATGCATTATTTTAAACATCCTCTGGATTTGAATGTCAAAGAGAAACAAGAGAAATTCTGCCAAGAGAAAAATCTGAGCGGAGAATAAAATATATAACACATTCTTAATACATTTGGGAAAAGAATGAAATACTTCTGTGCTCCTAGGCAATGCATTGTCTCCGTTTTGAAAATATTTTTATATTCCATATTCATATTTTCTACCCACCTTGAATTACAACAGAAATTCAGAAGAGAGTCTTTTTTTTTCAGAAAGTCTTGTGTTGAAGTCTTGAAGGTGCCTTACCTTGCCGTGTTAGCACAGGGCGAGATGACAGTGCAGATACGACAGATGCAGATGTGTCATCACCCGTGCTGTCAAAGCCCAGAGGTCCAGCTCTTTCTTGACACTTGGAATCATCGTCGTGCTGCGGATTAACCATGGGCTGCACCAAAAGCAATCCGGTTAGAACATTTGAAGCCACTTCCTCCCAAGACGGAAACCACATAGTCTTCTGTGGGAAAGAAACTTACCACGACATGATCGTCCTGAAGGTTCTTTCCATTATTGTGTTCTGCATTACAAACATGGAATAATATGCAAATCAGCACTGAGCTGCCTTGTGATTGGCTGTTCTGTAAGAAACAATCAGGGTCGCTTAAGTGTGGAAGCTGGTACTGCCCAGGACAGGCTCACCCTCCTGTTGGAGTATCTTAAGTCCTTCTTGGGCTTCTGTGTGCAGGTCCTCCAGGTACTTTGGCCTGCTGGTGCTCTCGCTGAACACGTTCTCCTGGTAATGCTGCGAGGGCGCGTAATGCACGCTCAGCTTCCTCTGCTCCACCTGTTTTTGCCCAGCTGTAACGATAATGAGTCTTTAAATAAATCTTTTTTTTTTTAAGATGCCGGTGGAATTATTCATATTACACACTCAATTACTCATTAGCGGTAAGCAGATGTTTTACATGGATGCTACATTTATTAGTTTGGTTATAAAATAAATACATGTGATGGTCTGAGCTCAAATTGAATGTCCAAAACAGAACTTCATAATAAAAAGGGTTCTTGAAGATTTTAATTTTCTGGATTAAATAGGGGTCAGTAAGAGTTTTTAGTTTCTGGATTAAATAAGGGTCAATAAGGGTTTCAGTCAATCAAGTGATTAAGATGTATGTAGTTTTCTTATGACAAATCAACACCCTCCTATAGAATAAATGCAACAAAATATCACTTAAGCTTTTAACTGTTAAATGTTTATGCTCAAATTATACAAATTCTGTTTCTTTGTTGTTTATTAGCTAAAAATAAACACTGATATGTGGACTCAAGAGAAGTTTTGATAGAAGAAAACACTCGTTCTTATTCCATGCAGCAATCTAGTGCTTGCTGGTCCCTCTGGGCCTCCATACCTGCCTGTAACCCCTGGGGAGAGGAAACCTCTGCAGCTAGGAGGCCCTGCCACGGCCCAGGGTTGTGTTACAGTACACGGCTGGAGGGTTGTGCTACAGTACACGGCCCGAGGGTTGTGCTACAGTACACGGCCCAGACTGGCAGACAGACTCACAGTGCATAATTCCAGCACTGGCCACTGGCTAAGGCCAGAGAAACACTTACACCCCAGGCAACACAAACTGAATTGGTCTGATAGAATCACTTGGAATAAAATGTGTTATGGCTTTGTGGACCTTTAGGATTTGAAACAGAAATATGTCCACTTGTAATCTAACAATTTCCATTTTTTTCCTTCTAAACATTAAAAAGACCATGGTGGCCATTTTAGTAAGAGTGATATTATGAAGTACAAAAAGGTTTTACTACTTCAAAAGCCCCTGGAGGTCATTTTGACCATTTTTTGGTTTCTCTGCTTCCTTCATGCTGTTCCAGCACATTGGATGTTACCTTGGTGATTACTAGCCTAAGCAACTCATAGGATTTAGCTCAGAAAACATCTGATAAAAATGTAGGATTTAACAGGGTAGCTGTGACGTAGCAGGCACTGCACCATCATGAGGCCGACACAGTTGCGCTAGAGAGCGGGTCTAACTGGGTTTATTAAGCCCTACCGTGCTAATACGCAGGGCTCAAGGTTTCTGGGGCATACTAAACGCTCAGACACCATTGCTAACAAAGAACTAAACCCATATAAAAAGACAGGATAGAGTGGAGTAAACTCAAGAGGGTTGTATTTATAATGAACATAAAGGAGATGGTCTGGCTTGCCAGTGGATGTGCCGATGCCGTGGTCGGATGTGCCATTATCGCAAGAGGACGCGCTGATGCCAACCCCCACCTGAGGCTCATCGACTCTGAAGGGACTGTGACTACTCGGCCTGGAATATATCTGGACTATACATGACCTGTGAATGTGGACATTGCTAGCGGGCCGCCAAATGGAGGATGGGTTCCCTTTTGAGTCTTGGTCCTCCCAAGGTTTCTTCCTAAATTCCTGCCATCTTAGGGAGTTTTTCCTTGCCACTGTCGCCTTTGGCTTGCTCATTAGGGATCTGGACCCACGCAATTTGTAAAGCTGCTTTGTGACAACATGTGTTGTAAAAAGCGCTATATAAATAAAATTGAATTGAATTGAATTGAATTAACACAAGCACAGACCTAGGTTGACTAACATAGACCTAGAACACAAAGCACGATAAACAACCAGATAAGTCATAGCACAAGACCCTGTTACACACAAACTGAATAATACAGACAACCAAGTCTATAAAACACACTTTGAGAACACAAACTAGAATACTAACATGCCAGGCATAAACCAGGCAATAGAGAGCAACAGGAAATGTGAATAAACAGCAGAATCCAACCTTACATAACAAACCAGAGAACACTTCTAACATACCACCATGAAACACTGACCTACAAACATATAGTGAGAAAACCAGGAACTAAGTACAAAACTACACGAACCAGGAAACAAGGAACAGCTGAAACCAATAAACGAAGAAGCAAACTGAAACCATAGAAACAAAGGCGGAGCAGACGCTAGATTGACAGGTGGGGGAGGAGTATGACGGTAGCAGAGCATCCTAACATTGAGTATGACATATTGTTCAAAAAGACCACTGTGGTCATTCAGGTAGGTTGTGGAATGGCAGGCTTTTAAGTGTACAGAGTCCCAGCTTTTAAAGTAATTCCTTTTCCAGGTCAGGTGAACGTATAGTTACTCTGTGGCATATTTAACACTGTTGCAGTATACGCTTTAATGCATTTTTTTTAAACTGGACTGCGATGAGACAAGCAGAAGCCTGAGCTATTGAAGTCTGAGAGTGTTATGTCTGATAAGCACTGAGGCTGCCTGTTAACTGGACAATAGGGAGAAACATGAGACTTGAGGGTGACCTTTAGTTGCTTGTGGACACTATCTGAGAAACAGTAAGAACCCGGTTCCCCCTTTCAGCTTCCAAATGTGCCCAAGAGTACGAGACTCTTTTTGGGGAAGGGGAATCTCAACTGTGGTCCTTGTGGAAGGTATTGGGATGCAAACCTGATGAAAGGGTTTTGCCTGAAGAGGGACCCTTTCCGAAAAGAGATCCCCATCGCTCTTTGTTAGAGCTTCTAACCCCCTACTGGGCATCGACTTTTAAGTGTCTGGATTAGCAGGCACCCCTCGGGGGTGTCAGGTGACTTGGCCATGTAGATGGGGATTGTGATACAATGCCCAGCTAATATAAGGAACATAGGCAGGTGTGCTTTGAGGCTGAGGCTGTTACAACTGAAAGCTTGTGGAATTTATTTAAATTATTTAATGCTAAGGGTAAACAACAGCAGCTGTGGATTATTATGTCTCGTATGTCTTATGCACGTAGGTTTCCCACAATGCAATAAATCCATCAGGACTAACGGAGCACTGAGGAGGGAGGTCAAGAATGACAGACACAAAAAAAATGGAGAAGAAATTGTCAAATGCTGTCTGTGTCTTGCTTTTGTGTCTTGCTTCTGAACTTTTTTTTCTTTAAACCTCTGGGGTGTATAAGATATGACAGACAAGAACAAGATAGAGAGAGCGAGTGATGATGATACGCACCTGTCAAGTGCACCTGTCTTGGCAGTTTGCTTAAAGCATAACTGGAGTGTACACAGTGGTGCCAAAGCCAGAATTGCTTAGGAACACTTCACAGCTCATTCTTAGCATTTCAGCGTTGTCTTGTAAACAGCACTGTATGGCCTGGTAACAGATCTTCAACATTATCAGGAAGTTATCAAATCCCGAAAAGGCAGCAAAGCACTCTGATCTCAGAGCATTTCTGTTTCTGACAGGGGAGGTTGAGAAAAGCAAATGGTGTTTCTGTAAGATTGGTATATTAGCTAATAACCCACGTCTCAGAATCTGCCTGTCAGTTTCCTCCCCAGACTTTGTCTGGATGGCGGGCTTTTTTGTTGTTTTACTACCGCACTACCTCTCATGCCACACAGAGGTGCGCAATCGCTTTTACTTCACTAACAGAACAGCTCTTCTATTAGAATGTGCTTAAAGTTTACAAAATTAGTAGTTACACATCTGTTTCAAGGAATACAAATATAAGATATGAGTAATGGACACCAGCACTGAGAAGAATTGAATCATAGTTTTTGATGAATAAAGATATTAAAAGCAAAATAACTACATCAGTTCATTCCTTGATGGTCTCAAAGGATTATGCATATTTTTCTCAATTTCTTTCCCTCGGCGACATAATACAAAAGCGTTTGTCTACTCACCCTTTTTTTTGAAGACTGACAGCAAAGATAAAATTTTTTTACTCATAAAAATCACCATGTCTGCCTCGAGGTGAAGGTCCAGGAAGAGATCATTGTAGTGAAGACTAAAACGTGATTTAAAGGGGTCCAGCTAGCACAGTAAGAGCCGTAGTCCCTGTTTCATGTCAGACGATAAAGTGCAGCACTCAGAGAAATGATGTCGTGAGAAAACTGTGTAGCACCAGACTGAGAAAGGACAAGGCGGGAGAACACAATGCGATGTAGTGTGCAGCGTAAATCCCAGCTGCCTTACACTGCTGTCATCTGCCCTCCCTCTCTGCTGGTTCACAACTCCTTTGTCAGCCATAACCGCCCCTGGTCCCCTGGTCCAATGGTCCATTCAGGTCTTCACTGATTTCTTTCCCTTTGATGACGCCAAGTGAACTTGGAATTCTTAATAACTTAAATAGCTACTCGGTTAAACTTGTATTCAACTCTTACGTCAAGAATTATTTTGAATGTGCTAAGTTTCCCTTACACACATTTTGAATGTGCAGTGGGCAACCAAACCAATTTTATATAAAAAAAAAAAACAGTAATTTAAAACTGCAACTTCATGCTCTCCTACAGGCAGGATAATCCAGATCTATAATCACAATCTCATTTCCTCTATTTTTTTTTCCCAAACTGAATCTGAAGTTACTAATCAGTCACTGTATCTTGTGTGATTACTCATCTAGGCGTAAAGGGCAGTTTGCTCTCTGAACTTGTAGCCTGTTCATTGGCTGCTTCGTGAAGTTTGCGACATGACTTGCTCCAGCTCACAAAGTGTGGATCACATCACTATTATATTTCATTCATTGTTCGTTAACCCGAAATTCTACACAGGGAATGTTGCTGTCACGGCTGAAGGGTTTCTCGACACAGTCAAATCATGACTGCCCGAGTGCCTTTGGATCAATGTGTTGTTTAACAAACCGCGCATGTGAACACAGTCGCTTAAGGCTCCAGTCCCAACGGAGTGCTTGCTCACAATAACGTAGTCCAGCTGGATTTGCGTTTCTTTGCCTCTTGCCTCTTTCAGTAATAATTTCCATGACAGTATCAGTGTTCCACCGCCTCGTGTGATTGGCCCGGTGATGCACAACTGTTGGGTGCAACTATGACTTGCACTGGCCTAGCAGAGGGGACACACTCTTAAAGTACTGATCCTGCCTCCTGTCTCCTTCCTCGCCACACACATCCCTTATTTTGGCTCCAAAATAAGGGACACTATTTCAACGAGACAAAGGGAGCCATTTTGGTGGGAGTTTTGCCAACTCTTAGTGTGTCCAGTGGATTCATTTTTTTGGCCCCCCATGTTGCTCTTTGTATCTTCTGCAGTCTTCTTCCTTCTGTCTCTTGCCTTCTTATCAGTCTCTCTTCATTCACTTCATTTGTGAGTTAATCTGTCCTTTAATCTGTCTCTCAGGTCGGGGTTGCAGGTCTCAGCTCACGCATGTTGCCATACTGTCTGTGCCCGTGACATTCAACCATTTCTCTTCTTGCATATGTAAATTGTACACAATATTTGTAAAACAAACATCTAACAAACATTAACTTGCCCTCCATTGCGAAACGGCACTGTTTAGTTTATACCGATGTCCAGTCTTGAACAATGCATCACTGCAGGATGGTGATAGAAGTATACATGCTCGATTGGCTTTTGAAATGACTCATGAGAGACTGAAAGAAGCAGATCGCATCCCTCCTGTTAGCTGCTAATGCCAGTGCCATTAATATTTATCAGAAGACCCTAAAGGCACCATCTGGCACACGAGAAGGAGGGAGGGGTATGTGAGGGGTATGTGAGCGGTATGTGAGGGGTATGTGAGGGGTATGTGAGGGGTATGCTTCTGACATCACGGGAAATCCTGAATTTCTATACACAGTCAAGTTCTTTGCATGCATATATACAAATCCTGTTTACATGAAAGAAATGACACATGGCAACCATTTCATGCTGAGTTGCCCTGGCTCACACATGGCCCACATGCTCTCACTGAGAACAATAACTAAGGGGCAGAAGCAGTTGTGTTGTGACTGTAAAGGGATAAAAGAGTTTATGAACCATATGTATGAAAATCTGGTATGCAAACAAAATATATTGATTGGTTGTTGTTGCATATATAATGTAGTTGCACATTTCAGGGTGTATGTGGACACTTTATTATTATTTTTGTTGTTTGCATTCTTTGCGTGAGAGATCATCTATTCTCTTAGCTAAGCTAGTTAGCTAAGTTAGCTAAGTTTCTCTTACACACAAATAAAATTAAAACTAGTCCACACCTTTTGTACGAAAAAGTGCAAATTCATTACCTTGAAGATATTTGAGTTTAAATATCTAACCAAGACTGGGGTTATACTATTAGGCAAGCAGATTTTACAGTTTTACACTGCAATTAAAATTGGAGCACGATCTTGCCAAAAATCCATACAAATTGCCATGTGAGATGTTGGACTCTGTACAAAAGGAATTTAAACACAAAACATTATTTCCTCAGCTCCAAACACACTAAAAGTGCATAATATTAACTTAATATTAAATGTTTTTTAAAATCATATTACAAATTACTAATCTGTCCAAATCATGGGGCCATAGTTTATTAACAAATGACTATCATTTTACAATTGTCAGTAGTACTTGATTGCAAAATAAACTGATTTAAAACTGATAACTGTGTTTATCCAGACATGTAGTGCTGTAAAGTCAATATTGCAATTCATCCATCTTTAGTACCTGCATCTTCTGGAAAGGACAGGCATGCTTATTGATATTGTGGTGACCTTGGTCAGTCAAGAACATTCGTCCTTTATAAAATCAGTTGTTTTTCTGGTGTGTTTGGTGAAAACCTTCCTGTTGGAATGGTGACGAGGTTTCTACTGAGTTCAGATATAATCTGTGCAGTTAAGATGCTTCTGTATATTTCAGAACTCATCCTACCACTGGGAAATCACCCATGTACTTTATTTTTGTTGTGAAAGTCTCAGATGTGAAGAGGTTTGAGTGTGTCATGTAGTTATTGCATAACTCCCCCCTTCACGTCACACTGAAATTGAGATCAAAAGTTTTGAGTAAATGTATTTCATTAAGGTTGCTAAAATGGGATAATGATGGATTTTGTTTCTTTTAGAAGCATACAAATACCTCAAAAGTTTCCAATGCTTCTTTTCAGTTCCTCCTGAATGATGTTTGTTGAGAACATTTAGCTTGTAACACTGAACTTGGTACAGGATAACATACCCATGACTTCCACCAGGTGGTGCTATAGTGCTCCTCTTTTGCAGATCTCAGAGATAATTTTCAAACAGTTTCCTTATGAAAGTATCTTTTTGCATGTTGGATCTGCAATGATGATCCAGATGCAGTGTTTTACTGTGACTGCTCCTGTAACATCCTGGTTAAATATGGACATAATTGAGCTTGCCTGTGTGATTGTGATGTTAACCCATTACAATGAACTTTGCCTGGAATATTTAACTCACCAGCATGCTTGATGATTGCCTGGCAAATTTATTTAAGATCATGGGCTTCAGTTTGTTAATTTTGCCATGTAATTTGGCTCAACTAAAATGTGTTTTTTTAACTGCCAGTGGTCGTTCACTTTCCCACATGTAGAAAGACACGAGTCTCCACAGGTTTGCTGGACACATCGTTGGTCTATCAAAAGGTGGGCGTGTTGACAGGAAGAGAGCATCCCAGAGTAGGCGTCACTATGTACGCAACTTCCTTTGTGATTTCTGAAAACATCCTGGGGAAGTTATTCTTACTTAAGGACATCATCCTTACAGAAGTGCCATCGAGGGCAGAGTCCTCTGTTCAGTCATGAGCTCAGACTGGATGTTGTACAGGTCATAAAATTAGAATATCATGAAAATGTCAATTTGTTTAAGTAATTCCATTCAAAAAGTGAAACATTATACTCATTCATTAAACAGACTGATATTTAAAGAGTCTTTTAATTTGATAACTGACAACTAATGAAAGCTCCAAATTCAGTATCTTAGAAAATTAGAATATTACTTAAGACCAATACAAAAAGGATTTTTAGAAATGCTGGCCAACAGAAGTATGAACACGTACTTAGCTGGGGCTCCTTTTGTCTGAATTACTGCAGCATGGCATGGAGTCCATCAGTCTGTGGCCTTCAGCTCTTCTGCATTGTTAGGTCTGGCGTTTTGCATCTCCCATTTCATTATACCCCATAGGTTTTCTATAGGGTTAAGCTGGAAGCTTTGGCACTGCATCTCCATGAAGTTGGTCAACAACAGGGAGCATGAAGTGCTCTAAAACTTCCTGGTAGATGGCATCAGAGAACATAACTTTGGACCGCTCAGCAGCAGTCCAGTCCGCTTTGTCTTTAGCCCAGGCGAGACGTTTCTGACGCTGTCTCTGGTTCAAGAGTGGCTTCACACCAGGAATGCAGCGGACAGACGTCTGTGCGTGGTGGTTCTTGGAAGCGTTAACTCCAGCTGCAGTCCAGTCTTTGTGAATCTCCCCCACATTTTTGAATGGGTTTTGTTTCACAGTCCTCTCCAGGGTGTGGTGATCCCTGTTGCTTATACACTTTTTTCTACCACATCTTTTCCTTCCCTTCGCCTCTCTATTAATGTGCTTGGACACACAGCTCTGTGAACAGCCAGCCTCTTAAGCAATGACATTTTGTGTCTTGCCCTGCTTGTGTAAGGTGTCAGTGGTCATCAATGCAGCAGTCTTCCCCATGATCATGTAGCCTACAGAACTAGACTGAGAGACCATTTAAAGGCCTTTGCAGGTGATTTGAGTTAATTAGCTGTTTAGTTAATTAGTTGTTGAGTTAATTAGCTGTGGCACCAGCTGTCTTCAATATTGAACCTTTTCGCAATATTCAAATTTTCTGAGATACTGAATTTTGGGGTTTTCAGTAGTTGTCAGTTATAATCATCAAATTAAAAGGAATAAACTACAAACCAAATAAAAGGCGACAGAGAAAAAAAGGGAAAAATGGGAAGGTAACAGTAATGTATAACATTCTTTGGAAATATTTAATTTTCACAGATTTTTAAAAGCAACTATGCATGGCCTTTAATGTTCCTGGGAGACAGCGTTTCTGGGCCTGAGGTGTTGGGCTGGAGGAACATCTGCTAGTGATGAGAAGCAGCCTGCTGAGCTGCAGCCTCACACAACCCCTGACTGGAAAATCCCAAACCATAAGCTCCTCGTGTTAGCACACAGCGCTAATACACTCCCCTCTTGAGTGGCTCCTCGTGTTAGCACACAGCGCTAATCAACTCCCCTCTTGAGTGGCTCCTCGTGTTAGCACATAGCGCTAATACACTCCCCTCTTGAGTGGCTCCTCGTGTTAGCACAAAGCGCTAATCAACTCCCCTCTTGAGTGGCTCCTCGTGTTAGCACACAGCGCTAATACACTCCCCTCTTGAGTGGCTCCTCGTGTTAGCACACAGCGCTAATACACTCCCCTCTTGAGTGGCTCCTCGTGTTAGCACACAGCGCTAATACACTCCCCTCTTGAGTGGCTCCTCGTGTTAGCACAAAGCGCTAATCAACTCCCCTCTTGAGTGGCTCCTCGTGTTAGCACACAGCGCTAATACACTCCCTTCTTGAGTGGCTCCTCGTGTTAGCACACAGCGCTAATACACTCCCCTCTTGAGTGGCTCCTCGTATTAGCACACAGCGCTAATAATAATAATAATAATAATAATAATAATCTTTATTTGTATAGCACCTTTCATGCATACATGCAACTCAAAGTGCTTTTACACTCCCCTCTTGAGTGGCTCCTCGTGTTAGCACACAGCGCTAATCAACTCCCCTCTTTGAGTGTCCGGCCACAGTATGTTTGGACGAGTGGGTGTGTGGAGATGTGCTTGACTTAAAAGCTGACATACAGCAACAGAAATTTAGGGGATATTAAAGCCACTTCAGAAACTGAATTCACCACCCATTGTTTTCTTGGGTTCCTCAGCAAGATGGGGACATGTACCCTGTTCTGCCGTAGGCTCACAGAAACAGGCGTGCTCATTAAAGTCTTATGCAGCCTGGGACAGACATCAATAGTCAGTTAATGTACCATGGTGGAATGCAGGAAAGCTTCTGTTCTCTGCATCATGCTTTAATTGCCTCAGTGCTACTGATTAGCTATGCCAAAAGAGAGGACACTGAGGGCTTGCCAGGTGAAGGACACTGCATAATGTTTCATATGTCGCTATATTTGATTTGACTCCAGAAGAGGGTTAGAATGTCTCTTCTCTTATACCTAGAGTTTGGTTCAGAACTCTTCCAACCTGCATGTTTAATTATTTTCATTATATTGCATATATATATACAGTATATATAGCACCTCCAGTTATGAAGGAATATACAATAGCACCTCCAGCATGAGATTGTTTTCATCCTCAGACAGGGTTTATGGGCCTATTTTGTGTTTATCGCTCATGTCACCAGATGTCTTTTCAAAAACATGAATAAAAACGTCACTGTTTTGGCTCCTGGCGGCGTGAGAGAGCCAGTGTGCTGCTGTAAACAGGGTGAATACTGGACCTCATGCGTTTGGTTTTACAAATGTGACGTGAAGTCTGTGTCACACCTGCAGCTGAGGCGTTAAACACCCCAGTCAGACCCAGTACCCCATTCCACCTCTTTTCTGAAGCTCTGATCATAGGATTTAATTTTGCCTTCACTCTCAGGTTTATGGGGGAATATGTGAACGGAATAATGCAATCACTTTAAATGGAGGCAGGATTCTGCAAATATATACAGCATGCATTGCACAATAGATAGTATATCTTGTATATCTTGCATATCTCTGTCGAATTGAGACATGGCCAAGCTCATGATTTAAACATATAATATTATCAGACATTTTCTGCTTTTTTCCATTTGTCTTTAGGGATGAGAGGGAGAGAAGCAGTCTGTAAAAGAGAAAAAGAAAAGCAGTGGGAGGGACCAAGCGTAGGGTTTTACTAGCTGTGTCTGATTACATTATGTTCCCGTTGGCCTCAGTCTGTGTGCATATGAAGGAAGACATTACAAACACAAATTAGAAACACATACACACAAAAAATGTGGCAGATTGGCAACGTTAACTTGCTTTTATATATACGCCATCTTTCTACTGCTTCCTCTCTTGGCTTAACGACCGCAGGAAACACCCTGCCACATCCAAAAGCACCGGTGTCATTATTGTCACTCATCGTGTTCGCGTCAAACCCCTGTACCAGACTCCTGAACTACTGTGGCCAGTCACTACTGTCAACTACCAAGATTTCTCTACCTCTTTGAAATGGCCATGACATTTTACATGTTTGCCATTCAAGGGTTCATTCATTCAAGGTTATATGCTTGTTATTCAAAGATAAAGATGTTCACGATATATATATATACTGCACAAAGATGATGAAGAGCATTTTCCTGACAGGCTGCTTTTCGAGATGAGCTTCATTTACATCAGCCTCTTATTCATCTGGTGCTGCGGGACTCCCTACGGGGTCATGACACTGCGCAGGATTGGACGCTCTACATCATGCATGTTCATTCATGTAGACTTTCAAAAAACAAATGCATGAATCTATTTGTTGCATGAAGCTCTGTTTACGAGTCCTTGAGAATAGCCATGAACTTTAGGATCCTGTCCAGTTTTAAACATTTTAAGAGAAACACAGGAAGATGTGATTACATAGATGTAAATATTATAGGAAATGCCTCCCAGTGTGGTTGAATGTTCACATACAGATCCAGGCTTCTAGAATTCTGAGAAAGACTTCAATTCAGAAATAATTATATACTCATAAACACCAAGCAAGCTGTTGTGGACAGACTATGATGGCAGTCCAGAGAAGGACTCTGAGGCTTAAGTTCCTTTTTAGTGCTCCACTATGTTCTTCAGAACAAATAGGCTGTGTTGTCTGGACTGTTCTTCTATTGTTGTTATATAAATGTGGGTCAGAGTCTGTTTTTAATACCTTGCCAGCACCTGAATTCCTTTTCTTGTGTCTCACCCCAAAAGATCCTTATAAGCCTTTCAACACATTTGAAAAAGAACATCGAAGAGGAATGTGTGGCATTTTTGGTTCTACTGTTAGCAGTGGTCTCTAGCCTTCATGAATCCTATTTAACCTTTGACCCTAGAAAAATAGAAGCTTGAAAATAACCGAATACCAATATAGAATATGGTTTATGAATATGGCCATAAATCTAAAGCATAAACTACTGACAATCCTTATCTTCCACATTGCATCACCAATAAATAACTTGGATACCTACAAACCAATACTACTCACAGTTAAGTACACTAGGTCTTTTTTTTAGAGCTTGTTGGTTTATTTTATCATTTCAAAAATAGGAGAGCAAAGAGGAACTGCAGTCCAGAATAGATATAACAAACATCTCTCCTCACAGCGAGCATTGTGTAGGAATGTTCCTCCACACATTTACTCATTACACACATTATTTAAAAGGAGTAACAATGTAAGCACTTTATTTTAAAATCTATTAAACTTGATACTTGTGCCTTAAAATAACAAGTTATCTAATTAGTTTTACCTTAGAATCAAAACCACCCATGAGCTGTAAGCGGGTGGTATCAGATGTGTAGAGGACACCAAGCTGCCTTCATAGCCACACATAGAAGCACAGACAATGGAATTCATGCACTTATGATGAGAAACAGAACCGTTTCACTCATCTGGATTCAACTTGTGTATGCGAGATATTTTTCCTGTTTGCTTTCCCAAACGTTCAACAGAGAGCGGACCTATTCATGTCAAGTGTGAGACTTATACAGAACATATGCTCACATTCATCAAAATGGTTGACAACTTTTTGCAGTGGTTTATTTATAAATAAGCAGATTTAGTTTGCTATCCTGATTTAACATAATGAAAAAGGCAAATCTCAGACATTTGCATGTTGGCCTGCAGCAGTTCTAATCCCACAGTAAGCACATTACCTTTGGGTCCGTAAAATCTCATTTGCCATGGTAAAAAAAAGCCGTCAACGCTCTGTTTTCGCGTAACGAAAGTGCTCCACCATGCTGGACTACAGCGCGTCGAGCCCCGTCTGTTCTCTCAAACATGCGGAAAATATCTCTTCAAACAAAGAGGCATAAAATAGTTCCTCTCAACCATTTTAACACAGTTGGTAACAATGCCATGGAGTTGAGCATGTAAATGACTGGATGGGAAGCACTTGCCAATGATGAGATAGCTTTCATTACTCTGCTGATCTTTGGATTGCAACTGAGTGACACATCCCCATGAAATTTAATGACATGAACCTTACATTCATCAATCATTCATTTGTACTTTTGTGCAGTGTCCAATCAATCTCTACCTTTTAGAAATGGCCTGTGGATTTAAATAGCCGCACATGCCTTCACTGTAAGCTTTAATCGTAAGACTAGGTCACGTGCAATCATGTGTGACTTCCAGGACAGCAGGAAAGAGTGCATTCAAAATTTGAACTCGAGCTGACACCAGTGTTCACAGGTTCACAAGGCCAGAGTGACGATCCTGAGCAAACTGCGAGTGGCGGCAGACCGACCAACAGAGACCAGATCAAAGATCCAGCGATGCACATGGGACAGCAGCTACGAGAGCGGCAGCGAGAGAAGGATAAACGCTCAGGACTGGAAGCATATGAGCATATTAACAACTGAGGGTCCCTTTCATTCCCTTTAGTTATTCACTTTTTACAAAAGCTGGTCAATATGTTCCCCGTGCTAATGTGCTTCTCTGTCGAGGGAGGAGGCCTGGGGACACTGGGTTCATTTCCTTATATAATTAGCATGGTGTGGTGACCGATGGATAGCAGGACCACGTACAGTACAGGACAGTTTCGTAGTTGAGATGAATAAAAAAATGAAAGAACATGAAAATCTCGTCGCTGAGACCTGTACGTTCACACTAGCTTAAACGCAGGAGCAGATTGGTGTGGTTGCTTGCCTTGTCTCCCGGGCTGTAGCGTCCTAATTCGATTTGTGCCTAATGCAGGAAGCAGCTGCACTGGGCTCCATTAGAGTCGGACACAAAGTGCCTCACAGCAGAAGCCTTTACCTCCAGCTCTGGGCTTCCTCTCTGTGCTGCAGGACAATCTGACGACTTAGCAGGGGTCACGACTTAGCAGAGTAATGTGAGTTCAGCAGAGCTGGCGGATATTTTGAAATATTATAAAATATTATATTATAAATATAAAATATTATAAAAGTGTTTTTACTTTGAGAAGTATAGGATTCCTTTAAGTGTTCCTATTTGTATCTATGGAATAGCTCACTGAGATAATGCCATCATCTCTGAGGAACTGTGGCATTATGGTCGCTGAGAGGACTCAATTATTCTATTATAGTTGCAAAACTAAAACTCTCAGCTCTGAAAGAAATCTGTGTTTGTACCTGAGGCAACAGCTTGAATTAAAGATGCTTTAATGCTCTCAGTTTTCATAGATGCCAACTAATTTGCATGTAGAGTTCAACACTTATTTCAGATTTAGACTTTTCTGCATCAGTGAGATCAAAGGAAGTGAAGTTGTTTAAGGCTGAAATATGCAATTTCAAGCCCAGCAAAGACCTATAGTTAAGTTAAGTCAAGCCACATTGTCAATTGTGATTTTCACCCCTATTGAAATTTGTCCTCTGCATTTACCCATCTGTGCAGTCAGAACACACACACTAGTGATAACTAGGGGGCTGTGTTTCACACGTGCCCAGAGTGGTAGGCAGCCCTAGCCCAGCGCCCGGGGAGCAGTTGGGGTTAGGTGCCTTGCTCAAGGGCACCTCAGTCATGGCCTCAGGCCTGGGAATCGAACCCACGACCCTCTGGTCACAAGACCAGTTCCCTAACCACCAGACCATGACTGCCCTATAGAATAATTCACTTCCACTCCTCGCTCTCTGAGTATTGCTTTAAGCAGGTACGGCAAGTTAAACAAGAAAAAAAGGCAAGACAAATTGAGAATGTGACTGCCGACAGCTATGAATATTATCTCACAAAATGTGACATGAAGGATACTGTTGTAAGAGCAGGCCAAGGCCAGTTTTATCCAACCAACCAAACAGTATAAGAAACAGACAGTTTCCTACACCCTGTCGTCATAGAAGACGAAACACGCTTACTGCATGTTTATCAGATGGTTATTTGGCACCTGTGAGGACTATGTGAGCATGACCAGTGGCATAATAATAATAATAATAATAATAATAATATGTGAGCATGTGCAGTGGCGTTACCATGGCCGCTGCTTCATCCTGACAAGCTTTCATCGTGAGCGCTGTGGGGGTGTGTGGGGCAGAGCACACAGCAGACCAGCCGACGGCTGCGTTCATGTTGACGGCTTATGTGTCATGTTTTCTGAGTTTGACACAGTTGTCTGTTTCTTTCTTTGTTGAGCATAGAATGAAGTGGATCAGGATGTTGGAATGAGTGAATGACTGAACCTCATAGACATTAGCCTCAATCATCTGGATCATTAAAATATAACTTCAGTTGTTTATTGTGCCAATCTGTTTCTTTGAGGAGTTAATGTTTTGAAATAGCACCACTAATCCCGGTTAATATCTGTTTATCGTTGTGAGGAAAATATAAAAAATATTATGGATACTGGTGATGTAACACATTCATCCAGAAGGATCATCACTTTAGACGCTATTACTCAGCATTCTTTCTCATGTCTTGCAGTCCTCTCTCTGATTGGTTAGCATGAGCACACACCATCCCTGATGGCTGATAGACACGTTCAGTAAGACAGGAAGGTTTTTTCGGTGTGCATGTGCACTGTTTGCACTGAAGACAAAGTGAATCTTCACATTTTATGATGAGTGGTTGAACCAAAAGTTTGGAATTGTCACGGTGTGGGAGGATCCCCCTACCGGTCGCCTCCGGCACAGCGGCAGTTGTCTTGTTGTTGCGTTGTGTGCGTCCCTCAGGTGGGTGGGGCTTATTAGCTCCCTCACCTGAAGGTCGTTTGTCTGGCTATATATGCCTTGTCTATGTACCAGTTGACTGCTGGTTATTATATCCTTAATCGGGGTCAAGTGCACGGGTTTTTGGTTTGCGCACGTTATTCATTAAACCCCTCTTTTTCTCTGAGACTTGGCGTGATCGCTTCGTTTTCGTTCGCACCTACTGCCCGTCACAGGAATTCAGTAAAAATGTTTAAGAACTTGCACAACAAACATTTCTCTGACAGTATTTGTTCTGCATTGAGCACTGTATTAATAATAAATAACCCATGGTGCTCTCACACGATGCTAATAGCCACAAGTGCCTGTAAAAACGTCTAATGTAATCTCTGCAGTAAAAACTTACTTTTACGGCCAAAATCTGCCTTAATAAATAATTAAAGACGTTGTTGTGTCAACCATGGGTCTATATTATCCGGCCAGCTCAGGGAAAAAAAATCACACAATTGATTATAATTTTATCAGATCTGTATGGTCAAGAAAATGTGTAGATGCCTGGCGATTGCCAACATATACTACAGGTCATCCCAGGAGTACTGCACACGGCAGAACATTTGTAGGCCTGTTTCCCTGCAGTTTGATGTCATGCTCACACTCTCTGTCTAATGGTTGGCCCAATGATCTATAACGTATATTATAGATCAGTGGGATGGCCACAGGTTTTCTTAATAGTAATGTTTATCGTGCCTCGATTTAGCTCTTTATCCTGCTGTAGAGGGCAGAACGAATATGTCCTCCTCAGCCTTGCCAAGAAATCCCATCTGCTTCAAGGCTTCGTATGTCTCTGGCCTCCTGGTAATATGGAGTCTGACCGCACCGAGACCGAGAGTGTGGCTGTGTCGTGGAACTGTGAACAAGGGTTGATCGTGCATGCAGTCGTGGAGTGACAAAGGTTCCATCCTGTTAGTTTCTGCACAGTGGGACCTGATTCCGGAAATCTGTGTTCTTCTGCAAAATCTGTGATTGGCTGAGACTCTCACTGTCTCCTTCATCACTACCATTACTAAAGGTTCCTTCAGGCTTATGCCTGTTACATACAGTAAATCCAACTGGAGAATCATTCTCACTGCAAGAATCCATTTAACACAGTTAATTCAATCCAGGCCTTTTGCTTTGTACTGCCTGGTAAATCCCAAGTACTGGGATGAGAAACGCTACTGGGATTATGAAACAAGGTTTAAGGGCAATCATTACTTTGACCCTCTGACACATGGACTCAAACCCCAGTGGATACATGATGCCATACACCCTTCCACCATAGCACTGACTGAGCGGTCACATGTGAGGACACTGGGCCAGTTGGATTAATCCCTGCTCTATGAATGAGGGAAAGCTGTGCATATATGACAGTCCAAGACAGACAGGGAGCACATCTGTATGCCGTTTCCAAAGCCCTTGGCATCCCAATAGACACTGCAGGCTCTGTGAGCCTTGGATTGTGGGAAGGTGAAGGCCTCTCTACGCATACACACACCTGCTACGCACACACACACGCCTGCTACACATACACACGCCTGCTACACACACACACGCCTGCTACACACATACACACGCCTGCTACACATACACACACCTGCTACACACACACACACCTGCTACACATACACACGCCTGCTACACACACACACGCCTGCTACACATACAAAATAAATAATATTTGCTATCATGTGGAGTGTAAACTTTCCAAACTGAGGCTGACAGAAGAGAGGGAAATAGCTGAGATTCTATACTGAAGTTCTGTTGGAACATTTTTGAGTTTGAGACACTGTCAGAAGAGTGAAATAAAGTTTTTTTGGTTTTGTTTTGTTTTTAAGAGCCCTGTGCAGAACCCATATCAGTGACACGCGTGATTTGCTATCTGCTATAGCATTCTAATTTAATTTCATGTTAAGAGGGGAATTCCAACTCACCAACATTCTGCTGAGATTTAAAACAGTAGACATACTGTCTTCTGTAAATGCTCTTAAAGGTCCACAGTGCAACAGTGTATAAGCAGTACCCACACAAATCACCCCTGCCTTAGACTAGCCTCATGAACATGACACAGTAAAAGATTTAAGTGCATTCTTCGAGAACAAGATATGGGCGAAGGTAGCGCGAAGCAGGAACCTGTTTGTCTGCTGTCATTTGGCCGGGGTATGGGGACCATGACTGGCAGACACAGGACATGTTTACAGAGATTGTTCCATTTCAGAGACACACCCACATTTATTTTAGCCCATGAACTGAACACGAGTTGTGCGGAAATCATCTGGGCTATTTGACTGACTCACAAAACATTCACGGTTTCAGGCTTTTACAGCTCTTAATTAACCAGCAGACTACGAGTGCAATAATGACAAACACGCTGGTGCCATAGAAACTCCAGCGCTGCTGATGCTGCCTTGAGTGTGTGCGCAGACGACTAAGGACGTATCAGCACCTGAGAACTTGCACACCACGCACACCTGGTGTGTGAGGGTTCACGAAACTCAACTCAAGCATTCACACCTTGGCATGTCCTAAGCACTTCAGAATATGTCTGCAGAACATAACTTCATTATATTAACTCAGTTCTGGCTGTAACAGTGGTAGCCGCGTATTCCATTGACATTTGGCTCTTCATGAAGAGGCTTTGGTCTTAAACCGGAGCCATAACTCCTAGGAAAGGCACTCTGACACACATTCAATTTCCTTACAATGACCAACTACGTAATTATGAATCACTGACAAAAGCAAAGAGACTGCTGGGATGCGAGCAGTACAGCACCCAAAACGAGTTACATTCGTCAAATCAGAGATGCACCTCAAATGTTTTCCTACCTGCTCTGAGCTTGTCCAAATTTCCAAATTTCCAGAAAGCCTTGACCCTTCTTGAACGCTCCTGGGCGGCACAACTGGCCTTCGCTTCCTTCCTGCTGATGGAGGTTCCCATGGCATTGCTCTCCCCTCCCACGAGCTCTAGATCCCCACTGCACAGAGAGCATCTCACTGCTCCATCTGGAGCTTCTCCCCTCACTCCTCTCCCTTACACCACCAGTTCCGGACGCCTCCACCCGAGTACTCCTTGCTCCAGTGGCAGGCGCAGGACAGAGCTGCCCTACTGTGTGCTGTGCCAGTAATCCAGTCTATGTGTGTGTGTGTGTGTGTGCAGGTTGTGTGTGTGCGTGAGAACACTGCTCTCTCTCTCCCTCATTTACAACACTGTGCTTTAAGCAATGATCACAGCACAGTCCAGCCAGATGTAATATGGGAGAGACTGCAGATAGTTCCTGTTGGGTTTACCTGTACCCAAGTGCACACACACACACCACACACACCACACACACACACTACTCCTGTGTGCAGTTTAGCTGAGATCAGCATTATGTGGACGATCAGAGCGTTCACGTGTGTTCTAGGATATCAACTCACTCTATCTCCTTCTTCCTGTCCCTCCTACTTATAGCTATGACCTTCCACCGCCTATACCAACGATCTCTGATCCACTCTCCTCTCTGCCGTTCTGAAGGGAATCCCAGTACGTCTGTTCTAGCTTAGTTAATACTTCAACGTACACTGCATAAACATCAGAGACCCTGTTATCGCATGTCTAAACCCACAACAGACCCCCGGAATGCACTGTCATGAAACTAATACCTCTGAATTATTTATGACTCTGATGAAATTCCAGCCTGATGACCAGCGCTGCTCCGATCCCAGCGCTCCTCCCGGTCGGTTGCTGCTCCGCCCATACGCTCCAGTTCTGTCTGCTTATTCTGCATATTCTGAAATTCTACATCTGGATCTCTTTATCTTCACTGTCTTTGGCCTCTCCATCTTCATTACAGCTTTCTCGCATTTGCACCCACCCCCATCCTTCTTCCTGCCTCTCTCTCTCCATCTCTCTCTCCATCTCTCACTCCCTCTCTCTCACTCTCTCTCTCCCTGCGCTGATGTCCTGGTCAGCCCCCCACAGGTCTCACCAGCGAGGGCTTTAACGTGGGGCCACTGCACAGCAACACTACAGACGTGCTCCTTTCATTCCCACCATCAGTCCACAGGATGCACGAGTGTGACACAGGCAGCTCCACTGAGCACAGCACCCCGTATGTGCACCACAGCTCAGCATTCCAAAATCATGCCAATGCTCCCAGGACATAAGCTCGAATAAATGGTGGTTACATGTATTGATATTATATCAGCAATATGATTACTGCTAAACCACCACTGCAGCCACCGTTAAGTTATGCTGGCGTTGAGGGGTTTTTAGGCAGTAAGATGTTTGTATATTTTCAGGGTTATGTTTGGTCTGCCTCCCTGTCTCCTGTCATCTACTGAGCCAGCGTCCTTCACTGAGGAACACTAAGACTCCTGCGGTGTTTTGGTAGTGTGGCGTGCTGGCGGAGGTTCCCACTGGTGACTAAAGAGTGTCTCCAAGGTTTCAGAAGTGCAAGAAGAATTTTATTAGGATAAGCATGAGATGTACAGGTGCAATGAAATAAAAATAAAGTTTGGTGGTCATCAATGAAGTAATGAACTCATTTGACCATTGACCACTGACCTTTGACCATTGACCTTTGACCATTGACCACTGACCTTTGACCATTGGCCGTTGCCTTTAGCAGTCGCTATAAAGTAATACGTCTGTTAGTTGCAAGGCTGCACAGATGAAACAATTTGTTTGTCAGGCATTTGTTAGCATAACACAGTCAGTTCAAGCAACCTGTTGTTCTTCCAGCTTATGTTGCGTTGTTAGTTAATTGGACCTTACAGTCCGGTCTAAACATGGCTTACATATGAACAACCAGAGGATGTGTTTATTAAAGAAGAAATAAGAAGGTAGACATCGGATATTAAATAGATGCACACACAATCTATGTGAAAAGAGGCTTTTAGAGGGCACCGTTTCACGCTAATGGCTAATTAGTCCTCTGTGATTCTTCCATCTAAAAGCCGCCCATTTATAGGTTTACATTACAGTATTTCCAGAAGTGCATGCACCAGCCCTCCTCCACCCACCACCACTCCACCCTCCACCCTCCACCCTCCACTGCTCCCCTGCAGGCTTCAGTCACATTGATTTCTGCCCCACCCAGAAAAGTGCTGTGGTGAGGAGCGGCATTTTAGTTGTCTCGTGATCTGAGGAAATTGACTGTGTATGACAAGGATATAATACCCTATGGGCTGTATGATATTACTTAGGTTCCTGAATCATTTAGGCTGACTAATGACAACAAAATGCAGTCAGATATTTACTCTTTACGGTCCTATTGCACAAAGATGTGTGCATATACCGTATATGCACATATACAGCAAAAATGGGAAGTGCAGTGTAGTACAAGATTTCCACTGGTACCTAAATGGTGATCAAAATATGGGGCACAACATGTAATCCAAGCTGATGGAGACTTGGGCTTGCTCCATACTGCCCCCTGGTGCTTATGGGTGATGGTTTAGCAGAGCCGTCTATGGCCCTTGGCTTCTCACGTTTTCCCTGCTTCCACCACAGCAGATCTGGATAATTATCATGTGATTCGTGGGTCAGGACCAAGAAAAACAAAATGCCTTGTACTGGGTTTCCTGGACTAAATTCACAAACCCCTGATCTAAGATATTGCTTTACAATGAATCCTTTATTCTACTATTTATTCTATTTTCAGGTACAAACAACTAGGCAGGAATCCTGCACGGACATTTTGATACTTGTCCACAAAGCTGTTATTGTGCTAAAATGCGCTACACTTTTGCTGTGTGGGAACGCAGGCTGGCCACACAGCTGGCGTCAAGGTGAATTCCTTCCAGCTGCATTCCAGAATCTCCATACACTGGTAAGCACACAGGAAGCTCTCACCTGGTGCCAGTCTGCCCTGCACTCCTCCTGCAGGCCTCTCTGGTCGTCCTGCTCCCTACTCCACGGGGGTATTCGTGACCCCTAGCAGTTCTGACTTACTGCGAGAATCAGAAACCGTGAAGTTCGATCCCTAAGCACATACTGCCGTTGCACTGGCGTGAAGCCAGTGTGCTGAATCTCCTTAATGAATCTCTGTGTCCATTGTAGCCAGTCTCCATTCCTGGCGTGCCTGGCTCTGAGCTATGAACAGGCCAGGGAAGAGAAGCTCAAGGTTAAAGTGATCTGATGAGTCATGAGCCATTTTGGGAACAGCAAAGCATTCAGCTTTCATTATGATTTAACTACAGATCTGATCCAGGTGCATATAAGGATAAAAAGTAAGAAAGCGGGGTTTACAGGCATAACCTATCATGAGATAACAACTCAAACTTTGTTCTACATTTTGTCCATGTCCGCATACAGTACATGGATGCATACATGGGGGTGTTGTTTATAACAGTTTGTCTAAAGTTCCCAGTTATTTGTGATGAAAGGTTGTTGAGATTACGAGCTAGCTGCTATGACAATAGGAAGAGTTTACTGTGTGATGTACTCACAGCGGTCTAATATGGCAGTCTGGTTTAGAAGTGTTTAGAGTGTGTGTGAGGGTGTGTGTGTGTGTGAGGGTGTGTGGGTGTAACCACCATAACCCTGTCTAAGGCTACAGGACTCCAACTGTGGATGTGACCTTTGCTACCCTGTTTAAAACATGGTCCACACCACTGTGATTATCCCCTGGAGTTCTGAACTCAGTTTCATTTCGTTCACACCATTTCCCCCTCTGTTCACGGTTGGTACATCCCAGCACACAGTTGGTTTACATCAAACACAACAGTGGTCCAGGCCATGCCACACCAAGGACCAGCAATGCATTAATGCCACATAAAATCAACGCGCGAAAGGGCTAGCCAATTATCGCCACCTGACATTAAACGAGGTGTGCGTGAGCCTATGCTCTTAGTTTCCATGAAGGGTTTATACTAACAAGAAGACTTCGAGTGAGTCATACTACGTACAGTATAAGCCACATCAGCTGAATTGATTGGCTGAGGTGAGGGTGATGATGACAGGTCTGTGGTGAAGATGGTAAGAGTGGATGTGTCAGCAGGTGTTTTCATAACCGAGGGATCATAACAAAACGCTCATATGCTGACACCCATCAGATGGCCTGGTTGATAAAACACCAAAGGTGCCAAAAATATACACGTTCCCATCACTGAAATATACACGTTCCCATCACTGAAATAATCACGTTCCCATCACTGAAATATACACGTTCCTATCACTGAAATATACACGTTGCCATCACTGAATCCTGAAGTCCTGCCAAAGTTCCAACAGAAGACCAACTCTTCCCCTCAGATTTCTTTCATTTTTCATTTCCTTTCTCATTCTCGTTGCTCCTGACAGTATTTACATGGTGATTCATATGTGATTCATGTGTCCCACCTTCCACTACACAGCTCCTACAACTTTAGCATTGTATCCATCAGCAACACACAGTGTTCTTTCCTCACAACACAGCGCCCTTTGTTTATATTCTGTACAAGTTCTCAGAGAGGGAATTAGTTTTGACCCTGTCACCAAGGTCTTCTGTCTCTTTCCTACGTGTTGGATCATGTGACTTGAGCGTGTGTCTCAAGGCATCGTTCAGCATTCAGCTGTTCGGCTTCATGTGTTACTCCTTAAATGTTTCAGCTCTTCTGATTTGCCCGCTGATTCACTCACTTTAGAGCTTAGAGATTCTTTAGAGAAATTCACTTCTTTTGCGATTCACTTGGGACAGGAACTGTGAGCAGCAACGAGCCAAAGCGTCTGTTTGGTTTTATTCGACACTTTCACTACACTGATGACAAACATTGGACTTCCCCCCATCTAAAGCCAATTTTAAAGAATGGCCTGTAGGTGACTTGGCTTTACAAACACCGTATGAACAAATTACATATACAGGACGTCCAAAACTCCATAAGGATATTTTCCGTCAGATTCCTGGACAGATCCCAGGACATTTCAACACTGGGAGTGTAGTTAAAGTGAGGAGGGGGACGTTCTTCTGCCTCCTACATGTCCATCCCTGTCTCCTTTCCCCACAGTTATCGGAACTGATCAGTTACAGCCTTAATGCTGTGGGTGAGTTACATGTACAAACCAGGACAGGGAAGCAAGCTAAACAGCCACATACACTGACCTCACTCCTAAAGCACCCCAGGAGGGGGCAAAGCCCAATGAATCAAAGGTGACGCAATGGTTTATTGCTGCATTATCAACCCTTAAGCCCAGAGATGCTTGAATTAGTCTGAATCAGCACAGTGCGCTGGACTCTCACACAAGATGGGGACACGTCTGACAATGAAGGTCCTACAATGGAAGTCTATAACACGCTCAGATGAATGTGTTGTGAGGTTTCTGGTCTAAATACTGGTTTTCTCCATCCTATGTGTTTGTCAACTGCATGCTTGACCTACAGTGCAACAGCAAACCCTAAATAAGGGACCTCTCATTATATCTGCCACATGACGGTTCAAAGAGCATCATAATGTGCAATGGGATAAAAAACAAAGGATAATAAGCAGTAATGAATAGCTGAATTGGCTGTATGTGTGTAATTTCACCTCCCTGTAATTCTGCAGTAGCTAGAAGACGCCACTTGCAGTGACTGAAACATGCACGGAAAACGCTGGAAGGAGGCTGTGCTTTAATTAAAAAAACATTTACTAAGGAATCCACGTTCTGTCATCTCTCTGGTCCAGTCCAGCATTGTGTCTCTAATTTTCCTGCTCTGTCATACAGCCGCGTAGAACTTCGGGTTCTCACTCTCTATTCCAAATGCCTCTGGATCAAAGGTTTCTTCCTGGAAAGGGCACGATGAGTGTCCTATATAAATGGTTACAATAAGTCCAGGAGCCGAAATGTCTCCAATACTCCTGGAAAGTATTCAGGTTTGCTTCCAAGCCCTCTGTAACCATTACCGGGACAATGCTCCATAACATTTACATAAGTCTGCAAAAACCAAGCTGTGCATGCCTTTCTTTTCATGTGCAAGATGTTATGCTTGGCAGAGGCGAAGAAAAACGTTTTCTGCTCATCTGGTTCGGCTGGGAAGCTGCACAACAGGTTTTAAAGAATGACTCTTAAGGAAGAGCTGCATGGTCTCTCGTAGTATGTCATCTCTGAACTACGGGCTTAGCACTTCCCACAACAACACAAGCGGGTTAGGCACTTAATACCACACCAGCAAAAAACTACAAAGTGTCTATACACATACTATACTCATTCACTCAGACAATACCAGACGATATCAGAGCACGAGTTATAGAGATGACAGCTAAGAAGCAGATGAATGTTACCTGTTAACCTAAAAACCAACACATCCTCAATTGTTCAATTAATAAAACATATAAACTCTATCAGTGCAAATTCCCACATCTAGATTAAACAATCGCTCTCTAAACAAGAAGCACTGTTCTCATCTACTTGTCTTCCT
Source organism: Brachyhypopomus occidentalis (assembly GCA_020368025.1). Classification (NCBI taxonomy): domain Eukaryota; kingdom Metazoa; phylum Chordata; class Actinopteri; order Gymnotiformes; family Hypopomidae; genus Brachyhypopomus; species Brachyhypopomus occidentalis. The sequence goes on from JAGXOD010000072.1 coordinate 3,037,072, forward strand.
TGTTGCTTTTGCGGTTTTATTCAGTGTGACATGAGTTGAGAGCCGAACTCAGGAACAGAAAGAGAGAGAGAAACAGCAAAAGAAATTCCAAAGAAAAGGCATCGCTGAATAGATTAGTCATTCCAGAGCGGACATGTTCCTTCATTAGTGATGTCATCCTTCATGATAATTATGAGATGACCTGATGATAACCAGGCACATAATAAAAGACCTTAAAGATCTGACGCTTCCAGTCATCCTGCTATGTGGGAATAACTGAACATCTAAAGGGGCCGTAACAGTGTTATTTAGTGCCTTTTTTTAAACTGTAAACTTACAAAGGCGCCATGTGTCTTCCATCCAAATCCTAAACACATATGACCACACGAAAGTGACTGGATATAGGCGTTGTGCTCCCAGTCAATTCCATGGCCTCAGATCCAGTCTTTAGCGGATAGCTTACCTTTTGAGCAGTCTTGATTGGTGTGAGTCTGTCTGATGGTGCTGTCCTCTACAGTCCGTCCTCTCAGACTTCCTGACCGACTCTGGCCGTTACTGACGCTCCTTGTCCGCTTGCTGCCCTTAAACCAGCTGAAGGCCCGACCCAGCGATGAGCCACGCTTGCTCTTGCCCTTGCTAACCTTACTCTGCAGGGCCAAAATCTCGCTGATGTCCCTGGGCACCAGGTCCCCCATGGAGCTGCTCCTGGACATCCTTCGGGTGAGCGAAGACCTCGCCCCACTCCTCACTTCCTCCACTCTGCTCCCCCTGCAACGGCAGCCAAAGACAGACAGAAAGCACACGTGCATCAACTTGAAGCGAAAGCACAGAAGCACGACGCGTCATTGCTGCAGATTCAGATAAAGTTCAGATTCAGATGGACCAACAGACGAGTCACACGAAGTAAGAGAAATGGAAAAGCCCAAAAAATGCAGGAATGCAGCAGTTCTTGACTAGTGGCTCCTCCGAGCTGCACCAGAAATGACATCAGATTGAAGAGTGCAGAAGTGGCCCTGTCTCTGCCGGTGACCCACGTCTCCACACAGGGAAGCAGTCGTAAGGGTTAAACAGGAGCCCCAGTTCCCTGTTTGATTCAGGTGCAGGTCCTAGTCCAGCCTATTTGTAGTATTCATGTGCAAATGTAGCCCTCCCTGCGCTCCCATCCACAGCACAACAAAATCTTACCAGTAAGCCTCCTAATCTCATTCATGTTGTGAATACTGGGAAAAAAATAATGACTAGATGGAAACAAAAGGGAAGCGGGAAGTGAAGGAGAGGAACCCCTCCGGCCGCCCCCCCAACTCCGTCAGCACTTCAGCAGGGAAAACTCCAAGTGCAGCCCTGGTCCTTGAGTGCTTCGGAGCTCAGCGTAGCGCTAGCGGCAAACTGTCCCGCTCTGCCCCTCTCACTCTCAGGGTAGGGATGCTGCTTTAAAGACAGTGTGTCTGCTCGACGTCTGTGGAAACCACCACTGTGCGCTTCAGACAGGCAGAGAAGTGCTGACGGGATGAGTAATGCAGCTCTGGACACCACCCGGGAAGAAAGGACAAAACACCCGGGGAATACAAACACCAACTTACACCTAAACACCTAGACACACACACACACACACACACACACACACGCAGGCTTACAAGAAAGTACATTCCCAGATTGTTTTACTCACAGTTACATGAAGCCATATACACGTACGTACCCCCAGCACACTACAGAGGGGCTGTGCTCTTCTGCTCTTGTCTGCTCTCGTCTCCCTTCGCTCGGCGTCCTCTGTCCTGCGCTGGGCTGTTTGTTCAACTCAGCCGGGGTGACTGGACCTCCATGCTGTCCTCCCCCCCCCCGTCTGCTCGCGCTCCAGCTCAACACTGGCCTCTGTTCAACTCTGCAGAGAGGAACTGCGACTCACGCGTATTCCAGCCAGTCACTCCCTCCCTCCCTCCCTCCCTCCTCTCTTTCTTTTTCTCCCCTATGTTTCACTCCAGCCGCACGCCCGCACCCAAAGTGGCTCTGCTCCACGGTGCCCTCACTCAACGCTCCCTCACACTGCGCTCTGTTTCTCCTGCTCTCTAGCTGCTAATCTTTCGTGTTTTTGCTCTGCTTCCTTTCTCTTTTGCTCTGATTTCTTGCTCAGTCTCTCCTTTGGTGAACGTGGTTTCCTTTTCATTTTGGTGTAGTCATCTATTCTAATACCAACAGGTGGCTGGTTCACAGCGTTATCATAGCTTTCCATCTCATTTTTGGTTTTAGCAAGAGAATGTTGGCCTCAAAAGCATCTGAGGGAAAGCAGCTCCTTTCTGAGCAGGAAGAACATGCCCATGAGCAGCGACACGTCTCTTCCCATGAGGGAGAGTTCGATTTTCAGAGGTGAAATACAAGCTGCAGCTTTTCACCTGACCTGACTGATGAACCAAGACCTAGTTACTGCTACACATGCGCGCGAGCGAACACACACACACACACACACACACACACACACACACACACACACCCACGCACGCACTGTCACAAACACATGACCAAAGGGGAAGGGCTGGGACAGCATAAAGACAAATACCTCCTCTCTCTCTATTTCACACTGGTCTTGAACTGCAAACCCACCTGATTGCATTCTACACCTAATAATCACAAGCAATGGCTACCAAATTATTTGTGTGTGTGTGTGTGGGGGGGGGGTAACGTCTTTGCTTGTTTGCTGGCATGTTTAATCTTTAACCTCCTCTTAGGAACTTTCCCTTCAACTCTCTTTTGTAGTACGAATTAGCCATTTTCTACCAGTTGGAGTGGAGAGAAGCCGTAAAGAGGAAGCTAAGAATAGTGCGGGCGTCGTGATGTCACGCCACACGGGAGCCGGCGGTGGGGGAGCTGAAGCAGAGTGTGTGAGGTTTCAGTCGGCCTGAGCTGCTGAGAGCTGAAGGGGACCACAGACATCCATGTGGCCACAGGGCCCTGACTAGCTCACCCACTGTTTATCTTCTTCTGCTATTAATGGTGCGGTGTTTAATCTGCGGCATGTACAGTGCACGCTGTAAGGACCTGTAAGTGATGCTTTAAGCCCGTAGTCTTGGAAATGTGACTTAGATGAAACAATGACAATGAGGGTAAAGTGCAGAGTGTTGGCTTTAATTTAGGAGTATTTGTATGTGTGTAGGGTAAATCACAGTGATGGTTATAGGTATACGTATACTTATACATATAGGTATACTTACTGTCCCCACCCACTGGGAATTAAAGGTAACTATATGTCACTATACGTTTCACAGATGATCTGATATGTGCAGTGCATGAGGAGTTCATATTTTAGAACACATATTCCATATCTCTGGTGAAGGTTCATCTTCATCTGAAGAGATTTTGTTCTTGAACATACTTCAAATCTAAGTAAGAGATTTAACCATAGTCCAGAGGTTCTCAGTCTATCAAGCTAGACGTCCATGGTCCATAGGCAGTCAGCATATTAACTCTCGCCCATGTAACCTGGAGCTTCGGAGCTCAGGTGTATTAATTCAGCTCTATGAGGACTTGGGGCAGAAGAAAACTTGGCCTGTCATGGCTCTCTGTCCTAGACTACCAGTCCATGTGCATGGCTCTCTGTCCTAGACTACCAGTCCATGTGCATGGCTCTCTGTCCTAGACTACCAGTCCATGTGCATGGCTCTCTGTCCTAGACTATGAGGCATTCCCAGTTACTGTTACTAGGTTACTGTTTGTGTCAGAACCATTGAAATCCTTTTTTTCCTGTTGTCTCAAACACGGATCACATCATAATGTTAGACAAGGCAGCTGCATCTAGTTATTACTAGGGGGTTGACCTGTTAACCCTGTTGTGAACAGAGCTATGTTGGACATTTGGTTAATGTATTTTCTATCATGTGATGTCATAGGAAATGTAAGTGGTTTTAAAGCTAAACATAGATAAGGGAAATGTGTGGGCTGGCATACGTATCTATGAAAATACAATATGCACTGTAAACAGTGGTGGAGCTTTATTCAACATGCTTGTTTAACTTTCCTTCTGCTTTGAAAAGCACAGATGGAGCGCTTCTGCCCCTGGATTTGCTCGGTCCTGGGCTGGACCAGATGGAGTCCAGTAAATCAGTGTTATCTGGGGACCATTATCTAAGTCATTTTATCAGGGCTGCAAAGTAAGAATATGTCCTCACATGCAAGATATCCAATAAACAAGACCAGAATTGGCCAGAGCTATTCATATTAACGCATCCAACTGAGAAACAGATACATATTTTCAGATATTCCATTTTTATGTTTTGTGTGTGTATGGTGTGTGTGTGTGTGTGTGTGTGTGTGTGTGTGTGTGTTTGATGTGTGTGAGTGTGTGTGTGTGTCTTTCTGTGTTATGTGGATGTTTCAGTTTTTGCATGGTTATTCCAGTTGTGAGACTGACAATAAGAGATTGAAGAGAGAGGGAAAGTGTGAGAGTGAGAGAGGGGGAGAGAAAGTATGAGAGAGTGAGAGAGGGGGAAGTGTGAGAGGAGAGAGGGGGAGAGAAAGTATGAGAGAGTGAGAGAGGGGGAAGTGTGAGAGGAGAGAAGCCATCTAGCCAGGCGTTTGGAGAATGGGTGAGGCTAGAATGACTCACTCATGCTCAGTAACTCTAAACAAACTGAGATGTTTAAATGCTGCTATAGCAACAATGACAAAAACAGTGATCTGTACAAAAATGTAAGTATTTTTTTCTGTGAAAGTTCCAACAGCAGTGTTGTTTTGGGTGAAGTTGTGCATGGACATTAACCACCAGAACATCCTGAACCTTTGATCTAACTACATCAGTTCTCTTCAAGATCACCACATCGGTCCTCAGTAAACTATGAAACTTCTTTCTTTAGTGATTTAACTAAAGCACAACATTCCATGCAACAGAATCACCACAAGTTGTTCTCGAGCGTAGACTGTTTATTTGCACTCTTCCCAAGCGCAAATATCATTCCACAATAATAGTGACATTTTCAAAGTTAAAATAAAAATCCACAAAATGTGTTTTTTGTACTTTCTAGAGCTCGGATAGTCTTCAGGACGACCAGCACATGTTATTCTGAAACGTCCTTCACTTGCCCACTGAAAATGCCCCAGGAGTCTCAGTGATGAGAGCTGAAGCAACAGGCTGGAAACCCCAGTGCCGGTGGGGCAGAGGCCCCTGTCACCACTCTGCTTTGTTCCTCTCCACCACTCTTTGTCTGCGACACACTGGATTTCCTTCTGCACCAATGAGCTGCTCCGCTGATAACATGATCACACTCAAACCCAAACAAACTCAAACGCACAAACACGATCACGCACACAAACTCAAACAAACTCAAATAAACTCAAACGCACAAACACGATAACGCACACAAACTCAAAACACACACACACGATCACACTCAAACTCGGAGAACCTTACCAAAAAAATCACAGTACGATTTACATTCTCAAATCCCTGATGTGCACAGTGCCTCCACATTACCAATTCTCCACTCTGTCAGAAGTGTTATAGCTCAACCCAGCCACAGCAATCATCCCTACTTTGTTAAGCATCCACTCCAGGAATGAAGTGAGAGTTTCAATTAAAGAGATTTCAAACCATGATGAACCTCTTTCATTTGGAGGCTTCATGCCTCTGTATCTCTATGACGGGCCAGGTTCCTGACACAACGCAGCTCTGACCCCCAGTGCCATCATCGTGAATTAATTCTCCAAAGCCAGTCAAATCAGGGCCATCTTTTTTCACAGTCTTTTTTTCTAATTCTGGACAGGTCTGTTATATAGATACATTAAGAGATTTGCCTTTCCTTTGTCAGAAGCTGATATGATTCTACTACAAATTTCACTTCCATGCCCTCAGAACTCTCTGTAGTCAGTACAGCTTTAGATACAGCTTTACTACAGATATTAATCACAGCATTTCTACTGACCTTTACCTGATATTGATAAACTTTAGAATGTAGGTGTGCCTTGTAATGAATACAGTGTTTTTAATTCCTTTGAGCACTTACAGTAGAGACTTTAGTTTTGTGAAAGAGCAAATAAAGATGGAAACGCCCACATCAGAGCTCTGTTAGACATGTTAGGTTAGCACAGGAACCAGCAGCCTTGGCCAAACTTTATCTAGAAATACACACTAAAGAATTACAAAATAGTCCTACCTGAATATTTTTTTTTATCCTTTAAACAGAAGAAACGGTTTAATTTTATCCCAGGTCACAGTAACAATCTTCAAATTTAGTACGAATCCAGCACTGCTGTTCATGACTCTCTTCACTGAAACGCGTCTGTAGAGAACAGCTGCATGTGAGCAGAACAGAAAGGTAGACTCCACATTTCCCCATCACGTCTGCAATATCAGCTAATGCTGATCAGTCAGTGCACCAGACAGGCAGACAGACATAAACAAATCAAGAGATCTCCTGAAGGGGGTTTTAGTGCTATAGAGAGCAGCGATGACAATCACCGTAGAGAAACTCGAGTAAACATTAATGCACGAGACAGATGAGAGGGAGAAACTGTGGTTATGTAATTCATCCTGGGAACACTTAATGGAAACAACATGGAACATGGAGAAAAAGAAAGAGAATGCAGAATTATTTCTTAATACAATTAGAACACAATTAAATGAAACACACACACACACACATACACGGGCACTTTGTTGTTGTTGTTGTTTTGGAGTCTTGTGCACTGTCCAGACAAACAGTCTCCCTCGTGATCTCTACGTTTTCAGGGAAGCAGGCACATGTCCATGCATGGTGATTGGCCCCTCCTCTCTCTCCCTCTCTCTCTCTCTCTCTCTGTCTCTCTTTCCCTCCCTCTTTCCCTTTCCCTGTCTCTCCCTCTTTCTCTCTCACCTCTCCGTCCTAGGGGCCTGCTGAGAAGCTGAATGTGCTAAAATTCCTCAACCTTGCTCCATTTGCACCACACAAAGGACCAGAAAAGGGAAAAGTGTTTTTGCCCCATATGCTCCTGAAAACTCGGGATGGGCAACTGCATTCTGTTGCCTGCAGTTCAGAGCCTGTTGGCTTTGCTCCTTTCTCAAAATGGTTTAATTATGGCCTCCACCAGCTGTAGTATGCAACTGAAGCCTATACGAATATCCCTGGTGCAGATACGGGCACGGTCACAGTCCTGAGCTCAGATTTCTATACTCAGATATCTTCTTTGGACTTGTATGTACAGATAGCTATCACATAAAAGCTCGCACAGGAGATGTCTTTTCTCATCTTTGATATCCTTATTTTTGGATTCTTCGCTCGTGAATGCTGGTGGCCTAAAAATGTCCTGCCTCGGAAACCTGGCCCAAAAGTTTTGAAGCCTGCTCAGACAGCGCGTTCCTTTGTCCCTGATATGAAAACAGCCTCTTTTAGAAGAGCGTTTTGCGAAAGGAAGAGACGCAAGACAGCAGACCTTGAATTTGATCGTATTTAAACTCATCTGTACACCTCCTGGACCTGAATGGATGGAACAGGTGCATTGTGGTTCTAGTCATGCAGAAAAAAAGCAGGTTTGTCATAGCTCGATTAGTAATCTGCTTATTTGTTTCTACTTGTGTTCTGAGAGCATGAGCTAGAACTCTTGGGAGGGACCAGGTCTCCAAAGGGGAACCTCCTCCACCAGTGGGTAAAGTAATACAAACAGGAGATCTCTTTCTGGGTCAAGGTTGCATCAGCATCTGGAGGGAAGAGAGACGTAGTTGAAAGAATCCACAGAGAGAAGAGACACAGAGACACAGGGATGTGTTTACTGGGAATTACTGGGCGATATCTGGTTAACAGAGCGCAACAGAGACTCTGGCAGAACTCGTTATAACTAAAAGCGGCGAAGCAGAAGGCAGTGCAGTCTTGATTGCTTCCTGAGATATCAGCATGCCTATGATCTACTGTCAACAAACCTATGTGAATGTGCGAGAGTGGCACCAGCACCTTTAATTTGCACCATTTATCTAACAGGAAAATGAATTTCCAAACTTTAGACATGAAAAACTCTGACTGGAAGGACGTATGTATGAAAATGCTTTTGTCCCAGGTGCAGCTTTCATAATTCTAGGTGGTAATAGATAAGTAGCACATTGCAATATAATTATAATACGCATAATAGGAAATAGGTTCACAAACGCTAAGAAGCAATGCCAGCTGTGTGTGTTAGTGACAGGATTTCGTAATCAATATGGAATCTGACAGGCAGCCAGTGCAGTGTTGATAATTGCTCTAGTGTTGCCAAATCTTTTGGTTTGTGTAAGGACTCTAGCTGACGCATTATGGACGAACTGAAGATTGGTTACGCTTACTAGAACATCCATTTAGCTTGACACTACAGAAGAAGAATGAAAGCGAAATGCACTAAATGACATTTCTAATCATATGATTAACTTCAAAGTTGTTTATGCAGCACCCTGGAAAGCAATAGGACAGTCGTTATAGCAGAGAAGTAGAGAAAGCAAGCTTATCAAAGCTGAAGAATGTATGCCACATTTGACAGAAGCAGTCGACATACATTATTTCCAAGTTAACAAAACTGAGAATCTCTGAGAATGATGTGGGGGATCTAGGGAAGATCACAATACAATCAAATGTTTAGCAAAGTCAAAAAAGGCAAAATCCACCTTACATTCAATACTTTTAATGCATTGGATGATATTTTGAAAACCCCATCTTCCAAAGATGTGTGATGACAACATTTCAACCCCTGTAATCAACACAAGTTCCCAACCCCCTCGTCTTTCTTCTATTCAACGGAGAAACATGCTGCAGAGAGATGGCCACAGTAACAGAAGGAGAATCAACTCCGAGAATGGGGGTTCTGCCCTGCTGGCGAACACACAGAAACAGAACCCGCGTGGCCACTCCCGAGGGCCACGCTTCCTCCCACATGAGCTATGGGAAGCTCACCGAGGCACTAAAGAGCCAGACGGTTCCTTGAACTGAACTGAACTGCAGTGTAGACCGTGGGCCTTTTTAGACCTGGCTGTGTGTCTTTCCATACTATGTCCAATCAGATCTCCAACGCGCCATAGACACATCTTAACAATAATTAAAACAAACAGGATGTACCTGACTACAATTTGGAGACCCGCAGCAAAGGGTCTGGACAGTCTGGAAACTGGATACTTTAGGTTTGGATTCTCAAAACTTTCTACAAGAATAAAAATGGCAATTATATTTTTACAACAATGAATTACAACAAAATAAAGTGCAAAACAAGTAAGGAGATTTTATGAATCCACTGTATATATCAGATGATAACAAACCAACAATGTGTAAATTCACCATATGCTCAAAAATGTTCTAAACACATTTATTGTCACACAGTATAATACTGCCAATGTAACCAAGCGAAGACCTGGGGCTACAGTCCATGGCAGGGTGGTTCAGAAACACAGTAGCTAAAGTACAGGCTGCATTCCCATGATTCTGTGGCAGTGATGAAGAATGACAATGTGGTTAGTTTGTCACGATGGCTGTGATGAGCACAGCCCCGCCCCCCTGTCTCCGTCTGCTTTGGGGTCAGGGAGTGGCAGTCTGTAGACTGGAGTGAGCCACAGCTTTGTATGGTCCCGCTCAAACGTGGGATCAGTAATGATATACCTGCCTAACGGACGCCATTGTGGACCAATAAGAAAAGAGTCCGAGTGACACATCTAAAAGTGAAATCCGATTCCAGGCTCCACAAAAGCATTCGGCTTCTCACCGACATCATGTACGTTCCGTGTTTATTTCCTTGTCATCAGCAACAAAGAAACTAAAAGTATTCCTTGCAATTTTTATGAAAAATAGGTAAATATAGATTTTTTAATTCAGAAACTCCACTATAATAAATCGCATTCTATTCAAATTTTTGGTCTGTGTTATAAGAATGAATCCAAGATGTTGAGGTTTGGCCAGCCCAGTAGTTTGCAGTGTGAGGCAGTCCTCTCTCTCCTGGCTGTAGAACAGGGTTGTGCAATGAGATGGTCTGTTGCATCACCAGGGTGGTGGCCCTGTTTGCAGGTCCGATGGCCCACTGGAGCGGAGCCAGAACCCCTCGATTTTACCACTAACAGTACTTCACTACCAACTAAAAGGGAGGATGAACACTGGACGTCCCTTTGATATCACTTTAAGAAGGACATTTAGCTAATGAGTTGATTATTTGATTCAAAATGTTACCATATTTTGCATTTTGTTTGTTGAGCTAAAACAGCACGACAGAGAAGAAGGGACAATTTGCTTGCATAAAAAAATTTACTGTCTCAAATGTTGTATACTGTATATTCCTCATAACCATGTAAACAGTTAACATGCATCTCATTTTCCTATACTTACTTTACATTAATTACAAACAGTAAACTTATGTATTTAACTGTTACAGCACACATTTGTCCAAGGCTTTATTTCAGATTATTAAGATATATCAACATTATTTTAATAACCAAAAATCAAAATAGCCTCTCATTGTACAATATACAACACAGCAACTTCAGGCAACGTCAGTTAGATTTGGTAACCCTACAGTAAAGCTTAGGGAAATGAACCTAAAATTAAACAAAGCTTCCAGCACGTAGTGACTATGACGGACCTTTCCAAGAGTAACACAGGCCCGTAATTAACAGCCTGACTGACGCTTCCACTCTTCTCCGTTGAAGTCACATGCCATTCAAAAATGTCTTCTTATGCAGAAGAATGCTCAGGAGGTGGGGCTCAATCTTCCTGTGTGCCCGACAGGCTCTCTTATCACCGCCGTCCCCGCTGTTCGTGCAGCAACGAGGTCACATTGTGTCAGAGAATGTGATAATGTCCCGTGGCGTGTTTCTCTTCGTCTCTGTGGATAATCTGTGCAAGTGCATTGAGGGAAATTTAATTCTGCAAATCTGGTCTATTTCGCTATTCAGATAAAATGCGATCTATGAAAACCAAACCTGTTCCAGTGCATTCATGTAGACAAGGACTTTGTCGTCTCTAAATAGTGCTGAAACAAGAGATGGAAGACGAACAAGAGATGGAAAATTAGATGGCATGTAACCCTTCAGTTTTAATAGTACTGTGTTATGACCTGCTTCTAATCTTGTTTTATGTGTTTACTGACTGAGTGCAGGTTCATGTGTCAAAATATAGGAGAGTGTGCGCAGTGTTACATTACGCAGATAATCTCACACCTGATCCATGTGACTTTCTCATAATGAGACTTTCCTCATTATGCAGTTTCCTCATACTGTACCTCAAACCCATCTGAAGTGACAACTGGCTTCTCATAATGACAAAAAAGTTGACACAACTGCTGGAAGCTATGGTTCTCTAAGTAAACTTCACTGACTCCGTTTTGATCGAATAAACGAAATCTTTCAGTGCTTTTGTAGGATGTGAAATCAGCTAAGATGTCACTCAGCACAGGGTTATTATACACTTACAGTGGCTCTACATTCCAGTGAGATTGTCATCACCTCGTCTTGAACATTGATAGGCGGAGAGAGAGAGAGAGAGAGAGAGAGAGAGAATGTTTACTGATGTGGATGCTAAGAGAGAAAAGCTAGAAGAGCCACATCAGTTCTGCACTTGTACATCTCTGCACCTCTGAAACGCATTGACGTGGAGTAATGGAGATCTTTGAGACCACCAACAGACCTGTTGTGTGAGGGGGCACCCATTCAAACAAGGGTACATTCGTAAAGAAAATGAAAAGGTCCCTATATCTCAAGGGCACTGGGAATTGGCATGTGGACCACAGAGCCTACAGTGTTTAGCTGAGTAAATGCCTGGGCAATTATTAATGAACCCAGTAAACCACACACAATTATATGTCTATTATTATTATTATTATTATTATTATTATTATTATTACTAGTAGTAGTAGTAAGCAGTGGTAGTAGAAGTAGTAGTAGTAATAGTAGTAGTATGTTATAGAAAGCGACTGTTAATCTTTAATTATTTATTAGAATATTTTTTTTATCATCACAACAGTTTTGAGAAAGCAGAAGCGCATTAGTGCCCCTTTGTGGTGATATCAGGGAAGTAAAATAAAAAAAAAATCTACTCTAACTGCATTTTCCATTTGGTAACGTGCACAGTTTCAGAAGTCCTAGTGCAATACATCTTTAATTTTCAGAAACTATATGTTTAAGTCCTTAAGACCAGTTTAGGGTCTTAAGTGACCTGCTGAGTTTCCAGACCTGAGAATGAAGTTTCTAAAGATTAAAGAACTAATGTTCCTGAGCCAATAAATATTAGGCTACATGTTACTGTGTCCACTTTGAGCTAAGGAACACAGTGTATCCAGGCCATAAAGCATTTGTGTATACTACAACCTCCATGAAAGTTCCAAATTGACACTGAAACTCCATCCAGCACATGCTATTTACAACCTGAGTTATATCTCTGCTCACGTAAAGCCATAAACTGACTTTAAAGTTTATTTGCCAATGAAATGTAATATATAACACATAAACAAATTGAGATAATGACTTTTATGATAAACATAAATATTGCTATTCTAAATATTTGTGTATACATCTTTTCATAAAAGTCTGCAGTATGTTAGTTTGCTGATTTGCTGCTTTTCCTGGATCTCTTCCTACATAGACAGTGGCATAGCCATAATTGTGGCCATAATTCACTTTAAATATAGTCTAAAGTACTGTTATGGCTACATAAGATTGAAAAAGCCTCTTAAATGTTCTTGATATTCTGATTTAGCTCCTCAGAAAAGAGCTTCATCATGTAACTGTACTTTCCTTTTATCCACATTAACTGTGCCTTTTATTTGTGACATATCCTGGAGACCTCAAGCATTACCACGTGGTGTAAAATCTTCCCCATATTGAACAGTCAGAGAAATGCATATCTAGTTCCCTAATCTTTCAAGTCTTCTTCATGTACAGGCCATTCAGAGTGCAGTGTCTATTTACAGCCTCTGTGGCAGTAAGCAAGCATGAAGAGAATCTAACACCATTTCTCCTGCTACGAAGCACAAACTCTGTCCACTTTGTCTACAAGGCTCTTCTGGCCTCTGTAGTTCTCAGCTTGTGTTTGACGTCCATCTCCCGTATCATTGATAATAGCCAGGCGTTTACGCCATGCAGGAATATAGGCCAGTGTTGTTTGGGATTGTTCTGGAGTGATGTCAGTGTTGTGCATCTCTCTCTCTCTCCCTGATTCTCATTGGCCACACTTTGCCACTCTTTGTTTTACCTACATCTTTTGAATCCCATTTGATACTTTTGCTTTGTCGTGCACATTTCAGACCTCCACATTGTGAGTTTGATTGGATAATACTAAGGATGTTTTACATAAAACATGCCCTCTGGAGTCTCATTGGTTTATGTAAGCCGGTTATTTCCCAGTGGCCATCTCTGGGACTTAACTAGCCAAAGTTGGGGTCTATGTTTAACTAGCTCCCTCCTACTGTTTATTAATACATGTAAACAGATTCTGAGTTGCCTGGGTGACTCAGTGCAGTGTGCTGGAGTTGGAGGAAAGACACCAGACCCCTGTCTCTCCTCTTCCTAATTTTTTACGCTACTTGGATAATGTTCTAAGAGGGATCCTGTGAGTATTTAACTTTTTAACACATATTGATACAAATATGTAAGACGTTCATTAACATTGGACAATAAAATACATAACTTATTCCATAGCATTTAGCAGTATCGTGACGTCTATCATTTTATGATGGTTTTTAAAAGTCAGCCTGTTTGGGGGAAAAAAACTGGAAAATGTAGCATTGTGACAGATGTTCTTCATAATCTACTACAATACTAACGTAGAACGCAAACTTTAAAAAGATAAGAAGGAAGACAATGGAGTTAGGTGTACCTCGAAGACATTCCACAGAGTATAATGTAAGCACGAGCAGTTGTTCATTGTAGAGATTGAACGGCTATGGCACTGCTGGAATGTGTCTTGCCTGAGCCCATCACTAGCAGCTGCTCACGCTTCCATCCCACTGGGTCCGGCTTTAGTGCTGTACTCATTTAAAGGGGACACTGTCCCCCAAATCATCTATGGTGTCACAGTCAGGAATGTTCGACTCTCTCTGCAATGGTACACCAGAGAAAAACACTGTTTTTTTAAATTGGAATTTTGGTTCACATCCAAGCTGTACAACGTGGTGTTAGAGGCCACGGATCGATGACATGCGGTCCTCCTGAACGGGGCGGATATCAGGGGTTAACGTGTTGCTGATGTAGCAGTCCATTGGTTACATAGTGTAGAGTGTCTTCAGTAACATTTAAAAAATACTGTTGAATGTGTGTGGCAGAAAGATTCATAGAAAGTATTTACTGTCCTCCAAAAGTCATGCACGTCTTGTGCAGAACAGAACCGGGACCTTAGCGAGCGACTGTACTTAGAATAGCATGCTTTTGTCTTAATTATGAAAAATGATTTTGAGTTCCGCGGTTTGTTCCATGCTATATTTGTGTCTTTAAACGTATCATCAGTCAGCTGTTCATTAGGTCTGGGCAGCTGCTGCTGAATGACGCATTCGAAACTCCATTTGATTCCCCCGTCATAACCACCTTCTCTGTGTACGACACGCCGCACGACAATCTCACAGCCACAGTGCACTTCATAGACGCACAGATGAAACGTTTGTTTAGCAAGACCACTGACACGTACTGAAAACCAACAAGTAAAATGGCACCAACGGCAGTCAGTCTCACTGCTTTTATGGTTTCCTGTTCCACCTGCTTATTACTGGCAAAAATGAGATTGCTCGCAAATATGACACAGCATAGAAAATTGAACTTTACCCGCTAATTTTCACAGTGAGAGAAGATGACAGACAAAGATCCTGACTTTGTGCAAGCCGGTGGATCTCTGTCAGAGCCCAAGGAGAAACGTGAACCTTTATTTATTGAGGAAGATGATGAAGAATACTTTGAAGACTGCTTGGAAGAGATTGAGGCTGCCCTTACCTTTCCTAGCGATTCTGTGACCTATACAGCAAAAATCCAGGAATGTCTGCAGGCTGAATTCAATGGACTCATGAGGCAGATGTTGGCACAGCTGGACGACTTTGATGCCACCCATGAGATCAAATCTACTCCATCAACGTGTTTCCCAGAAAGTGAAGACATGTTAATAAGACATGACTTTAAGGACATGGGTGAGTACGAAGGCTGCTTTGCAAAGACAGACACATCCATAGCAACAGACGAGCCTGTATGCGGCACCGCTGAAGCCAGGCCAGAGCTGTCTGTAACCATGGAGATAAAGGAGCTTGGGAGAGCACTGGAGGTCTGCATTAAGGAGGTGGGCTGCTTAGAGAGCAAGAGAGAGGAGCTGGTGCAGGAGCTCCTGGGGCTGGAGAAGCCTATGTTGGAGGAGGTGGAGGCTTTGAGGGCTGAGGTGGGGAGTGCCCAGAACCTCCTGTCCAAGGCCAGGTTGGAGAGACAGGGTCTGCAAGAGGAGGTGCGTGTCCTGAAACGGCGTTTGTTTGCTGCTGCCAGGGACTGTGCGCAAAACCAGCTGGCTTTGCTCATCCAGCAGAAAGAAGTGGAGCAGTTCAGCCAAGCACAGGTACTGTCAAATCTGAGAGGCACGATGAGCTTCGTTGTAAATTCTAACATTCATAACCACCACTCAGTGGCGTTTAGACGAAGTACAGTGCACATGCTGTGTTCTAAACATTTTGCGGCAACATTGAGTTTTAATGCCGCATTTCGTTTATAAATATTCTTTGACTCAGGAAGAGATGCAGGTCTATATTGGGAACTTGACTGAGGAGATCGCCGAGCTTAATACTGAACACCAGAGCCGACTGAAAATCCTGCAAAATCAGAAGGACAGCATTACCCAGGAGTCCAGCACAGATATAACACGCTCATACCTGTCCCAGGGGCGAAGGGCCTCCATTAACCTGCAGCAATACCTCCAGGAGGGCATCAGATCATTAGAGGAGTGGTACGAACCCCGGCTGGTGGCCCTGCTGAAGAGACGAGAGGCCAGTGCTGACGCTTTGAGCAAGTCCAGGGAACTGTGCCAGGAGCTGAAGGCTCAGGTAGGACCCCTGATTGATGAAGAGAAGAAGCTGGCCCTGCAGAGGGCCCGTCTGGAGGAGCGCATGCATCTGATGGACAAGCAGAGGAAGGAGAATGTGGAGCAGTACCGAGTATGTATCTGAGACTGCAGACCAAACCTTACAAGTGTTGTTGTTGGCGATCAGACGATGGGTTCATGTTGTGAATTGTAATGTGCCAAATGCATTTGCTTATTTATCCAGGAGACGATAGATCTTCTAGAGGAAAGTAGCCGAGAATTAAAAACTGAGCTTCAGATCCAAATAAATAAGATCAAAGAGATGGAGACACTGACGAATGGTTTGGCCAAGCAGCTATACTTCTATAGGCAAGTGCTACATTACAGTGAACATTGCATTTACCAGCTAATATAAGGTGAATTGATGAACACTTTAAATTGCATTTCGAGTAACTTCCCTATTGTTTTATAGAGAGAACACAGAGGGACAACAGCAACAAGAGATCGTACTGATGGAAGAGAAAACCTGATCAGTCAAGACTGATTTGCATTTTGCACCATTTGCCACAGACATACAAATGGTGTTTTCTTTAAAGCAGTATAATCACAGCCTTTTTATTTTTGTGAGAAATGCCTCATTATGCTACCAGATTATAAACATGCATGCGGATGCTTTGTACATACAAATAGCAGCTAGTGGGTACATGACGCATGAAAAACATGACGCGATCCCTTCACGTCGCTTTTCCAAGAAACGTGGAGCAGGCCATCCAGAATTTTTTTAACTACCCACTTACACCACTCAGAATTCTCTAGATGTACCTGTGTTAGCAGTAAAGTGAGTCTGACAGAAGGGCATGTGGCTTTTATACACAGCAGCGCGAGTGCTTGTGATTAACCTTCATAACTGTGAGGTGCGAGAGACGCGAGAACAAGGACATATTTGGGCATCATGCTGAAACTCTCACATGCTGACAGAATGAGGCTGGGCAGGTTTAGATATGCAGCTATAAGATGGATGAAGCACTTTATTATTAGCAGTATGAACATGAACAAGAATTAAATAAACCAGATATGTTGAGTCACATGTTACAATCATGGTAATGGCTGAATCAGTTCAGTGAAAAAGTTTATTCTGAATTTTCTGTACAACAGCATAGACAAAAAGGAGACACTGAAAAACCACAAAAGGATTTTACAATATTAAAGACATTAAACAGATGACATCACCAGACCATTACTAAGAGTACAAAATAGAGTACACACGTTTCCCTGTGGACCCCTGATGTGTTTGTGATGCATTTTGTAGACATGTAAAAAATAAATTTATCACTTATTAACAGCTACCATATTTATTACTGACAGCCACAATTTGACCATGGCAAGCAAGGACTCCAGGTAGAAGCTTCTGCTGATCTTTTAGAACAGGAAAATAAAAAAATAAAAAATACTTAGAACATGGTGCTATGAGGGAAGCATTTCAAAAAGCAGGGGTTCATAATTATAAGTTTACAATATTTTGATTACATTTTTTTTAATCAAAACCAAAGGACAACCAATTTCTCTTACAAAAATACATGTTTTGTATATTTTTTAAAGAAATATTTCCAGTCAATTGTTTTCTTCAGGAAAAAAATGTAATCCTCACTCTGAGCACATGTGGTTGGCTGGTGATGTGACAGACAGTTCAGTTCCAGGAGATGGTGGGGGAAACATGATCATGTGGAGACTATGAGCTGTGATGGAGGGGGACTCCCCATTCTGCTTCATCCCTGGACCTCAGCGTCTGCAGCTCCTTCAGGGTCCTCATCATTGTAGATGTTCTCTGCCTGAATAATACGAAATAACAAAAAGCCTTGAAAATGTGGATGCCTGTAAATACTGGTATCCTCACACATCTTGACCAAACTAGTATAGTGGAAGCTATACAGATTTTTGTTTGTTACTTTTAAGCTAGATATTTGTATTTATTAATTATTACTAATTTATTATTATTATTATTATTAACTCATTGTTATGATTTAGTCTTTAGACTGCATATATTCTGACAAAAGCAGTTTTAGTAGCTAAATGTGTTGCACTAGCTTCAGCTTGGCACAAGGTTAATGGACAGACTGTGTTTACTTACCATCTGCCAGACTTGCATGATGTTGTCCTCAGACACTGAGCAGATCACCCATGGTTCATTGGGGTTCCAGGAGAAGTCAGAGATCTTAGCTGTGTGCCCACCATGGATAAACTAACACAATAGGAAGGGAGGATTATAGTTAAAAACAACTCGGGGAATGTATGAAGCTTCCAAGTAGAGGTATAATCAATTCTCCAACTTCTCACCAGTAATTCAGGAGGACCATCCTCTGCATCTTCTGGTGATTGTTCCTCACCAATTTTACTGTAGAAATAAATAACAGGGATCAACAGACATTCATAATAAAATTAATACAAATATACTTTCCCTATTTCTGGTGCCGTTTAAGTGATGAGCACAAAAGCTAAGTCACCTGAGGTCCCAGACGTTGAGTCGTCTGTCCGTTCCACTTGATGCCAGTATGGTCTCATTATGAGGTGACCACTGAACCTGTAGCCAGAGGGGTTAGGAACACACACATTAAATTACTTGGTTTAAACTCTCTCTCACACACACATACACCACAAGGCTCAAAATGCTACTTCAATTTAACAGTTCAGCTGTTGTTCAACAGCTAGTTTGGAGCTACTTGTTCAACACCCAGGACTGTCAAGTCTATACAGCTTTACTAAGCACCTCTGACATTGTTACAAACAGCAAGAAGATATTTAATTTTTTTTTACTGCACTAGCACCAGTAAGACCAAGTTAATCAGCTTCAGATGTCAATCATTAGGGGAAAAATTAACATCTTGCATTACAAGCATACAGTCAATACAATCTCAATGAAATAGGTGGCATCACAACATTAAATAATGCAAATCTGGATAATCTGGACCCTCCTGTAGGTAACATAACAGTGATCCTCGTACCTGGAAGATTTCGTCTTTGTGTGACTCAAACGAGTGTAGCTTAAGCTTGAGATTCCTAAGGTCCCACAATGCAACAGTCTGAGACAAATGGAGAGTAACAGAAGGGGGGGGGGGTATAGAGACAGGAATGGCAGGAGAGCCGCAGGACAGAGGGAGGAAGAGAATAAACTGCGTTCATGATGTGAAGAGGAATAACAAGTGCAATTTAACAGTGACATCTTTAGAGAAGTAAAAGTTGCTCTTTATGAGGGACAAGAGAAGGATGCTTTCAATTTGGTCGTCACCTTGTCAGCAGAGCCAGTTGCCAGGATGAACTCGCTGTAAGGGTTGAAGGACAGACAGTTGACCTCCGCAGTGTGGGCATCAACTGCATGACTGGGCTTGGATGTGTTGTTGGAACGTGTATCCCAGCTACAATGAGAACAGAGAGGTCAGCTGGACCGAGTCGTTTCCACTTATATACATATAAACCAGCCCACAACAGGAACAAAAACAAACATATGCAGAAAAACGTTCACTTACATCATGAGCTTCTGGTCATCAGCCACAGATCCAAAGAGGGATTCATGCAGAAGATGCCAGGAAACATCTTCCACCACAGCAGTGTGACCTGTGAAAATGGTCTTGGCATCAACGATCTTCCCCTCCTTAGGCACCGTGCTGATGTCCCATAGACAGATTGTCTGATGAAACACAAAGAAACTCATAAGACCATCACCGGTGAGCAATATCAATACAATCCAAATTTTGCTTGTATGAAGCCCTTCATAATAAAGGTCAGAAAGGTCTTAAAAATTAAAATAAATAATAAAATAGATAAACAAACCTTTGTCCAGACTCCAGGCAACAGTGGCAAAGAAAACCAAGAGACATGCCTTTATGAACATACTAACAGATTAAGAAAGACAAATGTCATCATGTGTCTTACATGATCATCAGATGCACTCAAGAGGCAGCCGCTCAGGTTAGGGTTCCAAGACAGGCCATAGCCCTCTTTCTGATGTCCCCTCAATCGTAAGTCAGGAGTGCACTCCCCAGATGGGTCTACGGGGAACAGGAATTGTACAAACACAGACAACGAGAAACTGATTTTATCCTCATCATCAAAGACCCAGTCTTTTTTAATGAATGTTACTTCACAAATAATGGACATTAATAAAAAGATTGCATAGGTAAGAATGCTCATACCAGGTTTGGATGGGTGCTTGGTGTAATCAAACACCAGCACGTCACTCGTGGGAGTCTTGGTAGCAATGATGCAGGGGTTCTGAGGCATGTAGCGGGCCCTGTTCACCTCTCCTTCGTGGTTAATCTTAATCTCAATCTCAATTTTACCGCTCACCGAGCCAAATCCACCAAATTCTGTGGGTGTGGGGTTGAAAACATTTATAAGCTTCATATAAAAAGGAACAATAATCAGCACAAAGGTAATGATTTTAAAATAGCACATCACCAAACCCATTAGAATAACCCATCTTACCTCCTTTCTCACTGTCATAATGTGAAGCGTCAAACTGGGCATCATCGTTAGGCAGCTGAACACTAGCAATGACCAGGTGATTTTGTTCATCAGAGGTGTGGGTGCCAAGCACCAGTCGATGGACACTGTAATCCTTCCCTTCAGGCCTGCATGGCAAAAGAGACAGTGATACTGCTTATTGCTGTACTATATTGCTGTAATACTGTCCCCAATACTTCCTCAACCACATATACAGTTAATTATAATAATAAGAAGAAATATTTCTATTCTAAGAGATTGTGCAGCAACCCTGACGGTCCTGCCACCAAGTGGACAGCCTAAATCTAGGGACAGGAAGCAGTTCAGCAGCACAGGACATTAATGCACAAGGTGGAGAAAAGGTCAGTGATATACGGGGGCACAAGGCCATGAAGTAACTTAAAAGCAATCAAGAGCATTTTTAACTGGGTGCATTTAACTATATGTAACGGGTGCAAGTGTTGGAAAATAGGAGAAAAGTGTGCAGATTTACTAGTGGGGACGACAACTCTAGCTGCTGAATTTTGTAAATGTTGAAGAGGACGAAGAGCTTTGGAAGGTTTGCCAAATAAGAGAGAATTACAATAGTCTAATATAGAGGATTTTTAAAAATTTTAGTTCATTACAGCAGAGATGTATGTGATGTGAATGTGTTTTTCTTTTTAATACCTGGTGACATCTGGCAACCACTGTGCAGTTAAGCTTGGCCACTCCAGCGCGTGGGTCATCACCAGGTCGTACAAAAAGGGGGTGTTTTTCTTCCATATCTTGTACTCTTCGTTTATCACCCTTTCTTCAACCGCGTCATCGAAAGCAGCTGCAGCACAGAATGAATGGAGAATTCAAGTCAGCTCGGTAACTAGCAAACCCGTTTTATATGCTAGACTGTTTAGATTTGGCTAACTGAGAAACTACACGATTAGAGGCTATCCATCCATCTCCATGTCCACAACAGCGTTTCCGTCTAACATCAACTAGCTAGCATAGTTAGCTTCTGCATCAACACAAGCCCTTAGTACTACATTCCACTTCATGAATATGAATATACACTATTTTGAATATACAATGATGCACGGAAGAAACAGACATTTTCCAATAATTTTCCATTTCCCAAAAAGTTCCAATAATGGTAGTTACGCCATAACATCAACATACATACATCAGAGCACTTCAGGCGCAGCTCTCTGGCTAGCGAGCAAGACATCTAGCCATAACTAGCTTCATGCTAGCTAGCTAATGCTAATTCATTTAACCGGCTGACGGCAGCTAACGACAGCTAGCTAGCTATATTATCAAGCCCGTAACCAAGTGTTATTAACTATGCATAGGAACGTGTTTGACTGTAGGCCTATTCCATCTCAAAAGTGTCGGGGTCAGCATATTTACTCCTTAATTTTAGAGAGGCAAACCTGAAACAACGAAGCCATATTTAGCTAGGTGTAATGTTCATAGTTAACGCTATGGCGGGACAGGGCCTATTGATTTGTCAGTGGCTAACCAGCTAGCGAACGTTACGAAACCCGCGACAGTAGCGAAATAGTTTCGAGTTTCAAACAACCGCGCACGTCGTTTCCTGACTAAATAAAACCCAATTTACCTTCTTTATCGGCCATGACGAGTCCCTCAATGGCAATAACACGTAATGCTTCCCAATAGCTGATTAATAAACACAAACTGCCAACATCTAGAACTGCAAGATGCTCTTTGTCTCGCGCCGGCGTGCACGTTCGCGCCAACTCCGGCAGGAACAGCAATCGCGCGACCAATGAACAGAAGGGGGGGGGTCTAGAGTACCGGGAAGAGCTGCCATAGAAAACGCTTCTTTACAAAATGGACCGTAGTTACCTGAAACGGAAACAGAAACAGAGCTCCAGCTTTATCGCGGCATATAAAGAACATATTGAGGTTTACATTTGTTTTTATATTAATAAAACCACGTATTTGTCCCTTTTGATTGGATTTTTTTCCTCGTAATTTGGAATCGTTTTGTGTGCAAAGTAAGGCTGCTTTCAACGGTTTCTCAAAGAAACTGACTTTTGGTTTCTAACTTTATAGCTACGTTCAGGAATTGTCATAGCCCCGTCCCAAATATCCAACGTCAAGTAGAATAAAATATATAACCTGATACAAAAAGCAAAACTAGATGTTCAGCTATAATTTTGCTTATTTTGAATGTCTATTGTGACATTTCAAATTGAGCTGGATTACCTAAAACAATTGAAGAGAAAATTAAAGATCGATTTATGCGTCATCTAAGTTAAGACATTTTACACACCTTTAGCATCTAAAGTGCTGCGTTTTAATAAGAAATCCTTCAGCCATAAATACAAGTAATTTCCATAGAATACAAAAACGTTGGCTACGCTGTCGTTAATTTCTAACCTAATTTTAAACATTTATTGAAACATCTTTCTTTGAGACAGTGGGACCGCTGTCCGTCATTAGAGATTAAACAAAACCTGACAAAATTGAGGAAAACAAACTTTCATATAATAAACCTTTAGTTACCACTACCATTGAAGGCAGATTCTTTCTGTCCTTGGCAAAATAATACTTAAATGCATTCTAATCAAACGTAAGGTGGTACATATAAAACATTTTTATTAATAAAAAGCAATGCCATACATACGAGATTTTGGTAAAATCTACTATAGAAGCTGATATTTCAAACCGTACCTGAACTGCATTAATAAAATCGTGTGTGTGTGCGCGCACAAGAGAGACAGAGAGATCAACATGCTGTCTGTGTGAGGTCTCTTCGTAGTCTTTACGTAAAGCCCAGAGGTCCGTGGCTTTTCCCTGGGTTGTGCTCGAGGTGTCTAGGATACCTTCCACGAGGCAGTACGCAATGACATGGAGACTACGGCGCACCAACAGGCTGGCCACAAGGAGGAGCTGTGAGATTCCAGATGCTAATCTTCCTCCCTGTCCGACTCAGATTCTGCCAGACAGAATTACAAACACATATTGACACATTTGCAGTAGTGGTTGGTATGTTATCTGGTGGACATGACTGAGGGGGGAAAATGATTAATGAAGAGAGTGCAAGAAAACATTCAATCAGGGGCATTGTCAGTGTTGATTGTGAATACTAAAGGACGCATTATCTAATAAGTTTCATAGTAAAGCCATATGGACATTTGTCAAAGGGAGGGTTTTTTCCCCCTTCCTCCCTGAAGATGCTGTATACTGTAATTAAAGAAGATTTGCCAAAATATACCATTTTGTTTTTCCCGAAGAACCTGTGATTTTAGAAACATTGTGCCAGTATCTGCATAATAATTACATTTCACAATGTTATTAAAGCTTAAACAGACACTCCCTGAGTAATTCCTATTGAGCTGTGGGTTAGCCAGGGGAGAATCTTAACCGAGTAGCGGGGTCACCCCTGAAGGGCTCAGAGGAATCCTTTGGTCATTAGGTCATAGATCCCAGAGTCCTACTGTAATCATCTCTTAGTATCAATCTGGCAGCGGAGTTGTAAACAGCAATGTGTGGTATGCGGCGGCTGTGAAAATGGAAACTTGTCTAGGACTGGGGTTGTGTCTGGTGGTCATAAAAGTCAACTTAGGAAAAGCTAGGGTTAGGGTCTTTATGTGCGTCTGACATCTGAATAATGGCTGCCATTGCCCATACCAGCTCTTAAAAACAGCAACGTCACTGTTAAATGCCATACCCTCCTCTGCATTCTGAAGCCACTCTACAAACTTCTTCATTTGCTCCAGAAAGACACTCTTCCCTTTGGCAGCATGACCATCTTTGTACCATTTCAAAATGGCTTCCTCACTTAGGACATCAGCTGAGAACAGAGTAGAGGATATTGAATCACAATGTTAGTACAAGAGATCTTGGATTTAATGCAATTGATCTAGCATGAAATACTGCTGTCAGATACCTTTGTAGAACAGTACCACTATCTTGGAAAAGGATTTCATGAAGTGGATGTTGTCATAGCAATATTCCTGAATCTTGAGTAGCAAGACCAGTTCTGATTGGCCCTGAGTGCTGAACATAGCCAGGAGAGGGGCATAGTGCTAAAGAGAAGAGCACGCCCATCATTAGAGTGACTGACTAGGGCAACAACCAATAAAAGCACACCAAGATTGTTTTAATAAGTGCTTGCCTCTTAATAAAGTTAAATAATAAAAAGGAGACTTGTGTATATTTAGAAAGCATTTTGATGCTAAAATAATCACAGCATGAAAAATCACTGAAATCTGTCTGCACACAGATTTGTACCTTCAGGTGTTTGAGGGCCTGCTCAGTAACCAGCTCTTCTTTCTTATTCCACTCCACAGCGTTCATGAGGCAGGACCACAACAGGCCAATCACAGCCTGCTCCTGTAGCGCATTCCTTTTCATCTCATCCTTCACATACACCATGATCTGAACACGGGTGTTTACATCTGGTCACATTACACATTCTTACAGTATCTTGCCATCATGCACATCAGCTTTTCCTAAACAAATTTATGCAAATGTATATGGAATGAATCAGATTTTATGTCTACAAACATGTTAGAATTAAAACACAGGAATGAGAGATCTTATTTGTGCAGTGATGGTGGAGTGAAGTGGGAAGTGAATGTGAATCACAGTCTGGATGCCATGGTAACCTCTCTAACGGGGCACTCCTGAGACAGGCGCTCTTGTAGCTCTTTCTGCAGTTCTTTGCGAGTGCCCAAAGACTGTTGCACACGCAGGAAATCGGACAGCTCACTCAGGCCAGCCTCATTAAAGTACTTAGAGAAGTGCTCCACGTTCTGCTTGTTGGCCGGGAACAGCTCCTGCGGAACCAGGAAACTATGACCCACTGCTGCGTTTAGAACTGGAAAGTACTATTAGATTTAGAAAGTTTGATTTTACTAATAATAGTTTATGTGGTGAAAGGACTAATGATGCAAAAATGTCTGTCCATGTTAAAAGTATTTAACAATGGCAGTAGTATGTTATATTTTCATCAACAAGCTCTAAATAGACCAATATTTAAGAGGTATTAATCAGATGTAGTTTTTGGATAAGCAATTCAACAGTCAGACAAAGCATGCAAGTTCTAAAGCATGTGGCACTCAGTTGTTGAGTGTTTTCATGGGAAGATCTCCAAAGATCTCCTCTTAAACTCATGAATTTCACAATGTCAACCATCACCCCTTTATCCTCACAAACAGCAGGATATGGCCCACATATACACAGCATACCAGTAGCTTCTTATCTAGGCTGGCCTTTCGTAGGGCTGAGGTCACTGCATTAGCATCCCTCTCAGCTATCCATGCCTTGAACAGCTTCACTGCAAAGGAGGCAGCAATCCCTGCACAATACCAGATAGACAAGGTGACAAACGCACCCAGTTAAAGCAAGTAAAAGTGCACATACCACAGCTTGAACCCAAAGCAGCTGACTTGAGTGTAAATGAATGCACTGAGTGCACTGAAGTAGGTTCGCCAAAGTGCCATTTTCCCTACAACGCGAGGTCCACACCGCAATGTTCGTGCTTTTCAAGTCATTTTCGAATGTTACAAAACAACTCTATCATCATGCATTTGTGATTTGAAAGGGATAACATCAATTAAGGTCATTGCTTAAGCACAAACAAGTTAACAAATGTTTAACTGTAACTGCGTTGTGTGTGTGTGTGTGTGGGGAGGGTGGGGGTCATGATGTTCACACACCTTCTTTTACTATATTATCACTGAAGAGGCTTGTGAGGATGGGCGGGGGCAGCGTGCCAGTGGCCAGCAGGACGCCCGTCAGCATGGCCAGTTTAGTCTGCTCAGACTCGCTGAAGGCCTTCAGGAAGAGGAGCAGCTGGACAGGACAAATGCAGGATGCATAATGCATGAGAACACGCATGCGTTCAACGATGCTGAAACACACAGATAAAATGGCGTTTTTCGGTTCGGGTCCTGTTAAAAACACCTTGTCCAAAATGACTTGCTAAGGCATAAAACAGGAATTTGGAAAGCTGTTTAATTATACAGCGATCAGCAACTTCATAAAGGCAATGAGTACCTTCTGACGTGCACAATTATGTGGTTTGGATATGATGCCTTGAAAACACCTCATTTTGAAAAGCTAAGCTTACATGAAATTGCAAGGTATCGTAGTCGTATTCTACTGAGAGCAAACTTGGATCGTCTGATGTCATTTACACAAACGAACACCCACACACATGCGTGTGCACCACAGAAAGGCAAATATCGAAATTTTGCTTCAGAAGTGACCAGTTTCATACTTCTCATTATAATGGGCAAGACCAATATAATTATAAATGAACACACCAACAACAGTGAGTCATCATGAATGATGTGTTTGCTTTGTGACCTGTAAACCACGTCAGTAATGAAGCTGATGCAAGAGGCTTATAAAAAGATGCAGACAGAACAACTGTTTCTCAGTATGAAAACATATGGTACAAACATCTGTCACAAACATGACCAGTACAAGCAATCATGAGTACAAACTAATACCTTTTTGATTTCCTCTTCAAATGCCTTCTCTAGATACTTGTATCTCCTGATGAGTTTATTGAATACCTGCGGATACGAACATCATGAAAACAAGACTAATAATAATACAACACCATAAAATCACTTATCCGTCAAAATATACAACTTTAAGATGGAATTCTACACGACAGGTAAAAAGTGAAAAGGTTTTGTAAACTTGGTGTCATTTTTACAAAGACCGAATGGTGCCGAAACCTAATTCTTATTTTAAAAATCACACAGCATGGTTGGCGTGCTGGCATTGCCAAAGAGATCAAGAGAACAAGCATGTGTGACATTACTCAGCAGTGTGGTGGTGGGGATGGATGACAGGATGCACTTACCTGAGCATAATTCCGAACGGCAGGGTGGTTCTCTTCGGCGGTAAACACACAGTGCTCGGTCACCTTGGTCTTGTCTGCGTCATCGATGCGTGTTCCCCCAGGAGCTGGAAGAGGGAAAGAGGGATTCAAGCTGCAAGACAACACGCCTTCCCATGGCAACATATCAGACAGTCTAGATTGATCGTTGTCAACATTCTAAGAACACTGAATACATGAATGCTGATTTGTGAATATGATAATTAGTCATTAAGGTGAAGTAGAAAAACTTTATACATTTGAGTATTAAAACCTTGCAATTATTTTACTAAGAAACAAGTTGTATAGTAAGTTCTGGGAAAATCGGTTATCACAATAAATGCAAAAATAAGCCATCATTGTGAACAGTCTTTGAACCCTTACATTTTGCTCTCCAAGAAGCATCTCTGCAAATCTGTCTAAAAGATTTGAATTATTCACTAGAAAAACACAATTAGCAGTCTCTATGACCAACATCTCTGCATCTCATGTCAGCTTTCAACCTCCTAGTCTACTGACATCATGACATCACAGCTGTTACATAGCTGTAAGACTCCCCCCTGCATGCACCCAGATGGCGTCTGAGAGGGAGGGATCAGACAGTGATTAGCGTCTTATTTTTAAAACAATATGTCACAAAAATCCTCTGCAGATGTCTCAGTTGGAGAAGTGATGTTAGGCATGAATTTTAAGCACCAACGTAATCTTCAAAGTCATTCATAGTGGCTTTACTGCACTGCTAAATAACTTCAAAATTAAATCAC
This sequence comes from Brachyhypopomus occidentalis, assembly GCA_020368025.1. Classification (NCBI taxonomy): domain Eukaryota; kingdom Metazoa; phylum Chordata; class Actinopteri; order Gymnotiformes; family Hypopomidae; genus Brachyhypopomus; species Brachyhypopomus occidentalis. The sequence continues at coordinate 3,065,091 of JAGXOD010000072.1, forward strand.
TAGTGCATCTCCCCGGCTAAAACATGGTACGGCACGGTACTGCAACAATGGGGGAAATATGTCTGACTGGATGCAGTCATGGTTTGACAGCACATCGGTATTTATCAGACAGTCATCTAGAACCTTAACGAGATTACAGCATATCACATGCCCTGCACCCTGCAGCCAAACCAAAGGGATCCACCAGACTAGCACAGTCAGCTCTGGTGTACACACAGTAAAATGCAACTGAATCTTCAGGTGCGTGGACTACTGCTCTGTAGTCTGTAGTCCATTTCAGATACACTGCTAGGCATTACTGGGCATCAAGACTCTGGTCCTTCTGGGTCTTTAATGTACTGGAATGTAGTTGATTCAGATGATAATGCACATAGGAACGCTTCAGACACAGAAAATCATCACTGGAGTTCACTTCCACAACATGGTTTGAGTGGAACATGCGATCTAAATTTTCAGTGAAAGCTGTACAATTATATAAATCATACTGGTCTTTGGCAAGGGTATAACAAGATAAAGTGTATACTTTAAAATAATAGACATATTTCAATGTAAACACCAATATTGCTACTTCAGTATGAATACCTACTGATTAGCTTTTGCAAGTGAGATGTTAAATGGTGAGTGGAATGAACTTGGTTGCATGTCGTACTTGTCTTTTTATGGTCTTAGCCAGGCAGTGCTTCTGATTTCTGATTGGCTACTTGGCTTGTGGTAATTGGCACCTATATTAGACAGTTTAGTTGCAACTGTATTAGAGCATGCAGCCAAGCCTACACAAGCCCGTGTGTAATACAGTAAAGTGTGCATGGTAGACCATAAAGAATCTACAATCTAGTGAGGTTCATCAGAGGACAGTCATTCAATGATAAGACTTAAAAGCGATTTTAAACTTGTAAGTGTGACAGAAATGCAACCACATTTATTTCATGTTTCTACATATTGCACCACAGAGCTGATTCATTGGCCAAAACCCAAACGCATATTTAATATCAATCACATATAGTATATGAAGATGAATGGAAGAAAACGATAGCTTGCACTAAGGTTCTCGACAGCCTTCTTTCTTACCCAACATGCTACCAGCGATGAGGATGTCAAACAGGGTATCAGCATAGCGACGGTAGTCCAGTCTTGAACCAGAGACATCCAGGAACTTGGCTACACCATCGAGATCACTCCCAGCTTCGTTGAGGCCTTGAACAATGGTGTCTCTGAAAACCATAGGCTCAAACTTCTCCTTTTCATCTGCAGAATATTTACAACATAATCAGAGTCAATAACGTTGCCAAAGCAAAGACACGAAGATACAAACGACACTTGCATCACACAGAACTGAACAGAAGGGTTTAAAAACAACATACATTTTAACATGAGAATAGCTGCACTTTCCTGTACTTACAATTTGCTAGCTGATTACACTCAGATCTTACAGTTCGTGACGGGGTTCATGACAGGAAAAAAAAAAAAGAAAGCAAACCAACCATCTAACTACAACACCCCACATTCGAACAGTCAATCACACCGACCTTGAAGGTGTGATGCCAGTGTCCTAGTATGAACAACACCCTCACATTTGAGTTCGACTGGGCGGTTTGTAGGCTAGTCTATTCTCGGCCTCTACAACACGACCCAGACATGCGCCGTCACAGCCTCAGATTCATGGCACCAATTTGTTTAAATAACGTGGAGCCCCCCTGTCAGCACTCGGTTTGTACACCACCGTGCATCTGGGGCGGCGTGGGCTGGTGCGGCCGGTCCTGCTCTGCGTGTGGGAGGAGAGGCGGCAGCTCTAACGAGGAGGGACGGCGACCTGCACGCGCCATAGCCGTGCACGCCAGCCAGCGGACACTGCTGGACGCAAACAGGCTATTAATGGAAAGTAGACAGATGCCACAGAGAGCCGTGCCATTGCAACGGTGAGTGGTGGCAGTGTGCGTGTGCTGGTGCATGCCTGAGGGCTTTGTGCATGTGTGCACAGCGTGCACAAGCGTGGTTTTCAACACACTTAAAATGGACATGAGCCCCGAGGCTGTTAGCGTAGTTAACACGGACACCACTGTATTATGAGGTGGGTAGAGTAGTTAATACGTACAATAATAATAAAAAAAAAAAATACTCACCCCTTTTCCTGGTCTTAAACCGCTGGCCTGTTAGCACTGGCTTCTGTTGCTTACCGGTATTCATAAAAGTCCTAATTCACACAAAGAAGAAGCACATTGAACAGAATGAGCATTGCGAAGCATAAAGGAAATGCAGGTAATATAACAACCACACATAATCGTAACAGAACAGGGAGAACCCAAAACATGCCGTTTGAAAAGCTCACCAGCTGTAAGGTCACTTTATACTACAGAGTCAGAGTGTGCTGTGTGCGTCTCAGAGAGTACTCTGGCTGGAAATGACTACTCTGGCCAGACCTGCGCTCTACTGTGCTAAATATAGAGGGGCTCATCCCTGATAGTGTAAACTTCACTCATCCAAGCTAGGGGACATATTAGTGTCATATTACAGCAAGGACATGTCTGATCAGGGTTCACTGCCTAGGAGTGTGCACACATGCTCATATACACTCATGACCACACGTATTCTAAAAAGACAACATGAAGATATGGTGCAACCAGAATCAATGTTCTGCAGTTGGCAAACATTTCTAAGCCCTGATGACCGTCAGTGAAATGAAAAATATGCACTAATCACTTTTTGGTGGAAAGCATCTATTTGTCGCATGTTAGCATGCAGCACTGATTCATTTGCAGAGTAATATAGATCCATATTACATAGCATTTAGCTGGTCTAAAGTTTGTGGAAGTACATAAACATAGGCTAATGGACCATTATAATTCATTTTGTAGCATGACGGAGTAGCTACCAAAGCAAAAAAACAAAAAAAACAAACAAACATAACAGCCTAGTGCCTTTGGGCTTGAACAGAATGACTTTCACTTGCACAGACACCATCTCCTTCAGCAAGACTCAGTTCATGTAGTTCTGCACCCATGTACTCAGGAGACACCTCCAGTGAGTAGTTAAAGGGCTGACAGGGATGTCAGCTCATTCTGCCTGAGGATCCTCGCCCATAATGGGCCACAGGGGACAGAATCTTCACAAGAGACGTTTTCACCTCAGCGTTAGTTAGCCAGCCCGTAACATGTATTCTACCTCAGATGTTTAGCGTATACGAAACCTACACACAAGACTTGGCTGTATCCACTGTAGGCTGAAGGAAGGTGAGACTAGTTATAGCAGTTTAGTTTGTGGAATTATTTACACAGTGAGAATTAGCTGGGAAGTTGAATCAGCCAGAGGCAGACTGACTCTTGGATGGAAGAGAAGCTATATCCGAGCCTCACCCTTCAATTACAGCAAATAGCAGTGCCTGAGCAACAGAGGCTCAAACAGGTCAATTTCTCTTAGCATTGGTGAACGAATCATATGATATAATACACTTCAGTTCTGTCCCTTATGTAACGTTAGTCTTTAGATAACATAATTAATAGCCACGCAGCAAACGTATACTCTAAACAACTTTACAAATACTTTCGTGCGGCCAAGAATAAAACACAAACAGAACTCAAAATCTAGACGTGTTGCTGGAGCACCTTACAGTACTTACTTTAAACATTTACATTACTGTGTACCTCTGAACGCGAATAACTTGATTCTGATCAGAAAGCTTGGTTTCGGGTGAATTACCGCCTTGCGTATTCTCTTGTCTAAATTAATCGGCACACAAGATTTCCACGAGAAGCGCGAGTAAACGTTATCTTGACAGAAAATACTCGTCGGTAAACGGAGGAAGCTCCGTCGCACAGGCCAGGACAAGGCTGGTCATGTATAATAGGGGTTTTAAAAAACTAATCTGGCTCGGAACAAAATATGTGCCGCACACTTCTAGTCAAGTATTAACGCTTTAAACCCGAGTGAGCAAATGCGCCAATGATCTAGTATAATTAAATTTTCCTTCTACCCATTCCACTCAATGTCTTCTGCCTAAAGGCATAAGACTAAAATGTTATCTAATACATAAAGTATTAGATAAACTATAACGTTACAATGTTACGGACAAAGACTGTATGACGACTGCTCCCGAAACAAAAATCAACAGTTTATAGTGGGAAGATAACGGTGCACTCAAATAGCGCACTACTATAACTTGATTTTGCTAGTAGTTAAGATATTGTAACACGGGGATATCGAGAATACAAGCGAAAGGTATTTGTAGCCAACTTGTCGAAATCAAGCAGCCTATATGATCGACGTTTTGAAAATGAGCTCGCACAAATATAAATGTCATCCTTACCGCTATTGTCACACACGTTCAGATTATTTATGTTTTATATAAGACCTGATCCAGACACTAAAGCCACACTGATTTATAACACCCTGCAGTACTCACAGAAATAACGAATCCCAAACTTAATGTTATGTCTAGCTAACATGTATCACTTCCTTAAAACGTTAATTACCTGGCAGTGGATTAACCTCAGGCACCGTTTTAACACCGCTCAAGATAGCAGAGTCGCACGCTTCAACTTGACCGAAATTAAATGCAACTAGCGTGATCCATGCCAGATAGAAGTTAGTTTACAATCTATTAAAAATGGTATAGTTTAACAGACAACTCGATATTTATACTTTAATTATATGAATAAACAACGTGTGATGGTTACCAGACAAAAATAAGCTAATATTTTAATACTCGTGTATCATTTATTTTAACCCCCCATATTGTGCTAGGAACATGGTACAACCCAACGGGTGACTTTTCTACCTTGCCCCAATTATAAATTGAGGGCTGCCGTAATTCTTTCAAATTCACACGATTTGGGAAATTAAATGGGGGGGTTTAAAGGAAAAAAGTTGAAAAGTTGCCAAAATACAAGAACACAACACAGCTAATACAAAACGGTCATTAACCGCTTCGTAAAGAGATACTTGCAGCTCCAGGTAGGCTATTGTATTAGGCAAAGATTAGAAATAAACGATGCTGTCATTTTTACACCAATAGGCAACAACTGAATCAACATAATATTTTTTTCATATTATGGGGGGGGGGGGGTTGCCGTGTCGTGGCCGTAGGAACTTCTACAGGATTGTTCCAAATCTATAACTTAATCTTATAAGTGGACTGCAAACATTGGGAAGCTATTAACTATCATATTGTTGCATGTAGATGTGGCCGGTGATTGGTGCTTTAATGACCCCTAAGAATTCCAAACAAGCACATGGCATTAGTTTGCAGCAGCCAACACCCATGCTACATTTATATTAGATTGTTTTATTAAAAGAACTGGAACACAGAATATAATGTTATATTAAACATATAATATGATAATTGACAGATTCTGAACAAATCGATCAAATCTACACTTTTTTCTTTGATCTTGATTGACAGTATAGTCTATCCCAAATGGACTAGACACGTGGTACCCTGCGAGCTATAATGTTGCCAAGAAGGTGTTCATGGAAGACTTAGATTTGATTTGTACAATGGCTATGGTGGCCTGAGGTATGTCAGATGTTTTCGCTGTCAATGGCTTCTGCAAGACAATGTTCTTCCAGTGACTTTGAGCTCCTCCTAATCCCTTCTTTGTGTGAGTCATGTGTAATGTGATATAAGGCCAGTTCCTGGAAACTGCTAGCTGGCAGAAGAGGGCACAGCCCCCTTCTCTGAACTAGTTCACTGAGATATGCACTCACCAGATACTTTATTAGAGCTACCTTGTAGATGTACAGTCAGACCTTAAAACTGCTCTCACTGAACGTCTCCACATGCGAGCCCTTTTCAGACGTCATTTTTCTGAACACAGAACTGCTGCTGCTTGGGTGTTTTTGGGTAACGCACAGCTCCTTATGCTAACCTCCGTGTTAAACCCCTAGCAGTACTGTTGTTCCTAGTATATTTGTAAATGCTCAACACCCACAACCTTGTCAATACCAAGCAAGTGCTGTATTAACAATGGTCCACCCCTCAAATAATATCTGGGCTGCAGTGGCTCTGAGGTCAAAACCCAACAAATGACATCATGGGGTGGAGGGCGACTGACTGTGCATGTCAGTAGATGGCCTGCAGTCTGTGACTGTAAATATAATATTCATCTCTATGTTAGGTGCATTTCAAAAAGTTGCCAATGAGTGTAGGTGGATGCAGGGTAGAGGTCTTATAAAGAGGCTGGGGAGGCAGTATTTTCCTTTATTTTGCTTGCCTTCTTTTTTTCTCATATTGTTACCTCTAACTACACTGTGGAAAATATTCTTTGTGGATAGATAAAATATGTTGTGTAATTCAGTAGCTCCCTTGGTTTTCCTTGATTTAAGTGCTTTTATGTGTTATTAAAACAGGACCTTGCAATCATAATTGCGTCTGTGTTTGTGGCAGGCAAAATAGATTTGATGAATTTGATGAATTTGAGGAACAACATGATTATGGTTTCTAGGGCAACAACCCCACAGACTTGTCAATTCTGACCCAGGCATTAACAGGGCAGATGGCTGTGATGGATGCGGAGTTCTGTGCTATGTGTGGAAGGAGGGCAGCCAACAGGAAGGGTTACTTGTGCAACGTGGTTCTTGACTTCCTGCATAAGTCTGGTGTTTGAACTCAACCAAGAACTTTTAAACAAACAGGCTTTCATGACATTAACTATTTTCGTTCAATTTGTGCATTTCTAATGTAGGTATTGTGTATGGTTTTGAAAATGCAGCACAGTAGTATGTATCCTAAACTGTGAAAGTCTTTTCATTGGTTCACCCATAAGAAAGAACACAAGACCCCACAGAAGCAGAGAACATGTCAGCGCAAACATGAAAGAAACTTCTCATTATATTAAACTACTAAAATGGTGTGAATTGGCTATAGAAAGATGAGATTAGAATTAGAAATGATTAGATTTTGCACTTAAGCCATTTTGATATTAATTAAACAATGACTAGTTAACCATACATTTATGAAGCTGCTTTATCACAACAGCTGTTGTAGAAATTGCCATATAAAAACATTTTGATTGATTAACAGAATTACAGATTAACAGAAGTACAGAATTTCAGGGGTATTTACAATGACAGTATATTGAGAGACCCATATTAGGAATCGCATCCCTTTATAAACATTGTCTGCATTTATGTATCTATCATAAGTAAGTGGACAGTTGGGTGTCACTTTAATTCATGCACAATGGAGTTATTAAATGGTGGTGTTGATTGTAGCCAATGGCAATGTAAGCCTGGCCACTGGCAGCAATCCTGGCCAATGGCAATTTAATCCTGGCCACTGTGATGTTACAAAATTTGGAAAAACTGATCAGAGACATTAGGCAAAACATCAGATAGACTATTTGCTACATAAAAAGAACACAAGGGTGACCTCAGCAGTAGCACATTACTTTGGTAGACCTCGGAAAACCATAGTGGTGAATTACACAAGAACACTTTCAATCATGGAAGAAAAATTGTTGATGAAGAACATGCTGGGAAAATAGATGTGATGACCAGATGGTGCTGTTCTTGTTTGCACAGACGTGAAGTGCAAATGTACCCAACATGATGAGTCTGGATTGTGTCCCTACAGTTTGATGTTGAGTCACGTGTCATGTTTGGGCGAGTTCAACCCCTACTGTCCACGCATGGAGTTCTGTTTACGTCTTCAGATGATGATAACGAAGCTTCAGAGCAGAGCAGAACTAACTCAGTTGTACATAATATCTTAGATGTTTGTAGACCATATATCTCTGAAAATGTGTGCCTAATTCTGAGATAAGACTACAAAGTTTAAGGTATACTCTGTGCTTTGGTTATATGTGAAGAATTTCAATGAATATACTTCAGTAATTGATTATGAGTTTCCAACTTTTATAATGTTGCAATTGTGTGGTTTTTTTTGTACGTATATGCTTTTTTATGTCATGTACCCAATACCAAATTGATCTGATACTTAAAAAAAAATAGTTTGATAATAGAGTTATAAGATTTGCTGAAAAAGTTTATATTATTTTATTACATAAGCACCAGGATGATGTACACACTACATCCCCTTTTAAGGATCCTCCACTAATTTCTTATAGGAGAGACAAGAACATTAAAGACAAGCTCGTCAAGAATGATTTCATTAACCATTCAGATTCCAACTGTGGTGCTGCAGCCTGCAACCAATCTAGATGTGCTATGTGTAAATTTATTAACACAACCACTCAAATAACTGGCACAAAAGAATCAATTGTTATCATTCATTCAGCCTCATGCACCACAGCAGGAGTTGTATATTGCATTACTTGCAAGAGATGTAATCAACTTTATTTTGGAGAAACCAAGTGAAGACTTGCTGATCGGTTTTTGTTGAACACCTTCGGACCATCAGGGTTAAAGATACGTCATGTTCAGTGTCAATATATGTTCAATATATATATATAGTGTTCAATATATATATGTGTGTGTGTGTGTGTTTAAAAAATTAAGTACAAATATTTATTTATTTCTATTTATTATTTATTAGAAGAGGACCAAAGTCTAAAGGAGGTGCTCAGGCATTTAGGGTAGTGTAATGGTTATGACAGTAGAGGGCAGCTTCTGTCCGCTGAAAACGCTTCCATGCGTGATATTCCTGCACTCTCACTCCAGTGTGGTGCCTTTTTGTCTGTGACATTTACAAATCCTGGCTGAAATTCTGAAATAAGCATTTTTACACTGAATTTTAGAATTTGTTTTTTCTTCTTCTGCCACACAGGAGATCATGACTCCCAGATCTCCTCAGTGCCACACATGAGATCATGACTCCCAGATCTCCTCAGTGCCACACAGGAGATCATGACTACCAGATCTCCACAGTGCCAGACAGGAGATCATGACTACCAGATCTCCACAGTGCCACACAGGAGATCATGACTCCCAGATCTCCTCAGTGCCACACAGGAGATCATGACTACCAGATCTCCACAGTGCCACACAGGAGATCATGACTCCCAGATCTCCTCAGTGCACTTTCCCACACTTGGTCCTGTTGCACACATCCTTAGGCACTCACGCAGAATTCTATAGAGCTCTCTGGCTGTTCCTGAATGCTTTGTTCCCCAACTCCACTGCCCCTTGTCCCACGGGAGCGTCTCACCCTGTGGGCCAGCGAGGGTCTGTTTAGTGTTCTCTTGTCATGTCGCATGTCAATATGCTCATAATTCATTACAGTAACCCCCCCTTCCACCGTCTCTGGTGAGGGTTATACCCCTCCCGCGTCTCCATCTGTGGATCTGTCAGGGTCGTTACGGGAGCATAAAGGGGCTATCTCAAATATCCGGTTTTCAGATGAAGAAATTAGCGAATGCCACCTCGTATCATATGGCATTGATATTCCACTTTCAAGCCCTGAGGTTAACATTCACTGCGCCCCAATAACCCTCCCCAACCCCCCATAACTTCCAAACAATATTACTAACGGAGTAATAAGAGATGTTTTTGGCAGTCGGCTTTTGGAAATACGTGAAGAAAGGGACTCTTCAACGATATGGAAAGATCTGCAAAATATTCATGTGCCAGGCTCCACCCTAAATCATATAGTAAAAGCCTGAGGAAAGAGTGAAATAAGACCCTTGGTTCATTTGCAGAGTTACACTGTTTCGGCAGAATAGAGAGCGCATGGGTCTTTGTGTTGCCTCCATACCATTTGTGTCATACATTCATTTGGTGAGCTCATCGGAGACACCTGTTTGGATCATTTGGGGGTAAAATAATCCAGGCATATCCTGTTTCAAGGGTTTGTTGTATATTCATGAGCTTTGCAGCACAGTTTAGAATAGAATGCACCAAATTCCATTCTGCCCAAGACATAATACAGGGCCCATGCTTAAAATGAATCTTTCTACTGGTAGGATAGGAGCATGGTTCATCACTACATGCTTTATGAAATAGACATAATACTACACATAAAAGCTCTAAATGTGCTTTTGTTAATCAGGCATCGGCATATCAATGAAATTATTGGCTTTATTCACCAACACCATGCTAACTTTGCAGGTCCTTTTGAATGACGAAGCTTTTGCTGAATAATATTGATTATTTGTAAATTAATGTTGAATATTAATATTAAGTTTTGCCAATATAGTATCAACTGGTCATATTTTAAAGATAAAACTTTAATGAAATACCACTAATGTGAAACAAAATGACATGTCCTACCACCAGGCTGTGGCTAATAATGTCTGGTGATCAGACCAGTGAGAATGTGTATGTGCTATTTCTTCGCAAGTTAAAAATTCCTGTGAGAAAAAAGGAGAGTGCAAAAAGAAAATTCTCTTGGAAAAAGTAAATCACTAGGAAGATGAACCTTTATACTCCCCTTGGTGTCAAACTGCATGACCGCAAAAACTTTATTCACTTCCTGATAGATCTGCATCCAGGACAGTTATAATTAGGACTGAATGCTGGGACACTGATTGAAGATTAGCAGAGAGAGAGAGAGAGAGAGAGAGAGAGAGAGAGATAAATCATCAGAGAGAGGATAATCACTTTCTAATGTGGACATTATACCACAGACCACAGTGTGCATATATTATATGCACAGCATATATTATATGCACACATGTTTAGAAAAGGACATTCTTGGACGTACAACAGATTAACAGGTTAAACAACATTCAAGAATTATCAAATGCAATTTCTGATATCGGTAGGCGTGTTGAAACGTAAGTGCACACCCATTTCTTGCAAACTTTAGCATTCAGGCACGAACTTTTGACCAGAGAGGGGGTGGGTATATAAACATGTTAGTGAGCAACAGGTAATGTCGCGTCGCTCATGAAAATTTCAAGGACTCACCGAACAGTGGCCACCCAAATCAATCGACCAAAATGCCCTGTAACACATGTGGTTACCAGCTGTTGCTTTTTCTCTGTGTTCTGTTGAAGAGCTGTCAAGGTGTCAAAAATGATGCCACCGAAACGTTCAATGCCAGTATGGCTACCTCATTCATGGAAACTCCTAACAACGTCTCTTTAAATCGAGCTCGGAATGGGGGAAGACGCACGGAAAACAGACCGCAAGTTGGTGCGTATTTAGACAAATAATTGCTCATGTCTAAAGGTTTAAAATCTTTATGTTGTTTATTTTTACAATAGTGATGCATAAATGATTATTCTGATATATAAGCCATAAAAACTCTCTGAGATATGTGATATTCATATTCCGCGATGTTTTATTACTATTATTGTTATTATTTTATATAGAGCAAAGCCAGGTTGGCTGCAGGGAACTGAGATCCACTAAGTACATATCTGATGGGCAGTGCACCAGTCTGAACGCTGTAAAGGAGTTAGTATGTGCCGGAGAATGCCTTCCGACTCACCTACTGCCTAACTGGATTGGTGGAGGTTACACGGGGCGCTACTGGGGTCGGCGGGACGCTCAAGAATGGCGCTGTGTGAACGACCGTACGAGGACCCAGCGCATCAGGCTTAGGTGCCAGGACGGCAGCACGCGCACCTACAAAATCACCGCTGTTACGTCTTGCAAATGTAAGCGCTACACGCGCCAGCACAACGACTCGGCGTTTAAATCAGACAGCTCCACGAGCGCCCAGCCCGTTAAAAAACCGAAAACGAAGAAGACTCGAGGCAAAAGTGCAGAAGTGTAGCAGGTTAAAATGAAAAGTTAAGTGAAGGAGATTTCAGTTTTCTCTGAGCGGAAATAGAGTCAACGTCAAACATATTCATCTCTTTCACGGAAGGACAATGACCTGTGATGGTGGTATGAATTTATACAACAATGACGTGTGATAAGATGCAGAAGTGCAGCTGGCTTGTTTGATGTGGACTCATGTTTATAGTGTGATTGTGTGTGTATGTGTGTTTGCCTGAAGTAAATCACGGAAAAAGATTTAGTTCAAGTGCCCATTTTGTACAAGATAGAAATTTGGCCAAACAAGGGAAGACAATTAGCCTTAAATAGCAACAGTGGTATAAAGAATATGTTTGCGGTGTGTCACTGTTTTAAATTAATATTTGTATGTCAAGTTCAGTATTTTTCATAATAGGAAAATGTACAGTAGTGAAATATTGTCTTTGTATAATTTCTAGAAAATGCATAAGCAATATATTGTGCCTTTATCAGATACATTCAAAGCATTTGCATAAACTGAGTGCAATAAACCAGGTAGTTTTATTTTGCTTGTTATGATTTGTGTTATTAATTCTGTAGGCATCAGCCACTTCTATGACACTGTGCAAATGAGGAATAGTCATTATATATAATAATCATCATCATCATCCCTTTGTGAGAGCCTCCGTGCTGTGCTGTTGTGAGGGAATACCCTCAGCCCAAGGCACAACAGCCTCCCTTTGCATTAACATGTTGCTTGAAAGTCACTTTATTGTATCTCATGCCCTTTCAATCCCTCTTCTAAAGGCAGCGATGTTTTGCACTTACAAAGCAGCCTCCCCTCAGGCCGAGCATTTCAGCAGTTCATCAAATGCTTCTCACTTTCACATTTATAGACAGTAGATTTAGTTACATTGTGGAATTTCATAATGTATTATTATTATTATTATTATTATTATGTGTTGTATTGTTGTTTATTGTAATAAGCAGAACAAATATGTATAACAATAACAATTATAGGCATTATAAGTGAGAAAGGGCTTAGACTGCAAAGTTTTGGGTGATCTGCATTAAATGTTCCTCATTTTGGAGCTTTTAAGCAGGTAGATGATATTGTTTGACTCAAAAGTCATTCAGCTGGCTGCAGATGTAAGAACAGGTCATTCAAAACAGAACTAAAAGATTGCTTTCCACACACTGTTCCAAAATCAGATACACTTTTCCAGGAAAAGCCTTATTGTTGTAGAACAGTGATGAAGTGCTCAGTGCTTCTGACAGAAGAGCAAACGCTCAAGCTACTTCACATCAAGTTCTTCATTCACATGCACTAAGCGCTTTATTACTTTGGAATGAGGTCAGTATTTTTTTTTGTTCTGGACACGTGTGTTTGATTTTGGATCAGTGTGTGTGTGTGTGTGTGTGGAAATTCTTCTGCTCTTTTCCCTCATATTTTACCTGGACTATCAAAGGCAATTTCATTGAGATTCATGAAATTACCTGGTATAAGGCAGAGGAAATGGCCCAGACATGGCAAGGATGTGGAATGTCGATGTACAGTATACGTCTTACCTTGACGGCTTAGTAACAGATCAGAGATTTTGTCATGGCTGCAGTTAGCATGACAGGAACTGCAATTATCCCCAACAACACATTCCCTTCCAGACAGCATGGAATAAGAGGACCGCTTGCTGATATTTATGACCTGAATTTCTGGCAATACTTCCAAAAGTCCCTTTTATTAAAGTGGAAATTAAAATGCCTTCATACATCTCTGAGTCTTCTGGAGATTAAGCTACTGTTTAAGAGTCAGGCAGCAAAGTTCCTTACCCAGTGCTTTATTTTTATTATCCTAATCATTGAATACAGCCATCATTACAACATTGGGTGAAAACCTGTTATTCACTCAATTGAAACGGGAGATGTTTTGTTTAATTCCACTGCCAGTTAAACCATTTATCTTGCCCGTTTGCTTCTTCCAGTTCACTGTATCATTTTCTATCCCAGTGCCTCATTTCACAGCAGTCAGTTATCACTCAAAGCTCCAACTCAAAGTCACACATTATGCTGCCCCAGGCAGCCTTCAGTTCCAGCTAATTCCTGCAACATGCAGTTTGTAACTCACCTTGTCATCACACCACAGTCTGCCAGTGCCTCACCTGGCTCCCACACTCTAGCTCCATCTCTCCTCTTGGCTCAGGTTCAAAAACCTTGGAGTGCACCTCAGCCACACGCAAGCAACAGCCATGTAATGACTGAGAGCAGGAGTTATATGGCCTTGACAGTGTCTGGGCAGATGAAAGACACTTGATGGATGGATGTAAGTTCACACGCTCAAATATGCTCCAAAATGCATCCGTAATGGAGCAGCCAAGATCCTCACCAATTTCTTCCGGCTTCATGAATGCCAGTTGTTATCTCACAGAAATCCTAATCTCCAAAAAGACTTGAGCAGGATAATTTAATTTCCTATTATTTGATACTGAGAGGGGTTCATTTACAGCCCAATTTTAATTATCTTTTTCATATCCGTCTTGTGTAACAAAATAAATATATAAAATAATCCTCCAAGTCACAAACCGTGTCCATTGCTCACTTTTGTAACATATTAAATTGAGTGTTGTGAAATTATTTAAAAGGATATCTTAGATTAACTGTAATTTAATCTCTATTTACTACTGAGCCCTGGGGGGGGCATGGCGGGGGAAAATCATTCAGTGAAAAAAAATGCAGTTCTGCCAGTTTGAAAAAACTTTACGAGATCTAGCAAAGCTGTCATTTTATACAACAGAGCGTCTGTAAAATATGTATACCACAGCTGTCCTGTTTAAACAATAAAACATGAGAGGGAGTGTGTTATGACGAATAACATCACTGCTGAAACAAAAAAGCCCAAAGCATAGTGTTAAATATGCTTTAATATTGGACATTCCTTATTGCACCACTATTGGGGTCTCCGTGTTGCCGAACGCGGAAGCACACAGACCGAAATGAAAATCTTGCAAAGGTTTTAAGAGATCTCACAAAAATATATTTTTTTAACCATACCCCCCCCCCCCCCCCCACCCCCACTGTCCATTCCAGTTCCAGGACTCTGTAATGTACCATAACTGTAGTGAATTGTCTAAACAGACAAGAAAAATTGACATTTTTGTGTACTTAAAACAAAACAAAAAATAAAAAGTCAAAAATAAATGTACAGTAGTAGTTAGCACTGCAAATAAATACTTAGAAATATGAAACACATAATCCATATAACAGTCCTGTGATTTATTTCCTGTCATAAGTATTTGTAAATGAATCTGAAAGTAGCATAATTTGCTTTAGTTACATGACAGTTTTTCCTAGTGTACACACATCTGGATATTCCACCATATGTTTTACTTTTACTACAGGTGAACGTAGATAAAACCATGAACGGTATTGATAACAGATTCACTTATAAATGTTATCATAGAGTATTTAAGTGAAATTGTGGTTCTTTTGATAACGAACTATATTGTCTTGTGTTTTATTTACTTATTTGTTTTATTTAATATAATGACACCTTGCTGGTGTTATTGAGTGTTTTAAGTGTTTTTCAAAAACATTTAAAATAAGTGTTTTTTTCATTAATGGGAATGCATTGAATTCTTTCTCTGGTAATGGATAGGTCCCTGCAGTTGCAACAGACAGAGATTAAGTTATAATCAGCTCAAAATGTCCTCTTAAGAAGACACCTTTAGAAATGAAGATAGGCTTGAAGATATGACTTCATTGTTTTCCCTACATTTATACCTACATAACATGAAAGTGAAATATGTCACTAAGGGGAGAAAGCTGAAATCCTCACTTCTGCAGGTGTGGGCTGGAAAATGATCTTGCAGTCTGCATGTGGTAACAATCCCCACCATAATGATGCACGATTAATCATGATATAATCTCCAGCTATTACCAGGCATTAGGCCAGAGTAGAAGCTGAGGAAGCCAAGAACAGCCATGCTGCTAATCTTTTTCACAAGCCCAGGAAGCTCTCGGTGCTCGTGTGTGTGTGTGTGCATGTGTGTGTGTGCTTAAGAGGAAGAGAGAGTGAGAGAGACAGTAAATGAAATGAAATGACATTATTTTGATGAGTAGTAAATGGTGAGTAGTAAATGGTGAGTAGTTGCTTTTGAAGATTTTGACTTCTTCAGGCTGATTCCAGTACAATGATTCGTTCTTAGAAGCCTCTAGATGATGACATGGTCTAGTTATCACAAGCTACTACAACTTTCTTCATGACGCTATCAAAATAAATGCATGTGTGTGAGAACTTTTTTTTGACTCATGCAATGGATATAATGAGCAGAAAAAGTATTTGTGATATAGAGAATATGACCAGAAAGTTTAGATTACTTAGATGATTACAAAAATGACAGATTACTTGGAATTTTTCCACACAAAATAAACATACTATATTCGAATGTAAAGAACATTTCTGTAACTAGGCAATTGATAAAAGTATTATAACTAAGCTCCTCCAATACGTTGAGTGAAATGATGGCTGAAAGGGGCATGCATTAATCTCCTAGCCAAACCCCAGGATTCATGTAACAATGGTCTCAGTGTTTCAGAGCAGGGTGCCCTATTTCCACTTTTAATATGTCCAATTACGATAACTGTTAAGTTCAGTCTTCTCAGGAACAAAGTGACACAATGGCTAAACCTGAAGTGCTCCGAAGTAAACTCCAGATATACGAACCCAAACAGAACTTGTTGTTTGTTTTGGGCAGAGGATTGGCACAAAATATATACTTTGCATGACTAGTAGTTCTCAATCTCTTAACCATATTATCACTGTGGTTTTAATTTTATCTTATCTCTACATAAACATGTTTTTGAAAAAGCAATTGAAAGCCAAGCCAAGTAATAGATAATAATAATTAACTATTATTATTATTATTATTAATGTTGTTGTTGTTGTTCTTGTTGATATTTTGACTTTATGATGCCATTGGATATGTATTTTTCAAATCTGCAGCTGTGACAAATGGAGACATTAGTAAATAATTTTGTGAATTGCGAACAATTACCAACACTTGTTTTTTTTTTTAATTAACAACAGTACTGTTGCATGGCAACCTGAAATTAGGCCTAATTCTCTTAAACTGTCTGATATTTCAGACACTTTACACACTGTGCATGACCCTTGTGAAGTCATGTGATGCCTCTCCTCAAGTTGAGTCCAGGGATTTGTCTAAAACCAGACAGAACACATATTGCTCTTGGTAGGTGGGGAAAATTACATCTCTCCATGTTGATTTAGAGTGAGGCTAACAAACCATGGCTGTCTTAATAAACTATATCTGTTACTAAGCAAAGGCTAACCAGAGAGGTTATGATATTTGCTTGATATTGATATTTCATGGGCCCAACTTATAACCAACTTGTTATTCAACTAGTTTGTCTTAGCTTCAAAGTATTTTGTGTGGATTGAAACTGAAATGAAAAAGGACTAAATTGTCAAAATGAGTGTTTACACTAGTGTGAAAACAGCCAATCTCAAAAATACAGGTAGATAAACATGTAATACATGATCCCGGGCCAACTGAATTACAGGAGGACTGTTTTCCTGCCTCTCGGTTCCTCTTACATCATTAGAGCATCGTTTGAGAAGCATGACATGTATCGTGTGACAAACAGTTATGGTAGAAAAAAATATCATTTAGCCCAACTCAGAGTGAATTTCTCTTGGTCCATATACTACAGTACTGTGTTCAGAGTCAGTAAATGTTCCATGTGTTGGGTAGTATCTCACAGGTAGATGTTTTTGGACTTTTTTAATGAATACAGAAAGTGCATTTCTACAAAGACTACTGAGCATAGCAACTGCTCATATAATGAGTCCTCACCCTTGGTTATATTTTTTGTCTTTCTCTTGGTTAGTGTTGAAAACACAATCAGCTATTTTACATCACGTACATTTTGTAAGCTTCTTTAAATGAACCAGTGTGTTTTTATCCCTGGTTAAAATTTTGGCAATTAAAGCAGGGTGAGAAAGGAACCTATATCATTTTTCCAGCACAAAGACCTGACAATCACAAAGCTATGTGTTGGTTCAGATTTCTAAACTAGCAAAATGAATACCAGTTGTCTGCTACAAAGCCTATTATTGTAGAGTGCAATGCAAACGTGCAGTATTTTGTTATAAGATAGCCCACAGACATTACAGCTAACCTTTCTTGACTGATGATCTAATAAAGATACTACTATGTAGACTACACTAAACCATAAAAATATCACTTCTGCGGTGTGTATAATGTTCGACTCATCACACTCACATACTCATAAGTGGCAACAGACTTTGTAAAGGTTCCAACAACAGAGCCAACAGGTCTCACCTGGAGCCACTGTAAATAAAAGTACTTAAATGTTGGAGTGATTTATTATAAATCTGCATTTATAAAGGGCAATACATCATTAACTTGTCAGAGGTAAGTTTTAATAGTTAAATGACAGCAAGATTTACAATAGTGAGTATTTCCCCATTGGAACAAAATAATAATAATAATATTTTTGGGTCCCATGCTTGGCATCTATTCTAAGATAGGGCATAAATTCTAGACTACATTAGATTTTGAGATTTGCCTTTTCTCTCTCTCTCTCTCTCTCTCTCTCTCTATTTATATACTTTTTCTTTGGAGTTCCTCATTTCATTGCTGCCATAGCAACAACTGGCTATGGAAACAGATATATCGTTAATACAATGTCCATTAGTTTTAAAATTCCTTGACACTGGACATGACGTATTCTTAATCCTGATGGTCCGAAGGTGTTCAACAAACCGATCAGAAAGTCTTCTCTTGGTTTCTCCAATGTAATGCTGATAGGCATCCTCTCTCTCTCTATATATATAACTGTAATTTTGCATCTGTAATATTATATTTCACTCTCATCTGTTAACCTGAGTTCTAGTGACATCATTCATTGTCTCAGAGATGACTAGTGTAGGTGGGCTGAGGAAGGTCAACCTCTCTAGCTTGAGGGCTGGCAGGACTCTCTCATTTAGAGGCGTTTACCTCAATCACGCTGCCAACTAATGCCGTTTACCTCAGTCACTCGCCTAGCTAATGTTGTTTACCTCAATTACTCTCCGAGCTTTAATGCTGTTTACATCAATCACTCTCCCAGCTAACGCTGTTTCACTCTCCCAGCTAATGCCATTTTATTTTACCTCAGTCATTCTACCTCCTAACCCTAGTTGCCTCATTCACCTCCCAGCTAATGTTCTGTGAACATTATGCATGAAAGTTTGCTGGAATGTGATAATCTTTATAATGTGTCACGTATTACAGTCTCCACACTTTGAGGATAATGCAGTAGTACACTTCTGCGAAAACCATCATCAAGATGGTGGTCTTCAGTTCCTAGATCCAAACCCTAAAACCAATTCATTCCGTGAAAACTCCACTTCCCATCTTCAGCAGAACAATCAGCTAAGTGGAACAACTCCTGGAAGAACTCCTGATTTAATCGACCACTACTGCAATCAAATAGACAGCCTGGATAAAGACGAAGGGAAAAAGCAAAATAAGAAAAATACAACTCCCTTACCGAAGAGACGAATGGCGAGCTCACCTATGTGGTTACCTGAACTCCTGAGGTCTCAGAAGATCAAGTAACATCCCGGTTACATACGGAGATGACTCATCTCAGACGAACGACGTTTTGCTTTCAGTCAGCAATAAATTATCCAGATTAGATGCTAGAATCTCACTTGTAGAAGTCGTCCATAAATAATTCCGCTCTAAAAGCGCCCTATGAAAGCCGACACTGTAAAAAAATAAAAGAAAAGAAAAAAAAAAGTTCGGTATAATTTACGGAAAAATGCTGGCAGCTGTGTTTGCCAAAACCTCAACAACAAAGAATAAACGGTGACAATGTATAAGACTGTGCTTTTTTGGCAGCCATGAATTTCATAGGTGAAACGTATTGTTTGTTTATGGTAAATTTCATTGTGAACCTGTTTACAGTAATATGCTTTAGAAATAGCAGCTGTAGTAAAGGTGATAGGCAGGAGGTAAGGCATGATGCCGGGACGAGAGAGTTGCAGACGGAGAACGTTTATTGATAATCAGAAACACGCATTAGTTAAGGAACTCAGCACAAGGACAGACACAGCCACGGGAACAAAGACAGACTGACTGCTCTGTGGCACACGCAAGCTGACCCCTCCCCCTTCTCCACCTCCAAGCAAGAGTCCTCAGATGCCTCCGAGGGGGAGGCCTAGACCTGGGGGTGATGCACACCTCTGGAGAGGTGCTTACTGGTACTGGAGGTGCACACGCTGGCGACCCCCTTGTCCTCTGTCTCCATCTTGGAGATGGAGGTGGTGGAAGGCTCCTCCTTCTCCTGGTCCGATGGAGGGGGGAGGCTACCCACTCTCCATACTGCCCTCCTCCAAGTGCTCCTCCTAGAGTTCACCAGGACTAGTGGTGGTCCTCCTCAGAGTACCCCTCATTCTTTGTAGAGGTTGTACTGCTCCTGGTCTGACTGTTGGTTCTGCTCTGACTCTAGAGGTGAAGTTCACCTACTGGGTGGTGACCCCCCCCACGACCAGGACGGGAGCCTCTGGAAGGACCACCCTGCTCTCCTGGTTCTTTTCGCTGGAGGTGGAGAGGGGATCCAAACTGAAGGCACAGGCAGGAGCTGGGGTGCCCCAGGGAGAGTGGTTGTACAGAGCAAGACAACCCCTCACTAGCTGGCTAACCTTCACTCTGGCCACCACCCCAGAGAAGTCGTGATAGACACTAGCCAGCTAGTTCTCCCCCCCTTGTAGGTGGAGTCACTCCTCTCTCCCAAGTTGTCGGCAAACTTGGGGAAGAATCTCAAGTCCCTTCCCCCTGAGGCGTTGGCTCTTACAGCGGGCGACGCTGCTTCCCCTTTCTACTTGGTTTTACTTTTGGCTTCCTTTGGCTCGTCTTTCTGTAATGTGCGAGGCAAGGCAGGATGCCAGGAGGAGAGCGTTGCAGACACAGAACACAAAGACGAGCAACGACATGACACAGATGCAAACTTAAATACACAGACGCTAACAAGATACAAGTGCAACAGATAACGATAACAAGACAAGAGGCAGGTGTAACAATATACGGGCACACACAGACAAACTCACATTCATACCACAAGCAAGACAGCCCAAGGGAAGAGTCGCAGGCAGAACGTGACACTATGACATTTTATAGTATTTCATTTCAAAGTTCAAATTTACATTAAATTACAGGCAGCTGAGGCTGCCAGAACATCACTGTAAAAAATAAGGCACGACACTTAATGCTTTACAGGTTGGCACAGATTTTACAATCAACAACATGTTTATGGTAAGTCACAAAGAAAATGAATAAATCAAGTGTAAATCAAGAACTTTAAGAATCTTTAAGAACATTATACACTTTAAGAATGCAGAGTTGAGACCTTGTAATATCGCTTGAGTCCAAACGTGAAGGCTAACCCATGGTGGAATGAATGCATGTCATGAAAAAACTACCCACTGCCTTGGCTGATTAAAGGTAACAAGTCACCGAGGCCAAACGTGACTGAAGAGGGCACACAGGGAAAGAGTCTCACACGGGAACTTAGAAGGCGTATTGTCACCCGCTCTGCTTACGATAAGTCAGGCATTCTCTGCGGATGGACATGATCCTCTCTGCAGCCAGAAAGCAGAAACAAAGCAAAAGCTACAGAAAACTACTCAGAGAAACTCTCAGAGTTCTGTTGTTAAACTGAGCTCAAATTAACTCTGCACAGAAGAAACCAGCAGTTTGAAAGTTTTGCTGGTCACTTTTAGACTATAATGACAAAAGGTAGAAAGAGACAAATTCCAGCGTTAAGGCATCTTTTGTTCCCTCTCTATTAGCTTGCAGCCTAAATACACATATGTCTCCACTCAAGCAATCAGGCAATCACATTTACTATAACAATGACCAGTAACCAGGCCAATACATGATTGTGCTAAAAAAAAAGACCTGCAATTGATGAAATACATGTGAATGGAAAGGTAAGCTACCAGAGGGCAGTGTTGTGGGAAACATATATTGATTGCTTGAGTGGAGGCATCTGTATATTTATGTTGCGCTTCAACAGGGGTGAAATGCATAAGTTTCAACCTGGAGTCCTGATACTCTGTGAAGACTCATAAGTTGTTGTCAATTTAATATTAATCATAACTTTTTATATAGCACTTGGACTTGGAAAGTGCTCACAACAAACATAAAAAAACTAACCAATACAAAAAATGAAAGAAAAAGTGGTGAACAAAGAGTAGTGTAAGAGAAGTGATGAGGGAGTGAGGGAGTGAGGGTTGAGGAGTGAGGGGTTGAGGAGTGAGGGGTGAGGGGTTGAGGAGTGAGGAGTGAGGGGTGAGGGTTGAGGAGTGAGGGGTGAGGGTTGAGGGGTGAGGGGTGAGGGGTGAGGAGTGAGGGGTGAGGGTTGAGGAGTGAGGGGTGAGGGTTGAGGGTTGAGGGTTGAGGAGTGAGGGGTGAGGGTGAGGGGTGAGGAGTGAGGGGTGAGGGTTGAGGGGTGAGGGTTGAGGAGTGAGGGTTGAGGGGTGAGGAGTGAGGGGTGAGGGTTGAGGAGTGAGGGGTGAGGGTTGAGGGGTGAGGGGTGAGGGGTGAGGAGTGAGGGGTGAGGGTTGAGGAGTGAGGGGTGAGGGTTGAGGGTTGAGGGTTGAGGAGTGAGGGGTGAGGAGTGAGGGGTGAGGAGTGAGGGGTGAGCGTTGAGGGGTGAGGGTTGAGGAGTGAGGGTTGAGGGGTGAGGAGTGAGGGTTGAGGAGTGAGGGGTGAGGGGTGAGGGTTGAGGGTTGAGGGTTGAGGGTTGAGGAGTGAGGGGTTGAGGAGTGAGGGGTGAGGAGTGAGGAGTGAGGAGTGAGGGGTGAGGGTTGAGGGTTGAGGAGTGAGGAGTGAGGGGTGAGGAGTGAGGGTTGAGGGGTGAGGGGTGAGGAGTGAGGGTTGAGGAGTGAGGGTTGAGGGGTGAGGGGTGAGGAGTGAGGGTTGAGGAGTGAGGGTTGAGGAGTGAGGGGTGAGGGGTGAGGGTTGAGGGTTGAGGGTTGAGGGTTGAGGAGTGAGGGGTTGAGGAGTGAGGGGTGAGGAGTGAGGAGTGAGGAGTGAGGGGTGAGGGTTGAGGGTTGAGGGTTGAGGAGTGAGGAGTGAGGGGTGAGGAGTGAGGAGTGAGGAGTGAGGGGTGAGGGGTGAGGGGTGAGGGGTGAGGGGTGAGGGGTTTTATAGTGTTTATCATCCATGATGACTTCAAACATTACAGCAGAAGCAGCAGGATGAACTTGTCAGTCTCTGGTGTTGAACGGCGCAGCTCACCAATGACAGCAGGACCTGTGGGTCTTAAATAGTGACCTGCTGAACGAGGCGTTGAACGGCGCAGCTCACCAATGACAGCAGGACCTGTGGGTCTTAAATAGTGACCTGCTGAACGAGGCGTTGAACGGCGCAGCTCACCAATGACAGCAGGACCTGTGGGTCTTAAATAGTGACCTGCTGAACGAGGCGTTGAACGGCGCAGCTCACCAATGACAGCAGGACCTGTGGGTCTTAAATAGTGACCTGCTGAACGAGGCGTTGAACGGCGCAGCTCACCAATGACAGCAGGACCTGTGGGTCTTAAATAGTGACCTGCTGAACGAGGCGTTGAACGGCGCAGCTCACCAATGACAGCAGGACCTGTGGGTCTTAAATAGTGACCTGCTGAACGAGGCGTTGAACGGCGCAGCTCACCAATGATAGCAGGACCTGTGGGTCTTAAATAGTGACCTGCTGAACGAGGCGTTGAACGGCGCAGCTCACCAATGATAGCAGGACCTGTGGGTCTTAAATAGTGACCTGCTGAACGAGGCGTTGAATGACTCGGTGACGCGGCTGCTTGCGCACAACCGACCCACAATCTGGGCTTGTGAGCTCACAGCCAAGAGAGGCCAAATGTGAGGTGGACTTAGAGGGTGATGTGCGTGATGAGCCCTGAACCTACAGGCCTGCCATCTAGCGCATGCTAGACAGGGAGAAGACAGAAGAATGCACTGGATCCCCAGAGTCTTAGCAAAGCTCTGACCCATCACGTTTCCAGCCTAGCTGGAGTCCCGCTACAGCTGAAACAAAGAGAACGACCCCCGTGTGTGACTGTAGCTGAAATTCGGCACAGAGATTTAGCCTAGAGTTAGTGCGTGGAAGTGGGCGTGTCCCTCATAGGCTGGGACCGGCGCACCATGACAAATAGGTTAAAACATTCATAGAGAAGTCAAGCTATAAATAAGATTGCAGGACCCACTTAAAACAGTTAATAGATTTAGCAGATGAAGGAAACTGAGGGACTTCCCTTAATTTTTTTGAGCCATGTACATTTCTCAACACATCAAGTTCTCACTTAAGGCCCTGACACTCTTCCTTCTGCTTAACTCATTTTTGTAGCAAAATTGTCATTTATGCCTAGAGATGGACGGACCTTTGTAGTTGCTTGAGGAGTATTTCTGTATGCCAACAGAAATGTGTCGAGCTCAGGCTGAGAGAGCCATTGCCTCGAGATGGATGCAGAGCTTGTTTCATTGTCTGAACGAGTCTTTCAGCAAGGCAGTAGGTTGCTGTGTGGTACGGTGCGTTTAAACGCAAACACACTCTGTGGATTATTACCCTCAGCTTTGCTCAGGGTCCTTGATGCAAGAGCAATAGGTCTTTCTTCCCCAGAAGGTAAGAGGTGAGACACTACAGCCCAAACCCCACATAGGGCATATAGGGCTTGTGACTGTGCTGAGGCAGCTCTCTCCCTGCTAAAGGCTGTCTGACATCTACTGGTCCATTCACCACTGTTTTGATTTAACTAGCAACTCATGCAATGTATGCAGAGTGTCGGCTATGTTAGGCACGAACCATGAATACTACAGTTTGTAAGACTCAGACAGACCTCACCTGCCTCCCATTTCCACACACCCCTGATTCTCAGACTGCCACACCCAGATCTGCTCCCATCCCCAAAACACACTGGCGCAATCAATCAAGATCACCTGAGTTCTAACCAGCCCCACCTGTTCCTTGTTTTCCCCCAGTTCACCCGCCTGTAATCTTCCCCTTCCTCTTTGCAAAGTATTGCCAATGTGCTGACATGCGCTTCCCTTGCAGATCTCCTCCACAGCTTAACCCTCACACACCTCCTGGACTTACCCTTCCTGTTTTGGCCCTGGATCAGAGCAACCTGGAGAAAAGCCCCACGCTCTGGGCAGTTGCATACAGCACATTAGTAGCCTGTTTATCTTCAAAACAAACCCTATTGTAATAAGACCCATTTTTGTCTTTCTATCTTTCAGTTGTTGATGTTGTTGTTGTTGTTCTTCTTCTTCTTCTTATTATTATTATTATTATTAATGTATAGATTTACTTTGTAAGAATATATATATACTTAGATATTGATCAGTTTATTTACTAGATTTCAACCATTGATGATTTTGTTTGTTTTGCGTTTTTGTTCTTTCTTCCCTGTATTGATACTTTGAACAGCCTCACTGACCTGTTAAGCTACCCATTAAAATGAAGTAGTTGTGTCTCAATATGAAGAAATGTAAATGCAAAAATGCAACATGTTGATTCATTTTCTTGGTTTTGTGTATTGATAAAAGAATTTCGTCATTTCACATTTCACTTGCTTTTTCATCCTTGGTCTAATCTTAAAAAAGTAACATGTAAAGAACGCAGAGCTCCTAGACCTGAGGCGTCATGGCACTTAGCTCACACCTGCACCTTTTTTAAACAGCATGTGTTTTGCAGTGTTTACTGTGGTTTGACACCTTACTGAGATTGACAATCCATCAAAGTGTGGACAACAATTTAAACACAACCTTTTTATTTGGTTAGCTAAGGTTTATTTTGCTTTAGCTTTCCTAAATGGCACGACCAGATCTGATAGTATACATGCCTGCAAGCATAGAAAACCTCAAGCTTGTGCCTATTCACTGACATCTCTTCCTGTAAATAAAATAACTTTGTTTGTTTGTGTGTGTGTGCTTGTGGGTATTCTTCAAATGACAACAATATCAGATCAATTTGCACTTATTTATGGTTTTATTTCATATTTTAAGCTTATGCATTTCCAAAAACATGAACAATCCCTTTAAAATGGCATTAAACCTGTAAAAAAAATTTAAGTTTTTAACTGTTTAACTGTTTTTTTCTGAGTTATGCCTTAAAATCAAACATAAGAATGCAGTAAGACAGTGTACATCCATGACCCCACTGTGCAGAAGTCTGAAATACACATTCCTTTTACGCTGGGATGCCCCTGGTCATTGCTGCAGTCTGCTGTCTCCTTTGTAAGTCCCCTTTTAAACACCGCATCTTCACTGATCCTCAGTATCCTTGGTAATGATGAGACTACACATCACGGCAACTGCATCTCCCATACACGAGACTGTTATTGTTAAGCAGGATACTCTATCCAGGAAGAGAGGAAATGCAGGTTAAAAAATACTGTGCTATTTGTCCCTCATTAAGTATTATGTGTCACCGCTGAATGTGTGCAACCACATGACACCACTGTTCCTTTGCCTGTGACCTCATGCTTGGCAGCGTTGGTTTCCTCTGGCGTTGCATCACAGTCTGAAGCTCAGCTGAATAGGATCAGGCACAGAGAAGTCGAGGAGCATTATTCCCTGGTCATTCTGGGTAGGAGGCTTCATAGCGTCTCCTGTTCTCTGTAGATGAGTGATGGGGAGGTCTGCTCTCCTGCTTGGTCTTGCACCCCTTGCCCAGTGAGGTGATCTTTGGACTGACTGCTAAGGTTGTCCAGTACATCCACAGGGAGTGACACGGTGGATTGTGAAGGGTGTGCGGGTCACTGATGGGTCTACTGAAGGGAATATCACTGTGTTGGATGGAGGACTGTGAGCTCTTCAATGAGTGCTGTGCTGTAATGTTTATATACACTATAATATAATCAGGTGATCAAAAAAGCATTTATATTTCAAAATAAGATTATAATTTTGTTCACTAACTTCTCTTTTTTAAAGAGTTTTATGGAATGGTGTTTACTTTATGTTCAAGTAGAATTAAAGAAATTAAGAAAATGCTAATTAAACAAATCTTAAAACTAGGGGTTTCTTAGGTTTCTGTGTGAATATGCTAGTGTGCGAGTATGTGTTCTATTGACTGCATTTACTGCATTTACATTGCATGAATATTCCCAGATTCCCAGACACCCTCACCAAGTGCTCATGTACAGACTTTCACATTATCATTTCACAGTCCATAGAGCACATTTGTATCCATAGTTGATGGACCTGCACTTTTTGGCCATTATCAGAATGTTGCTTTTTAAATCAACCCGTGGTAATGTGGTAAAAATACAAATATTTAAATGGAAATGATGGAAATAGAAGTAGAAATAGAGTGACAAAAGAAGATACCAATTAATAAACTGCATAAATTACACTGTCCCTCACGGATTTCACAGACATAACTAATTGCATATCCTCTGCAAAAGTGTTGGCTTGAATTTTCTTCTACTGCCCCCTTCAGGTAAAAGACTGTTCTTACATTTTCATTTCAAATATCTGACCAAACGCAGGCGTGAATCTTTTCCAGCATTCAGCGTAGCTGTAACTCACACCCAGAGTGTTTATAGGGAGATTTGTCTATGGCACTTCTCAGCCTTTAACAGTATATGCAATATCACGTCAATATATCAAGTCAGACATTACAGTCTCAGGTTTATTACGTCGCTACGGTGTCTACCTCTTTTTTATGTGAAACATTCCTTCGCTTTCACATCTCACTAAAACGAAGTGCTGAAGTGCCATTATACGACCACGTCAAAGTAAAGTAAGGAACCAAGAAGCTCATGGACACAGCTGCTGATTTGGTTAAACTATATTTAACCTACATGTTATTTCCTCGGTCATCTTTAATGGCGAGAGGATAAAGAACAATGGTTTGACTCTTTGGCAGTTCTCCCCCTCCATGCACTCATCCCACAGAAATGTCCATGGAGGGACAGAACAGCCACACCATAATTCCAGCATGATTCATTTTAAGAGCAGCCATTTAAATGGCTTTTTTGGATAAATATTTGAGTGTGCCTGTTCGTTCAGATCGCTCTTGTTTCCTAAAAACCTCAAAATGATACTGATGACTGATTTGTGCTCCAAGAGAGCTGCACTGCTTCACAGGCCGGTCAGAAATACAGCAATACCAGTTCCAAATCAAACCAGTCCGTATACCAAGTGTGTCTTGTGTGTCTTGCTGCATAGAATAACATATAATTATGACATCTTTCCGGTTGAGAAAGAGAATTTCCTGATCAGACAACTTGGTGAAAGAAAAACAACAGGATTCAACTCTGAGCTTCCAGTTTGATCTTTTTTTGTTTAATTCTGACTTTAATTTAGTCCCCAGCCAAAATCGTGCAATGGAACATTTGAGTGTAGCTATGCAATTAAGTATGCCTTGTGGCAACTCAAATCCATGTAGCATGCTATTGCTCATGCGTGTAGCATAAAGTGTTTGGTGTAGCTTAGTTCCACCTCTTGCCTGTGTTAGTAATGTCGAACGTATTACTGCTTGGGTTGTACTATTAAGTCTTATGATGCTTATTAGTGAAAGCTGAGTAAACACTTGTTGGAGCTTAATATATTTATTCTATAGTTATTTTATTAGGAGAGAACAGGATATGCCAGTGGGTAAGCTGACCCACCACTTATATCTGGGCGAAATACAATTTTTGTCATGTGGCCCTAAATTTAGTTTGCATTCTCCATTTCCATCTCTCTGTGGAAGAACTATGTGAATGAAGTGGAAAGCATAATTTTTTCCTTGTCAAAGGTTGTTTTTTTCTCATATCTGATATAATCATATCTCACATCATAGTTTTTGCACTTTAAAATATCAGATATGTTGATGCACTACCATTGTGTACAAACGTTTGATTGGATTAGCAGAAGTGTAGCTGTGGGCTGCTAGACTCTAGTTTCCTATCATGGTGGCTGCTGGGTAAAGTCAGCCACCCCCATGTGGGTAAGTTGGGGGTAAGTTGAACTGGTGCTCCGTCTGACCTCCTCATGAAGTCTGATAGTTGGTGTTTAATTTTGGGTTGCATCCTAACACTGAATGTCTGACACTTCATTACATATTTTATGTGTTGTGTCTGAACTACTGACATGCCACGTAACTCATTACAGAATTAAAATAGAGTCGCCACATCTCTGGGAAGCAACTCTTCATATTTCCCTGCAGCCTACATATGTGGAATGAAAGAAGAAATTCTACTTTTTTTATTATTCTGTCATTTTTGTTGATTGCTGTCATAACCACGTAGGCCTATTTTTATTTTATTTTTTGCTTAATATGGGTTTAATAATATATGATATTATATCAAAGTTTCAATTTGGACCAAAAAAAAAGAACTGTGGCAAAATAATAAAAGTTTCAACACTGCCCTGTCTGTTTCTAAATCCGTGAATTGGCAAAACCATCATCAGCTTTCAGAACTATAGACATATTAGTCATTTTATATTTATTCCATGAACACCAATACAATCGGTTCAATGGGGGGGGGGTTAATTATTAATAACAATATTTGGAATTATACAATAGTTAGCCCTTAGCCTATCAGCTGGTTAAGTTTACTCCTAACACAGGGCAAATTGAGACCACTTTTTCTGAGGAACCCCATACATTGTTACCTATCTGAGTTAGACACAGTGCCAATGTTGCAACCAATGGCGCACGTCCTAAACGTGTGCTGTATCCAGTAGGTTTGTTCCTGTCTCATCTTCCTTTGGTTATAGGTTGACCTAAGTGAAAAAAGCATGTATTCATGCTCAGCTCGTAGCTCACCTGGTGGAGCAGGTACCGTACGATGCTGGTAACCCCAAGCTCACGGGTTTGAGTGCTAAAGCAGTGCACATACTGTGGGGCTAATTAACATCTGTAAGTTAGTCTGAAGAAGTGTGTCTGCCAGATACCTGAACACCATGGCCGCCATTAAGTTGTACAGGTCGACTATATGTTCTAAAATATGTATGTTATAAATTATATTATGATTGAGATTCAGAAAGGGATATTCAAAGTGATATTTGATTATGTAAACACAGTGTGCCATGAAACCAGGAAAACCTACAGACCGTCAAATAATATGGCATTTGTCTTCCAGGGTTTTATGCATTTTGGCATGACGGATTCACTGGCAAAACTTTTCTCCAGCTAGGAAAGTTTCTGGAAACTGGTCTGGCACAAAAAAATTCTATCCCAAAACCCCTCATTATTTCACTCTAAACACAGAAGACATTAAATGAAAAACGATGACGCTCATGTTCAGTGATGCCCTGATCTGTGAGGATAAACACACACCAGACAAACACACCAATAGAAGACAACAAGGAAGTGAGAGGGTGTGTGCAAATATCTACAACCAGCGATATGCAATTAAACTGACATAAGCACAGTTTCCTATGTAGACTAAATTAGACTCATACCAGGGTAGAGAAATACCATACTGCAATATGTTATAATTTTCATATTGCAGAGTTCTTGTTTTACACTAGGTGGTGCTATTTACGTAGTATGTTGAGGTTGTGCCACATGTTAAGTCGGCTGTTGTACTATAAAATGTCTGTGAACAACATTACCTGTTGTCACTGTTAATGTTATCTCAGTCATCATGCTGAAATCAAACCCAAGAAATAAGTAACACATTTACACAAATATATTTTCTATAATGTGTAAATTTGTACAAATATATATGTAACAAAAAATAATGTAACATTTCTGAAATGTGTAAATGCACAACTTAAAATTAGATGGTTTATGATTGAACTTTTTATTAAACAAATCAACACTGATATAATGTGGTGGACTGGCGACCTGCCCATGGTGTACCCTGCCTTCGCCCGGAGATGCTGGGATTGGCTCCAGCCCCCCCGTGACCCCGACTAGCGGGAATTAAGCGGTATGGATGAATGAATGAACACTGATATAAAAATCCAATAACAATCTTCCTTCAAAACATACATGACAAGATAAAAGGGCAAAATGATGACACGCTAAGGAATGCCTAGATCAGAAGAGCTACATGTACAGGCTACAGAATAACACATTCTGCAAACATCCTTATCAACTCTTGGTGTCATCAGACAAACCTTCAAATAGGGTCCTCCAGCACTACCTGAAGTTCATTGATACCTCACACAGGATTGCCTGTTTCAATGATCTTACCATTGGCCTTGGCAATGATGGACATCTTGTCTGGGCTGTTGTGCCAAACTAGCTCACCGCAGACTTCTGGTGGAGTGAAGTGTGGCATAAAATCCAAAGGCTTCCACGTGTGTTGATGCCAACAGGACACCAGCCGGCCCCAGCAGCCCATGCGAAGTTTGGGTAAAAGAGCTTCTATTTGACCAGTATGATGTCATATCTTGGTTTGGGTGTACATAACGGGAGAATGGGAGTTCATGAAACAGAGAGAGAGAGAGAGAGTCTGAGTGAGTGAGTGAGTGTGTGTGTGTGTGTGTGTGTGTGTGTGTCTGTGCACACATGTGTCCTTCTGTCTGTCTTTCTGTGTAGGCAGACCATGTTGCCTTAATTACAGATTGGGTTAAGGGGCCCATTGAGGGACGTGAGAGGAGAAAGAAACATGAGGAAGAGGAAATACTGCAGGGAGGGCCAGCCTCCTCCTGGATGATGATTTACAGGATTCCACACACCGAGGGACTGAAGGGGATGTGAGGTGCAGGCCAGATGGGCGCGGATGAGCTTCTTCCTCCTCCCTCTGTCTCCACTCCCCTGTTCTGACTTATACTGAACTACACCCTTGACCCCGAGGGTGGAGCTCCTGTGGACATTATTTCATTTGTGTTTCATTCGTGACCTGCTCAGACTCTCTGAAGAGCCATACGTCGCGCGCTACAGTTTGATGTGTTTAAGTCAGACAAAGATGAAGTTTTCATGGTTTGAAAACTGCATGAGAGAGTGATGTTCATCACACTTTTGGTCATAACTGCCACAGATTTTTAATTTGTCTTGCTGAGTAACTTCAGAATCTAGATTATTATAAATTAGATATTGTATTGCAGAATGCCTGCTTGACCACACACTCCTGTTTTTTTTATGTTAGCTATAACAGCAAATATTTAAACAAATATGTTGGCTATAGTCCTACCATTGTTTGCTAAAGCTCCAGGTCCAATCAGTATCCCAGCATTCAGTCATAATTCAACTGTGTTGGATGCAGATCTATCAGGAAGTGAATGAAGTTGTCGCCGTCATGCAGTGTGACACCAAGGGAATTTATTTTATTTTATTTTTTTTGCTAGATAAATTTCTTCTTTTTCAGTGAAGTAGTTTCTCATAGGACTTTATAACCTCTGGTAAATTTCCCCTTTTAACAAAACAATCTGGCTATATACATATATGTATACAAAATGCTTCTAAATTTCTAGGAGGAGGAAGCAGCTTATATTAGAAAAAGTAGCTGTTTAAATCATTGCATTCGCTCCATGGGGTTCTAAAGTGAGTACAGATGTGAGTGTTTTGTTAACCTTCCTTCTTTCATTTCTGTTATTGCAACAACTGGTAATGCAGTACAGAGAAAATTAAGTAGTTTTACAATAAAACCTTATTGGGAGGCAAAAATCTTGGCTGAGAATACAGGTGAGCTATGTTGAGCCAAGCGAACAGAAGCAAACAGTTGTGGTTTGCTGTTCTTTTGTTCTTTGGTGCTTATGAAAGTATGATCAGAGGTACAACTGAGATTTATAGCCTGTTTACTTCTAAAGTTAGCTGTGTGCAGACGCTGTATCTTAAAAAGTCAGTGTATGTGTACTTGTGTTCATACACGTGTGTAAATGCACGTGTGTATTTACATAGACAGCACATGGAAGGGGGGAGAGGTTAACAAGCAAAATATAGACTGCTCAAACTGTCACATAGCTAGAGAGAGATAGATAACCCTAACCCTAGACTCGATTCCCTCTAAATTACTCAAAGAGGTTTTACCAGTTGTAATCAAACCTCTTTTAAATATAGTAAACTCATCCATCACAATGGGTCACATGCCCAGATCCTGTAAACTAGCAGTCATTAAACCCCTGATCAAGAAACCAAATCTTGATCCTAATGTACTATCTAGCTACAAACCCATCTCGAACCTATCATTTATATCCAAGATCATAGAAAAAGCTGTGGCCAAACAGTTATGCTTATATCTGCACAGGAACCACATATTTGAAAAATTCCAATCTGGATTTAGGCCCCACCACAGCACTGAAACAGCACTAGTTAAAGTAACAAATGATCTCCTTCTTGCCTCTGATCAAGGTTATGTATCTCTATTAGTGCTTCTCGATCTTAGTGCAGCCTTCGACACAATAGATCACAAGATCCTGCTAGAAAGGTTAGAAAACTGGGTTGGAATCTCGGTACAGCCCTTTCATGGTTTAATTCTTACTTAACCAATCGCTATCAGTTTGTAGAGCTCGATAATATTCCCTCCAAACACTCAGAAGTGAAATATGGAGTCCCGCAAGGCTCCATCCTAGGACCACTATTATTTACATTATATATGTTACCATTAGGAATAGTTATAAATAAACATGGTGTCAACTTTCACTGCTATGCAGATGACACCCAACTTTATATATCAGCCAAACCTGATGACAAATCCAGATTAGGAAAAATTGAGGCCTGCGTAAGTGATATTAAATGTTGGATGTCGCTAAACTTCCTCCACCTTAATGGTGACAAAACAGAGGTTCTCCTTCTGGGCCCAAAGGCCACAAGACAGAAAATACCAGATCTAATGTTAAATCTTGCAGATTACCCCATTACTCCTGGCTCGGTAGCCAAAAATCTCGGCGTCTTATTCGACTCTGACCTATCATTTGATAAATACATAGATAATACTACCAGGATAGCTTTTCTACATCTCCGTAACATTGCCAAGTTAAGAAATGCATTATCCCAGCATGATGCAGAAAAACTAGTACACGCCTTTGTTAGCTCCAGATTAGATTATTGTAACTCGTTACTGTCAGGATGTTCAAATAGGAATATAAATAAACTTCAAGTAGTTCAAAATGCCGCAGCCAGAGTTCTAACTAGAACTAGGAAATTTGAACATATCAGCCCAGTCTTATCGGCCCTGCACTGGCTCCCAGTAAAATTCCGTATTGATTTTAAAATGATTCTATTGACTTATAAAGCACTGCATGGACTTGCTCCTGACTACCTCCAAGAGCTTATCTCTTATTATGAACCCCCGCGACCACTACGATCCCAAGGTGCTGGCCTCTTATTAGTTCCATCAATTAATAAGGTAACAGCAGGGGAAGAGCCTTTTCTTATAAGGCCCCCAACTATGGAATAGTCTTCCAGAATGTGTCCGGGACTCTGGCACAGTCTCAATCTTTAAGTCTAGGTTGAAAACTTACTTGTTTGATCTAGCATTTGGTAATTAATGTGCCCCTTTAGATAAGGTAACAGATCCAGGGGTTCATGGGTAAAGGGTTTTTATGGCAAACTGGGGCGCTGGTGCTGTCATCCTATCACTGCACGCGGTCACTCAAGTTTGTCGACGGTGTAGTGGATGGATGCCAGTGTCTCAGGATGCTCCCAAGTCTGTTACCTTCTGGTTCTGCCCTTTAGCTAGGCTGTAATAATTTAATTGCCGGAGTCGCTGCCACACTCCAGAAATGCTTACATTTACTTTGTCTAACATATTCCATATAGAACTAATTGTCCCTCTTCTTCCCAATGGCTGCCCGAGAAATACCGGGACAAGGAGAGACGAGCCTTTCCGTTACCCACCCCATACAAGCATCTAGGAGATGGTCTGGCTTGCCAGTGGATGTGCCGATGCCGTGATTGGATGTGCCATTATCGCAAGAGGACGTGCTGATGCCAACTCCCACCTGAGGCTCATCTACTCTGAAGGGACTGTGACTACTCGGCTTGGAATTAGAATCATAACTACAGGACTATATCTGGACTATACCTGAACTGTGAATGTGGACATTGCTAGCGGGCCGCCCAATGGAGGATGGGTTCCCTTTTGAGTCTTGGTCCTCCCAAGGTTTCT
The DNA here is from genome assembly GCA_020368025.1 of Brachyhypopomus occidentalis. Classification (NCBI taxonomy): domain Eukaryota; kingdom Metazoa; phylum Chordata; class Actinopteri; order Gymnotiformes; family Hypopomidae; genus Brachyhypopomus; species Brachyhypopomus occidentalis. The sequence continues at coordinate 3,099,738 of JAGXOD010000072.1, forward strand.
TCCTAAATTCCTGCCATCTTAGGGAGTTTTTCCTTGCCACTGTCGCCTTTGGCTTGCTCATTAGGGATCTGGACCCACGCAATTTGTAAAGCTGCTTTGTGACAACATGTGTTGTAAAAAGCGCTATATAAATAAAATTGAATTGAATTGAATAGATCGATATTTATATATATATATCGAGAGAGAGAGAGAGAGAGAGAGAGAGAGAGAGAGAATATTAGCATTACATTTGTGGTTTGCCTTCTTTTCTGATTTTTCCTCTTGATTAATCAACGCATATAAGAAGTTAGCCCTGCTCAAACAGCGTAGTGATGCGTTACGGCCCATTTGTAAAGAAAATGGTGGATTCGGAGCAATTAAGCTGTGGCTTTTGTGTAAAAAGCTGATATATTTACAAGCCTCAGCAGCAGTACGTGAGGTTGGCGCAGGCTGCACGCAATGTTTACACTTAATTCTAAATAGGATTAGTGCTTAGAGCGCAAAAATAGGAAATGATGACGTGATTACAGAACACCATGTGCTGAATGTTTTGGGGGAGAAGGCAGGCGATCATTAGCTGACTGACTGAACCGCTCGGCTTGTTCTAGCATGCTGTTTTAACAGGGCTTGATTGGAAAAACCCCAACAGGTAAATACTGTGAGCTAAATGAGGACAGCGTTGTATCTCTTTAGCTGAGATGCTACACTGGTAGCCTATCACTGGAGACGCATAATTAGTGGGTTTTCTGATGGTCTGTTAGTGCGTTCTGAAGATATTAAGTTCATTCCAAGCTATATTCAGATTCCACTTAGATTACATTTTGTATGTCAAACAGTTCTGACAGATTCTGCTCTCATCAAAAAGTTTTTTGGCTCAAATGAATCCTAACATGAAATCTCAAGACATCCCAGGGCAACCAAAGGTTTACATTGTGCACTGAGTTCTTTGTACCTGTGCCAGTAGAGGGCGTGGAACTCCTACTTACCATTGTCTTAAAACTGTGCTGTTTCATCAATGTAACACCCAGAGTGTGCAGTGTTTAATCACATCAAATATCTGAGTGTTTTAATATTCATAACATTTAATATTCATATTAAATGCTTATTAAATTATCTTTTCAACTTCAGTCCAAATTCAGATTTCTGTCTAGCAGAAACTCAGGCCAGGAGAGAAGAATAAAGCCAACCTTGCAGGTCCACGAGCCTCGGTATGTATCTTATGTAAGTCTTGGCTGCCATAGCCACAGCTCTGTTTCAGTAATGAACACCAGTGATCAGAATGTATTAACTGTGGATGTTGATTGATACCCTGGCCGCAGAATCACAGAGGATAAATAACTTTGTGATTGTGAATTATGAATGTTGGTTCGAATCACACATATTATTGAAAATCATTAGCTTCAGATCTACGACAGAAAGACCAAAGGGCAGAAAATTCCTGTTCCACTAAGGAACTCGGCCAGCACATGAAGAACTAAGTGAAGAAAGAAGCCATTATATCATACCATGTCTGCTTCACGTTTTGGAATAATTAGTAGTATTAAACAAACGTGACATAGAGTACGTAGAGGAACAGCTGCTGACATGTGCCAGGAGACACGTCTTCATCCATACTGGGTCTTAACACCAGAGTGTCCCAAAGCAGGACAGGACAACAGAGTATCAGACCAGTGATGCTTCCAGCAGTTTACACATATCAACCAAAACACACACAAAAAGTATATAAATATAATATATAAATATACAAACAAGTATATAAATATATGAGTATATACAAAAAAAAAACACTTAAGTGAATAGGTACACGCACAAGTCTGTGTTTAATCACTGATATAACATTTAGTTCTTTGATTTGAAGAATAAACATGAAATGTTCAATAAATGGTCTCAAAGATTTATAAATAGGATTAAGGAATGTTTAGATTAATATTCAAATTATTTCATTAAAACGATTACATTATTTTTGGCACAGTTGAAAGGACCAAAAATATTAGGAATACATATTGTTCTGAACTTATGCTGGAAAATTATGAAATGATGGTTATCAAATCAAATATAGTACTTTAGAGACAGCTATGACAATAGAGATCTGATATTTAAATCTGCATTTTCAGAAAACCCTGATTGTATCATAAACATTGTGTATTTAATTTTCCCTAAGTTGAACACACATTTGAACTCACTTTTCACTGTACACAGTGAATTTCAGAATCAGATCATGTTCAGCATGTCTTACATAAAATGCTCACATGTAAATTAAGTGGTATGAAATATAATGCAGTAGACAAAAAAAACACACAAAAGTGCAAAGACAACTTTACGATTTTGATATTATATTCAGAATTATTTTGACAAACATATAAACAATGAAGGTGAGGACGTAACATGTGTTAGTTCTAAAAATCAATCAAAATGTGGACCATTCTGATTAACTGGGAGAATGTGTAATATTTTGTTTAGTTACAAACACAAGCACCATAGGGCTCTTCCCTGCTTAAATATTATCAGCAGGTTTGTGGAAGCCAGACCTTACACCGTCTTCACTCTCACATCAGCTCAGGCACTAAGCGAAAAGAACTGCACAGCTGTCTGTGTTCATTTCATCCATGAGGCGTGAGGCACATATTTAAACAACATTTTTTTAAGATTTGGTTTTAAAATGTGCTTCAATAAAGGAATCTAGAAAATAGGGTTTATTACTATGTACGTATGCTTTGCTACTTTATTCTGTAACAGAATTTGGGAGTTATGAATAAAAAATGAGAAGGAAATATTGCATGAATGTATAAAATATTAAGAGACTTAATCTTAAATTAGGAAATAATTATGGGGAAAGGAGTACAATTCATCACTATGAAGCTTCAGCAGTGAGTGTGAAGATGATTCACTGAAATGGTGATTTTACAATCGGTTGTTTTCCGCAATGCCCTTGTGTCTGGTTAACACACAAGATTGACACCATCGGATTGGAGGCAGTGTTGCTTCAGCAATGTTTAAAATTCAGCGAAATTCAACATACATTGTTTCTCTGATGAACCCTGCCTTTAGAAATACAATGAGCCAGGTCTTCAACTGTGTACAAACACATACACACACACACACACAAAACAATGCACACACACACTCACACAAATGCACACGGACTTGGCCACAAGGTCAAAAGGACTCACCTGCAGAATATCCCTTCTCCGCGGGGACCCGTCAAATTAGCGGTTGGCTATTACAGCGGCTTAGGTCTCAGACTGCTGGGGAAAGAGGGAGAGGGAGCAGGAAGAAGAAAGAAAGGAATGATAGAGTCATATAGCCGCCCAGAGGCCATGAGACACTGGCATGGCCCAGTAAATGAAGCGTAAACCGCGTCCACGTGAGCATTAATTCGCACCCAGTGGCTCCGCTCGCACAGATTACTTTACATAGCCACTAATTAGCATAATTTGTTAAACAAACACTGTATTTGCTTTTTTGGAGATGAATATAGGACCGGCGCTCAGAGCTACTCCTCCAAACTGAGCAGCAATGACACCCACATCAGACTTTGGTGCTCTGCTAAAGTGATTTCTCTTAAAATGAATCTCATTTCCTTTCTCCCTTCACTTCCAGGAGTCTGGCTGGTCGCAGCATGCATAGATTCCACAGCGCGGTCAATGATACATTATGGTTAGCTTGGTCTGTATGGTCAATAAGACAGCATGGATGGTTGATTTTAAGAAAGTTCAGAAAGTTTTTTTGTGTTTTATATCTCATCATTATCTTTAGCAAGACCAGTGGCCTTCTGCATAGAAAAACATGGCTCTAATAAACACACCACATTGAGCATTAGGATTATATCTTAGGCATAAGGAGGGGAAAGAAATGTTATTTATTATACAAAACACAAATTGGGCACAAACAAGTCTTTAAAAAACTTTGCAGTGTTCAGAAATGAGTTAAAATATCTAAAATGTTATTAACATATATTTATTAGCAAGCTCAGATACCATATAAAAAGGTAACCAAACATTTATCCTATTTAAAACATTGTTTGAAATTCCAGTTCATTTGTTAGCAGTGCTTTCTTCATCAGTTTCCACCCACAATTAAAACGAGGATCCTCCTGATTCTTTCAGAGTTCATTATTAAAGACGTTAGTGACGTTCCTTATGGTTGAATATCCCATAAAGTTAAATAAAACTGAAACAACCTGAACACATGAACCACTAACCCACCCTATAACATTCATTTTGTAATTGTAAATGTACAATATTTAATAAAATAATAATATAAAAAATCAAGAAAACTTCAGGAAAAATACTTTTGTTTATGAATGACCCTCTGTTACTGGTCTGTACTGTAGTTCTTTTTCAAATGCTCAACATTTGGTGACACTAGACGAAGCTCTTTTATGTTTCAGTAAGAGATCTGGGTGAAAAATACATCATCGTCCATCCATGAACGTGAGTCAACATGAGTTTTAATAGCTTGTATCTACAGGAACCCATTTCTGAACAGTCAGCGAGTCCTAGAACTCCAATTCCAGATTTAATGTGGTGTATCGCAGTCTTGAAGAATGCAGACAGCAAGAGATAGTTGTGGTGTCACCGATATTGTAAATAAAGAAGCAGATGATGATGATGATGATCCTCCTCCTCCTCCTCATCATCCTCAAAATCATAAAGTAGATTATGAATTAAGGTGGCAACTATTACAAAATGCAAGGTAATGCAGTGGCTGTAGGTGAGCCAGTGTAGGTGAGCATACAGACATTCCTAAACTCAAATGCAGAAGCGAAGCAAGCTGCAGTCTGCTGTCCGCCACTGCACATCCAAACCCCGCGTGCTGACGCAACTCGGTTCTTAGGGGCTGTGTCGGTGGGGTCAGATAGCTGAGGTCCAAAATAAATTGCCCACTTTTCCCTGAGGCCAGACCTGCTTGGCAAGCCTCAGATTTATTGTCCCTCGCTCTTTGGAGGAAGATCGTAAGCATGTGGTCAGTAGCGAGGAGCTAGTGACCCAGCCTCCCTCTCACGTTACGCCCTATATATAACATCCACCCCTCCACCTCCTCCCACCCTCCCCTCTCTCCCATTTCTCTCTCTCTCTCTCTCTTCCTCTCTCCTTTCCCACTTCTCTAGAAGTACCCATTCCCAACGCTCAGGCCCAGGATAGCTCTCTCCCACTCCCTCTCTCTCTCTCTGTCTTTTGCTTCGTCTTCCTCCCTCCCTCTCTCCTGTCTGTCACCCGAGCAGCTTCCAGTGGGGCTGTGTGTGTTTACCCTTACTCGGCCTGGCAACGGGGCCGCATGCTTAGGATTACCGGAGGCCCTGCCTTTCATCGCCGCCCGCTCCCTCTTCCTTCTGCTGCCGACTCCTGGACTACGGGCGCCCTGTGTACAAGGCGAGAAGAACCGTGAAGGAGCGCCTTCATTTTACAGGCTATTTTTTTTTTTTTTTTTTTATCACTCCCACTACCCCACGCTTCTCATCCAGCTCCTGTCTGGAGCAGGCCCCATCTAATTCTTCTCGCAGTTGTTTTATTCTCTCTCTCCCTCTCTCCCTCTCCCTCTCTCTGTCTTTTGCGCGAGCGTTTGGAGGGGAGTACTTCAGCGTGGATTTGTGTGGACTGAAGTGAGATGGATCACTCTCTCTTTGGCTGCCTGCGGAGTCCGCATGCCTCGGGGCAGGCTCTGCACCCGGCCCTCGCCCAGTCCTCCCTGGCCTTGCACGGGCGCTCCGACCACGTCTCCTACCCCGACCTGCCGGGGCCCTCGCCACCCTGCGCTTACCCAGGAGAGGAGGACGGCTTTGCAGGTCCCCACGCTCGGGGCCACCCTGCTCAGCAGCTATCCCATCACCCTCAGCACCAGCCATCCTGGCACATCCAGCAGATGACCTCGCCTGGCGCCGCTCGCCACGGCATCTGCCTCCCGCACCCGGACGCCCCTGCACCAGAACTGTGCGGCTCTGGAGCGCCAGGTAGCCACGGTCTGTGCACGGCAAATCACGGCCTGGGCAACGGTGACCCTGCGGGTGTGTCTGGGGACTTTGGTCAACACACCATGTCACCTGTTGAACCAGAGAGAAGGAATAGTAAAGGGAAGAGTGATAGCCCGGGTAAGCACTTCATACACTCATACATAAAGTTGTAATATTATACATGTTTTAAGCCAGATCTCAATAGAATTTTTAGGATAAGGTAAATTGATTGCGTACAAAACTACTACATCATTATTAATCCTTTGATGGAAGAAATCTTACTTTCAGAATGTAAATCGCCAAACAAAAGATCTAACGCCACTTATACATTTTTTCATTTCATTTTCTTTAGTTCCAAAGTACCAACAAAAACCAGACAAGTTCTATTTTTAATTAAGGAAAATTTAAATATATTTGTCGCTGTAAATCAAAGTAAAAAAGGTGGGTGGAAACTTTAGTACATAACCAGTAATCATCATTCAGATATTAACATACATCCAAATTTAATCAATCCATTAAATTTTCTTGCATCATTGGTTCTTTACAGACTTTAAAGTGTAATTTTTTATATGATTTTACACCATTTTGTAAGCGTTCATGTCCTACTGTGAACGAACAGAGAGTCTTCTCTAACACATAGGATGGAGTCCCAGCAATCTGGAGGTGTTTATTGTTGTTTTATGCGTGCTGGAGTGTGTTTGTTTGTTCGTTATTCTGTACTAGAACTATGCCTAGACACATTTCCACTAAAGGAGCAGTAGTGACCAGGTTCTGCTTTCTGAGATACGCTGTGTAAAACCTTTAGACAAAACAGTCTTAGTAGCATGATTTATATTATTTTGGTTATATTATAAATATAAAGAGAATTGTACAGCAAGTCTCAACTGGTATTTTATATTAGATTACCTAATATTACCAAATAATTATATTTTAGACTATAATGTTACATACCAAAATATACTCAAAATTCAAACCATTATTTCAGAGCATTTGTGAAGTTTTTTCATTTGTATAATTATTGTATTTATTTGGAAATGTCTCAGCATCATAAAACACACCAACTGCAGACAAATATAGTCACCATTCATAGTGCAATACGTTCACAGCATAACAGTGAAAGGCTGTGTACCTAAGACTCCCTTATATCCGAAAAACATTACTCAGCGGGCCTGTCACTGCAACTCAGTGAAACTAACCCTTATTTGTTAACCACTTGTTACTCTCTGCATTCTAACTTTTACCTACTGTAAAGCACAAATTGGGCCTGATTCTTTTAAGCAAAACAAAAGAATCCTGTCTGTGGCCGGTGGGGTTTTAATGGCTGCTCTGGGGCAGTGCTGGGTGCCTTTCTCATCAGGCCCTATAACTCACTGTGACCTTTTCCTTCAGGTCTTTAATGGCCTACAGGTGAAACTGGTTTTTAAATGCATGCACCGCTCACACCTGTGCTTTGATACCCCAGCACTGCACCCCCCCCCCAAACACACACACACACATGCAGTGCATTTTGAATGTTAAGTGTTGCCGCAGGACACACTGATATAGCTGTCTCATAATGGCTTTACTCAGCATTCGAAAAAAATAATAATATAATTTTGAATGTAGTTATAGTAAAGAACATTATAGCTTTTATAAAGGAGTATGTTAATAGTGAATAATTTAGAGCTCTGGACCTAACGAGGGTACGAGAGTGATCTCTCAGTTTAATTAAATGAATCTGCAACCCAACAATGTCATCAAAGGGGGGAAACAGTGTCCAGAAGTGTCCTGTAGTGTGACAGGGCAGAGCAGTGGAGGGATGGGGGGGATGAGGGGGGGGGGGGATGGGGGGGGTTCTCCAATGTTTCTCTTCATTCTGCTTTTGGTCCCAAATCCACTTTCCCTCCTTAATGCTTATCTGATACTTATCACAGTTAACATTTATTCACCAGCAGGTCATATATTTCAGGAAGCAATGTAGCAGTGTTGTACTGACAGGCAGAGGGGTGTGCAGAAGAATAATACTGAACATAAAACACAGCGTTTGAGATCATAATTTCACGTACAGTGAAGGGACTCTGCTTCCATGTCACTTTATTTTTAGGCATGTTTGAAAAGAGCTCAAATTTGAAAATTGCAATTACACCCCTCAACTTGAGATGTGGAACATGTCTGTTGCGATTTGCCCACTTAGAAAAAATTACAGTGGAGTCTCATTCTTCGTATACTCGTAATCAAGCAACAGAAAGGTCATTGGCTGGCATTTTTTGAATTTTCAGCACATCTATTATTTAAAGATTTGAAAGCTGGCAGCAGAAAATCAAAGCCATGTTTGAGGGAACAGTCCATAAATCAGAATCCAACATTTTAGCGCCTTAAACTGTTATATTCAAAATGTTCCTATGAAGTTCAACCAAAACTAACCCTCAAAAGTGTTTTCGTGAAAGGAATATGAACGCAATTACAGAAGTGAAATCTCTGTCTCGACTTTCTGAGGGGAAAAATCATTTTTGAAACCATATTGTTGTCTTGACCACATTAAAGCAATCTGAAGAAAATTACAACCCACCTAATTTATTGGTGCTGAAAAGCCTGGCACTGGTCATGGAGACATCCACAGCTATTGGGTGCCACGATTCTTTTAATAAATGTCTCTAACAACATGTTTTTTAATAGAATGGTATGTAGTAAAAAGAACTTTACTGCCCAGATATTTTTTTCTTAGGTCTCAGCATCTGTACACATTCAAACATTCAAACGTTCACAGAACATATATATATATATATATATATATATATATATATATATATATATATATATATATATATATATATATATTCAGTCACGTATATTCATTTTGTAAATATATAAATGTACATATCCATATAGATCATGCTGAACGGCATCTATTAATGTTACACTTTTTTAAACATCCCCAATCCCAATATTATTACTGTCATATATAAATATATATAATTAATATTATTATTATTATTACTAAGTACATGTCCAATGTAACTAAATGTAACCAATGTAACTAAATATATGTCAAATAAAATTCAGATTTTACTACAAAAAATAAAACAATCAATGGTTTATGTTTGCAGTATTACAACATTCTTATCATTATCAACATTCATAATTAATCTGCATCATTGTTACAGATAATATCTTACATTCAGTGCGTAAGGGACAGTAAAGAGGAACATGGATCCTGTAGAAATGAGAGTGAGAGCAGGGGAGCTTTGTTGGTTTAGGCCAGACCTGAGAGCACTTCCCCCTGCACCACCCCTGCCCCTCTACTACCCCCCTGCACCACCCCTGGCCTTTCCACTGCCCCCCCTGCACCACCCCTGGCCCCTCCACTGCCTCCCCCTCCACCTCTGCACCATCCCTGGCCCCTCCACTGCCTCCCCCTCCACCACCCCTGGTCCCTCCACTGCCCCCCCTGCACCACCCCTGGCCCCTCCACTGCCTCCCCCTCCACCCCTGCACCACCCCTGGCCCCTCCACTGCCCCCCCCCCTGCACCACCCCTGGCCCCTCCACTGCCTCCCCCTGCACCACCTCTGGCCCCTCCACTGCCTCCCACTGCAAAACCCTGCACCACCCCTGGCCCCTCCACTGCCTCCCCCTGCACCACCCCTGGCCCCCTCCACTGCCCCCCCCCTGCACCACCCCTGGCCCCTCCACTGCCCCCCCCTGCACCACCCCTGGCCCCTCCACTGCCTCTCTACACACATGACCAATATCGGCATAATAAAAGGTGACTGGAAGCCCTAATTGTTTAGCCCTCATTTTATTTCCATTTCGCTATTGGCTTCTGTAGTTTATCACACAATGTTTTTTTCTTTGGGCCCTTTTTCTGAACTTTTTTCATTCGTTCATATTCTATTTTTTCCTGCAGCTGGAAAATGTTCTGTTTTTCATTTCAGATTCCCAAGACGGGAGCTATAAGTCAGACACGAGCAGCAAGCCGAGGAAGGAGCGCACAGCATTCACCAAGGAGCAGATCCGTGAGCTGGAGTCGGAGTTTGCCCACCACAACTATCTGACACGGCTAAGACGTTACGAAATCGCTGTCAACCTTGACCTCACAGAGAGACAAGTATGCTACAGACTGAACCTGTGTTTTGGGTTAAAGTTACTTAGAGACAAAACATAGCTGCTTTTTAAAAAATGTTAAAAGTGCTACAAAGCTAGCTAAAAATCAAAATGAGTTTAAGAAATGTTGAAAATAGCTGAAAAATGTCATGGCATTACATTCAGTTTGTAGCAAACTGAGACAAAGTCACATTCACACCACTGTAAATCCAGGAGCAAAAAGCAGTTTAAATGTTTAATGATTTTTACATTATTTTTGGTAATTTGGTGAGTTATCGGACTAGTAGAAGTGATTCCAACTAACTGGATCTCTGATCAATGATACTGAGTGTAGCTTGTTTGGGTGTGTGGGTGTGTGTGTGTGGGCAATGCTGATGAGTGTGTGTATAGCAAAGTGGGTGGGTCATGTGAGTATGTCATAGCTGAGTAAACCTCTACTCCTTTTATTTTCTCTCACTTATTCGTTTAACCAATATAAACAAACCTTTAAAATCATGCCCACATGTGACACATTTCACACACTATAATTCTGAGTGCTTCAAATAAGACCCTGCTGACAATTGCATTCTAAGTATAACAAATTGAGCCGAGTTCATTGGTCTACTTGAGAGCCTTTCATGCACCCGGCGCATTACCTTCAGATTTCGTAATGCTTTGCAGCATAAATCACACATCAGCTGCAGAACTTGTTTATCCAGAATAGTGTATGAATCCCTAACACCCATCCATGAGTCTGGGACCCTGTAGGATAAACGCAGCTTGAGTGAATTGGCCTAAACAGAGACCCATGGAGCCAGACAACTCAGCCAGGGCTCCAGGCTTCCTGTTCCCGGTTTCCCACCCTCTCCTCACACTGCCTTCCAAAGATTACCATCACAGGTCCAGTAAAGCTGTGTGTGGGGGTTGTTCCTGGGCCCCACCCGTGGGGTTGTTGCGCTCCCTCATGTTACTGAAATGCAGAATATAACCAACAGTGATTGTCAATAGCTGCACAAGTTCGCTTCGCCAAGTGATGTTTGATCTGTAAAGTCAGTTGACAAGGTTCGCAAGACTTTATTACATAAAGGTGTTTACAATTTAGGACAACCTTCGTATTAATCCAGTCATTTACACTGCAGCTCACCCTAAAATACCTGCAGTCTTCCAGCTAAAATAACCAGCCTCTTTCCAAAATAGATCCCTATCTACCCTGGGCAGAGCCCTGTCTCGTGGGGGCGGTTACCATCTCGGGGTCCGGACCCGTTCGGACCGTTTTAGGCAGCAGCTTAATCACCACTGAGGGACACAAATACGGAAGAAGCTGTCGAGTCAGGGAAAGGAGGCAGGGCCTGAGGCCAGTGGGCTGCCTGGAGCCATGCGTCAGCGCATTATTGGCCAGGTGGAAATAGCCTCACCACGCGATGCTAGACCCCCACACCCCACCAGTCAGGTTACCCCACCTCCATTTGCCCAACACTCGAGGGGCGAAACACCCAGAGGGCGAGAGGGATCACAGGGTCCCCCAGCGATCGCGGCTGCACGGAGGGGCGGCGCTCAGCCGGCAGGTGGCCGAGCGGCGCGTGGGAACCCTTGGGGTCCTGTGCGCCGTATGCGGGGGACCGTGTAACGTGAGCGAGTGACGTGAGCCGTACGTGGGGGGCTGTGTAACGTGAGCGAGTGAGAGGGCGAGAGAGTGCTGCATAAACAGAGCTTCGTTACGGAAAGCCTGTAAATCCAGCCTCCGTGTGCAGATATACATGTGCACACAGCAATGCTACGCCGAGTCTCTTATGGAGGTGATGGTGGTTTGAGAGTGGGGAGATGCCATGTGTGCCAAAACAGCTCCTTCTCCTAAGTATCAGAACACGCCTGCTCACACATACACCCACAAAATGGCATAGAGTTACCCTGATGCAGTTCTAGCTAGCAAGCGTTGCTAGGAGACGAGGCTAATCCTGTAAACACTGTGTACAGTTGGCTGCAGTTACTCTGTATCATTAACAACTTTATCATCTAATTAGGCTCCCGCACGATGTGACTTAACTGAATTGTTTTTTAAGTGCCGTTCCGTTTAAGGGAAGTACGAGTTGACCGAGCGAACTGCGACATGGCTTTTGCTTGCTACCTGCAGGTGAAGGTGTGGTTTCAGAACAGGAGGATGAAGTGGAAACGAGTGAAAGGCGGTCAGCAGGGCGCGGCGGCCCGAGAGAAAGAACTGGGCAACGTGAAGAAAGGAACACTCCTGCCCTCCGAGTTCGCTGGCATGGTGGGACGGCACCACCCACTCGGCTCACCTGCCAATGAGGACGACAGCCATGACAGCGACCAGAGCTCTGAGCATGCTCACTTATGACCTTCTGGAAACTTCCATCTGAACCCTACAGCTTTCCTCAGGAATCAACTTTCTTAGTACTTCAGGGCCCTTAGAAGCTATAGGTTTCGCTATAGGTAATGCTATAGGGTCAGTTGTTAGGATTTCTTAGGTTTTGTTCTGTTACACAGATGGTGTGTCAACCGACTGGACAAAATTCAAAATCTCAGCAACATCTTAACGCTGAGATTTTACTAAAAAAAGTGTGGCGCGACTGGGAAACTGGATGGATTCATGGGACTCGGATATGCGTTCAGTTGTAAGCTATAGTCTGAAATTGGGTTTTGTAAATAAATGAAAGAATGTTGAAAACATTCCACATAAGTGCCTTGGAAAGAAATTTTGCACTGTGTAATTATTGCCCTAATTGATTTCTACTGTATGTACTCAGATTTAAATTGTTGCCATTACGCATTAACAACATTCTGGATGCAGTTTTGTGCCTGTTGTAACTAAATTAATATCTATTTACTGTCTGAATGACAGTGGTTAATGCCTGTGCTCATTAAATAGAATTAATGAACCCGCACTAGTATGTTTCGTACTTTAAAGTGAGCTAACATATGCATAATAACTTCATACCAATGTGTAGCAACTTAAAGCACCATTTCCCATTAACATGGGAACACCATGTTACAATATGATGAAATGTCAAACCATCTTACAATAGGCTAAAATGTCAATAAATATACGAAACAGGAGAACTGCATTTTTCGCCATTTCTCATCTGTTCTCTTGAATGTGTAGCTCTCTTCCTCACAGGCATATCTTCCTATATGCTTACCTTTTGAATTAACAGGTATTGGAGCTCTATACGTTCTTGTCATGGCAATGACAATAATAATTTTACTGCAGAATTGCTCAAATCATTTTTTTCTTTCATTTAGAGTACTTTTTCCGTGGAAATATTATTGACTTCAAAGAGAGTAATGCGATGTAAATGCGATGGAAAGACATGTTGAAAAACTAATATTATGGTTTGGCATTTCTATGACTACCATGTGAGTGTGCATCCTAATTTTTAGAGTGGCATTTTGGCGAGTGGTCTAACTTTTGAGACGTCCTCACTCTCTATGAGAGCAGCTGGTGATTCGATACCTCCAGAAGTTTGGACTTATTTGATTTGCGGCTTTGCTGGTCTCCCTGACACACAGGCAAAGCCCAGGCTAAGTGGATTTGTTTTCAGTTGTGGTCAAAGCCAGCCATGCATTTTCCTCCGTGCAAGACGGTTTTGATTAGCTGTCCGATTTAGATGTTTGTATATGATATACTGTGATCAAAGCGAGACACAAAACAAATCCCCTTGAGGAAACAATTCGTGGCTGTAAGAAATGAATGGGAAATATATTTATGACCTCTCAAAGTCAGCCAAGCACCCAGCTGCAGTGATCCTAGCCATGTCTAAACAAAGGCATGATGAATAGGGGCTGGCAGATTTCTTTCTACATAGAGAAATCTATATAAAAAAAATCTTATGTGAATAAACATATATCAAGGAAAACATGACTTAGGTATGAGGAATATGCCACAACTCAAACTCCATCACGAGCACAAATACAAACATGCACCCCACATTTTCAAGGATGTTTTCTACTATGAATTGCTTGTTGCTTTTTGTCAAAGACTTGCATGTGGTTAGGGGCGACAGGCACGCTGAAAGCCAAGCTCATTCTCTTGTGAGATTTCTTTGTAAAAATAATAAAGTTTCTAGTTTTGTTCTCAAGTTGGATATTAATAAAGTCTGTCGTGACAATGAAAAGCAAGGGGAAGCACATTCTCCTTGAACTTCATAATGTTACTGACAAATATTACCCAAGGTGATTATGCTGAAGAAATAAGCTACATGGTTTAGTTTTATTTGTGCTATGGTGCTAAATAATCCGGTTTCTTGCCCTGTTGGATTTGAGCGATTGTCCAGTTGTATACAGCCCTCCTGAGCATTTCCAAGCTCTGAACTATCCAAGTTCAGACAGTCAGTGCCATGCAATAGGAAGATAAACCTGCGGTTGCTCTGGGATACCTCTGGCCCGTGTTACCTTTGATCTTGGATGAACCCTCCACTTTGACCCCGCTGGGAACCGCTTTCCTTTAGCAGGAAAGGAAATGTTGTCATTTCTTAGTGTCATGCCAAGAGCAACAAAACCAACTGAAGACTTTTCCACACTGAATTTGGGTGTCTGCATGGCTTCTCAAAGATATGATTTAAGGTCATTTTCACTGTAGCTGTAGGTGATGACAGATGATGTTCACTGAACTGTGAACCAAGCACACAGTACCATAGTGGTTTTCATTGTGGTTGTCTGGCATGCCGGCATCATTCGAGTAAGGTGGCTCTGTGTAAGAGCAGATCTTTGTTATGTCAGTCATCAGCATGGTGCTGATAATGAAACACGGGCATTTTTAAAAGTAGACTCAACCGACTTACTTCAGTGAAACAAATGTCTTGAGAATAAAAAATGGATTCGGATATGCCTGCATAGAGTTTCTCACAGCTTCTACAGTCTGGCTCACGAGCAAGTCGTGGTGCATCTGGGAGAAATTAACAAAAAAAAAAAAGGGCTGTCTGTGAGAAATCTTCAACCACTACATGTTTGTTCAAATAACTGAGCTTAACCTGTAGATCAGATCACATCATAGATCCTTAAGCCTGATCACGTTCCACGGCCGTTTCAAAGAGAACGTGAAGCATCAATGCCTTGAGACTAAAACTACTGATTTTTTTGTTACTTAAGAAGCTGTTGCCCTGATGTGATAATGAAATGGTTTAACCATGTAACATTTTTCAGACATAAAATCCTTATTTGGCAAATTGAAGTTAGACTCCCCTATGTGTTTAAGATATAATTTGAATTAATTATGCTTTTGGAAAGATTTTTTATAGCAACTCAAACAAATTCTGGATCCAAAATTCAATGTGGTTTAATACTGTGGTATTCTAGATTCAGGAATCGTCTAGGGCTCAGGAAATTGTTCCGAATCTTGAGATTATGGCCGGATGATATCGAATGACGAAATGCAGGAAACCACAACGCTTCCAATAAACTGGCAGGGGACCATGAGTGACAGCTGTTTTGTCCATTTGGAGTCTATTTATTGGCACAACAGTGACTTTTACTACAGTATATCTGGGCCAAGAACTGAAAGAAAGTGAGTAGAATGTGACTTTACACAAGTTATGCAAATGACCTCTGGACCAAAGAAGCGATGAATATATTAAATAAAAATTAGATAATAAGACAATAAGACAGAAATTTGATAATAAAACAATTATTTTATAAAGTAAAACATCATGATTTTAAGCACACCGTTATTTTAGCAAAATGTTCTAGGAGCAGTAATAGTTAAAACATGAGGAAATGTAGTTCTTGCATTAAGCATACATTTGTTCTTAGAGATTTTAATACAATCATGAGTGTGTGTGTCTGTGTGTGAGCGTGCGTTATTTATTCAAATGTTGGATTAAGAGACATCAAAAATTCATCAAATTAGGCAAATGTGTTAAATAAAGCTGTTTGTAGAACCACCAGAAAGCATAGGATGGGACAATACAACTGGAAATGATTGTAAAAGTGTAGCGCTGAATGAGACCAAAGTCTGTCTCTGGTTTACGAACATGGGGAAAACGTGTTCATTTATTTTTTACCAACATTTTTACTGTGTGCAAGAAGGACACACCCAACCTGCGCAGACTTTTATTTTAAAGTTTAAAGCTGCATTAAAATCACACTTGAATTCAATAAAAGACTACATTTTGAAAGACCAAAACAAATTCTTAAATTCCTTCCTTGTTGTTTATTCATTTATTTGATCAGCACTTTGGGATTGTTGTCAGTCAAACAGTGCTGTTCACAGAAGTCATACATAAAGTTGCCAAAAAGTTGACTTGACAGGAAACACAAACATCTGCTCTACAAATGTTGCCATTTTCCACATAACACTGTAGACCAAGGCCAGTTGACTGGGAGCAGGAGCACATTAGTCAGAACTATTAGGCACAAGTTAAGTAAGATTAAGTAAGATTAAGTAACATGTTAAGTGCCTAATGTTTTAGTTTGAGAGGATAACTTATCAAAACATGGTTAATTCATCATATGGAATATAAATCACAATACTTGAGCAATGTTCATTAATCTTTGCAGAGGCTGAAAGAATCTACAGAAAATATCAGTTGTTGGCAGGTTTTCTCCTCAGCACAGCGCTGCCAGTGGTATTTATCATTCTTGTCCAAAAGATTGTCGTGTAAAGACCTTGTAAGTGTCTTTCCAGCCTCCTCGGTTACCTTTTCCAACATCTTCGCATGGACTAATTGAGAAGCAGAGTATGTTTAATCATGGGTTTTATATGCCCATCTGGATTTCCCAATTAACTGTCTGATCCAATCCTATCTTGTTTCTCAGTCCACCTGTGTACACACAGCATTGCATTCTTGACATTCCAGGGCACTCCCAAACACTCCCGATCTCCAGTGGAAGAGCATCAGTTTGGCTCAGGAAATTAAATAGCATTTAAAGTAAATGGCTTAATATTTTCATTGTTTTCTAAAATATAACTTAGTCACATTTAAAAATACATAATTTCTAATCATTAAACATGCTAATAAGATTTATCTTATTATGTTAAAAAATGTTCAACGCATTGGTTAAGATCAGTAAATATGTAAAGCTGTATAATGAGGCAGAAATTTCAGTTAAAGCCGTGAGTTCCTCACATGCACACACACACACACACACACACACACACATAATGCAGGCTAGAAAATTCCTGTGTCTAAGGGAGATCTGTTTTAAGTTGTGCATGGATGGTCTCAGATCCAAAACACCCCCACTCCCAAAGGGCAACAACACCCATGTTCTCACTGGACTGGTGTGGCTGCAAGGCTCATGCTTGTGAATTTGCCAATTCAGAGATCAACTGGGCGACGACACTGATTCTGTGTCCAGTGATGAAGTTTGTCCAAAGATTTCCATAGCCTCATTCAAGGTGTGTTTAAGCAACATTCGGTCAACACTGTGAGAATGTTGTATGCTAGATGGCTCTCTGTCAGAAAGCGTGCAACGATTCTGGGATCAGTGCCGAGCAACACACCTGCAGGAGACAGCAAGGAGAAAGTTTCCAAAACTGCGTGCATCTGAAACTTTCTGTGACTTTTCTTTAGCGAGGTTTTCATGTCAGATCTGTCTCCCTCTGTCCTCGCAAGCAGCTGCCTTCAAAAACCCAGATCCCTTTTGATCTATAGTGCCACATGGGTCAGATATGTTGTAGATGGACCAGAGCTACCAAATGAGAGTTTTCTGTGCAATGCCTCATCACTTTCAATTGCATTACAGTGGAATTTCAAGCAAAATGTAAATCATCATAAGGCCAACATATATAATTTGTTCTGCACACAGTAGACAGAGCATGTTTTCTTAATGAATCTGGAAAAAAAACGTGAGATCGTTTGGAGACATAGTCTTACGCAAGATATTTGTACATTGTTTGGAGCTAACGGAGACGATGCCTGAGAAAGTGTCTGAACAGCATGTTAGCACGTTTGTATTGCCTCTCATCCATGTAGCTTTTCTATTTCTAGGGTTGACTTCTATTAGTTTCTCGGGGGCCCGAGATTTGGACATACGATGGAGACCAATTTGACAGCTCGTTTTTCTTCTCTAAGATGGAAAAGAAACAAGTAAGACAAGCCTGTAATATCAATGTCAATAATAAGGCAGCATAACTTTGGAAGCTGGGAAAACTATGGATTTTCTCTGTACTGAAGATTTTGACAGGACAGAAAATATTGCTTGCCTTAACGAAGCATTTGCAGTTTCTCTGCTCTCATAACAGAATCATTTAATGGCGTACTTTTACATTAATGGCAGTCAAATGCAGTCGTTGTGTATTCCAGCTTCTTTTGGATACTACAGTCAAACATTGCTCAACACCCCTGGACCAGAGAGCGTTAAGGGCCTTGCTCAAGGATACAACTCAACACCCCTGGACCAGAGAGCGTTAAGGGCCTTGCTCAAGGATACAACTCAACACCCCTGGACCAGAGAGCGTTAAGGGCCTTGCTCAAGGATACAACAGTGGCAGTACAGCAAAGATGGGATTTGAAACCACAACCTTCCAACTGATAACATAACGTCCTTCCCCCTAGACTACACAAATACCATTGGAGTTTGGAGACTGACACATCCAAACTCCGGCACACACTGTTTTTCTGACGCATTGGTCCTTTGGTGTATCATAAAGGGACTTGAATTTGTGTTGATGGGTGTGAGATCCTTCACTGCTGTATCTTGAAACAATGCGTAACAGTTTCCAGCCAGTTCTAGTTAAATATTATCACTTTTATGCTGGCATGGTTTGTTCGAAAAAATTTAATGAAACTCAGAGAATGCAGAAGTATTTTTTGGGGATTTTTTTTTTATTTAAATCCAGACAGAATCTTGCTACTACACCATTACGATGCCTTTAGGAACACTTCTAGTGTATAATCGTGTTTAACTAAAGTGACTTTTTAACATGAAAATATCTCCCAAATTACAATCCAAGAAACACTCATTGAAAATGCAACACAAACAAACATTAGTTGAATTATTGAAGTAAATCATGATTTATGGACCCATTCTGATGTTTTAAGGCCAGCAGATGTTCGGCTGTGAGCTTTTACAGTACAGGTCGCCCTACCTGTGCCACTGCGCAGAGACTTCGTAAACTGTTCAGATGTTAATGGTATCCCTATAGGAGGCGGGTCTGGAAGAATACAGCATTCTAATTTATTAAGTTCTTCTGTACACCTATGAATAAAACTTGAATTCAAACAAAACTCAGATCACCTCTACACCTAGACATGCCCAGCGTAGGATTTATTTCTGAAGATGAAAGATTTTTATTTTACTCTTTTTGCTAATCAAGTATGGAACAAAGTTTATCCCCAAGACCCTAACTAGCAGGTAATGAACTTCTTTCTACTCACACTTGGAAATACAAGCGCTGATGAATGTAGTTACACCTCTTTCTTAGCAGGTAATGGGGGTTCTTCTGTGTTCTTCTGTGAATGTTAATAATAATTATTATTATTGTATTGTTAGTTTGACATTTTTTTGTTTTCTTTCTTCTGTAATTTCAGTGATTCGCTGTGTCCTGCACCACTGGGACTACCAGCCCAAGGGGGATTTTCTTCTCAGGCGTTTCCTTTGTCATATCAATTCCCTGTTTTCGCATTATATTCCAAATACAGTTTTTTGCCCATTTTCAGTCCAACATGCCACAAAATGGCCATGGCCTTCTGCTGTTTAGAAACCGTTGTGGTCTGACTGCCAACTGAAAAGTTTTGAAAAGACCTTGTTAGACATTTTAGGAAAGAAATGGCATCTCAGTGTTAAATTCTTAATTGGGTTGTAGGAACATTTTACCTTCATCCTAAGCCAGAAACCATTGCGTCCAGTGTCTCAAATGTTCTGCTGTCACTGTGGAGCGCCATACTGAATACTGATGAACAACTGCAGCCTGGTCAATGACTATAGCTTGTGGTTAACATTTAATATGCTGCCTGTTGAGACTTTCTGTGAGCTGAGGATTTTGCCATGCTTGGTGGAGGGCAGTTTAATGGCGTGGTAGACTCGAGTGGGCTGGAAAGATGGACAAGGGAGAGATGTTTAAAGGGCAGGCAGGTGCAATCCCAGATGCTCCACAACGACAGACCGTGGGCTGGAGTGGAGGCCATAAAGACCAGACATGCTGTAAACAGAGACCATGGGAGATATAACCCGAGCGGCCGACTCTTTCCTGAAACTCAGCGGACCTGGACCTCAGGATTGGCACGAGGCCCCTCATATTTGTCATCCATTTCTCCCATGAAAAGGGCTTTCATTGCAAGCCTTAGCAAGAGCGTTGATCCGAGAGGATGTACTCTAGCGTAATTAGTAACAGTAACAGTAATTAGTCAGGTTTACTCTACCCAGCAGAGAATGCAGAACGTAGGATGAATCGTTAACAAATTAACAAAAATAAACAAAAGAGAACCAAACAAATAGTCAATAACTGTTGATAAACAGTATGGTTCATTAATCAAGACACTAATGTCTATATCAAATAAGCAAACACTTTTCTGTGTGTGGTCTTGGTTAAAATCACATGCTCAGAAGTGAGCGTCTGTATTCCTGAGAAACACAGGGCACTTTGTCTTCACAAGTGCGGTAATAAAGGAAACAGGAGAGTGGTTTGGCCCCATAAGCCTCAGGTCACGCCGAACTTCATGCAGTGCACTCATTCACTCATGTAATAATCCTGTAACACATCTTCCTGTGGAAGAGGATGGAGTGACCCTTAACCCTTTGACCTCAGGTTCGTGGAAACAAATCATGTTCGCAGCCGAAAAAAGCGCCACACTTACATGATCAAAAACACGTGGGAGCGTTTGAGATCCTCACACCTGTGTGTCTTTCAGCATTGAAACTCTTTCATATGAAATAAACATCCCAGTGCTTTTCATCCACATTATTTACTCCAAACACGCAGGACCTGCAGCCCACTTACACTGTTTGACTCATGAGGAAGCCACATGTACTAATGGCAGTTCCCTGCACGTGTTTTGACTGCTCTCTCATCAGTCCTGTTTCCTCTATACATTTTTGCAGAGGACTGGCATGTGTTAAACTGTGCGGAACAGAACAGGGGGAAGGTGGGAGTGTAGAGAGTGTAAGAGGCCAGGAAGAGTAGAAGTCAATAGGAATTAAATGAGGAAAAGAGAGAGTGGAATTATTAGGACCATTTGAAGTAAAAAGCGTAAATCGTGTAAGACAAAAGTCACATATGCTCCTCGCTTTTTGTTTCTCATTCATAGTGGCAGTGAAATGATGGTCTGCATTCTCAAAAGTATTGTGAACACAGATGCACTGCATTCAGTGTTTTAAGGAAGGGGTAAGGAATGATGGCCAGGAAGCTTCCTGTCATGACAGGAAGGGTGTGGGTGAATCAGACAGGTAAGGCCAGGAGAAAGGAGGACGGAGAAGGAAGAAAGAGATGGGAAGAAGAAAGAGAGGCAAGACAGCAGAGGGAGAGAGAGAGACAGTGCGCTTTCCCATGCAGTCGGACACCGTTGTTTGAAGAACAAACCTGGTGTGTCCGCAGTGGGGTGAGCAACTGGTGAAGAGCGCTGTTGTAAATCTGAAGCTGGAGGGCCGAAGGCTTCTGGCCTTGCAGGACTGGAGGGCTGGAGGCTTCTGGCCTTGCAGGCTGGAGGGCTGGAGGCTTCTGGCCTTGCAGGACTGGAGGGCAGGAGGCTTCTGGCCTTGCAGGACTGGAGGGCTGGAGGCTTCTGGCCTTGCAGGACTGGAGGGCTGGAGGCTTCTGGTCTTGCAGGCTGGAGGGCAGGAGGCTTCTGGCCTTGCAGGCTGGAGGGTCATACTACAGGCCAATTATATTTTACCGTACTGTCATACTATACAGTAATATACAATACTATAGCTTTCACTGCCACACAGTGAACCTACTCATTAATTAATTTGTGACACAACACTGTTCAGAATTTATTCCCTTTTCTCTGTGGTTCAGCTGTGTAACTAAAGGACCTGTAGCCTGTTAGGGAGTTTTATGTGCTACATTATTTAGACCAGTATATGGGTTACATGCCAAAAATGATGTGAAACTGAGTGTATGTTAATGTATCTTGGCATGTTATTATTTATCTGATATACAAATTTTGTTTTGTTGCTTTTGTTGTTGTTTTTGTTGTTGTTGTTGTTGTTTTTGTACTTCCTTTCAGTGAGTCCTTTCATTGGACTATTGTACATATTAATAAAGCTCCTCTCAGTATGCGAGATTCTAACTATGTGATCAAACACAACTTTTTTAAACAGTGCCTGGCTGCTTCCCTCCATTCACACTTTCTCTCCATCTTGTCCTCCAAAACGCTCATTCTGTACGCTTGGCAGTGGGGTGGTGGAGACAGCGTGAAGTCTTGTGATGACAGAGCGGTTTGTCCAGTGTCCTGGGGCTTGGTGCTGCTGTTGAAGTTGGCACCCAGCATTAAGAGCCTCATGTGCCAAATACCAAAAGCCTTCACACCCCATTGATAACATGAGTGACAGGGCGTTCAGTTACTCAGCAGATTGCAAATCAATGCCTCATTTGATACCGCTACGCAGACACTACATTCTTTATGTGGTAGTGCGTGATTCCAGTTCCCCTTTTTGAACATCAGTGAGGATTTAGGACGCGGTAATTTAGTGATGCGTAATTATACACACGATGCCTTCTTCTTTTGACATCCCACTTGTTTGATGTGGCGAGCGCCCAACATCCCAAGAGGAGAACGCTGCCAGTGTGTTTGGCAGCGTGGATTTGCAGGCTTCAGCGTTCCTTGCTCAGTGAGCTCGTTTCCGTGGCATTCCCTATAGCCCTGCCTGCTCAGTGGCTGGAGCGCTGGCTGCCAGACCGAACAGACTCCCGCTGGGCTGGCGAGCAGGGACCCGCACTCCGCTGCAACCTGGTCCCTCCCACTCCCCTCCGGTGACACCTCACATCAATCTTCCCCCACGTCCCATCCAGAGAGAGCAGGGGGAAAATAGTGGAGGCTTAACAACAGCACGTCTGCCATTGGTGCTTTGCTGCTTGGCAGCTGCATTATTTATATGTGCTATCTAACTAAGGGAGTTGTTTGAAAATGCTTCCGAGGCTTGAATGATGTATGGCAGCCTTCCATAGACCTTCTACTACTGAAAAAACACAATACTTCAACAAGAAAAAATAATAACGCCATTTGGGCTTTTGGCTCTGTTTTATTCTCAAGGCCAGCCAATGCATGTATGGCACACTAAACACATCTGAGAGTTGTTTATCTTTAAAAACACTGCTCCTGCTCCTGGAATGATTTCGCGCGGTGGTTTACGCGTGTTTAATTTGGCCCGTGTTCTGGTTCTGCAGCAATGGTGAAATAGTCAGTGTCAAAAAGCAAAATTACAGTACAACACATAAACTCCACAGCAATAAATTTGCCCTCCCATTTTCACGTTTGAGACGTTTGCTTTAAGTTGTGAGTGGGGTAGAGGAGTTAGTCATGCTCTTTGAAGCTGACGACTTTCTCCTTCTTTACGGTGGTCTGTGAGGTGTGATGTGCCAAAGCCCATTTGTAGAGACAGATGGGTGGTCCATCATTAGGTCTAAGCTCCACTAAACTTTACAAGCATGTAATTAGTCCCAAGTATGAAGTCAGATGCCAAGGTAATGCATCTCTTACCTCAGCATGTGAGTGTAGAGAAAATGAGCATCAAGCCTTGTGCTCTGTGTTGGCCAGCTGTGCAAGTCTATTCTCACAGTAACGTTATCATCACCTACCAGAAGAACAGGGGAGTATCGTGACTAGTCTATAAAGAGCAGCAGTTCACAGCATCTTCTCCACACCTCGCAGTTCAGTCCTTCGTGAAACCGCTTGATGTAGATCTGTGATTTTATTAGTACACAAATCACATCACTGAAATAGCAGTGAATTAAGTGTAGTAAGAGCTAACAGAGAGAACATTCTCCTATAGTCTTTAATGGAGGCTGGCAAAGATTTCTTCATTGTGTGGGTATATATATATAAACTTGCCTTATAAACTTGCCTTGCCATATATGTATACATATATATATATATATATATATATATATATATATACAATATGTATACATATATGGCAAGGCAAGTTTATTTATATAGCACCTTTCATACACTGCAGTCGGCATCAGTAAACCAATGTCTTGAACCCATGTTCATTTAAAAAAAATTTGCGGCTACCTTTGTATTTATATCAGTATTAATCAGCACCAGTTTTTCACCAACACATTTATCAGTGAATTATTACAGCTGCTAAAAAGTTCCTCTTGCGCCTGAGCATGGTGCATAGAGCTTAGCAGACATTCTCCCCGCTGCCCAGAGGGGATTTGGGTTTCAGAGAGAGGAGCTGTGATCCTTATAAACAGCTCTGGAGAAGCCTTAATGGCCACTGGGATACAATCAAACCTGTGTCTGCTACTCGAACTCAAACAATAAGCCTTTATTGTTAAAGTGGCTTGCAGACGTGTGGTCTTTCGCTTCATGCGGGGTGTGTGTGTATTATGTGTGTCTGTTTTTGCAGTTTGCTCTAAGAATGAACTACAATTTACAGCCACAGATTTATCGCACTGGATATTTTTCATCAAACTAATCAGAAACTCCTGCAGCCAAGTGGGTTTATTACTCATAATTTATACATTCCTGTCAGTTTGGAGGAATATATGTGTAATGCTAACACCGAAAAAGGAGTATAGCCAAAAACGAGGGGAAAAACGGTTACGGATACCCTGCATTATTGTTTTAAGTGTTTAGGTGTGATCATCAGAAATAGATGGATATTTCAACATGTATTTCTTACAGGTAGTTTCTTTTACAGAGTCAGATCTTTTGAATGTGACATGTGACTCAGAGCCAGGATGGGATGCTTCCTACAGTCATGTGATGAATGCAGGCCTCTGCTTGGGAGATGGCTAGCTCCTCTTCCTCCTGGGGATTACACGTGTGCGCTGGTAGTCCAAGAGGATGAAGAGCATATTTGTGTGGTAAGATCAACCACTTCCTGTCTGAATTATCCTGAGATCCCATCAGTCACCAGGGCTTTCCAGGCAAAATAACCCTAGTTAAGTAGGTTTATAGGTTTTTGTTGGTCTGGCCTGTTCAATATTCCGTTAATAAAAGATTGTGCCATTGCTAGAGAAAGATATATGTTAGGCAGTGCTTGTTTGGATGACATCAGTATGACATAAAAATGGCTCTGATGCAGCATTATGTAGTGAAATAAAGTTGCTTGAAAATGAGTCACAGTATTATTGTTAGAAACATTTTCTGTTTAAATCTGCATGAAATGAAATAACGAAATAACGCTTCAAATATCACAAAAAACACTGTAGGACGTGTGACCAAAATCAAATGCTTCCCTATTTTTTTGTCTAAGAAGTATTAACGCGCGACAAAAGATCATTTCAAATCTGTGAAACTTTCATTTGAATATGTGATCCTAGATCAGAACTGTTCACGTGACATCTGGGAGAACAATAAAGCAGAATTTAGTGACTGCTTCCCAGTTTCGCAATCGTGGGCCCTTCTGCTGTATGCGATGCATTTAGACGGCCAGTAATAGCTGCTAGACCAGCAACAGTTGTGCCTGTGCACTCATTATTTTATAATTTGCACTGTAGTGTCATTCATTCATTTCACAGATTAAATATCAGGCCATGTTCCATGTTCTAGCACTTCAGAGTATCATGTTCTAGTGCTCCAGGACACTGTGTTCTAGTCATCAAGACCATCGTGTCCCAGTGCAATGTGTTCTAGTGTTCCAGAGCCTCATATTCTGGGGGTGGGTGTGGGGGTGGGGAGGATCACACTTCTGCACAGCTAGCTCATAAATCCTGTTCAGCAGGATGTTGTTCATTTATTTCTTAGTTTATTTATTGTTAATAAAAGACAATAAAATGTCTTTACTCACTTTGCCAGTTATTGCCAGACAATACAATGCAGGTCTTAAAGTTGTTGGTTCCAGACAAAAATCGACTCTCTTGAGTCTATTGTGCTTTTTGAAAGAGGTGGATTATGTAAGATACATTTTTTCTATGCTATGGTGCTCAAAGACTCTCCTTTGAGGACATTCCTAAGTGATGGAGTTGACTTTGGGGTGTATGGGGTTTTAGTCGTGTGTGTGTGTGTGTGTGTGTATGCATGTCAAACGTGCATCCTTTTCTCGTCTGAAGACCATTTGACTGTAAGGTCTGCCTGCCTTCACCCAGACCCCCTTCTGCCGGTGCAATTTGTCCCTCCAGCTGAAGGACGCAATTGACCATAAAATTGCAGTGCCTCGCTGAAGACGTGTGGCAGCGGCCGGGCCAAGCAGCAGATCACCGCCGACCCCTCATTACTCGGCATCCTCCCCTGCCAACCCATCCCACATCTGGAAACGATTACACATGTCTGCCGCTAACGAGATGTGGAGCGCTGATGCGATTCACACGTGAGGCTCGATGTGCCTTTTATAGCTCCAGCCCAACTGTGGCTCAGTCTCTCTCAGGTGATAAAACCTATAGAGAGTTGCTCCTCAGGGATTTATATGGCACCCATACACATATACTTATCAAAAAGTCTCACAGATATTTAAAAAATGAATAAAGATTTAGGAAACAGTTTATTGGTACTGATGTACTGAGGATTTATATTTTTTTAGAGCTTTTTCTGCAATTGATTTTTATGTGACATCATGATATGGTATTCAAAACATTAAGTCCAGAGTAAATTAATAAACTTCACCTGTCATTTCTTTATGTGTGGTTGTAAGTATTGTTCAAAATGCACCACTCACATTATTACAGTTACAACAATGAAACAACAGTTATCTTATTTTTGCACCAATTTTAAATAGTCTAGTATTACTGTAAGTATATTATTAAGAAAACAGTGACCGTAACCACAAATTGATTCAAATCAATGTATCAATAACAAGTATTATTTGCTTTCGAGAGTATAAAGAGTAAATAAAGTCATGAATTGCAACTTTGCCGCACAGTTAAAAGCATCAAAACACATATCAAACATATGAGTCATTTATGGAAGGTCACAGATGAGCATTTTGATAAAACACTAGGATTCCTTTCTTAACTTAATATTATATCTCTATATGGAACATAATATATGTTATATATTATATGTTATATATAAGTATAATACATTTACAGTACAGCAGATATTGTTCTATGAAATGTTCCATTTTTATCTTCCATTGCTAATTATACTGTAATTATACTGTTAATTAATAATGTCCTTAAAAAAGTCATATATGTTGAGGAGCCACAACAATTAGCTTGTGTTTTTATCCCTTATGTCTTGGCTCATGCTATCTGGGTGGGTCACTATTTTCTTACTGGCTTTTCTTAAAGGTTCCCACAACTGTACTAATGATTTTCTGCATATCATTTTTTTCAGTTTTATGTGGGAACCAATTTACTTACTCAAAAAATATGTTAACAATATAATATCTGGTTTCTGATATGAATGGCCATGCCTTTAAGGAGGGCGTTTTGATGTTGTCTGAGTCGTTTAACTGTGGGTAAGACCAAGGACTTAGACTAGCAACACGGGACAGCGTTTAATTGCGTTTGTTATAAAATAACATGAGTGAAACAGGCTAAGGATATGGCAGCAGCCTGTTTGATATACGTCTGTGGTGTTGCTATAGCTCGCCAGAACCTTCTTAGTAAAATACCACCAGGCCTGGACCATAAACCTGGGTGACAGACATCTGCTCCGCTTTCCCTGAGTGAGTGGCAGCACTCACAGGGCCCTCACATGTATAGCTTTAAGAATGTGTGTATCTGTGTGTGTGTGTGCGTGTGTGAGGTGTGCATGTGTGTGTGTGTGCGTGTGAGGCGTGTGTGTGCATGCATGTGGGTGTGTGTGTGTGTGTGTGTGTGTATATGTGTATATGTGTGTGTGTGTGTGTGGTGATTGCTCTCTAATGATGTAACACTTGGCCCTGGCTGGGTGGTTTTGAAGGCTGCTCTTGGTATTTCCCTCAGTAATTACCCATTCTCCCCAAGCACTGATGGAGGCCCTGACCCACCAGTGAAATCACTGAAGCCATTTCAGAGAAAAACTAATAAAATCCCACCTGCCTGCCACTTCACAGGCTGCCTGGGATAGTGACACAGTGAGCTGTTCTGCATTAGCACAGAGACAGACTCCATCTACCCTACTGCTCAATATTTAACTTACACACGAGGGTTCACTACATTCAAATCCAGTTCATATCATTATAACCATTGAATCCTGCAAGAATCCTTTAAGAACATTTTAATGCCGGTGCCTCTTGTGTCATGTCGGTCTAGTCAATTAGACCGTCGTGCAGCTAAATACGTGCACCTTAAAAGGTTCTTAAAAAATCATTTTCAAAATGTAGCTTATGCTTGTGCTTGTATATAATTAAATAATACACAAAAGTGAAATTAACAGTTTGGCGGTTTGCTTTCATACAAAATTCTTTCCAGGTCTTACATACAGTAAACGCGCAACGGTGAAATTATGCTGTGAATTTAACTGCTAACTTAAATGGTGCCAAAACAAATGTACAAGTACTGATTGCTCCATATTTGTATTCAGATCTGCAATGTGGGTGTAGCAGTGCTGCCCCAGATCTGCAGCAAAAAGGCCGTCCAATCTTTATTTACCATGGCAATTCTCTTCCTTCTTACCACACTCACCACTGCCCTCCGTTTCACCTCATTCTTGTGTTTATTATTCTTCACTGGTCATATGTAGGCCTGTTTTTCCCCTGGTAGGTATCAGGCCCGTGGAGGGCATGCCCAGCAGGGCGTCGGACTGTGAGGGGGCACTGTGCTGAGAGGATGTGGTCATGGCCAGCTGACTGTGTCGGCGCTGATATATCCATCTCTCTAAGAACTGACAGAAAGTGAAAGGTGAGAGAATTGTACTTCCTTTTGTGGGTTGCCGATGGGAGTCTCCCCAGGTCCTTGTATGAGTTTCCCCTCAGAGGTAAAAAGCCTTTTTCCTGGGTTTCACCTAAAGTCATCTATTATAGTGGAGACACTCACTGACCCAGGAACAGTTTTTTTTCAGGATCAGAGCTGTCTTTCCCTTCCCAGTGTGCACACGCTATGAACCTCAGGTCAGTCCTCCACATGCAAGTCAGGAAGGGGCGTTTCGTCTTCTTACATCAGCCCTTCTGATAAATCCAAATTGACGTGTACTTCAAGTAGCTCTTCCGAAATGGCGTGCGCCGGATATGGTGAACAGAAACAGGACTTGTTGTGATTTCCCAGCGAATCTGGAGAGTCGCGAGGGTGGTGAGACTAACAGCTGCGAAGTCAGAGGACTGACTGGAGTTAGCTGGGGCGAGTGGGAGAGGACGAGGACGAGCGCTCAACATGGCCGCCAGGGTGACATGTTGAATGCAGATGCGAACGCTTCTGGCTTTGGTTTTAAGAGTAGGGCCTGCGAGTGAAATGGTCTGGCCCAAACTCCCAAGTTCATATTTATATTCATGGGAAGGGTGTAAATAAGAAACAAAAGGCCTTACGGAAGGCCTGGAATAGCTACTGTAAGTAAACAGTGAAATGTGTACATCATGCTTTTTATTGGCACTAATTTAGAGCGAGCTATTTTACGTTCACCCCACTACGCTACTGTTTCTGTAGCCTAGTTACAGTCCCCCTTTTAACGTGCCTGTAAGAACTCTGGCATGTACTTCATTTCTTATTTTGCATGGTTTCAGTTCCAGAGTCAGTTTTCTATTTGTAGTTTTACTTAGTCACAGCACATGCTGGACCCAAGGGGCTCACACTATGGAAAAGCAACTGGAGCTTTGCAGACTGGGGCTGAAATCATACAAGAACAATTCTTATGCTGTGTTGCGTCTACTGTGACTGCTGTGAGATCATCAGTCATTTCTAGCTCACTCAGACTTGTTGTTCCTCTATATCTGCTCTAGAAGTCGTTTTTCCACCACAGTGCTGCTGTCTCACACACGGAGTTCCTTCTGGATCAGCAGTTCCGCAATATATAAAAAAAATAGAACCGAATTCACGAAATTGATTAAAAAAGAAAAATTAGAAGAAATGTGTATGTGCATGTGCTTGTGCATGTGTGTGTGTGTGTGCGTGCGTGTGTGTGCGTGTGTGTGTGTGTGTGTGTGTGTGTGTGTGTGTGTGTGTGTGTGTGTGCGTGCATGCGTGCGTGCGTGCGTGCGTGTGTGTGTGTGCGTGCCTGTGGGCCAGATGTAGCTCTCTGAGAGTCGCTGGCTCTGTAGGCGGTGGGTGTTTCTGAACGTGTCGGCAGCCATATGGACAGAGGAGGTCTGGAAACATCCCATTACAAGTCGTACATCAGAGGCCTGACAGGATCGCTCAGCCCTGTTTTCCTTTCAGTCAGGAGCACAGCTGCTCCAGGCCTCTGGACGCTGGCCGCCACCTTAACCCCTCACTGTCTACACACACACACACACACACACACACACACACACACACACACACACACAAATGCACACGCTCTTGTATATACTCATACTGACCTGCACCTCCATGTAAGCTGTTCATATTCTGCCATGGACCTTTACATACACGCAGTCTCGTGTTGCTACGGGGGGTTTGTGGGCAGCAGTGTTAACAAGTCTGTGGTCTTAAATCAGCACACAGCAAGCGCCTCCCAGTGAGCAGCATTTACATACGCAGCTCAGTGAGGTCATCAGCGGAGGTGAGGGCGCTGATGCCTCTATATCCCCTTAGCACTTCAACCCCGAGCCTTCCTCTTCGGCCTCGTCTTCCTCGTCTCCTCCGTCCTCCTCCGTCCTCCTCCGTCTCCTCCGTCCTCTTCCGTCTCCTCCGTCCTCCTCCGTCTCCTCTGTCCTCCTATCCCCTCATCATCACAGTAGCCTGGGACGCTTTCACACAACAGAGCCATGTAAAAACGTATCAGTGAAAGGTGTTTTCAGTCCTGCCTGCCTTTATTTTTAAATACAGATGAATTATGAACGTGGCTTAACGGTGAGAAGGAGAATGTGTGGGGATGTTCCAGAGCTCAGCGGCTGATCTGCACTATTGACTTGCCGCCTTCTGCCGACTATAATCTCCAGCCTGAGCCCAGCAACCTCACAGCCTCTGGAAGCAAAAGCACCATCAATCCCCTGAAGGTGATATTGCTGAGTTCCTGGCCTCCTGTCTGCAGTGGAGAACAGGGGAAAATTCGAACCAATGGCACGGAACATAAAAGAAGCTCAATTACTGCAAAGGTGAACGTGCTGGTTTGGGTTTCTCCCTCACGTGGGATCTGCTCTGGTGTGAAGCGTGAAGAAGAAACATTTCTGAAAATTTCCGTTTTCCTAAACATAAAAAAGATGAACAGTCACATATTTCACAGCTGAACATGTTTCAAGTGTGTCCATTTATGACCGAAACTAATATGATTTTGAGTTTCAAATAATATTTTAAAATATAAATGCAACACTGCTGGATTTTCCTGTACATACATATAAAACAATTAAAGTCTAAAAATATATATATATATATATATATTTACATCTTAAATAATCTTAAAAGTGATTTAACATTTGCACACTTGATGAGGTGGTTCTCTTTCATTCTTCTTTCGTACATGGCGTGTCTAATCATCTCTCATCACTGTGTCAAAGCCAGTGGCTCCTATATCTGGCCAAAGATCAGATCAGATATGAAACTACATTATCAATGCGATCTCCTTCATTGTTTTGCTTTCTTTTTAAGCTGACTTTTTAAGCTGAATCTCATACTGTCCACAGAATCCTGATCTGTTCACCATTGGAAAGGCACCAGCGTCCAGATGCGTATGAGAAGTGACCCGTGCAGTACTGGTTCTATTAGGAAGATCCACAGCCCCACGCTGGAATGAAATGACAGAAGTGACCTGATTTGTGGGATATGCAGTTTTTACCTGGACGAACACTGAGCCCACAGTAGCAAATTCAGCCTTGTTCATCTCGTTGGGTGAGAGAAAAAGTCTGATTTCACAAAATATTCTTCCCCAAAATAATAATAATAATATAACCACTTCTAGCTTCTGATAGGTTAGACTTGCCTTTTCTGTCTACAGTTTAGAGGTTAATGGGACGATCTGAGGACAGCTGAACGCGCAGTCCTATAATCCCAGGCTGGTGTCGGTCCTCACACTGCACACTCTCTGAGCCTGTGTGTAAGCTTGAGACTGACAGAGACTGGAGTGCACACCCATGAGAAAGGCCAGAGAAGAGAACTGCACTTCATCTGGGCCAATGAACCATGACTTCACACGCAGGCAGCCCTCCAGCACAACGTTTTATGTTTTTCTATGTAGTTAGTTTGTTCCTGTATTACAGCCAATAGACCTGTGATCAGTGCGAATAACTATGTTTATCTACGACCAAAATTATCCTTCGAAGGCAGACAAAAAGCAGAGACAGTGTGAAAGTTACCCCACTGAACATATAGCATATGATTTATGTTTTAACTTTCAATGTAACTTAATATTCAGCACATCAGTTCAATTTTAGATTTCACGGTGCACAAATATACTGCTTTGATGACAGTTTATGGTATCTCACCTAAACATACACCGAAGCATATCTTTTGGCACGTAAATGCAGTTGTTTACATGGGCGCACAGTGCCTCCTTGTGGTCGCTTTTGGAAATGGAAAGATATGTTGATTATGATTCACAAAGGAAAGAAGAAAATAATAAACATACAATAAAGCCTTTCTTAACATTTTCATTTAAAAAAATGAAGTTAATACAGATGCTGCCATGGCCACCTCAAAATATTTTTTTCACATTATGCAACTGTATATTTCTCTATGCTGAAACTATAACTACCACTAGATGGCAGTATTGCATGGCAGTGCAACTACATTCTTACCCGAAGATTCATGATGGCCACAGGCAGGACTAGGTAAGGTCCACATAAATCTATTCAGGGCATCACTAATCTGTTATGCTAAGGCAGATATAGCCTCCTAAGTGTGTCACCAGCTCTGCTGTTATCTTGATAGGAACAAAGAAGTTGTTCCCCAAAGGAATTGTGATTGGCCACTTTCACTTTACATCCAACTGCTTATTTTCAGGAGAGTCTAAAGGCTCTTTGCCCTATGAATATTCAATAAACAATGCATAATAATAAAAAAAATTACAGGTTATTGCACACATGCATCCCTAAGGCAAAAAACTGCATCTTGGACTTTTCAGGCATATTCACTGCACATTGGTGCTGCTCTCATTCCTCCTGAGTCCTTCCATGCACGGCTACTGTATGTGAGCACACAGGACCGTGGCACATAGGACCGTGGCACACAGGACAGTGGCACACAGGACAATGGCACACAGGACAATGGCACACAGGACAGTGGCACACAGGACAATGGCACACAGGACAGTGGCACACAGGACAATGGCACACAGGACAATGGCCCAGGCTGGCAAGCAGGGCCCTTCTGCGGCTAAAAGGAAGGGAGGTGTCTGGGGGTTTCAGCCTGGGGCCTTAGCAGCATAACATGTGGAAGGCATCCAAGATGAGAGACATGATGGCAGGAGATGCAGCGGATATGTGGATGAGGAGGGAGACTGTGACGCGCCGGTAAACTGCTCGGTTGTCCAGACACGCGATCTGCTTTCATGTCGACAAATCCATAAAAAGACAAAGCTTAGTTTAATGATAGGGAATATTCATTTATATATAGTTGGATGGTAGATTTCTACAGAAACAGAATTAATTAATTTAGTGAATGTGGTGAATAATTGAAAAGGCATGGATTTGAAGTCATTTTGATTTAAATGCAGTGTCTTTCTCTAGCTGTCTCTGTTGGTTTTACATTTATTGATGAACTAGCAATGATTCATATCACTGGCAGATTAGAAACTTATAATACATTAATTATATGTATTTTGCAGCTATACGTATGTGGAGTCACACCTCTTCTCCTCTCTCCAGTGTGTCTCTCAACACTGATTTATTTAAAGCTTCTATGGGCAATCACAGCAGGGCATCACAGCAGGGGTGTCCACCTGGATCGGGAGGGAAGTGAACGTGAAAGTGAGGAAAGATGGAAACACAGTTTTGTCTTAACCTCGGGAGTCAGAGGTGAATGTGTGAGCTGAACAGAGATCAGGGAGAAAGAAAAGATGGACAGGTGCCACATTAAGCTTCCTGTAGGTTCCAGGAGGACTGGAGACACACACTGATCAAAAAACATGTGGTAGATACAAAGCATGAACGATTAATGTAAGAGAGTAAACTTAGCACTTTTGTACAACCAGGTGGTTACAATGCAAACATTTCCTAAAACCAAGTTAAAAGAGATAAAGTATGGTTGAGTGAAGACTTTTCAAATAAATTTGCTTCTCCTGAAGCACAAGTTTGTTGGACAAATGCTTTGGCTTCAAAGAAGGGACTACGATCCATGGCACTGATAAAAGTAAGAAGTAAGATGTGTGATGAAAGTGAGAGAGATTCTGCGAGATGTATAGAACAGCTGAAACAGTGGCTGAAAGCAGAGCTCAAAGTGTGGTCCCTTCAGACCTGGGAGTGCATGAGGTGCACCTTAGACAAGAACAGGAGAACCACACGGGAATGTGATTCATTTTGCATGCCTAAATTTTCAGGAGGGAGAAAGTAAAGAACAGAAATGGCTTTGATGTCACTTCCAACATGGGATGTGCAAGAGAACTTGGCAGATAAATCTCTGTATTCTACAAAAAAATAGTCTGGGAACATTTCACAAGAATGCAAAAGTGCAGAGAGAGAAAGAGAGAGAGAGAGAGAGAGACAAAGCAAGAGAGATGTGGAGGTGAGACACTTTGAAATATGATTAAGTGAGGTTAGAACTGGAAGTGAGTAAGACAGGGTATTAAGAGGAAAACTAATTCGGAGATCTCTAGATCCTCGTGTGGGATTTCTAGATCCTCATGTGTGATCTCTAGATCCTCATGTGTGCCTTTGGGGGTTCCCATGACACGATGTTGCGTAGTGTAGTGCCCTCTGTGCCCTCCTGCCTGGTCCTGTTTGTAGAGCTCTGTGCGTGGAGAGCTGACAGACAGCGTTTCCCTGGTGGATCTCCATGGCTTGTCTCCGGTTCTGCATGCTCAAACACGCTTCCACACGCCTTCCCAAGCTTGGATGGGACTCCACCTTCATGTCCCCTACTACTGTTTAAGCTTCATTTCTAAGCTATAGAATATTTCTCTCTAACACATGCACTAGCATGATTTAAGTATGTGCAGAGTGCAGCAGCAGAGTGTGTCCAGCAGAGTGAGCATTAGTGCAGCAGCAGAGTGTGTCCAGCAGAGTGAGCATTAGTGCAGCAGAGTGTGTCCAGCAGAGTGAGCATTAGTGCAGCAGCAGAGTGTGTCCAGCAGAGTGAGCATTAGTGCAGCAGCAGAGTGTGTCCAGCAGAGTGAGCATTAGTGCAGCAGCAGAGTGTGTCCAGCAGAGTGAGCATTAGTGCAGCAGCAGTGTGTGTCCAGCAGAGTGAGCATTAGTGCAGCAGCAGAGTGTGTCCAGCAGAGTGAGCATTAGTGCAGCAGCAGTGTGTCCAGCAGAGTGAGCATTAGTGCAGCAGCAGAGTGTGTCCAGCAGAGTGAGCATTAGTGCAGCAGCAGTGTGTCCAGCAGAGTGAGCATTAGTGCAGCAGAGTGTGTCCAGCAGAGTGAGCATTAGTGCAGCAGCAGTGTGTCCAGCAGAGTGAGCATTAGTGCAGCAGCAGTGTGTCCAGCAGAGTGAGCATTAGTGCAGCAGCAGAGTGTGTCCAGCAGAGTGAGCATTAGTGCAGCAGCAGTGTGTCCAGCAGCAGAGTGAACAGCAGACTGAGCATCAGCACAGCAGCAGAGTGAGCAGCAGAGTGAGCAGCAGAGTGAGCAGCAGAGTGAGCAGCAGAGTGAGCATCAGCACAGCAGCAGAGTGAGCAGCAGAGTGAGCAGCAGAGTGAGCAGCAGACTGAGCATCAGCACAGCAGCAGAGTGAACAGCAGACTGAGCATCAGCACAGCAGCAGAGTGAGCAGCAGAGTGAGCAGCAGAGTGAGCAGCAGAGTGAACAGCAGAGTGAGCAGCAGACTGAGCATCAGCACAGCAGCAGAGTGAACAGCAGAGTGAGCATCAGCACAGCAGCAGAGTGAGCAGCAGAGTGAGCAGCAGACTGAGCATCAGCACAGCAGCAGAGTGAACAGCAGACTGAGCATCAGCACAGCAGCAGAGTGAGCAGCAGAGTGAGCAGCAGAGTGAGCAGCAGAGTGTGTCCAGCAGAGTGAGCATCAGCACAGCTGCAGAGTGAACAGCAGACTGAGCATCAGCACAGCAGCAGAGTGAGCAGCAGAGTGAGCAGCAGAGTGTGTCCAGCAGAGTGAGCATCAGCACAGCTGCAGCTCCATCCTGCTGGGTTTGCGTATGTTCTCACATTTCACTTCCAACAAATAATATTTTTATTATGATGCCCATCCAGGTGATCAAACCCAGATCACAGGAGTCCTTAAACTCCCCTTCAAATACTCCACAAACTCTCTCTCTCTCACTCAAATACACACACACACACACACACACACACACACACACATACACACGTGATACCAAGCAGTGAAGATTACTAAACCATTTGATTCATGGTCAGGGCCAGATTAGTGTACCACCCAGATTTGCTCACTAGCCCGGGTGTTGCAAACGCATTCAAAGGGGTCTGACCTCACAGCCGTAAACATGCCAGCGACCCACTGGCCCAGTAAAATAATTAAGGGTTCTATAACCTTAAAGCTTCAAATCATATTTTACTGTAGTAAAATGTCACTGTGGTATGACCGTTACCCAAGCGTCTAATATGTAGCATATAACATATCTACTGCTGTAGCCCACCCTTGACGTGCTCGCAAGCTGTGATGCCCTACTGCTAAAAAAATAAATGTACATAAACAGACTGGCTACAATGGCAAATGTTCTTAACATCCATGATGGAAACTGTGCTCCACTCGGTGTGCTTTGCCGCGATCATTCTCTGTTCCACACTACTGTTTACCTTGTGGTAGAGAGGTGTGCAGTAGGTGCGTGATGGTGGGGACTACGAGGATGAGTGCCTGGGTCAGCGTATTTGGTTACACGGAGTCCTGGGGGAAAGCAGACAGCTAAGGTGGCGGCAGCATGGCTACAGAGTGCCGTCGCTGGAACTTACCTCACGCACAGCCGCATTAGCGCTCAGCTACGTTAGCGCACAACCACGTTAGCGCTCAGCTATGTTAGCGCTAAGTCGCGTTAGCGCACAACCACGTTAGCGCTCAGCTACGTTAGCGCACAGCCACGTTAGCGCTACGTCGCGTTAGCGCACAACCACGTTAGCGCTAAGTCACGTTAGCGCACAACCACGTTAGCGCTAAGTCACGTTAGCGCTCAGGCGCGTGCTCTGACGTCGCTTTAGTCCACTCCCGTTGCTTTTAGTGATGAGGCAAGTTTGTCCATGTCTCAGGCCTCGGGCTGCTTCCCAGCACTCTATGTCTCTGTCAAGCTTTCAGCAATGCCATTTAGGAACCATACGCAGGCCGTGTTTACTAAGACACAAATGTGCTGTAGGCTGGAGGTCTTTAGTCATTTGAGGAAAGACCTCCCAAAACGTCAGAGGTCATAGCGCCAACAGCATCTGTCCACTTCATCTCAGCTCTGGCTGAAGATCAAAACAGCTTCTGTCACCCTTTTGATTTACAACATA
This sequence comes from Brachyhypopomus occidentalis, assembly GCA_020368025.1. Classification (NCBI taxonomy): domain Eukaryota; kingdom Metazoa; phylum Chordata; class Actinopteri; order Gymnotiformes; family Hypopomidae; genus Brachyhypopomus; species Brachyhypopomus occidentalis. The sequence continues at coordinate 3,137,342 of JAGXOD010000072.1, forward strand.
CAAATATAATTTTGCGGTACTTTTGCATGTGATTTTGACATTGGTATTACCGCATCCACACAGCATAAATCTCCATCGATTTAATGCCTGAAATTACAGCCATGTGGAAGCAGTGGAATAAATTTTGCATATTCCACATTAGACATGCTTGTCTGACTGACATCTCATGCCTTGGCTGGGAAAGCCGACAGGTGCTGATCTACAACACACACCTGCTTTGATGCTAATATGTGTGTCCATATGAAGGCCAAGGATGCCGGTGAGACAGCGTGAGAAAGTGAGACTTAAGAGAAAGGAAAGCAGTTGCATAACGTGCTGGAAAACAGCCAAGGGCCAGAGGTGCTGTAAGAGAGTCAGTTCTGCACCCTGACTGTGTGTGTGTGTGTATGTGTGTGCGCGCGTGTGTGTCTGTATGTGTGTGTGTCTGTTCGTGCGTGGTGTGCATGTGTGTGAGTCTGTGTGCGTGTGTGTATGTGTGTGTGTGTGCGTGTGTGTGCGTGCGTGTGTTTGCGTGTGTGTGTGTGAGAGAGAGCTGCAGAGAGAAACAGTGGGGGGGTCCCCTGCTGTAGAAGGAGATGAGTGGCAAATATTGAGAGCAGCACAGAACCTCATAAAAGGCCTTGGCACCTGCCTCTCCTCTTCCCCTCTGTGGGACACTACGGGACTCGTAGCGACCACCTTTATTCAGTCAACCCCTGGATAACAGAACAAAGGACTCAAATGGAGCACGAGTTCATTTTGAACCAGCATGATTTATCAGTATTTCGTCTTCGTTGCGTCCCGTCAAGACGGTCCGTGATGTCCCGTAAACAAAGAGCTACTTCGTGTATATAGCATGAACCTTGTCCACAAAGACACAGTGAACAGCGATAGTGAGACAGAGCTACGGATGCTCGAGAGGGCATCCTGAGATCAGACGTAGACCCTCCCCGTGCCACACTTGCATTTTATCTCCACCCCTGCACCAACCAGACCTAGCGCATAGAGGAGTGAAATTAAACAACATATTCTCCTCCACCTCTGCTTTGTGTACACAGTGTGCCTGTCCTTTACCGTGTTGACTGCATGCAGTATTAATCTAGGTGCCTACCAGGGTTTCCTGTGTCCCGTCTCCCGCCTAAGGGGAGTGATTTAAGACTCTGGGCCACATTGCAAATGATATGGAGCGGGACGCAGCTTGGATGCTCCTGCAGACAGACTCCTACGGCTAGCAAGGAGATATGGACCTGTGGTCTGGAGTGTGTTTATCTGCGGTTTAGTCACCAGCATACGTACCCATGCTTGCTATGTCCTCTGGCCTTCTGCTGCCGTGCTGGCCGGTGCACGTTGCCTAGGTGTTTCACTCCCGGTTTTAGGTCAGAGTCGATGACATTCTACTTACTCTATGGATGTCATCTGATATGTGAAACTTATGATGAATGTACCTATCAGTGAGGTTATCTAGAGATTAAATCAGCATTGGTCAACTAACGTCTCAATGATCCAAGTGACCTTGTACTCTACTGTGTGCATATTGTAAATTCTGTATATCTTAAACGCGCATTTTTTATGTGTTTAAAAGAAATGGGAGAATAGATGTGGAATTGGTGAAGGTTATTAAAATAGAGATAGCAATGATGTTATGACAGATCTAGGTTACTGCTACAGAAATCCTTCAACTGATTCCCTCTCGTCACCTTTCTCATATGGGGGAGAATGCTGCTGGCATTATTACATGGCCGACTGTCATGTGACACTAAGCTAGCCACCAGCTAACCGAAAACATGCAGTTTCTCAAGAAAATTCCCACTCACATTTTTAATGCCAAGTTTGTGGCTATTAGTTGACCATGATGAGATTAGGGAGGATTAAGGCTGTTGAGTTCAGTAACTGAGAGGCTATTTTGTGGACACAGTTTTTGCCTGGTTGCAGTTAAACCTTCAATGACAACTGACTTAAATTGCTTAAAACATTTAAAGGTAATTAAGGGACCTCAGAAGAGTGATATAAATCACACACTTGAGACCTTGTACTCTTCTTTCGTTTGGCTGCCCTCTAAAGGACTCCACTCGGCTCAACAGGTCTTTAAGTGCAGGGCCTCCATCACTGTGAATTAATCACATCACAAGACTTCAGCTGCACGCTCACCTCCTGCCAGAGACCAGGGCCTCAAACTGCAGCAAACCCTCGTCTACAGGCCGTCACTAAAGCCTCAATACCGAAACCACAGAAACATGGCTGCCAACATGGCTGCCAGGGCTGAGAGCAGTTAAGTTGTACTGCATCCAGCAGCCTGTCGGGCAGGGGGGCGGGGGGTTGGGGCTAGAGGCCACACTATTGGCTGCTCCTCTAGACATCAGACGGCCTCGAGTGAACTCCCACCTCATGCTGATCACAGTGGCCTTTGACCCTTATACACATGGGCTCAGCAGGAGGTCATAGCATGGCGGGGCTCATTTGCACCATTCTAGATTAGGCAGGAGTGGAGCATGGACCATGTTCCGCCTACTCTCAGGCTACAAGGTGTTCCTCTCCATTACATAAGGATAAATACCATCCCTTACTCTCTGCTTTTTAGCAGAGACTGTTTGTGTATGGGACCTATTCTAGAAGAAACAATGCCGCAAATGTTCTTAGGGGGAAAAGCGAATAAGAAAGATTTCACAGCATTAGTACTTTGCTCAGCCATACATAATTATATTTAACAAAGACTTTTACTTGACTCCAAACACATCGGTGAACATATAAACTTAGCAGTGCTGTTTTGTTCCATCCACGGCTTGTTTAATCGTGGTAATTATCTCACATAGTGTTGCCTTTTAGTACCCAAACCATTCCAAAACAGATTTAATGTAGGGAAAACATCCTTAATCGCTGTGAGGTTTAACAGTTTGTTGCTGGCTGCAACATCTCAGGGTGCTCTCACAACATGTGAGAATTTCAGCTTGAGTGCTAAATGAAAAGGGAACTTGAAATGCGTTTCCAAGGACAAGACATGCCGTTTACAGCCTGGGATCAGACAATGCCTCCACCCCAAACTGAAGCATTTCAACATCACAAGGAGAGGATTTCCCTTTGATCTAACATGCAGTATGCCATTGGCTGCTGTACTTCCTCCTGGTCTAACGGGTTGGTCTCAGAGGTTAGCAAGTTCCTCTCAATCTGCCTCTTTCTGGATTTTGTGTTTCCCATGTTTATTCCCTATGAACATAGAGTCAGGCAGATGCTATAAATGGTGACAGGTCTTTTTTGTATTTAAAAGAAAGGAACACCCGCTTCTGTAAAAAGAAAAATTGTTATAAGTGAAAAATATGTCAAAGAAAGTAAAGTTCCCAAAGTGTTGAGAGTCCTATTGCGGCCCGGAGAGCATAGGTTATCAAGCTGAAGGTCTTCAAAAGGCCCTGAATAAGATACCTGGAGAATGTCAGGGTATGACAGGAAAGGACAGGATAACTTCAGAATACTATTTCCAGCACCAAAAAGCCCTCTACCTCCTTCAGCCTCTCCTGATATAATCTGAGTTCCTCATTGCCTGGATTATCTCCATCACAGCTCACTTCAAGGACAAACTACAGGCTAAAGTCATGTCTGCTAAGAAAGTCATCAGCTCTGCTCCATGGATAATCTGCACAAGTCCAGAGTAAATTTCAATTCTCAATTCAATTTTATTTATATAGCGCTTTTTACAACACATGTTGTCACAAAGCGGCTTTACAAATTGCGTGGGTCCAGATCCCTAATGAGCAAGCCAAAGGCGACAGTGGCAAGGAAAAACTCCCTAAGATGGCAGGAATTTAGGAAGAAACCTTGGGAGGACCAAGACTCAAAAGGGAACCCATCCTCCATTGGGTGGCCCGCTAGCAATGTCCACATTCACAGTTATAGTCCACAGTTATAGTCCAGATATAATCCTGTAGTTATGATTCTACTTCCAGGCCGAGTAGTCACAGTCCCTTCAGAGTAGATGTTCAGGTGGGAGTTGGCATCAGCACGTCCTCTTGCGATAATGGCACATCCACTGGCAAGCCAGACCATCTCCTAGATGCTTGTATGGGGTGTTGTAACGGGAAAGGCTCATCTTTCCTTGTCCCGGTATTTCTCGGGCAGCCATTGGGAAGAAGAGGGACAATTAGTTCTATATGGAATATGTTAGACAAAGTAAATGTAAACATTTCTGGAGTGTGGCAGCGACTCCGGCAATTAAATTATTACAGCCTAGCTAAAGGGCAGAACCAGAAGGTAACACAGACTTGGGAGCATCCTGAGACACTGGCATCCATCCACTACACCGTCGACAAACTTGAGTGACCGCGTGCAGTGATAGGATGACAGCACCAGCGCCCCAGTTTGCCATAAAAACCCTTTGCCCATGAACCCCTGGATCTGTTACCTTATCTAAATAACCATCTAAACAAGATCACAGCCAAGTCTCTCACCCTAGGCAGCCTTCCCTGTGGGAAACGCTGTCCACAATAACCGTAAATCACAGATCATATAAACAGGCTCTTTCCCATGCCGTAAGTCAACAAGCAGAAGCACCTGTAGCTCCCGGTACATCAACCTTCCTAGTGACCCAACCACAAGTGATTACCTCATTCCTCCCACCATCTTTGTGATCTGCAGACAAATGCTGATACGTAGAAACCTTTAACTATAAGCCTGCACTGCAGAATGCACATCAAACTGCAATTAGTTTTCTGTACTCTGTTTATATATTGCATAAGCGATTCAAAGTGACATTGTCCCTGCGGAGGTACGGCTGTGCTGTGCTCTGTGGCACGCCGCATCAAATTCCATATAAATGAAAAGTACAAGCGAATAAAAAGGGTTGCTGATTCTGATAAGTGGATGCTTCTGTGATGATGTCACCAGCAGCCAAGCTGATGATTGGTCTAAACTCTGCACAAGAATACAAACAGAAGCCTTGAACTGCTCTGCTACATGCAGGCAAAAGTGTTTCCATGACAACTGAGTAGAAGCATGGAGAGAAGAGCTGGTCCTTTCACTGGTCATCTGTTCTAACTGTATCACACATGCACACACACACACACACACACACACACACACACACATGCACGGACACACACACACACACACACACACACACACACACACACACACACAAAGTCATCATTGGGCCAAGGCCCTGCTTGCAGCCTCTCAAATCAGCTTATCGGGGCAGTACAGCAAAGAGGGCTAGAAGGAGGGTGTGGGGGAGGCACAATCAGAGGCAGCATGGCTGTGTACTGATTATCTCTCTCCCTCTCCGTGTGTGGCAGCTCACAGTGCAGACAGAGGGGACATGCAGGAGCTCATTACTGCAGCAGCAGTCAGAAGAGCCTCTGCCTCTCCATCACCTAATCTGCTCTCCCTGCGTTTGGAAGCGTATTAAAGGTACCGTTTGCAGACTGACTTTGGCCATAAGCTTGTTTTTTTTTAATATTTTGACAAGCAGGTTCTGTGTTTTGGCATATTGTGGATGTAGAGGATGTTAAGAGGAGGTAAAGGTCAGACATCGATTATTCTACCTTCGGTACAAAGTGATCTCATGCGCTGAAGTGTGGGCATAGACATATATACAGACATGTCAACATTATGTCTATATACAGACATGTCCATCTTTCCTCGACCTTGCGGATATATGTACACATAATAGTACATGAGAACTATTGTCAATTCTTCTGTGTTGTTTACTCTCTGTCATTGTCTGTTCTGCTCAGCTCAAAGAGAAAAAATAACTTTTGCACTTGCAATTGTCGACTAGCTTGACTGTTTTCCCTACACAGATTTGACCTACTTCCAATGCTACTGCCCACACATCTCAGAGAGGAAGATAAGGAGCAAGAAAGATGGAAAGAGAGAGAATGAGTGAGAGAGAGAGAGAGAGAGAGGGAGAGAGAGAGAGAGAGAAAGAGAGAGATGGAATGGCTTGGTTTTTTACCCTTCAGCTGTCTCTCAGCAGGAGTTGGAGAGTGAAGGATTCTGGGATTCTTGGCCCCTCCACCTCATTTCTCTCACGCATATTTTCTTGATTAAAATGCCAAATTTAAAAAGGAGATAAAAGGGAATATTAAATCTAAATCTGCCCTCACTGAAGACAATAACATCAACAGCACCTGTTGCCCAATCTGGCATATTCACTCTTATTTTACACATTATTTCATGACCTACCTGGATGATTTGATTTATTTCGATTAGCCAAGTGCAATTACAAATTCGCAACCAGTTCAACCAGTATGAGTGATGTTAGGAGCAGGTTTACAAGCATGGATCAGTCCAGTTACACAGACATGTATACAGACAGCAGTATACAGCATAGAGTGCACAAGATGAGATCATAGCCAGTTCATCATTAGACCTTCAAGTTTATTTACATACACAGCTGTAAACTTCATATCAGCCCAGTCTCGTAGGACAAGCCTCTTTCACCCACACAGTTTCACTTTTGCTTTGACAGAAGCAGAGCTTTCCTGAAGCTGCCTCTCTAAGCACACACGTCTCAGGGAGCAGCGATGCCCCCGTGATCCACATGCTGTTTGATTTCAAGTGCCTTCTGAATCTCTCTGAATCCTTTTCACTTTCAAACATCCACCATAGACATGAGATAAAAGTCATGAAAGGCACGTTTAAGGGAAAAGACACTGAAAAACCATCCAGATTTAACCACAACACCTTCAGTTTAGAAGTTTATTGTAATGTGTAATGTGTGTAAATTATTGTAATTGAATGTAATGTGTGTGTATTTAATGGATGCAATCGTCACCTGCATCTGCGCATGCTGTGCAGTAACCACACGGCGTTATTCTAATAAACCTTGTTCTGGCCGGGCGGAATGTGAACGGGTTCATATCGAGTGTTGTCATTTATGGCCTGGGTGGCAGGCCACGCGTTGCTATTTGCAGCACTGCGTGTGTGGTGTGTATGTGAGGGCTCTGGACAGAGGAGTGGAGTGTCTCGATAGTGTTAGCAAACTGCTCAGTGCCACACCGCTGATGTGAGTGAAACACAGATTTGCATGACCTTGCTGTCCCCACATTAACAAAGCGTGAGTCTCACCTCATACATCTCAAACCCACCCACCCCCCTCCCCAAGGCCCTGCTGTAGAAATGGGAATTTCTACATTTGGGTATTGAGTACTGAGTCTAAGAAGTTTTACTTGACATAAAAGTGTTTGCTGAACTTGAAAATGTTATTGAGGGTATTTAGTATTATATTCTGGAAAGGGTATCAGTGTGAAAACATTCCTATATGTTCTACACCAAGTGTCCTCGTAGTCTTCAAACGTGTGACTGGCTGTTAAAGGGCTTTAGAGCCTGTAGCTACACACATGACATGAATGCCGAACACAGCACTGTTTCCTGGTTATAATAGCTCTTAATGTTGTCATCTGCCCCTCTATCTTATTGACAGAGGATCTGTGACCTGGTAGCACCTATGTTTTGACTTTCACCTCATTTGTGCTCTGATTGTGTTTTCCATGTGACCTTCAATAATGTCTACATGTCGAGGAGATTCCTGCTTGTCTGCTGCTTCTACTTCTCCACTCCTCTGCAAACAGACACTCATGCACACCCACCCACCTAGTTGCACACACACACACACACACACACACACACACACACACACGCATGCACACACACAACTATGTCAGACCAGTCTGTGGATCCACACATACACACACTCCATCTGTCAGTGTAGGAGTTGTATTGCAGCATGCTAGGCCTAGATCTGCTTCTCGCCTCTCTTTTTGCTCACACACGGAGGCTCACACACACACACACACACACGCACACACACACACACACGCACACACACCAAGATGCTTACAAACACAAGATGCCCATGAAAGTCCATCCCTTCTGGACCTACCCTAACACAGCAACCCCTTACACATGCACACAAGTCAACACCAACATCTCTGTTCAGTCTGAGAAGAGGCTGTGATAGCTGCCAAGGAGGGGGGCGTGGCTGCCAAGGAGGGGGCGTGGCTTTGCCAGGCAGAAGAGGCACTGATGGGTCTCTTATAGAGCATGAAATACACAGTGCTTGAGTCAGAGTGAAGCTGCAGACCTGAAGAGATGGTGAGGCAGACGCACATGTCAGCAACTCAGAAGATCACAGAGCAAAGGACGGAGGAAAAGACAACAGAGGGAAGTTGCCATTTTGTGAAACGTATACAGACACCATGTTGGAGCGAATGCAAGCCAACATACACACACCCTCTGTTCTTCAAAATACTTCATCATTTAGAACACTTACCTGTCTCTTTTTCTGTGTGTCTCTCTTTCTCAGCTTAGCCATCCATCTCACACACATGCACAAACAATCTTAGCAGAAGCACCCGGGTGAGTACCCAGGACAGCAGAGCAGCAGGTCTCCTGCCAAGGCTGATTGACTTCCTGTCTCCACACTGCTCCGTTTCCCGCCATTCATCTTGGCTCTTTCTTCATCACGTTCCAGATTATTATGTCCCAGCAGCAGCCAAAGCGCTCAGAAACCCCCCGTGCGTATGCACATGTTTACCACTGTACAGGAGGGCTCCCGTGTGTTTGGGCTAGAGGAGATGGCCCTGTGTAGTCATTGTTCTGGTGGGAAGTCCCTTCAGAATTCCTGTCAGAGCATCAATCAGTTTCACAGATTCAGCAAGTGTGCGTGTGTGTGTGTGTGTGTTTTGAAAATGAATTCATATACTGTATAGGCTGTAACACCTTTCCCCATTTTTTTGTCTTAGAAACAAGATTCAAATTTGATTTAAATGCTTTTATTACTATTAAAAACATAACATACATTCAGTCAAGTGTGTCCAACTTTTGACTGGTAATAATCATATTCTTCATGAACTGTTAAATTCACTAATGTCACCAAAGACATCACCACAGACTACATGGGTAATGTAGGATGATAATTGGCCTGAATATGTCTGACAGCTTTAGCAATAGCAATAGTGGTAACCATATGGCCAAACTGATACCCCCCCCAACACACACACACATATACCCCCTCCCCTCCCTGACACCCCCTCACTACCCCCATCCCCTGTGCCCACTAGGACTGGACCAGGAGTAGTGGGCACTACTACTACACTACTACCAGAGGCAGCAGGTACACTGTGTACGTAATCATATTGCATAGTGTATAACTGTGGGTACAGTATAACAAAGCCATAAGACACAGGCTGTTAATCACTGATTGTGGGCTCAGACTGGTTTTGTCATCTCAGCTTGAATTCAGTTCATCTCACAGCCACCTCACCTCTCGCCCTCCGCGGTGGAATCCAGCCACAGCCTCCGCCATGTCATCACCGTCGATGGGAGGGGCAGCAGGACCGCGTTGTTGCTGTCAGCCCAAATATCACCGAAATCTGACTAATGAGGTCGTAAAGGTTTAGTCTGGGGTTTAAACTGTCCCCTCGCGTCTCATCTGCCTGCAGCAGAAACCCTTTCGCTGTCTGTCTTACGTTCCTGTAAACGAATGATGCAGTTACTTTTAATATGACCTTTATTCTTTTAGCATTTTCTTTCATGTATTTAATATATTTAACTTATTATTAAGATAGGGACAGCTGATGGAGCTCTGTCTGAACTCAATTATCCTGTTTCTCTGGGAACCTTGTGCACTACAGTAAAACATGTAGAGGTAGTGAGAATTTCAATGATATACACCAAGTCAATAAAACAGATAGAAAAGCTCAATAAAAAACAAATGCACACACACACACACACACACACACACACATATATATATATAGGTGATCATCATTTTTAGGTTGAAACACTAGCTGAACTGAAGCACATACAGTGGTGCAGGAGACTTGAATCTGGCCGAGGAACAGCCAAACTACAAAGGTGAGGTTGTAGAAGAAGTTTCATGTCACAGGTCACCATGGCAAAGCAGCACAGCAACGACACACAAGGTAGTTATACTACATCAGCAAGATTTCAAAGCAGACTGGGGGTTTCAAGATGTGCAGCACAAGCTCTTTCGAAGAAGCACAAATACACTGGCAACACTGAGGATTATAGGCAGAGTTCTCAGCCAAGGAGACATAGTGCAGATGAAAGACACATCATGCTTCCCTTCAGAATCAGATGTCCAGCAGAGCCATCAGCTCAGAACTGGCAGTAACCAGTTGGGCCCAGCTACACCCGTCTAGTGTTTGGAGAAATCTGACTAGAAGTGGTTGGCTCCAAATTTACTCTGCAGCAGGAAAGTGACCACAAACGTACAGCCAATGTAATGAAGAACCATCTTCAGTGTAAAGAAGAACAAGGAGTCCTGGAAGTGATGATGTGACTCCCACAGAGGCCTGATCTCATCATCATCAAGTGTGTCTGGGATTACACGAAGAGACATCGAGAAGGTTTAGATCAAGCCTACAGCCACATTTGATATGTGATTGGTTCTCCAAGATGTTTGGAACTTCCCTGCAGAGCTCCTTCAAAAACTGTGTGCAAGTGTACCTACAAGAATGGATGATGTTTTCAAGGCAAAGGGTGGTCAGACCAAATATAATATTGATTTGACTTCTGTTCTTCATTCATTTTGCATTTTGTTAACTGACTATTAACTCTGTTTTGAAAGCATTCTTAGTTTGTAGCATTTTATATATACAGTACTGTGTGTGGGGGGGCGTGTGTATATATATATATATAGTATATAATAAATGTAGTAAATAATATATATACGTAGGTGTGTGGTTACATTACAAACATTATCATTGTTTCACTTCAGTGTTTGTGTGCATGTGTGTGTGTGTGTGTGTGTGTGTGTGTTTGTGTGTGCGTGAGTAATATGTAAATGAAGTGAGGACCTCTTAGAAGAGCAGTAGAGGAAACCAGAGAGCCTGCAGGGGGGGGGGGCAGTTAAAGGCATGCGCTCCTTTGTTTAGAGGCAATAAAGGAGCAACAGTCAGACCTTACACCACAAACCCAAACAAGCTCACATTCCACTGGACAAACAGTGACCAAGCAGCTGAAACAGCAGGCCAAGTAAACTAGAGATGAGGGAGATGATGGAGAGTTGCTCCTAACGAAGGCCCCTGAGAGGAAGGCATGACAGAACAGGGCTGATGTATTCATGTAAAGATTAACGAGCTGGTGATCTGGAGCGCGCCCGGAACAGGAACTCACCATAGCATGAGCAGCAGGACCATTAATAGCCAACAGATGAAGGCTCCCTTTTTTATATGATGTATTTATGGAGAGGCGTGTCTGCACCCGGCTTCACTCCGAGCCTTTGCTGAATCCTCCCTAATATGTTTGCGATTGTCTCTAAACCAACCTCATCCACATCTTGGCCAGTAAGCTGAAATGGTAGATTTTAAACCAACCAAGAAGGTGAAAGACACATAGTTTTTCATTCTATGAATAGATGGGGATTGAGGATTCAGTCATCTTGAGATAAGACTTGAGACAATTCTAATAGCGGCTGCTGCAAACTGGGTGAAAATCCGGCTAAATATCCTCTCACTGAAATGAACTTCACTGTGATTGAACTGCAACAATGCCACTCCAGAAGGCCTATATATATTTTATTACAATTGTTAACTATATGTTTAGTGGGTAAACTCAGCAAGGATTCTTAGAATGACCAGTCTGGGGATTTTGGAATCCTTGTTTGGAAGCTTGGAGCAGAGCCCCAGTTAATCAGAATGTGAGTCTCAAAGAGAGAGACAGAGACAGAGAAAGAGAGAGCGAGAGAGAGAAAGAGACACAGAGAGAAAGAGAAAGAGACAGAGAGAGGAGGGGGGTCTGAATAATGCAATGCAGATATTTATAAGTTAATTAAAGCTGAATCTCTGCTAGGGCAGAGCGGGTAAGAATAGATGCAGGGCCAAAGTATACAAAAAATACCTTCTGATAGACAGAGGAACTGCAGCTAAACACTTTATTAGGTCAAACTTTATCCTTGAGCAGGCGCTTAAACAGCACAAAAAACACACACACTACGCTACACTGCACACACATACCCACAAACACAATGTGAGGTCTATGAAATGTGACTTGGTATAAATATAATTATACTTCTAGTAGAATTATAACTGTGTTTTGCGTCTGTCAACACACAGCTGTAATTATTTTAGGATAAGCATGCATTCCTGAGATGGTGTGAGGGGGATTTACTCTCACAGTTTCATTGCAGTGAGATGCTGATTGCACATGGACCTGCAGGGTGACAGAAAATGACTGCCTTTGGTCTTACAACCGTGAGACTGCTAATCTGTGCTTGGAAGCTACAAAGCAAATGTTTACGGAAGATGTTAACACACACAAAGCTACAGACGACTGTAAGTTTGAGATATGATATTAAGGAGAACTCCAACTAAAATTGCACCCTATGTAGATTCCAAATGACATGAAACTGGAGGGACTGAGGTGATTTGTGACCTTTCTTTGAATATGGATTTCTGTCCAAGCCAGAACTCTTCTCTCTGCTCTTCATCAACTCATCTTTCAAAGTAACAAGAAAAACTAGAAAAATATTGATATCCCTTTTGACTGCACAAGCAAGGCTAAACTTGAAATGAATGTGAATTAAGCGTTAATCTTTGAGACACGTCATATGTGATTTTTAAAGGTTCTTTTGGGACAATAATTGTGTGGTGACATGACATGTCTTTTAAAGGCAGGGGTAGGATTTGAATAATTAATGACTTTATGAAATTCTAATAAATCCGCTGCTATCCTTATCGTCCATGCTTACGCTTACAGTGCAGCTTTGCCTAATGATGACTGGGTAGAATGACTTAGCCCCATGGCAATGAGTCAGAATGTGAGGCAAACATTCGCATGTTCATCTGCAAACTTTAGTTCATGAAAAACAATGGAAGAATCTAGAAGATTCATTATTCCATCCGCATCTTCAATGGCGACCGTGGAAGAGCGTGTCACAAAACACAGAGGAGAAGCTCTTGCTGATTAGCATTAGCACTCTTTCTGCCTGCTGAATCCAGGGAGGACCCGTGGAGATGGGCTCTAGTTCCTGGATTCTTAACTATGCAGCTGCCACCCTTTGCAAGAAACCCAAGAAGCATGTAAGCAGTTTCTACAAGTGCAGTTAGGTACCTACTTGGCATTCCAGCAAAGATTGCTAGTTTTGGCCATAGCAGGATGTCAAAAGATGCAGCACCTGGCTTCAGCCATCACCCTTTTAATATTTTGAGCACCTGTAATTAACCTATAAGAGGTTCATTAAAGTCCTGATCGTTTGGGGACGCTGCTATAAAGGCGGTGGAGAGAGTGGGAGGAATCAGGGCAGTTCTTTGCCCTAAGTCCAGGTTAGTTGGCACACCTCACCCATTCCTGGGTAGTTGAACCTTGACACTACATTAGTCAGAGTGAGGTATTGTGTTTCTCTCCACCACTCCACTTATATGACTCACTTATATATGGTGTTTCTGTTTATTACCTGGTCATTTCCCCTTGGACATGATGAATCACTCCATTGAAATTAGGATTTGGATTTTGATAATGTTACGGTTTTTGAAAATTATATCAATTAATAAGATCTTTTAATTTTACATGTAAAAATGTAAATGAGCAGGATTCATGAATATTTGTGTGCCCAGTCCTGACCTTAACACTGGCCTGACAGATGTGTGTATGGCTCATGTTGTCATGTTACATTCACACTATCAGTCCCATAGGCACGGAATGAGTATGGAGGGATGACACTGCTCTCCCTAGAGGTGTCTCTGCCAAGTCTGTGTGTGTGCGTGCATGTGCGTGTGTGTGTGTGTGTGTGCGTCTTACAATACTCTGCATTTTATGATAGAGGCACCAAGCTTACATTAAAGACTTCATAATGTTCACCTCCCAGGCACACTTAAAATTCTATTTCATTTTTGTGTTATTGTGAAAATGCACAAACAGACCCTCTCCCTCCCACTGTCCCCCTCATTCATCCTCCTTTTAAAAACACCCTGGCCCATGCCCTTCTCTGATCCTTTAAACACACACACACACACACACAGTGTTCTGATGGTCCTCATTGATGAGGGACTTTGTTTTTCTCGCATAGGGTGTTAAGAGTCTCAGGGTAATCACTGCTCTCCTATGAGACACAAGTTCCTGTCATGAGATGCTTTACCCATTCAAGTCTGAGTGCCTGAACATTTCTGACTCCATACAGATGTGGGGAACCTTATCCTCCGACACCTTTAAACATATTAAAGGGCTTTACGCACCCAATTCACACCTGCAGGCCTTACACCAACAGCCAGAGCAGAGGTGGAAAATGTGTTCAGTTTTGTAACAGCACAGTACTGCAGGAAGATATTTAAACTGTAGGACTGATAGAAACAGAAAGCATGAGGTGTCTGACTGTTAGAATGGAGGAATTAGGCAGTGTTCTCTTCTCCAAACCATTGTGTTGGTCGGGGACCAATTCAGCTTATATCTCTAACAATAGACCAAGTGCAAGTCTTGGGATAGTAATGTTTGCTGGAGTTTAGGTCATAGAGTTGTTAAGAGCAGTTGTTTCCTGCTTCCTCCTCTCAATGTGTGTGTTGACAGGTGAGTTGATTCCATGAGCATGTCGGGAAAGTGTGACGCGTAGGAGCTGAGTTCCATCCCCCCGAGGGGAGGAAGAGGAATGACAGGTCACACGCTCCCTCTCTCTGTCCACACGAGGGGCGCCGAGTGAGGCCTGTGAACACTACCCATGAGCCTTTGCTGGACTCACAGCTGTCTCATTACATAATCTACCATTTTGTGGAGTGAGTTGAGTTTTGGAAAGTCATGCTCTCGGAAACAGGGAGAATCTCACAGAGACCATGAACAGAACACTGCTTTAGCAAGAATAACATATAATAGAATTCCTGTTTCAGTGAGCAAAAATTATCATATTATCCTTTCCTGGGCCCCATTTTGAACAAGATGATTGGGTAATCTCACTTTTCTTTTGTCATCAGTGTTACACTTTGACCAGATTAGGTCACACATTTACCCTTGTGTAAAATCATTTTGTTTACAATTGGGCAGGCTAGTCTCTTAGAAAATGTGATTTAGTTGAGCTGTAAAGAGTCACCTCCATACTGATCATCTGTCACAGGGCAAACCTGACAACATCAGCTCCACCCCACTGGCCTAACCTGAACTCCCCCCGCCCCCCCCACTCTGACCTCAAGGGAAAGACACTCCTCTCCCATTGTGCTGAGACCACTCACTCAGATATCAAAATACCCACCACCCTTAACAGAGGAGCGAAATCTAAAACTGAGAGATACAGAGAGCCACAGATGCATGCTGAAAAGCTAGAGGGATATGACACAGGGAGGAAAACAAGCTGACCTTTGACCCCTTAAACTTGAAATAAAGGTAAGAGGCCAGGAAAGCCAAGGAGTGTAGACAAAAACGGCGGGAAAAGAAAAGGAGGTTAGGTGGGGAGTGGACACCTCCAGGGCAGTTAAGGGGGAGAGGGAGGGGATGAAAAGGGAGGGCAAGGGGAAACGTCTCCTGATGGAATATGAAAGAGCAGGAAAAAGCACTGATAAGAGAGGTGTTGGTGAGAGCAGCAGTGGGCAAAGGACAGAGGGGTGAACAGAAGTGCAACAGAAAGGCAATCTGACTACAGAGGAGGAAGAGGAGTCCCAGCTTTGCACTGTACTTTCCTTATCTGTAGGCCATGCTACTGTATTTTACAGTGATACATTATGAAGGCTTTTTGTTTATAAATGTATCATATTAATACGTCAAACCAGAAAAAAATACACTCTGTATTCCTGCATGAAAAAAGTCTTTAAAAAGTACTTTTATAGTATAATAGATTTCACGTCTTATTGAACTAGATTTTACTTGTAATCCCCTATAATCTTTTTAGATTATCATGCATTAACAAGTTCATAGTGCCTGTTCTAAGTACCATAGAAACACAGCAGGAAGGATATCTATTACTCAGCTCTACTACAAATATTATTGTTACTGAAGACAGGGCCCAGGGCTCAGGAGCGTGTGACTGATGTGTGTGTACCAAGAAAGCAAGGATAAGATAGCATTATCTTACAACAACACAGGTGGCTTCTGCTGGATTCCTGCCCACTACAGTGTGTGGGCCAGGGCCCTGCTGACACACAAGCAAGTGACAGGGGCATTATGTAACCTGTATGTAACCTGTGAGAAACAGATATGGCTTCACTGCAGAGATGTTTCGCCAGCTCCAAGCTTCCTTAATAATGATACATTTACCTCAAACACACTGTGACTTTTTGCACTTCAGCATGACAGTGTTACCTCATTGGTTGGAAATTAATTCACGTTTCCCTTCTTCACTTTGGCAGCTATATGTTTAGCGGCTGGTGCTCCTCTCGTATACAGCGTTGTACTATCCTGTTTTCCCATCTAACTCTAAAACAATATTTCCATAATTTGTTAATTTGGTGTAATTCGGGGTGTGTGGCTCGCAGCCATGACAGTGTTCTCTGGTTAAATGGTGGTCTGCAGTGCAAGATTACTGTGTCTCGTTTCCTCCTGTGAATCAGATGCAATAATGAGTCGTGGCTCAGTAGCTCTTTCCCACTGAGAGGATAATCCTATTGGTCCACTCCAGTAAACATCCTCCCCGTGACACCTACCTGCACGCAAACACAGCACCTCACACGTAGCCACCAAAGACAGCTGTCAATCAGTCAGCACCACATCCACACCAGTCCAATCATGAGCGTGTGTGGAGCCAAAGATGGCGGCCATGTGCTGTGTGCTGTGTGTTTTTCAAGTGGCCAACATGCTGTGTGTGCACATTGTGCTTTTCAGAGATGTCTGCACTGTGCCAGCAGAGCATAACTGAGACAAAGTCGGTCAGACTCCGCAAGGCCTCTAGGTCTCCTGGCCGAGAGAGCAGCTAACACGCGCGTAAGAGTTTGGAAGTGATGTCCAGGCACAAGAGTTGGTCAGGCACAGCAGACATTGCTTTAAAGAGAGCATTGGGCGCCATGGGTGGGCCTGGACACTGAGGATCTGATCAGTAAGAGGCCTTTAGGCAGGACGCCTTACACGGCGTGAGTCTGGGTGCGTGGGGGAGATAACTGGATGCAGTTTGCCCCACAGTGCCTGATAGAGCCTTGAGGGCAAATATGGAATGAGCAGGTTGTAGATGTAAGACTCGTCGGACTGGTGAGATGATTTCGGAGTAAATACACGGGGTTGCTGGTAAAGATGGACCAAAACATTACTGCATTTCAAGGTCAACGTTTTTTTTTTCACAGGGTTTTTACATTTTGTTTTGTTTTGATTGATTAGATATTAGATTATATTAGATTAGACTGACCATCTGTGGGTTGGTAACAAAATATGAAATACTTTTATCAATCATTATTTTTATTATGGTTATTAAAACTCCCTTGATACATTAATTTATTTAACACTTTAGAATATATATGACAGCATATTCTGTGTTTGTCCACACGAAATAATTTATGATCAGCAGTATTTTAGAGGGAAACTCCAATCTTCTGTCTTCAGAGTACGATGGCCTGACTATCTTCAGCACATATCCAGCCTTGACCAGAGCTCAACAGGAAGCTCAGGACATCCCCACCCTACGTGAGAACAAAACGTCCCGTAGACAAAATAGAGCAGTGTAGTTCCTATATCCACTAGTACCCACGCCAAGCACACACACCCATGGCTTCGGCCAAGGGCCCTATCAAATGCTGGAGGTTTCAGTCAGATGAACATTTACACCGCCTATACCCACCCACTATCAATATTGCCAAGCACTAACAGGCTAAACAGATAAATAATTTTGCCCTGTAAACCTTGAGATTTATTTTTAAACTGAACATACTGAACCATTTTTTTCAGTTTTGGATTCTGCTAAAGGAATGTTGATGCGAAAACAGAAGATGGATATAAATGAATGTGATGTTGTCATAGAGACAAATAGAACAAAACCAATTCCACAACAAAGACACTGAAGCTACGGTTTAAGAAACATGAAAAAGAAATTCACTTTTAACAACTGTCAGTCATGAATTTTCACTTGAATAAAAATTACATAATGAGACTGCAGCTGTCCAATCAGTAACTCCAGAATAAAATGCTATGAATCTTATTTCCTTTAATACAGTGTGAAGCTCATTATATTTCTATTACTAGACTCTGGCTGAAATAAACCAAGCAGTTGTTAGGAATCACAGTTCAACTGACCTTATTTGAAGGGCGGTCGAAGAACACGATCAAACCAAACACATCTAAGATTCCACTGAGAGCTGCTTAAAGTATAGCATGGCTTTGAACTGTCAGATATGCTGAGGAAAACCCTCACACACTCTACCCTTCCCTTGCACTTCTTATTTTCCTTCTTTGCTTCCTCGCGCTCTCTCTCAGACACTCACGTGAATACCAAATTCAGAATCAATCCCTCGCTTGCCTCCTTTCCTTTGACGCTGTAGATCTGACTACAATGGGAAAGTATTGGCATTAAAACCCAAACACCCGGTGAAACGTTATGGAGGTTTCTGGGGAAGGTCACAGGGAAAGAATACATAGTGAAAAGGGTTAATTTGGAAATGAGAACACTGATAAATAATCTGGTATACACAAAGAAGCCATATTTCCAAATTACTCAGTACTTGCTAAAAGTTTCAGAAAGTCTCAGTTGTCATGACCTCTGACCTCTAAAAAGGGAGGCTGAGGAAACGGACAAGGTGGTGTGCACCCTTGTTTCCTGTCCAACCCAGTGAGTAGACAGAAACACTCCCCTACAGTGGCACTGAAAGCACCACTTCACCATTTTCCCCCATTCATGAACATGGTAAAACCACACATAAAACTCAGGAGAGATCATCAAAGGAGATCAAAGGAGAGATCATCCTTGTTCTTTTGATTGTTAGACTTTCTCGTTTTAGTGTCTCCCAAGAGAAGCTGGTAGAGTCCTTCCCATCTGGCCTTCATGGGAGTTTGAGGCACAGAGAGACCAGACCTGAGCACAGGAAAGAAGAAGAAGGTCCAGCAGACTTCACATACATTCCCTCACCCATCCAAGCGCCAAGCAAGGCAGTTGATTTAAATGGGCACTTTAAATGTGTGACATTATGCAATGCTTCTGAGAACAAAACAGACTGAAGTCATTTTAGCTGAAAGCATGTAACAATGAGACGTTCTGTAGGTAACAATGACCTATTTGTCACTCAATAATAATATGTGATTATATCTAAGTAGCCACTATATTTTTGCAGTAATAAGTTACTTTTAGAGTAGAAGCTGCAAGTTTTGATGTGAAGACCCTGTCAGCATAGATTAACTTGGGGGGAAAAAAATTTAATGTGATTTAAATTGAGGTCATTTCAATTTGCTTCAGTGGCTGGCAGACTCTGGAAGCACGTGAAATAATTGGCTAGTCATGTAATGACTATACTCTCATTAATATTCGGATTCTTACATACCGCAAGAAAAATGTAAATGATTGCTCAATATTTTTACAGTGTACTCGACCTCCGTTTTTATTTTTCTCCAAGATTTTTTTTTTTGTCATAGTTCTTAATTTGTTAAAACCTTTAAATAAAATACATTTATCTAATTATCATTCCAAATATAAGTAAATATATTGGTGTAACCACTGAAGGCTTTAAGCGTACAGAAGCAGAACGATTGTGCTACCACACAACGTTTTTTCAGAGTGGAGAGGGCGGGAGGGTTATTCTCAGGAAAGGCGCGGGAGGGGCTCCACACTTATCTTCTGCTGCTTTCCCTCCTTATTCTGCCCCACCAACTCCACCCAGGCCTGGTAACGCCACACGAACACACATACATTTGCTCCTCAGCTACACGGCTGAGATAGACTGCCCCTTTAACATATGGTAATCGGAACTTAAAAAAAGATTGTGTCTTGAGGAGGGTGTCAGGCGGATCTAAGAGAAACCAGTGAAGCATCAGCGCATCAGTGCGTATCTACTTGTGCCCTTTTCCACCCACGAGAAGTTCAATCTTGTACCAAAATCTCAACTGATCTTAATAAATTGCAGTTTTGAGAATATTTCATCAGTCGGTCTCAAGTCCCTTGACTTCTATTCATTAATAATCTTTTTATGCACCCGACTGCACATATATATTGCCAGTAATGTGTAGAAAATAGACCCAAACTGCTGTTCTGTATAGGAGCTGGTCAGGTGAAGTGTGGGCCTAGTTGCTTTGCTGTACTGTGAGCCTTTGGCCCTGGACCACATCTGCCATGTTAAAACAGCGGACCCACCATCCAGTCCTCCCAAAAAGGCTCCTAATGGCAGTATTGAGAACTTTTCATGACTCTGAGCAACCTGTTGGCTCGAGAAGGCACTTTTATGACCAGGCACTGTATAATGACGCCACACAAGGGCGTGGGCAGTGGATACTGGTGGTGTGTAGTGTGTCGACGCCTGAGACAGCATGTTCCTGAAGCAGGGGCAAAGGGCAACAGGAAGTAGTGGCCTCGAGACTGAACTCCTCTGTCCCGCATGAAACTTTTTAATCCGTGGTTAATTACAAGATCAAAAGGATAGGCATCTATGCCAGAGACCACACTGGTGCAGGAAGACCCAAGGATTGATATGGGAGTATGAGTACAGCTAACCTATTAGCTCGAGTGTGGACCTGATAAACCAGGCTTATTTCCTCACATAGTCATGGGAACTAATCAGTTCTGTCTGAGCACTATGTTGATAGAACAAACCAGTGGGCACTAGGCACACCGCCAGCTTCCCGCAAACACCCGGCCACGATTAATACGAGGGGCCTTTATTTTCAGCAAAACACAAGGGCACACTACGTTCTCATTAAAATTCTTCAGCGTATCCACATTGTATGTGAAGTGGAGACTGTCAGGTGTAATTTTCCAGTGCTGTTTTCAACACAAATCAAAGCACACAGTCAAACAGTCAGATCGCATTGCTCCCTCCAAAGCCCCAAAGACATCCACACTTCGTTACGAAGTCTAGATGCTGCTGCCCTACAAAATGCAAAGACGCTGCATTAACGATTCTCTTTGAAGCTCTTGTAAGGTCTCCACGTACCATAGTGCCAGACAGGACTGGTGTTTTGCATGGTGTAAAGTGCACCATCTCCCATAGAGAAAATCTGCTTACATATTTCTAAACTCACAACAATTAGAAGCATGTCAATTCCATTATCTTTGCAGCCTGGAGACCTAGGGGGTCTACAGGTGCTGCACGTCTTTGTGCCTGTTCCATTTATCTTGCTTACTAAAGAGGGTAAACTAAGCAAGTCCAGCAAAAGGTCTGTTGTGATGGGTCAGCTTGTGGACAGGTCTTTCTGTGAGCACCTCATTGTTCTGAGAGACATCATGCTTGTCCTAGAACCAGCTGTCCCAGATCCTTTCCAAACACGACACACAGCTCTGTGGGGGCTCCCGCCAAAACCCGCTCACACTCGGAACTCAACACTTTTAAGATCACTCTGTTTATTCCTTTCCCTGTATTTGCTCATGACAGAATGTGAAGACATTATGCTCATGCTTTCTCCAAGTATTTAATCATGGTGTGCGGTGCCCGTTACACCTGCATTGTGACTGGGTTTTTATCAGTTTTGTCATATGCAGCAAGGACTGCTTTTACCAGTGGAAAAACATCCGTGGTCCTGCGGGGTTATGTGAAACGGCCTAAATTAAGTCATGCCACACCATGCTTCATGCAGGATGATGCTCAACATCAAATCTGATTGGTGTAAGCACAGTGCTAACTGTTCAGAGACTCTAAAGCCTCATTTAAATATTCATTTAGTAGGCTCATTTAATCCCTATAACATTAATGTTGTTTGAAGCTGCACTTGCTGTGTGCTATATGGGTGGCTATACTGTGTGTGTGTGTGTGTTTGGATTATGTGGAGACAAGGAAATAAGCGCAATGAGCAGGAAAATTGCCACATGCATCACATGCCTGGAATGGCAGTCATATGCTTCAGTTTATGACGGCACCTGCTAAAATCTGTTCAACATCCAGTCACTGTACAGAGGATGAAGCCAGTTCCCACTGCCTTATCAGTATTGTGCCTCAAATTATTAGGTTAGTAAATGGGATGGTAAATGCCATAATGTCATAAACATAAACCTGAATCTGACAGCTTTGGCAATAAAAAGGAGTTGAACTATTTGGTAACCGATTTAAAATCCAAAACATGGTCAAAAAAGCACATATTAAAATTCAGTCTGGGTGTTTTATTCAAGATGTATAAATTGACACATAAATATGAACATCCCTGCATCACACACATAGCAAGTGGTAAAATGGTACACTTGAATGTGAAACAATGTAGGACTTATAAAAACGCTCCTTTTGAAGCAATACACATCTTTTTTTTTCTCTCTTTTTTTTTTTTTTTTTTTTTTTTACAATCATGAGTTCCATACAAAAAATCTGAATTTACAAGTTCATAGACTATAAAAGGGGATTGCTAAAGTGCATTTAAATGTACAGGGAAGCACAGGGAAGTTGTGTATAGAACTACAAACAACACAAGTAGTCCATGTCTTCTGTAGACAGAGAAACTCCAGAAACTGTGGCAGAAGTCCTGGTCCCATGAATCTGCCCGTGGTGCATGAACGTTGCAGTGTGCAGAGCTAAAGGCATTTTAGCTGGTGAAACACCTCATTCTTTAACATTGTAAAGTCAAAATGTCTGTGCGCTCTCAAACTTTGTGATGCAGCTCATCCTGGTTCTCCTTACAACACCTCTGTTGTGCAACAGTGATACTGTAAAAAAACTGAAAAGGCCCATTTTATACTAACAGAAATGACAGGTCAGCTGACCGGGCACATTTGACATTTCAGAACACATGATTTCACAGGGGCTTTGGTAAGCTTTTCTTTCATTAATTCACATTGTGTCAGAATGGATGACAGAAAAACAACATTAGAGTTCAACGGGCCTCAGCTACATTATTAGCGGTCTGTCTTTAATGTAACAGCTTGTATCCAGTGTTTGTTCAAAAATCAACAAACCACATGTCTATTGAAGTAGTACAATATTTTCTTCATGTAGAAGTCCTATGATGTGGCTCACACCATCCCATGACTTCTATCTTCCATAACCAGTGACAAAACAGTGTTCAACTATCGATGTGCTGCTCCAGATCTTTGGACTGTAGTCATCCGGCTCCATCAGACTGATAAAACTCAGCCGGCACCAATCAATCAATCCCCCAGTGCACAGTCAACAACAAAAAACAAACAAAAAAAAAATCAATCAATCCCACCAGTGTGCAGTCATTCAGGCCAGCAGCTCGTTTCGTGAGCGGCCCAAGCCTCAAGGAGTGACCACAAACCCTGCAGCCTCTACTCACACGGACCCGCCCAGTCATCTTTTACGCTTCTGCTGTCTCATCATCTTCCGCCGCTTGACAATCATGCCGTGAAGACGCTCCAGTCCCTCCTGCAGGCCTTCCCCAATGATGGCGCACGCAGGCTGGAGATGCCAGGGAGTGTGGGCGCCAAGCTCATGCAGAGCCAGCATCCTCTCCACCTCGCCCAGGGGGAGCGCGCTGCGCAGGTCCTGCTTGTTGGCCACCACCAGCACGGGCACTCCCTGGTTCTCCTGGAGCCTCGTGATCTTGTGCAACTCCGTCTTGGCCTCCTCCATGCGCTCCACGTCCACCGAGTCTACCACGAAGACCAGGCCATCGGCGCAGCGCGTGTACGAGCGCCATAGCGGTCGCAGCTTCTCCTGGCCACCAACATCCCAGAAGTGGAAGGCGGCAGTCCGGCCTTTACCCTCAAGAGCCACTTTGATCTTCTCAGTGTTAAAGCCCTTAGTCGGAACAGTGTTCACAAACTCGTTGAAGCGCAGCCTGTACAATACCGTGGTCTTTCCAGCACAGTCCAGACCAAGAATAACAATGTGCAGGGCCTTTAAAGATGGCAAACAGGAGAAGACGGTGTGAGGTTCTGATAAACTGTTTCCCATCTCGTTCTGCCACGCCGGAGGGGATAAAAGCGAAAGGGGAGACTCACGAGACCAGAAGCCACTGTGCTTCACCAAATATTCACAAGACTTCTCTCATTCCCCCAAGAGGCCACCACTATAACCTGAAACCAGATGAAAAAGTAGCTGATGCAATGAGGCTTGCAGTGAGACTCTAACAAACACAGTTCATTGCTTCCCTGCCTTGGAAATTGTTTCTAAGAGGGCAGTGCCACCGCTTTATCATTCTAAAACGCGAACAGCTTTAACCTGGTTGGATGTCATTATGTCACAACGAGGAAGAATAAGAAATAAATCAGCAGGACACCATTTGCACAAACACATGGAGCGCGCAAAGGTTTCATAGGCTAATTCCTGGTAACGCCAATGGCCAACTCCTATTCAACTGTAATAAAATCGGCAATGAATTACAAGAACCCGTCCACTGCCTTATGTTCTATTCATGCCACTTTTCGGGCTAAACCCCATGCAGGTGGTTCAAGAGAATGGAAACACACTAGTTTTGGTTACTGTTTAACAAAATGAAGCTGATAAATCGTGCTTGCTGTGTCTTGAATACAGCCGAGAGGCTGTTGCTGGCTGACCATCTGTTAAAGCAGTTGCTGAGAGGAATATCGCCATAAACAGCAAGTGAATTAAGTTCTTCCTTGCGCGCTGCCGACAAGTGATCCGCAATTAAATTAATGAAGCTGCTACTGTTTGTGGTTCATAGACTCTAAATAAATCAAACATTCACCGGTATGCTCGTTTGAGATTAATGACAGCAATGTTTGAAAACAGCATCAAATCTGACACCCACCTTGGCCGATATATCCTATCCTTGGGACAGGACGATTCATCAAAGTCGACTATTTACAAAAAAAAGGTTGTATTCACGCCCCGGTTAAGAGAGATACCCACAATATCCACCCTTCAAGTCAGCCACCGCTTCACTGACTCGCTGACTGATAAAGCAAGCCGCTTGCCAGTTCATTCTAACACTGTTGGTTCAACTAACGATATACAGAAGATGCTGATTGGTTGACTTCAACGGCCGTTCTAGGTTTTTATCGACGGCTGATTGGTGCAAAGTCACGCCCATCATTCGTCACTGACACACCTATCTACCACCTGTGCCGCTCGCTCAACGATTTACACATAGATAGGTAGCAATAGGCTGTTCAGCCGATTTTGTTTATTCATCACTTCGTTTCGTGCTAAGCCTTTTTAATGCTGGTCCGTTTAAGAATGCTGTCGGAAACGTACATTGACAGTCTAATACTGAGCAGTTCTGTGGAGTTACAAATAATGTTCAGTTGGCCAAAATTAACAAATTATAGATCTTTGATCTTTGAAGAAATAAACACCTGGGAAATTGCTTTCAGAAGACCAGGTAGAGCGAGAGCCAGTCAAAGAAACGCGCCTTCCGATATCCGTCCAAGTACAATGGTGATGAGTTTAGCTATCAAATGGATCACCCAGCTATTAGCAGATGTTTGATCTCATTGAACATGGAGAAACACAGACGGAAGAATGGTGACTGGAGTCATAGGCTACAAATACACAGTTCTTCTTTTCCTTGTTAAGAAATCCGTATTTCAAATTTAAATAGCTCTGAAATCAGTAATTTAGTGGGGTTTTATTCCGACGTTTAAGCAGGGTTGATCTGAACATACAAATAATCCATGTGTAATCCAGCCTTTCCTTTCACACCTTCGCCCTCGTGCGGTCGTAGATTGCCGCGCAGTGTTTCTTGAGATTCCGTTTTGGAGTAAATGGATCAAAGAGCATGTAGCTGAAGGTGGATTTAATGTGGTTCTTGATTTAATTCCGGATAAAACTCAAACGCCTAACGTTACTCACGGAGATGATTGTTCATCATCAAAGAAAGTGCGTGATAGAAAACGGATAATCTGTTCAATTGTAGATTGTACCAAGATGTATCAAAATGTTATCATTTATGTTTTCAAGACACATAAAACGTAATACAAAAGGGAAATAATTCAGTGTGGAAATTCATTTTTAAAACTTTATAAAAAGCAAAATTAATATATAGTTTCATAACTAGTTAACATAGCTACTATATTTACAGTAACTCTAGATTATATGGCCAAATGTATATGGACATTAATTTCAAGATGATAGTCTGTAAAAACTTTTTTCTACAAAACTGGAAGAGTATAATTGTCTAAAATTGTCTACGTTGTAACATTAATATTATTATTCACTGGAATTAAGGGGCTTTGAATTTTGAACCAAACTTCTATTTGTCAATCAGCCAAATACTGTGTTTTATTACTCCAAATAACATTTTCCCTCTGCTGCAGAGTTCAGAAGTGGTGTATTTTATATCACTCGAACTGACATTTAGAAGATCGTGTTGGTGACTTTAGGCTTATATACAGCTCTTCAGCTATATGGAAACCTACTCTGTCAAACTCCCAACACAGTTCTTGTGCAGATTTTTCTCCCAGAGACAGTTTGTCACTCTGTAGTAAGTAATGAAACAGAGCATAGGTCATTTTTATGCGCTAACCGAGCAACCCCACTCTGTGAGTTTGCCTGGTCAACATGGCTGCCGTTGGTCCTAAATGCTTCCATTTCAAAATAATTACCTTACGGTTGATTCGAGCAGCTGTCAGATGTAACTGAGATTTGAAAAACTGACTTGTGGCAAATGTGACATTCTCTTCAGTTTGACCTGTTCTGCTGCCAGTGTTTGTCTATGTAGATTGCATGACTATGTACTTACATTTTATACAACTGTTGTTGAAATGGTGTGGATTAAATATCTAAGCATAACACTTAGGAACGGCATCAACAGATTTTGGCCATATAGAGTATATCAATAACAGTATCATATATTACATGCTGATATGAAAACTGAAATAAGTTTGGCAATCAAGCTGAAGCATTCTGATAAATAACAGCATCTCATGCAAACAAATGTGTCTCCGCTTCTGCTAGCCAGTTGCAGAAGTCTCCAGTTTCGCTGGTCCCCCTTGGAGGCATTAGTTGACATTCAGTGTCTTCATTGCTCCAGTCACAGGGTCAGTGTCCCACTTGGAGGAATCCCACCCCAGGAACCAGCCTGTGAATGTAGGGGGCTCGTGCCCCTGCTTCACTATCACCACAGGGGTTCCTTTGTGCCGTCCTGATGGGTCTGTGTCAATATACGTCTTCGCTGCAGAGGAATAAATTATCACTCAGTGAGATGTCATTCACTATATTTTCACCTCTGGAATTCTGTGCTTAACAGTCTGTGTTGGTCCAATATACATTTGACACAAACAATGAACTGTGATCTCTAGCTATTTAATAGTGGTCTACTACTCTTCTTAATTCAGCTAAACTGTTACTATGTATTACACACTCACATTGACATTACAGAATACTGAAATATGCAAACAATTACAATGTATTTAAAAAATCCACTAACAATAGAAAAAAGTAATTTTAGAACTGAGCTGCAACAGAATATTTGTTAACTTACATTGTTTACAACAAAGTTGTGTTTAAGAGTCTCGTGCAGGAGGGAGGTGTCAAATATCTTTCATTTATCTTTAGGAAACTCAAGCTGATTGTTGTCTTCCTGGTTTGCCATAGAAAATCGAGCTCTGGGATCATATTGTAAATATAGAATTCAACACTTTTATGGAAATGTCTCTAGACAAAATGTTTCTTCTTTCCAGATTTATGGGTGAAAAAAGAGTATTTCAGTGCCTCCCTGCAGATGGAATGTACCTTGCCAAGGGTCAGCCATTCTAGCATATTCTAGTGCAGGATGGATGTAACTAATATTTATTTTTTTAGACCTTCTCAGCTTCTATCAGATGAGATGGTTGGTTTTTATGGCATTGACTATGGTATCAGTATAATAATTCCTCTGCAGATCTGACTGTATCAGGACTTCTAATACTGAGAGAGGGGTGGTTCTCATAAATGTCACAATAGTTTTACACCTAGCTCGACTATGAGATGTCTTAGGAGATGTTATCTTGTCAGCATGGCATTCACTGACAAGATTTAAATCATCCACATATTTCCATTCATTTCCAGATTGAAAGCCTATCAAAGCCTAGTGACTCAGTGCATCTTTGGTTACTCCCCCGCCAGCTCATTGCAGTCAGAATAACAATCTTAATGATGGACTCTCTGCATGTGACCAGTTCACTGGTCAGTCTGAGATCTACCTGTATGGACCTAGTTGTGTGGACATCAGAGGCCTTGTATAAAACAAAATTCTTAGTAAATTACAAGTGGTACGTCTTCTCAGACTGCTATTGAAATCGGAAAGAATCAAATGTGGAATATGTGTGAATTGTGATCAAGTTTTCTCGATCTCAGAGGGTATCCAAGGACATGTGAAGTGTAGTGAAGTACACAAAGTTTCCAGAGAAACACTACATGATATATGGGTATAGAGATACACAAACATAGTCCTTATTCTGTATGTTTGAGATAATCAGTTTTAAAAACAAAATTTGTCAAAAATTTTGAAACATAATTTACGCAACTGCACTTAAAAACTGCTACCTGTTCACAAAGTATGCTTACGTTTAGACCTTTTTATACCGAATTTCTCTATACTATTGGGCATTTTGATGTTGGCTAATGAGTTGTTTAGTAATAAGGTTCACCCAATACTTTTAGACGTCTCAGTTGTACTATGCACTTCTGTCGTCTATGTCATTATCTTTTATTTGTTGTGTACCATTCTTATCTTTAATTTTCATACATTTTATTTTCGCTTCATTCGCCTAATGATTGCTTCATTTCTGTTAATACTGCTGCCATCTAGTGGTAATAATAGCACTGCTAGACGTAATATATGTAAATAAAATGGCGCCGATCAAGTTGAAGTCGTTTCATTCGACAAGCGTAATTTCTAATAAGCATGGTAAGAAACTAGATAAGGTTTTGACGTTAAATTAGTCTATTTGTTGTTTTCAATTTTGTAGTTTGGTGTGGCGTAACTGTTTAATTATATAACCGTAACCGTTTAATTATATACGACGTATCTTCGCAGGAGGACAGAGGGTAAGCTTTACCCCACAAGTTAATGAATGCGCATAAAAAGTAGACCAACTCCGCCCTTGTTAAGTTACGCACCCCAATGGATCCTTAATTTAATGCTTCAATCTTTCAAGCGTGCTAACGAGTTTGATAATTACATCTCAAACGCATTTCTGAATGTAAATGTTTAAACTGGCGTCAGAGATTTAAATGTATTAATTTTTTACATCATTATTGCACAATCACATGAAATATTTCTCCAGTCTGAGAAATACATTTTACTTTAATTGCACATACGCAAAATAAGATGTAAAATATCCTCTGTCATTAGGCGTCCATTAGAGCTACACATGGGCCTCTTGTTCTGCTGCACGCACGCATCCTATTCCTGCTCACGAATAAAACTATAGCCATCATGTGGCGATGTGCTTTCAAGGAATCAACTGACCTAAGATGTGTTCCTTCCGACATTGCACTAGCCTAATGACTGCTAACATCTACTTAGCTGTTTGAGTAGATGTTGAGGGCAGTTTATGTGATGGGGTGTTTGATAATGTGGGGTAGTTGACAGTGAGGGATTATTTTGACAAACACAGCTAAAACAAATATAGAAGGCTGGATGTTCTGACATTGATAACACAGTAAAAATCTGTTGAATGTCAAAAGCTGTTTAAAGGTAAACAGAAATGTAACCTGCGGTGGGGTAGAGACTGAGGGGCCAGGAAGACCAGTCTGGCGTTACATCTAAAGAGGTGTGGCCTGGATTACAAATGACCTTGGAGGGGGCGGAGCTGACACCCAGATGGGTCTTGGGCCTTCTGAAGGTGTCATGGGCTTAATTCAGTGACACACAGAAGAAGTGAGGTGCCTACCCAGCGGGCTTGAGAAGATCTCATGATTTCATGGTTGCTGGTATGGAGAGAGTGGACTGGGCCCTATATGAAGCTCTAATGGATTGGCATAGGATGTTTCCCATGTCATCCCTGTGTATAATTACATTTATTCTACCTCTGACTGTAATTTATCTCCCTATAAGGATTTAAAATCTAGCATTTGACTGTAAAATCTTCTATACAGTCTTGACTATGTTTTTGATCTACTATTCTGTATAACTTCAGATGATTTAATCTTTAATATATTTAATTACATGTAATGATATTAAACCTAACAGACTTAATTTGTTAATGCTCACAGTGAAGTCTCTTACCAGATTTTACTGACTCAGTTCTTTCCACTTCATTGGCATCCTTTCCAATCCAAATAAACACCTATGGGATAAAAACAACTGGTGATGCAATGCACTTCAATATATGACATTACACATATAAACACATAAGCACGATTACGTATAAGAACTCGTCTCCTCTACCTGGTCCCAGACATCCAGCAGCATGACATCGTCCTCTGCCAGGTCATCCTGGGTAAACTCACCAGGCACCTCCTCAATCTGAGTGGAAACCATGAAACGGATGTTTGGATCCCAGAAATTGGCTATTCAATAATACAATTAGAGTATGTATGTACGGGTTGACGCTTAAAGACACTGAGGGATGCTTCGCTCTGGCGCCTTCTAGTGGGGACTTTGTGAATACTCACGATGAATCTGCCCGTTTTGTTGGAGCAGGCAAACAGGTGAGGTGGACGTGTGATGCTTTTGCTCTCTAGCCGCTCTGATGTCTGATACTCAGTCTTTCCACCCAGAGCATCCCAGAAGGCCTCTTTAAATGGGTAAATTACAAATCACATATTTCAAACCAAGCTTTAGGCCTGGAGATTCCCTGTACTGGTAGAATGGTAGAACAAGTCTTTCTAGAACCTTCTCTTGAAGCGAACACTCGGCAGAAGCTTCTTACCCGGCTCCTGTCCCTCCTTGATGTGCTGGGTCTTACACTGCAGTAGTTCACTCATGTATCTGACCCCCCGTATCTCTTCCTCACTGGAGCCTTTCCCCTCCCACATGTACCCTTGCCCCTCGGACACCTTCAGCAGGTAGGCATCGTTGGAGTTCAGACAGGATGCTTTGACATCGACCTGTTAGAAACGTGCATGCAAAAATGGACGGTTGAGGCGGAGCTCTGGGGTTTTGCATGCCTGTGCTGGTGTGTTCGAGCTCACCTCGGAGATGCGTGTGATGGTACCCAAGTTTCTGCGCACTTGAAAGAGACGGACTGGGGATGGAGGTGACTGCCCTCCATGTCTGGATGTGCCATGCTTGTACACGACCAGAGGGTTGGCCTTGAACAGACTCAGCAGGTGTACTGGTTCCTTACCCTGGGTTACACGCACCTACATATCGATCATGGTAAGTGTGATCATTACATTAAATTATATACATAGTTCCCCTCATAAAGTGATGTCACCAAGGTCAAAGGTTAGATTGTCGGGGAGAACATGTACACATATGCAATTTGTTCTGGAGAAGGCGCCTGCCAAATGCTGAAAATGTAAATATAGATTTGTTGATGTGATTCCAGGTATGACCACAAGATGGGGCTGTATTCCAGTGCGTTTCGTCTCATAAGTAATTTCCACAATTCATGTTGTGGATTTCCTCTAAAATTCTCTAATTAAATAATATCTTTCTAACTTTTTTCAATATATTTCTAGTGCTTGCTTAGACTAGAAACCAGTTTCTAGTCACGATTTGAGAAATTACCACATGCTTCCTGTTTTCTTCTAAACTTTGTGTAGTACACACACACACACACACACATCCAGTGGAATGTTTTACAGTGTGAGGAATGCTTCACAACATGTTCCCCCACATCCATTTTTCTTCCGAATTTCACTGTTAACAATCCCAGTCCAGTAAGACAAATGTCACTGCTGATAACATCAGTATACTTTTAAACTGACATTTTAGATAAACTAAAAAGGTTTTTTTAATGTCAGTAGTGTGGTTATTTAATGATTAATGATTTATGCTGTCTTTCCATTAAAAATGCTACAGACTCTCTGTACTGTATAGTTTGAGATCAGGCTTTAGACCGTCACTCTGTTCATCACTACTGTTTCCTAGTAACAGTAGTGAATGAACCAGAGCCGCCTTTGCGCCTTAAATGTTACCACAGCAGGTACCTGGACAGCGTTTCCACCCAGCGACCGGTCCAGTTCTACGGTAAGGAAGGCGGACGCTGTCAGTTCATCTATCGTGCTGCTGGAGCCCTGCCTAGCAACAGGGCATCACACACTCCAGTTAGCAGATACAGGACAACGCGCAGATCACCGATCCATCATACACTCAGTAAAACTGCACAAAGCACTTCATCTGGATCCAGTGTGAATCAAGTATGACTCAAAGTGTGAGTCTTACCATGTGTAGATAATTTGTCCTCTTTTGTATGTGTATAAAATGATATAGCAGTCCCCGCCATAGAACTGTCCGTACGTCTTTGGGTCTATAGGAACTTTGCTCTCTTCTTTATTCCCGGTCTCGACCCTCCAGATCTGAAAGAGCCAAGAGAGAAATGTTTTGAAACTCAGTGTTGTGCTGATGTTCTGAACCTGCTCCTTTGGGGAAGTTCATTAGACACAAAGAGACCTAAATGCCAAAATATACCATGAAGGAAGTTCAATGAGTTCAGTCAGTGACTACAAACCAGGGGCACAGTAGACCCCCCTACAGGGCTCATGGCTGTCAGAACTGCATCCTTCCATTGACAGAACATGTAATAAAGCTGCACTACAACCCTTAGTTCAGTGACATGTTCACAGTTATGATCTTTGGTAAAAACCGTTGCCTTCAAATCACATTTACAAATATTTATCATTTAAAATGACAGAGATTACAGACCTCAATCTGAAACATCCTGTTTCTGTGGAAATTTCGCTACAATTTTTAATCTCTCTAGGGTTAGAGTTAATCTTTCTCTGTCTCTTTCTCCCTATATTTATTTATTTGTTTATTTACTTCCAGAGAAACAGGATGCTTGTATGTATTTCCACAGAAACAGGATGCTTCATCACATCTTCAATAGCTGTACGAGCTCATTCTCCGGCCCTCTGTCGATAACGTCCAGTTGTCTGGAAACTCTGTGTGCTTCCCAACAATTTTGAATATCTCCAGATCTCTTACTATACTACATTGCAGTTACTTAGCTGGAATCTTCTAAATATGTATTTAGCAATATTCAATTCAATTCAATTCAATTCAAATTCATTTATATAGCGCTTTTTACAACACATGTTGTCACAAAGCAGCTTTACAAATAATACCAGCCGTATCATCCTCATCTATTAACCTTTCCCTGTTTGTATAGCTTCACACATACACAAACATAAACACACAGACAATAGAGAAGCTTCCGGCATTGCGTTGGCCACGGCTGCTGGGTGACTCACCTGTGTTTCTCCACTGCCATCATCCACCATGCTGTACTGGGCTGCCATCTGCTGAGATTCATGAAGCTTGGAGGCGTCAAACTCAACCTGCTGGATCCTCGCAATCCGCTCTGTGACAAAGACCCTGCCCAGGCCCTGCGTCTGCCCCCTGTCCATCCAGTCTGTAAAGAACTGCTTAAAGATAGGAGTCTCCCCTCCCTCCGGAAGGACCTGGATCTGTTCAGGAGGTCAGAGGACCTTGTTGTTGCAGCGATACTCAACACATGGTGATTTTTAGGGCATACAGGTGTCGCTGATGCGTGTTTACATTTTTAAACATAACAGAAATTGTTAAAATAATGTGAAGTAATGCATGACAGGAGTCGGAACCTGGGTGTTGACAGGATATCCCATCTGTTGGATGAAACCCTCTGCTGTCTTTATTGCTTCTTTTCTCTCACTGGGGTTTGCATTGTGTCCTGGGTCACACAGAGCAGATGGAAATAATGAGAATGAGCCATAAGAATATAAGGACATAAAAACGGGTCCTACACCGAAAAGCACACAACTCCAACTGAACCAACAGAGCTCTAATGATCCTTAAGAGGTTTGTTAACAATCTCTTAGATTCGTCTTTCATCTTATGCAGGAAATGTTGGATTGTATTCAACAGTATCTGAAAGGTCCGGGGAATTCTTGCCAAAGGAAATATTGGTTGTAACCACATCTACAAATAATCGTAATGCTCTCATGCTCACTGACAGCAAGCTGTGTGTACCTTTCCACACAAAGATCATCTTGCTCTTGCTGTGATCCAAAATGAAGCACTCATCAGACAACAGGTGTCTCTGAGAGAAGGGATTCTCCTCTGACACAACAGACACTTGCATTTGTCCTGTTGCATCAGACACCTATTGAAAGAATTTGTTATTTTCTTTGCTTGTATTTGTTGTTTGTTTTGTGGTTCTTTGTGGTGGTTGCACTAGTGCATTGTGAGTGTAAAAAGTGTGCATCTATTCATTAGCAGGGTGTGATCTTGTTGAGTGTATCTTTTTTTTCACCATGTAAAGTTTTGCCATTTTCCTGTTAGCTACATCAGCCACAGAATCATCATTATCATCACCATCTGGTAGAGCTGGTTTATCACCAAGAACCTGCAGAAAGCAAAGGATGGTACAAACGCTTAAAATAAACGCAGAAACAGTTTAAGATCAACAAGCAAAACGACTGATGCAGAAAGAACAGCTGTTTAGTGGTTCCAATGCTTGATCTCCAGTGCCTCAAAATAACCAGCATATGCCACATGCAAAAATGCAAAGAGTGCACAGTAACTGTAACAGTAGCCTCTTTCCTCTTCCTTTGTGATGACCAACATGCAGGGAGACAGCAGAACCACCTCCTCCCTGGAAAGCAGAACCACCTCCTCCTGAGGGAGCAGAACCACCTCCTCCTGAGGGAGCAGGACCACCTCCTCCTCAGAAAGCAGGACCAGCTCCTCCTGAGCTCCCTGCCATGACTTGGGTGGTAGGTGGTATTACCTTGGTCAGCGCACCAGGTTCACTTCCTTCTTCCACAACCACCAGCCGAGCCCTGCCATTACGCTCATTGTCACGGATACCAACAGCCATCTGGGCTGCCTTCAGCCGCTCAAACTTATTGCACATGGAGCCACACCACTGGTAGATAACCTGGAGATAGAGAGAGAGAGAGAGAGAGAGAGAGAGAGGGAGAGAGAGAGAGAGAGGGGGAGAGGGTGAAAGAGGGGGAGAGAGAGAGAGAGGGGAGAGAGAGAGAGAGAGAGAGAGAGAGAGAGAGAGAGAGAGAGAGAGAGAGAGAGAGAGAGAGAGAGGGGGAGAGAGAGAGAGAGGGGGAGAGAGAGAGAGAGGTGGAGAGGGTGAAAGAGGGGAAAGTACTTAATTGTCTCTATAATATTTTTAAATCATCTCTCAAGATGATTAAAATCTAAAATATTAAAAACACTTGCACTTTATATTTTAGTTCATCTTGATGCTTTGCAGTGATTTGTGCATTCAGCTCATCTTTGATGCAGATATCATATCTATCCCGATTCACTCTGCACCCAAAAGGATGTCCCAATCACATAGTCAAGTATTATTAATCCAATGCACCTGTTCCCTGTTTATTCACCCCTCTGTATAAGCACACAGGTTCTCTCCCCCAGTGATATACGTTGGACCACACACAGGACAGGGGGGGTGGGTGGGGTTACTGGCTATGACACCAGCGTTGCTACAGCTTCGTCGTGCTGTTTGTGTTTGTTTCCATCTTTCGCTCATTCAACAGAGAATAAAACCCCCGACACAGCCACACACCCCACTCAGCCCCGCCCTTCCGCCCGTACAATCTCACACTTATCTCAAGAAACTCTAGTGTGAACTTTGCTGCACAGCTTCCAACAAGGAAGGCAGGTTGTTAAAGTGAAAATTGAAAAACAAATTGTTATATCAGCTGTCTTGTGCATTGAGCTGGGGAAGAAGGATCATCATGACCTCCGTGATGACATGCAATCCTTTCAGTCTGATTAATTATATTGACAGTGCATGTAACTTCAGACTAAACCAAATATCATTCCCTCTCAGTGTGCACGCATAGCAAACATGTCATGAGCAAATTCTGTCCAGGAGATCCTGTTTGATTTTTGTATTACCAGTATCTGAACAGACACGATTGCACATTTGCATTTCATAAAACAGAAAATTAAACGACGAAATCACATTAAGACAAAAAGGCAAAGAAAACATAATGTCTCCTTTGGCGATTTTAAGATGTTTCTAAAAGCAGTATGTCTCCTGCGGCCCTTACCGCACCCAGGTCCACTATAAAGCAGTCACCCTTGTTGAAGCTGCCCCAGTCCAGGGGCACCTCCGTGGCCCTGACCACCCGCCGGCCCTTGATGTGGAACAGCCGCCGGGCGCTGAGCTCGTTGGTGACCACGTGGTGGAACCCAGACGCCACACCACCTGCCTAGAGAGGGAGAAGATCAGACCTCATATCTCCTGCCTTCCCACTGGGCCTCTCTCGTCTCCAAGGGTCTGAATGAGGAGCGGGTTTCTAGAGCAGAACCTGCCGTGGACACTGAACCCGCTAACAGGGATGGGTACCCATCTGTTGCTCTGGGATCGTTGTCCTTGCCTCACTCCCAAACAGGCAGAAATTAGAAACCAGAATGCTTTGGCTGTAAAAGCTGTGCTATGCGGAGGAATGGTATTTACTTTGTATCTGATCCCTCCTTTGAAATAGCTGGTGAAAGCGGTGGATTCACATCCCTGGAGCTCGCGGTACTGCACTGGTTTACCCCCCAGGTAGTCGTCCAGCTGTACTGTAAAGATGACTGCAGCAGTGCTCTCGTCTTGGGAGCACTCCTTACCTGCAAAGAGAGACCGCAAGACACCACGCAGACATACGACACACATATGGACATATTAGCAGTAATTCATTCAGTTAAAAACTTTCGCTAATAGGGACATTCATGGTGATTTCCCAAAATCATATATAAAATAAATCCTGTACAGTGGCCTCACTTGTACTTGTCTGAGGTACGGAAGTGAGAATAGCGTGTGTGTGTCTTCGCATCGCAGCAGGAATATTAACACCCACTGTGTAAACTGTCACACGTGCATGTGTTTCGCACTTTGCAGTCATTTGCTGATGCTGCGCTCCATAGAACACAAAAGCACAACGATGTGTTTGTGGTTGCCGTGTTTCATAATGAAAGCCCTTGGTTGTGTTCTTCTCCATTACGTGGCCCAGTCCTCTGGGGTAAATGCATCCTTAGGATGAGTGCTTGATGGGCAGAAAACCCATTAAGAATCTATTTACATGCCCAGTCGTCAATGATTCTTAATGGATGCATTCTGGACGATGTCAGCGTAAATGGAAAAGACACACCAAGGACAACAGAACTCAACTGCTATTGACTTCCTATTTGAGGTAGAATGGTTAAGCAGGGGAAAAACAGAATTTTATTGCCCTCAAACTGTGTCATAACTAGCACTCCAAATACATCTTCTGTTAGCTTTTGCTGGAGATGACATGACCTACACACAAACATAATTAATCCTTCCCATTTTATGCATTCTGGGCATACATTATCT
This sequence comes from Brachyhypopomus occidentalis, assembly GCA_020368025.1. Lineage (NCBI taxonomy): Eukaryota > Metazoa > Chordata > Actinopteri > Gymnotiformes > Hypopomidae > Brachyhypopomus > Brachyhypopomus occidentalis. Next base: position 3,174,657 of record JAGXOD010000072.1, read on the forward strand.
AATGGTAATATGACCCTTAACAGAGATCATGTTCTATGGCATTGATTAATTAGGTTAAACAAACCAGAGTCTCACAACTGATTTGGAGACAGCAAGTACTACCACTGAAATTTCCATGAAAAGGATCATAAAGATTATCATTGCTGTTACCTGAGGTTCAATAACCTGTTCAAATATGATCACTGAACCATAAAGCATTTCCAGATTAATTCCATGTTCTGCATGTAATTTGTCATTGTTGTTTTTCCCAACATTAGTATCATCTGATGAGCTTCCTACTCTAACTTTACAGCCTGTTTTCATGTGATATTATGAATATTCCACACTGGAACATTTTCAGGCAAGATTCCACAGTTTTGCCATTCAACTTTGCAAATCACTTCAAATTAACTTAATAGTTGTTATCTGTTACACTTTACAGCAAAAAAGCACAAAACCATAAAGAAATATGACATATTTTTTTACTGGTTTGCATAGATCAAACTGCCCTCTATAAAAATCTTTACAGCTTAAACCAGTGTGTTTTACTGTGATCACCTAACATTCTGAGGTAATCCTGAAGTACTCAGTTTTGTAGCTTTGCATTCTGGATCTTCTTTAGCTCACCCAGCCAATAGTGGAGGTCGTAGAAGTAGACGTCCTTCTGCGTGACGGTCCGGAGGACCAGGTAAGCATCCCCCACATAGAAGCTTCCGTGAAGGCTTTCTGGCACTGGTGCTAGTTCCATGCTTTCAATCCTCCAGATGTGGAGACCAGGGGTCTTACCCGCTTGCTCAAACTCTTTGTGGCAGACAACCATGGCTGAGTGGAGTGTGTGAGCTTGGTGTGTTAAGTGGAGAGTTGTGCTGGAGGAACAGACACTGCTGCTCTGTTGCCTGACAGAAGTGAATCAATAGCAGCAGTGTGGAACACTCCTTCAGAGAGTGCAGAGAGCAAGTGGGTGTGTTTAGCCAAATAAAGTCAAGTGATGGGTGGGGGGGGTTGTATTACTGTACATCAAAACTCACATTTTCCAGGAGGGGGGAAAAGTAAGCTGGAGCAAGTAAAAAGCCCTCGTTATTATAAACTAATGTGGTATAATAGACTGCAAAATACATGTTTACAGGGCAGTCAGTGTACATATTAACGACAGCCCTTACTCTAGAGAATAGCAAGCTCTGATCGATGCATCTGCAGGTGTGGTTTAATGCCCCTCAGCACACAGCCCTACCACTTTCTGTAATCCATTATAAACCTGACTTGACAGTTAAGCAACTTTTAGAGGTTTAGCCTAACAAGCAATGCCTTGTAATACATATCAAATATAGCAGTTTAGTGCTTAAACACGAGCACTGAATTGACACTGATCTTGAGGGTTGCCATGTACTCAAGTGAATGTGGAAATCACCATCTCAGTCTCCTCAGTAAAATTTCCTCAAGCACAATGCAAAAACAGATCTTTTCAGATAGGGACTGAATAATCTCTGGCAGTTCTGTGTGAAGAGCTTGTGTTTGTGAGTTTGTGTCTGTGTGAATAGCTTGTGATTGTGTTTGTGCAGAGTTTGTGGGGGGATTTGTGCTTGTGTCTGTGATCTTGTGTTTGTGTGAGCATGTGATTGTGTGTTTGTGTGAGCAGCTTGTGTTTGTGTTCTCGTGTGTGTGAAGAGCATGTGATTGTGTGCTTGTGTGAGAGCTTGTGCTGTTTGTGTGAAGAATACAGTTAGGAGCCTGATCTGTGAGCTTGTTACTGTGTGAAGATTGTGTGTTTGTATGCTTGAGTCTGTGTGAAAAGCATGTTTGTGTTGTGTTGTCTGTGTGAAACTTATGTTTATGTGCTAGTGTCTGTGTGAAGAGTGTCTGTGTGCTAGTGTCTGTGTGTAGAGTATGTGTTTATGTGCAAGTTCTGTGATATTCTCTCAGTTTCTGACAGTTACTGCAACACTCTTCTTTCTGGCCTTTAGCAGAGAGTGTAGAGTACTGTTGTGAGAGTTAACATAATGAACATTGCATTTATGAGGTAGCCACCTGTGAAGCTTTTCCATCTTTTCCATCTTGAAAAAAAACTCATTTATGTGGAGCACTTTTATATGGTGAGGTATTTGGTGAGTTTTTTTTATTAATTAAAATACATTAACCTTTGCCTGGTATTGAAACATTTGTTTTGTCCAGCAGGTGGTGCTAATCATTAGGTCGGAGGTAAGGTCTCGTTTTATTTTTATAAATCTTTTATGGAAGTCACATTATGCTCTCGAATGAGTGCACTGACCCAGAGAGCATAGTAAGATGGGCTCTTGTAGCTTCAGTGCCATTCCTACCTGCAGACAAAGAGGCATACTCTCTTCTAACCTGCAGGGTGGAATAAGGCTAAAGATAATTTGGCTGTTCTATGTATGACATTCACTGTTCTCTCTGCAGGCAGGGTAAAAGTCTACATATTTTGACATTTTCTAGTACCACTAGAAAAACATTTACAACAGGCATCACTACTTTTAAAAATGACTTTAAATTTATCAAATATTTTCATTTTCATAAAATATTGTCATTTTAAGACAGATCAACCTATGAGTTTTTTCCTTAAGTTCAAAACACACAGAGCCAACATTTTCCAACACTGACAGTTTTGTTGTTGGCAGTTAGTTTTCTAGACCGTCCCATATATATGATTTTATCTGTAGGGATTATGTAAAAAATCATGACACACACCACTTAAACTATACTGTCTTTTGAGATTTCCCAGCATTACTGTCAGCATACATATTGCTTAACAGAGTTCTTTGTGGTACTTTTCCATCCTTGTCCATTTCGGGTACGTTTTGCAACATGTGACAAGTGTTGAGACTATATTTTAATTGAGTCCATTTATGCATGCACTCCACAACCCTGTCTACAACCCAACCTTTCCCTCAGGGATCTATGAAGCATTTCTATCGACTTGACCATTCATCTATGAATGAAGTTACATGCAAAAGTCATGACAGGATTTACATCTTTATTCATGCAAAGAAAATATAGGTTTCAGATCACATAGCAGAACTGTGCATGTGTTTGCTTACACAAGTCTACTTTCATGATCAAGAAATATTTTTATTAGAACTCTGAAAACTAAGCATCAAACATACAGCAATGGTTACAATCTTGTAAAAACTCATGTATTTACACATACTGTGAAACAGTTGTTAAATATAATGGCACACTACCCCATAAATTAGCTTATTACTTAGCTAGTGTAAAATAATGCACATTCATAGCACTCATTCAAACACCTTTAAAAGGCAAAAACACTTATTTAACCAAACTTGAAAAGAGTATTCAGTAGGTCTAAACTGATTTAGTGATTAATCTAGAATAATCTTTACACCAGTCTGATAAACCAAAGGTAATAAATATGAACATTTAGGTTAACAAACCTTAAGCCATGTGAAATATAACGTACACACAATATAACAGTGTCAGCTCAAGTCAGTATTAGTGTATTAAGTAGTTAGTGTTTCTCCCCCCACCAAGGAGTGGAGTCCTTCAAGTAAAACTCCTTCTATGAAGCTTTCTTGTAAATTTGATTAAGTGTTAAAAATATCACACCATCTCCATATCATGTAGAAACAATGTTACAAATGCCTTATTAAATTGCTATTATCAAACTACATAGTTCAACATATCAGGGCAATACATTTAGTTCACTCTGGGAAGGACACAGTTGGTGTGTATAAATAAAGAAAAGTTACTTTGGAATAATTCACTTAAAATGTAGATACTGTCAAGAAACCAACCCTTATTTCTGTCAGATAAAGTCAGTCAATCCCAAATGATCTTGCTCTAGTATCATTAATATCCATTAATAATAATAATAACCATAACCATTAATAACAAAAATGTTTCTTCCGAGGTCATCTTTAACATATTTGTGACAATCCACAAACTAAAACAAATAACATTTGGTAACGAATTGTACAAAGAAACTGAAAACCTTTCTAAATGCGCACACCCACCCCCTCTAGAGGATGTTATCCTGTACTGCAGGCAGTGAGACTGCTCCAGCTCCTAGGGGTGAGGGACTAATAAGGGCATGAGGTAAACCATTATTCTAATAAATAATGTTATATATATTACATAAAAACTATGCTGCAAGAGACATTTTTAAAGGAAAAGATCCCAAACACATATGACCTATAGCATGTCTACCCTGCCATGCACAGACATTACAGAAATATAACTTGTGACTTACATTCAAGCATTTTTACAGGGAACCTCAAACAGACAACATCTGACATTAAGCATAGGTATTAGTGTTGTACCACCTGCAACCAAAGTGTTTTTGTCCAAAGGGACTTAACTGAACCTATAAAGCTGCAAGTGGTTCAGTCTGGAGTGGCTTAGCTGTACCACTACAGTCCAGAGTGGCTTAGCTGTACCACTACAGTCCAGAGTGGCTTAGCTGTACCACTACAGTCCGGAGTGGCTTAGCTGTACCACTACAGTCTGCAGTATCTTAGCTGTACTACTACAGTCTGCAGTATCTTAGCTGTACTACTACAGTCTGCAGTATCTTAGCTGTACTACTACAGTCTGCAGTATCTTAGCTGTACTACTACAGTCTGCAGTGGCTTAGCTGTACCACTACAGTCTGGAGTGGCTTAGCTGTACCACTACAGTCCAGAGTGGCTTAGCTGTACCACTACAGTCCAGAGTGGCTTAGCTGTACCACTACAGTCCAGAGTGGCTTAGCTGTACCACTACAGTCTGGAGTGGCTTAGCTGTACCACTACAGTCCAGAGTGGCTTAGCTGTACTACTACAGTCTGGAGTGGCTTAGCTGTACCACTACAGTCCAGAGTGGCTTAGCTGTACTACTACAGTCTGCAGTATCTTAGCTGTACTACTACAGTCTGGAGTGGCTTAGCTGTACCACTACAGTCCAGAGTGGCTTAGCTGTACCACTACAGTCCAGAGTGGCTTAGCTGTACTACTACAGTCTGCAGTATCTTAGCTGTACTACTACAGTCCAGAGTGGCTTAGCTGTACTACTACAGTCTGGAGTGGCTTAGCTGTACTACTACAGTCTGGAGTGGCTTATTTGTACTACTACAAGAAGCAGTAATACTTTGAAAGGTTGGTACGTTTTGAAGAGCTCAAAATAAAGTGCTTCTTTTATGATTTGAAAACACCCTGATTGTTTAGCACAGGAACGTGATGGGCTGTTGAGTCTGGTCAATAACAAGGCCAGGCTACGGTAACTAGGTGACACACAAACGCCCAGACTCACTCACTCGGGCTCTAGTCCGAACCAGGACTCCTCAGGTTGTACTCATGCAGCAAGGTAGTGTTGCCACCGCAGTCCACATACTGGTACATCTCCTGAGACACCTGCTCAGCGTGGCCAAAATACGTCGTGGTGACCGTCACCCTGCAAAGCCAGAGTTAACACAGCTCAACCTCTTGGTACGGTTCATCCACGGTTCGCCTACGTGTGCCATGATGGCGTTTTAGGGGATGAGTGCAGGACTTGGCGGTAGAACACTTACTGCATCATGACCACGATGTTGTGCACTTTGATTGTTATCAGGGTGCAGTAGTCACTGGGGAAAGAAACACCAGGGTGTGATGAATTCATTTGTGTCCCAGACTATTATGTGTTTTTGATATCTGGAAAAACACCCATACTTACTACATATAACTCATTTCATCTGCAATAGTTGTGGGCACCATGTAATCAATCTGGAACAGAATCACAAGTTATTAATAACAGAATAATACATATTTGTGCCTAAAAAAACACTGAAGAAACTAGATTACCTTAGAAAGATGCTGATTTAGTAAACGTTTGTTTACAATAGCAGAAAAACAAAAAGGCACTCTAGTCTTAGTCTAGTCTTAGTCAGCAGACCTACCTGCTTCATGTCAAGGGGGCCAATGGTAGTAATATTGCTGACCCGAGTTTTTCCAATCACGGTCTTGGAGAATTGCACCTGTGCTGTGATGTTGGCCACGTCCACTGAGTAGTAGTTATTGTTAGTAATATTCAGTGTGTTCTACAAAAGAAACAGTCACACACTAAGCAACAAGTAAAACACCAACAGAGAAGAGACTGAATCTGAAATGCTGATTGGTGCTTACAGTAATATTAAGATACACGATGTGCTTGGCCTGGTCATAGGTGACGTAGACAGACTTCACCCCCACATAGGTCACGTCAATAGAGCGCGGGAAGAGGAAGAACACTGCCAACCCAGACAGCAGCAGGCACACCGTGACAGAGGCCGTCACATATAGCTTCCTGAGGAACGCACACACATCACCGAGACTAAAGGCTAAAGTCTCAAACCTGACAAAGTTCATGCCGAAACACACAGGCCAGTATATATAAAAGTGTCTAGGAAGTACTGAACAGCAAATAAGATCTTACGTTCTCCTTGGCCTCAGCCTTTGATCGCTGTATGGAATCAGTGCCACCAGCTGATTTTCTTGGCCTTCGTAAAAATGCAGATTTGTCACATGTCTCATGCATGTGCATACGCATTTATCATTGTTATTTGACTGCATTGATTTGTATCATTGTCCAACTTTTTGTACGTGCAGTAACCACAAAACATTAAGGTGAAGAAACGCTAGCTAGCTTGGGGACGCTACATGGATAAGCACACCTTGGATCAGTAACCGTGCTGTACACCATAGCAGATAAACATAAACAGGCTTACCTCTTGGGATCCGCCCAGTACCCTGACATGTTGGGCAGGTGACGCTGTCTCTACCTGTGAACTCCACATAAGGGAACTGGGACACATCACCTCCACCATTCTTACTGTCCTCACTCTGCATGGCGTTGTACTCTGGTGAGGAGGTCAGGCTGGCATGACACTCATCCTGGCACGCCTGCTTAGGCAAGTGGGAGAGAGCCTTCCCCATGATCACACCTGCAAGGAGAACACGTGTCAGTCGTACACACTCACCTGAGCCGAACACAAACTGCATATGAACAATATGCCAAGATACAGAAAATAATATCTTAGTAATTCTCCATCCAGACGATGACCACTGATCTACAAGATGGCCAGAAGAGGAGTTACTGAACCACGTTAAATCCCACAGGTTAAGTTACTTCAGGCATGTGATTAGGCACCCACATGACAGCACTATGGCAGGACTAGTGGAGGGAGTCAGAAGATGTGGAAGACCAAGAATAACTTGGATGGACAACATCACAACATGGACTGGCTTATCAGGAGCTAGTCTACAACAAGCAACACAAGACAAAGGACATAACTTTTAATAGTTACATAAAAAACAAGCACTGGATCCAATTCCCTTGTTATCCATATATATTTTATCCTTAATTTGTATGGAATAATGTCGTGTCATATTTATTTTAAATATTCAACAGGGATCCGTTATGACATGTGTTTGTTTTTTCTGTAACTAATAAAATATAACGATCAGCTCCAATGAAAGAGGATAAGACTCATAGCTCCCTGCCACTCAATAGTAGGTGGTTAATATTTTGAAATTTTATGTATTAATGTTACAGAGCTGGGTCCCCTCATAGCCTATTAGCTACCTCATATGGCAATTCGGATATAGCTGTATCAAACATGTCAAACTTTATTTGTATATTTTAACACAAATCAGGTAATGCCTATAGCATATAAATCGCATGATTAAAAACGCGTTGTGTGTTTGAAGTAGCATTCTAAAGTACACAACATGGTAAACAACAAAAATAATGTGGTGGCTATCACTTTGCAAGTATTCAGGCCACGAACCATGAATGGCTAACCGCAAGCTATATTTTACCTGGTGTAACATTAATTAGCTGCGTTTGATTAAAGATCTGGGTGTCCATGCACAGCCCAGTTCTAGCTTGACCCACTAGAACACAATACACCCGACAAGATCATAAAGCCTAACAGAATAAACACAGGCTTTCCTATGGCTGTTTTCATATGAACTCGTGTTAGTTACAGCTTACTTTGTGATCCAGCTGTCTAGAATAGCTTACAGACCTCGGTGTAGCTAGCTACACTGCTAAATGCTCAAACCTAAAGCAAGAGCTCAACAGTTAGCCCTTATTGAATGTTTAACGTTCAACCCAGAGGTGTTATCGACCTAAGCAGCCAGCTAGTTCACTTAGTGGGTCCTGGGTAACGTAACGTTACCTAGCGAGCCAGCTAGCTGGCTAGGATACGATATAGCTAGCCAGTTGAGCTACGTGCTTACTAACTAGTTAACGTAACGTTAGACAAAAGCTGACTAAATAACTATACTTGTTTTTGGTCTACTTTCTTCTGAAAGCCAATAATTTTCTTACCGGGGTTTCCTTTTATTCTTTCTTAGTTAGCTAGCTAGGTCTTCTCCGATCATGCAATTCCTGTTTGCATCCGAGAGACGGACTGACATGCGCAGTAGCACAGGTAGACTGTCGGTGCCAACTACAGCTACGACCATCTACAGTTAATAACTAACAGTCTGATTCTCGAGTCTCAAAAGTCAAATTGTTACATTACTGTAATTGAGAGAGAGAGATAAAGAGAGAAGCAAAGTGCTTCCGAATTAATAGGAGGAGGAACCAGTTTAAAAAATTTTAGTTTTAAAAAATTAGTTTAAAAATGTAAATCATAACATTAATGGTCCAGTAGTGCAGATCAGCAACAACTAGCTATACAAACAGATATGTCATTAATACAATGTCCATTAGTATTAAAATGCCTTGACACTGGAAATGACACATCCTTAATGCAGATTGTCCGAAGGTGCTTAAACCGATTAGCAAGACTTCTCTTGGTTTCTCCAATATAAAGCTGATTACATCTCTTGCAAATAATGCAATAGACAACTCCTGCTGTGGTGCATGAGGATGAATGGGTGATGACAGTTCATCATTTGTGCCAGTTATATCAGTGGCTGTGTTAATACACACATAGCACATCTATATTGGTTGCAGGCTACAGTACCACAGCTGGAATCTGCATGGTCAGTTATATTGCTCTTGACAAGTATGTCTTATGTTTTTGTCTCATCTATATGAAATTAGCGGAGGATCCTTAAAAAGGGATGTGGTCTGTACATCATCCTGAGGTGTTTAAGTGTATTAGCCACTGTTTTATTTGTAGGATAAGTCAGCACCAAAGGAATTCTTGTTATCTCAATAGTAGATTGTAAATAGGTCAATGTGTCCACTCTCTGAAAAGGTCAAATATGAGCAAAATGCTTTTCTGGAGGAAGTCTCCATTGTCACTACAAATGTGCTTAAGTCTTGGTAGTTGCGAGTGAGGAATGGAGTTGTTTCAGTCTTTGGAATGGGAAGAATTGTATTGTAGATATGAATGACAGTCTATAGGTTTATAATGGGTGGTGGTATTTAAACAAGATTTAGTGAAATTCACTGAAACATCCAAAAAGGTTAGCCTCATGCCAGGATGTACTATATTCCATATTCAAGACCTAGGTGGAACAGAGATTGAAGAAATGAACAGCTCTTCTAATGTGCACGTAGCAAAGCCAAAAATGTCATCAATGTATCTCAGAAATTCTAAGGGTACAAGTACAGTTTATTGCTCCAAAAAATGTTTCTCAACAAATCCATCAAAGAGATTGGCATAACATGGCTTCATTTAGTACCCATACTCACTCCTCTTATTTGAGTAAAGTCAAAAGTGAAACAGTTCAGATGTAACAAAGTTCTGCTAGTCTTAAGAGAATATTTGTTAGAGATAGAAAGATAGATACTACAGCTATCTTCCTTAAGTAAGAGGGAAGACAGCTGTAGATCACTGCTGATTGCGGAAGGGCCGTCGCGAGCTCCCCCCAGTGGCAGCGGGTGGAACCACCCTGGAGCCAGCCCTGACAGGATCTTGCATCAAGAAATTATATTATTTTAGTTTGGACATAATGGTACAGATGATATTTTTCCGCAGCGCGGGCCTGTTTCATGAGTTTATTTTTTTTTAAGAATTCATTTGAAGCATGGTTGAAAAGCAATATCTGACTTTCATAGAATATTTATTTATTATTACTTTTGTCAAATTTAAGTTATTTTTGTTACCATTGTGGGTTTTTCTTTCATTAATCGAGGGGTACCAACAATTTTGGCCACGTATATATACATACGTACACACACACACACACATATATATATATATATATATATATATATATATATATATATATATATATATATATATATATATATATAGAGAGAGAGAGAGAGAGAGAGAGAGAGAGTCATAATAATCATTAAGGTTTAAGGTCTATATCTCAGTTTTTTTATGCTAGTTTTTCCATAAATGCACAAAATCTCAGGTTCGATGTGTAGAACCCTCGTATTAACGGCATTTTGGACATTACATTCAAGAGTTCAGAATGAGTCCTTTGTCTGCAAGGGCAGGGATGGTGTTGGTGAGAGGTAATTTCTGTGCGTGAGAAATACAAAGTGTGGCGTGTGAGTGTGTGAACTGCTTCAAATGCATGAGCCCTGCATTCAATGCCTAACTAAATAGTTTCGTATTGTTGCTGCGACCCAGAGTTTTCACCTAAAACTTTTGCTGTTCACCGATTTAATTGACGGAGTAGGGGAGACATTTTCCGTTTCGAGTTATACTTCATAATAAAGGTCCTCGGGCTTATATCATTTATTAATTATAAACATATATTTTACTCTACAGTAATGTATTTATTTACTTTACTCAGTGTATCTGCATAAGAAATTATATGAGCCAAAATATTATCGACAAAAAAACCCCAAAACAAATACGTCACTCGGAAAGGCGTTTATTTTGGAATGCACAAAAGCAAGTGATGTCGGTTGTTGATAATCTTACAGTATATCCTTAGGTGTGTTATTATAAATCGAAATGGTCTCGTTGTCTTTACATTCACTTAAACAGATCATGCGAGTCATGGTGGACAGTCCTGGATTTGATCGCGTTTTAAACAAGGTGAGAGTATTGATTATCCGTGTACAACCTTGACCTTTGCGCGACCCTCGAAGGACCAACTAGCTAATTAACTAACTAGCTAGCTAGCCAGCCCAGCTATCTAATTGTTTGTAGCGTTACCACTGATTGTGTCAAAACCAGTGACTAAAATATGTATCAGTTTAACGTTATCACAAACGTCACGACAGGTTGAACTCGTGTCAGCTAGTCCTGGTAAGGTTGTTTGTGGGATGAAAGTTGAAGAGGAACACGCTAACCGAGGAGGGACGCTTCACGGGGGACTGACCGCCACTCTTGTCGATATGATTTCTACTACAGCGCTTCTGTACACAGAGAGAGGAGCACCTGGTGTCAGTGTCGACATGAACATCACGTACGTATTTTGTGTGAATTAGGAGTCAACATGTCGTCAGTAGGTTGGAATCAAGAATGTATCCATGATGTTTTTTTTTTTTTTTACTTCTATCCAATTTACTGTAGCTGACTGTTTCGTCTGTACAGGTATATGAATGCAGCTAAAATTGGAGACGACATCTTGATCACTGCGCAGGTTTTAAAGCAAGGAAAAACTCTGGCATTTGCTACTGTGGATATAACAAACAAAGATACCGGGAAGCTAATTGCACAGGGAAGACACACTAAGCACCTTGGTAGCTGATCCAGCCTCCGATTAGGTAATCAGAATATAGAAACCATGTTCATTACTACACATTTTGAAAGGACATAATAAAACAATGACAAAACTAACACTTGCACTGTATTGTGACATGATTGTTTAAAGACAAATCAAACATATTTCTTATTCTTATGAAGAGATCAGGGCCTCTGTGTGTGGGGGGTGAATTTATGATTCAAGTTCTGCAATTAGTACTCAAGCGATTTGTCAAAAAAGCAAACAAAGTTTAATGATGTATTTAAGTTTTTCCACAATAATTTTGTTAGGTACATGAACGTAAGCATTGATTTCCCACTGAAGATCCACCACCAAACACAAAATCAGGTATCAGTAGCATGAATGAATGGTGCATGAACTGCTTGATTGGTAACATTAACTTTCAGAAAACCACCACCCCAAAAACTGACTCCAGACTTTTCTTAAATTGTCCATATCCTCAGGTAAAACTGTAAGACATCTCCAACCTCTTAGGCATCACTCACCCATAAATTCCAAAAAAATACACACACATATATATAGATATAGATGAAGAAAGGGTCGACATCTTACAAGCAAGGAATGACACTTGATGTCCAGCAAAACTAAGGCAGTTGAAAAAGAATGAGAAGCAATTTCTACACCAAATAAATTGACAAGTAATGTTTCCCTAGCCTTTTCAATGACTACTCAGGTTGTGTAATCCTGTCACTGATTGTCATTATTCTTAAAACTATCTTCTCCCCCAAATAAGAGACAAGTTAACTATTCACTTATGAGACCGATATCGGAACTGGTCCAAGATGAGGCCCATATTTTAGGAAGAATGGTTTGGTTTTTTTTGTCTCCCGCCCCTCCCATATAGAGTTCCTCCTGTGACTGGTGGTGTTGACAGTGCTGCTCCATGAGGACAACCACTCAAAAACAATGTTCATGCAGTTTCAAATAAAATCAGACAGCTTAAGGAAAGGGCAAATGGGTGAAACAAACCAAAGTAGGCTGGTACGAAAGACTGAAAAACTGACTAAATAAATCTCAGAATGAAAATGAGTGGTTAACAAAAAGGCGAGTTCCAAGCACAAGTTCAGTTCTATTTAACTGAGGGATGTGTATGGGGTCGACTTGCTTCAGAGGCCTACAGAGGAGTCTTCCATCTCTCCTAGTCTGGCATGTATGGACGGAGGTGGTCTTCAATATCTCCAACCCCCCAACAGGTCAGCTGATCCTGTGGCAGGTAGAGGCAGAGGCTGCACAATTTGAAAACTGTGGCCTTGTTTTTTGGAGTCTGTAGAAAGAACACAAGTAACATTCAACGTCATAGTAAACCTGTAAACAAATCATCCTGGATTTTAATTGCGGCTTCAAACTAACTGAACTAACCTGCAATTGCTGTCTGTCCAAGAAAAGAAACACGGACTGATTTGGGTTGTTCATAACCATTCCAGCCTTGTCTTTACGGCCAGCAGCATGCAAAAACTGTTTCTCATAGTCTCCATGGTGAAATTCAAACTTGGCCTTTGAATACAATCAGAAGGGGGAAAGGGCAATGTGTTCATGTGTTACACTGACGCACACCGTTTGAAGCTTCTAGCTTATTTGAAAGGTAGAACAGTCACCTGAACAGGCCTGAAAGGTTCATGGTCAGCTCCCTTCCATCTGGAGAAGAGAAGACAGACTATCTTCTCAATATCGTTGCGAGGCCATAGGATGAAATCCATCTCCTGGGTGCAACCTATTACGTCCTTTATATATTTAGAAACAGCAGTGAGATCCCAATCAAAGATCACAAAAACAGTTTGTTCACATAAAATTACAATCATTTCATGATGTGCCTTATGGAACTTAGGAATAATTACAATAAATGTGACAAAAAAAGCAAAACCATTGCAGATAAACACATTTATTGATCACAAAAAATCAACTGTCCATTCTCAGGTCTGGCTAGAGTGAATGTGTAAATGTTTAACTCAGTGGTAGAAACACTAAAATATTCTATTACAATGCATTCTTACCCGTTTTATCACAACAGAATCAAGGATTAACAAGATTTTTTTTAAAGGCATCCACTGTTTCAAAGACCTCATTCAGAAGCTTTTTTTGTTACCTGACTCATAATGATAAGCATCTTACAGAGTAATGCTTGATGAAACACTACTGGTAAATACTGTAAAGTACCTAGCCCTCACTGCACTAAACATCCTCACTAATCTCAACGACTAATCAAAGAAAATTCTCACAATATGCAGCTCAATGCAATCAATGCATCAATTACAATGTCAAAACGTTAACCCTGTAATTCTAAGCCTTTGACAATATCTATACCCCCCAACATACACACACACTACTTACCCTGCGCATTGAATGGTAGCGAGGGGCGTGCAACTGCACAACATCCTTCTGAAGAAGTTCCAAAGAACTTTCTAAGGAGTAGCTTGAATCCTTCACTCCTTTGAGGATATTTTCTTCATAGTTGTTGGTCATGACAGGTACCACCTCAGCTACCTCAAAAAGGGCAGACTTCTTTTTCTGCTCATAAGTAAGACAGATTTCCAATTTTAACAGTTGTTTTGTTCAATTAAAACTAATCAAACAAGTTTTACAAAGTAGGCTTGTCCAGTAAGATGTAGGTATTTAATAGTAGAATAAACTAACAGAAATGTTCCCTCCCATTCCCATTGCTTCTGGTCAACAGAGCAGTGAAATACACTCCAATGTCATGAAATACAAATAGTGAAATAATGCCTTGTGTTCCTCTTTCCACACTACAAATATACAGAAATACAATGTTTATTGATTTTACTTGCACAGAAGCACGAAGACGTTTCAGCACAAGCATCCCACTGTGATCAGTGGGCATAATTCGGTTCAATTCGCTCATACAACGGTGTCAAAGCCTGATGAAAAAATTAATCTAAGCCCTTTTTCTGGACCACATCTAAACGTTAATTGATTTAATATTGGCAAAAACAAACAAAAGTGCCAGACCTTAAGATCTGTAATGATTCTAAGGAATAACGCATCCCAGTGTAATGAACTTAGACATTCACCTTTTCCTTAAACACGAAGGCAATGTAGATTTTGAAGTCGAACTGATCAGCCAAAGACTCCCTTTTCTTCCGTAGCTGGGCACGGAGTCGGTTTCTCGTTTGATTTCGTCGAGAAGTTGGGTCTCCCATTGTTGTGTTTTAATTATTTTATTTATTCACTTTCTTTCAAAGCATCCAAGATCAGGCCTCGTTGTGTAAATTATATTACGTTTCAATAGGTAAAAATGATCCGGCACTCCCTGTAAAATACACTAACTCTAAATAAAAATAAGTCTACCAAACAGCAATCAAGTCATTTTCAGATCAATATGGGAAGTGCATATGGGGCTTAATTTGTATTCTGTCTGAACCACACCATGTTTTATCAATGAACGATCAAGACCAATGTCATAAAACAAAATTCACTGCTGCAAATCTGTGCTCAACGAGTATGAACTTTGCATTTTATAAATGTTATTGTAAAACAAAGGACCTCCGTGACGCATTCCATGCCGCTAACTTCTTAAATGGAAAAGTAGATCCCTGGCTGAAATTGGAGTCTGCTACCTGAAGCGAGTTTGAAAGAAAAAGTCAAAATATATATATATATATTTATATCTTAGAAGACCTGACTTCTGCGGACTTTGGAGTCTCTTTCACGACACGACTTGTTTGTATACATATCGATGCATTAAACGGTCTCGGTAATACACAACTGAATGACGGAGATAAAGGCGACCATGGCAGAGAAATGCAGACGCCTGGAGGCGTTGGCACCAGACACAATAACACAGAAACTATTCGACATCTTGGGGTTTATGACCAGGAAATTGGCCCACGGACTGCTGTAGTGCCGCTGCTGTGTGTCATCATTCTGAGGCTTTTTGTGGCTGTCCAGCTAACGTAGCTAGCTAACTTGACTAGCTAGCTAACCGAGCTGCGTGCACTCTTCGCCGACAACAGCCGAGTTCACTTAACATTAGCTACATTTCAGTTTAAATTGTAGTTTAAAGTTTATTCGCTAGTAGCTTACCGCCCGACCGTTACATTTTCTGCCTGTCCGTTAGCTAACTGGTCTCCACTTCACTAGCTACGCCAGCAAACATCAGGGAAATGCGTGGCTAGTTTAGTTCATCTCGCCTGTTTGCCATAACGGCATTGTCATTTCACGAACGTGCCAACTATTGTTAATCGCTTTAACCAGAAACTACGACCTTATGTTCCGACTCCAAAAATAACTGAAATACTCTCTTATGTGCGAAAGTTTTATGCTAGTCGCTGCCCAGCTCGCTTCTCTGCCGCGTTGTTTTCGAGTTTTTTTTTTCCTCAGTCGTCACAACCAACCATCCAAACCACCCATGCCATGTCAAGATAAATTGACAAACCAATTGAAACGCTCCCTTCTTTCGGATAATAAACGACTAGATTTGCTTTGCGGTGGACCCATGGTTACAAAATAGTTGTTTTAAAATGTCTTTCGTGCGCGTCTCCGACTCTTCGATCGTTGATCCCCGTTTAGCGAATAACAAACCCTTGCCCCTAACTGAACAAACAACTCAAAATGGCTGTCGACCAACGTCGCACAATTCTGAAGGTACGTGGTTGCCAGGTCTCACTAGAAAGGCACACCAGATGCTACGTCTCACTAAACAAAAAAAAGAAGCATATTGTGATTTCCGTTTCAGTAAAAGGTTTAAGAAGTTATGGATCAATTTCAGAGCTCTTTAAGAGCTCGTGAACTGATTTAGTATTAGAAGACAGGGAATGCCACATAATTAAGATTGGATAATCAGGCAGTTAATGATGTGGTACTTCTCTTTTTCTATACTGTTAATGTACTTAGAGAATGGTTATTTTCTAAATGTACAACAATATGCTGAATATATTCATAAGCATCAACAATCGTGAAGCTGTCAAACACTCCGATATAGAAAGAAATCTGGCAACCTATTGCAGACATCACGTGATAGACACGTGACTGAAAAGGATGTTTTGACGTTTGAGAAAGTAAGGCACGTCATTTATACATTTATGTGTACAAGCGCAACGTCTGCACGTTATGTGTAGATAAAATATACAGTCTGTGGTACAGATGCTACGTGTTAAGACGAACTTCTGTTACAGTCGATGTCCAATGCAAGCGGGTACGTCTTTTTCAAAATTAAAGTCACGAACTCTGTTACCGCAAAATATACACCTATTCGTATGATAATGACGGATAAACCTCACAGTAACTGGCTGATCTTTTGCATCTTTGAATTGAACTAAATTATATGTAGGCACACGGTCATGTGCAACTATCCACTAGGCGTCATATAAGCAAAGCCTCTATTTCTGAACCAATTGCGTTTAGTCTGATATTATTTCTAATTAGATGTTCCCCAGAAACATTTGCAAAATTACATGTTCGCACTTCATGTTCAACGGCTCCCATAGTTTGAGGTTACATTAATGCATCTATCTTACGTTTTCTTACATCATTCGTTCCCAGTAAACTCTTAAAATAACAAACGGATTTGAGTGATTTAAAGTGCTTTCCATCCGACATGTAGACTGTATAAATCCACAAACTATTCTAGAATCTCATTTCAAAAAGCCAGAAAACAGTCCATCAGCTGCCATGCTCGCTAAGATTTACACGCGGTAAACTTTTCTGATTAGAATTTAAGTCGCCAAATCGCGCCAGTTCGTGGTCACGTGATAAACTACAACACTTAAGTTTGTGGCACTGGCGCGTGTCTTTAATCGTTGTAGACGCCGTGAGTGTGGTGAATGATTTAGCTAACTAAGTGTCTCATTTCTATACGTTTGTAGGTAAGTTGACTTATTTTGTACTGTAATAGAAGGGACATGTCCAGTAATGTTTTCTACCCCCCCGGACATAATAGTTAGCAAGCTTGCTAACTTAATTACTGGTAATGTGTAGGAACTAGCTAAAGATTGAGATTACCTAGCTAACGTTTCTTATTTCAGATCACTCTTTACTTCACGGACGGACTTGCTAGTTGTCTTGCTACTGTTGAGTTTTTGACTAAATAACTAGATATCTAACAGGATAACCAACGAAAACAACGTTGGATTTGTAGCTAGGGAGCTTGGTTACTACTAGCCTGGCGTTAACTTTTAGCAATCCAGCAATGTCTATTTTCCGAATAAATGAACCAATGACCAAGCCCTTGTTTCAAAGCTAGGAACAACTTTAGCTATCTTATCATAATAATATATAGATATTAGCTCTGATATCATGGGTTCCAGTTAGATGGTTGTCTTTACGTGTTCATAGGCAACATCGGAGCAATGAGTGCTGTTAGAAAAACGAAGCACGTAGAGAATCCTCGTGAAAACGTAAAGGTATGTATAATCTCATCAGATAATGTGGTGGAGTGGAATTTTAGGTCGGTAGCTAGCTAGCCTAGCTAAATTTGAGCTGTATTTCTATATATTTCATACCACCGTGCACAAGCACTTTAAAGGTATCCGTAATTGCCGTTCTTGCGTTTTAACCAGAAAATAGCTAGCTTTAACCAGTTACTAGTGACTAATCTGTAGTCTGGTTTCATAGTGTTAAGTATAATTTTAAAATGGTTAAAATGAGTTTTGCATACGTGTTGCAGTTGTTTTTAAAGCAGATCCCAGAGTCTAATCCAATTAATCATTGCCAGAATAGGCTCACCTTGATGCACTGTACACTGGTATTTAAACCTGTAACTGTGGCTTAGATTGGTCCTGTGGTGTTTGAGTGAAAATATTAACTAATTCCTAACTTGTAGTTGGCTGTAATGAGCATTTTGGAGCAAGTTCCCACATTAATTTAGTTCAAGAACCTTGCGGCAAGATAATGATTTGAAAGGACCAATCACTGCCTGTGGGAATTTGAGGAGTTTGCCTGTGCCGCTGATGAATGGCCTGCCCCTTTCCCACGCTTGCTAAGCCTGCAAACATGCAGGGCTGATCAGCCACCATGCTGTTTTCTGTCTCACAATGACAGTTTAACAGGACTGTAAGTGGAGAAGAATTGGGCAGGTCAGTGTTTATGGTATTCTGGAAGGGGAGGACTACTTTGGCAGTTAAGACAGGTTGTAAGCAGAGCCCTCTTACTACTTAAAGCGATTTGTAAGGCAGGGCATTTTGGCTTTACTAAATACACAACCCTTGTTTTATTATTTTAAAAAGTGGGTTGCATACTGTTCTAAATCTGTCCTGTTTTTTTCAGAAGTATTTTACAGTGCAAGGATCAGGTGCACCATCAGGGAGGAGAACATTTCAAGTTCTTCAGCCATCTGCATTGAATAAGAGCTTTGGGAAGATAACTGAGGTGCAAGATGTGAATCTTCTGTACTAGTTACTTAATTTATTTTGAATATGAATGCCAAATCCTTTCCTATGTGTAATCTCTCCCCAGACTGGGAAGGCTGTTCCTAAAAGGAAGCTGGGTGGTGCACACCAGGTAAAGGGTTCAAAGAGGGTTAAAGCAGAAGTGGCAGTAAAAATTACAGATCCAGAAAATGAAAATCAACCAGAGGGAGTCACACAGGAAGCCTACGAGTTGATGGTCAAAGGTAATGTCCAGATGTGGGTCACTCCTCCAGAGTTTGTGGTGTTATTTTGGCCTTCCCTTGGCACAGGCATGACTCTATGCCTTTGTTCAGAAAAACCTACATCATCTTACTGGAAGGAAGTGGCAGAGGAGAGACGAAGGGCCCTGTTCAGTGTTCTTCAGGAGAATGAAAAGGTGAACGAATTTCTCATCTGTGATTCTTATGAGGAGTGGGTGATTGTCGTCATAATGGCGCATAAGACCTTGGTGTCGCGCAGTTGCTTGATTTGAACAGTGTGCTAAGAATTTCTTTCTTTTAGCTGCACAAAGAGATAGAAGCCAAAGATGAACAGATTGCTCAGCTGAAAAGTGAGAATGAAGAGCTACATGAACTAGCACAGCATGTGCAACACATGGCTGACATGATTGAGGTAAGTGCTTGAGATCTGTGGTACATGATGCCTGTTACCAGTCTGTGAATGAATAACTAACATTCATTTGCTTGAAGAGGTTAACTGGGAAAAGTCCAGATAACTTGGAGGAACTGCGAGAGATTGCTTTTGACACACTGGATGAGGATGACGATGACCATGATGATGCAGAGGTCAAGAATGAAGACTGTGATGAGGACGATGCAGAAGATAAAGATCATGCAGAAGGGTCAGGATGAAGAATGCTAGGACAGTTACAGAAATTGTGCAGAGGAGTTAAACAATTGAGAGAATGTACGTACTTAAGAGGATGTGCTAGAAAAGGAAGACCATGCTGCCTCAGATGCACAAACTCCAAAGTAACTCCCTCTAACGTTTCCTTTGGTGAATCCTGAAGAACTAGGAAGTTCATCCAAGTTGGTGCTGCTGTTTCATTTGACCTGTAATTTGAAGTTAATCTACTGTTTCTTTTGGAGGATGTGATGTGCAATTACCTTCCTGGTTTTAATGCTATTCTTTTTTTTTTTTATTTAATTTGTTAATGTAATTGGACTTGGTAAAACTGGTTTAACATTTAATGGCTATTGTGCAAGTTTTGTGCACTGTACATATGTAAAACTTGGACATGTACACAAATAAACTGTCATATTTTTATAAACATGCTAATAGTTCCATTTAATTTTCAATTTTGGCTAAATGTGACTCAAGCTTTATAGATGGGTTGCCAGAATCCTAAAATATAGAGTAACTCCTCAGCATAGTTTTTCTGCCAACCAATCCAGTTGAGGTTGTGTAAACCCTCCAGATTCACTTGGAGGTTTGGTGAACTCCTGAGGTTACGAATAACTGGGATGTTGTTACAGCAGAGAATGTTGATGAGGTAACAGCTCCAGAATTTTGCTTTGGTGGAGAGCTGACTGGCTGGAGATATAAAGTGTTGCAGGATGTTGAGTAGGCCCAGCGCACTGGCTACAAGCTGGTTGGCAACATGTACATGACAGACTCCGCTCAGTGCCTGCAGTACTGTGACGATCTGTGCATCCGAGAGGTCGGGTGACTTCAGGAAGTCCACCATCATTGGCATAAATTTGCCAACTCCTTTTGCAGCTGCATAGCCACCTAGATAAATTTTGGGTCATGTTTTATTAATGTAATCTGAGGTTGGTTAATATATTTTTTTTTTTGCATTTTGAAATTTGGTGTGTTTAGCCTGGTTAAATTCTAAAAATTAAGGTCTGATTGTTGTAGATCAATTGTATAACCTGTTCTTTGCATATTCATGTCTGATATGTTCTCTTGAATTCTTATGTAAACCCACCAGTATAGCCTAAGATTCCAAGGCGATGAGCTGCATCCACTCTCTTGTCTATTGGTAGCTCATTGTTCTGGATATCCTGTCCAGCCAGTTGGATCTTCTTGAGGTGTAGATTTCTGTGGTCTTGATCCGACTCCTCTTCATGAGGAAATATATAACGCTGGATGTAATTGTTAAAGAGCAAAGTTAAATACTTGGTCATGTTGATGTCTTCATTATTGGCCCAGAATGGGCAAGTACAGCCTTGGCCATTACAATAATAGTATAGATTATCTGAAGGTTCTGATTCTGTTTTGTCCTTTGTGATGCAATAATAGCAGAGAGGCATAATCAGTTCAATCTCATGATGCGACTTCATTACAAAAGGGTGAAGAAAATTGATTGTTTACTTTGTCCAAACTATGATTCCTATACTGTAGTAGTAGTCTGATTCTTTCTCACTCTCATTGTAATGTATAGGTTTGTTCTGCTGGTCTGAATATCAATTTTGACCTCAAAGATTTTACAGGTTCCCTTGGACCCATGGTTCTTCCCATTCTTCCCCATGGCTTGACCACAGGTCTGCGTCTTGAGCACCTCTAAGAAAA
The DNA here is from genome assembly GCA_020368025.1 of Brachyhypopomus occidentalis. NCBI lineage: Eukaryota > Metazoa > Chordata > Actinopteri > Gymnotiformes > Hypopomidae > Brachyhypopomus > Brachyhypopomus occidentalis. Next base: position 3,196,108 of record JAGXOD010000072.1, read on the forward strand.
CTGTCATAGCTGTCCAGGTGGTAGTCTGTTCTGACCACATGCTTGGTTAAAGAACAGCACTAAACTCCGCTTGCTCACTACATATTTTATCCGTCAATGATTCAATGACATAAACCTAATAACCTAAAATTTTAACTATTAACTTTTTCAGCTCCCATGTACTGCTGAACCATTTTTTCTCTGCCCCTTATCATCTGATCATGGCACAATTCTTAAACCAGTTGTTGAACAGATCTATTTTCTCTCCCACCAAATCCTCTTTATAAATGCTATATAAATGAAAGTTCTTCTAATTATCATTGATAGTAGTAGAGTAATGGACTTTTAACAGTCCTCTGAAAGAATTCCATCACTGTTGATATGAGATGCATAGATGATTATGCCTGGATAATGCATTGGCTCTCCAAACAAGAACTAAGGCCTTAATCTGAACACATTTAAAGGACGGCAATGAATATTTTTATCCTGATAATTATGCAAAAATAAATTTTATTGCCACCTTCAATAGACAAAAGAAATACTGTAAACTGAGGAAAGACAACTCAAAAGACCAATAGACTGGACAGCAAGAGGTCTGCATTAATTCAAACCCAAGCTTTTAAACACTAAAACTGGTGATACAGCTGCCTAAACTGGAAACCAAACATTTATGGGTCTTTAGGCCAGCCATCAAAAATGATAGTAAAATGATTTATTATTTTGCATTTTAGTGAAAAGCTGGTGTAACCTTGGATTTGAATAATGCATACCAGTGTGCATGAAACTAATCACAGGAACTATATAAGACAACAGTTGCCTTATTGGATCTTCTATGTCCAAATTCTAAAATACTGCAGTGATGAAAATAATTTAGAGAACAGAAGGAACATAAACTTCAAACCACTGTATAATATGAAAACATACAAAAGGCCTCACTTTAAGTAACTTATAAACATAACTATATAATGCAGGTTACAAAATGAATCAGCCAAATACATATTGTTTGTTTGTATCAGTTATGGCTTTTTCAAATTTGTGCTGTCTCGACAGTTTAACAAGGTTAATATAAACACTAAAAACAAAAACTGTTCAGTTTTGCTTGGTTAGCAGTTCGGTACTCCTGGGAATATTTATGTTCTGTCAGTACCTTTTATTAATGTGCTTGTTCTGTCACCAGAGGAGCTTCTCCTTCAGTCTAATTCTCTAAGTCATAGCAAAGCACTAAACGGTCTAAACTGTCGTTAACGTCATGCATTTTACACAGCCACATAGTTTTTACCTTCAAGAGTCTGTTTTTAAATACTAATAGCCTAGTTTCCTACAATTTATATTGTTGCATGACTTTTTACACTGACATATGTTAAGAAATACACATTTCAAAGATGATTAATAAAACCAAGTATTTCCAGTATTAAACATTGTATGGGGGATTCGGTATTTACAAATACTGGGGTACTTTATTAAAAGTACACAAACAACTAGCTCGTACTCTATTGCAAGTAATCCATTTTAAAAAGAAAAACAACGTTGTGTGACGAGCAACAAGACAAAATAAAAAATAAATATCAGTTGTCACAGTCAATAAAATGACTCAGTAGTACAGTTACAATAGGCACAGAAGCTAGTCGGATCACAGAGCACTGTACTTCCAGTCTTCATTGAAGCTTAGAACCAAATTCACAGTAAATCCATTAACACTTCTCTCAATACCAAAAAGTGCATTTCAACACGCACACAGAGCTCAGAGTTTAGTGAACAGCCTTAGCAAGAGTGCTTTAGTTTCACGAGTGCCTGCTCACCATGGCAACCTCACTAACGCACTGCCTATTCTCTGGGATTCGACTGGAGGAAGTTGCAGCTATGGTGATGGCCGGCCATACTTTTACTACTCATGATTCCAAGCACAGCGATACAGATCCATGATCAGCTGAAGCAGTCCGAGTGTCCTCTGCCCGTGATGGCTGCTCGCTGGTCACCAGCAACCATAAGGGCCCCTTATACGTGGTCTGAGGGAACTGATCTGAGCTTCTGATACATCTTCTCACAGCATCCAGTTGGTGTGGAGTCAAGATTAACTCTGTCCAGTGATCCCAGGGGTTAGAGCTTACTTATACATGCATACACACAGTAGCTGAGGATTTGGTTAAATGTGTCCCTCAGGATCCCTGAAACCAACTTTGGGGGTGGGAGGAATGGGTGGTGGTGCTGGGGGGTGGGTTGGGGGGGGGGTGCCCTGCTGGATGAATGATAAAACTCAACTCTCAAGTTGTTATGGTAAGATATTCCCAACAAAGCATCAATAATTCTGTGCTGTACATGCATCTGACAAGTGCAAACTAAGGAACATTAACCAATATCAGCAAATAATTAAGTAGTCGTAACACAGAATGTTAATATAAGATCATTAATAAATTAATATAAGATCAACATGAATGATGAGAATGATGCGTGTACTGCTGTAACAGATCTGCAGGGGGGGAGTTGAGCTCTAAGCGTGGGGAGCCCTGGTCCTCAGGAGTCTCGTGAGGGGCGGAGCCTCACAGAGGCTGGGCGGGGCGAGCTATGGGTGGCCATCACACTGCCACACCCGCCTGCTCTCAGAACGCAGTGGTGACAGCATTACCACGCCGCGTGCCCACGCGCACCATCTCTCTCGGGACCGTGTCCAGCTGCTCGTACGCCAGTCGGCCCTCCTCACCTGCACGCACACACGCACACGCACACACACACACACACACTTTCAAACATTTTCTTCTACAAACAGCCTCAGCCTCAGTGAAGAAGACTTTGCTCCATCATTGACAGGAATTGCCACATAACATATGTCAGCACACCAGAGCATATATATAAAATGCTATGTACATTCTCTGTGATCAGTGAGCAGTCAGTGCTAGCTGTTGACTTACCAAAAGTGAGGAGGGTTTCTATGGCAACATGCCGGAGCTCCTCATTGGCTGAGTCACACAGTGACACAACTGCATCGATGCTCTCCACAGCCTGCGACACAGACAGAAGCTCCTTGCTACTTCACGGTGTCCTCCACAGGCCTGTGATTGCAACTGACTGAATACCAACCGGGCTGGTTAAATCGTGGCAGTGATACTCACCTGCAGACAGCTCAGGGCAACACAAGCCGCCCTCTGTGTGTTCACGCCTGCTTCTGATAAGGCTTGTGTATAGCAGTCCACTGCCTGTCCCAATACACACAAAGTTACAATGCTGAGGGCTTTTTCACACTAGAGTACTGACTTCAGTACATTTGAACAACAGGAGTGCTCATGAAATCAGTGGTCTCAAACTCCACCGTGTTCACTGTGCAATTCCCCAGCACGACTGCTAACGTAACGAGTTTCTGCTTCAAGTTTAGTGATGGAGGGGAAATCATTGCAGTGTATTTCATGTGTGGCATCATCATCATCATCGGTATATGTGCCACTCTCATAGGACCAGAGCAAAGTTATTGTACCAAGTCTTCCTTTATGGAGCTTGTACAGAGACCATCATGAAATGTGCTGGCCTGCATGTCATAGGGAAACATCTTTTTCCTGGTGTGTGCTCGGTACTCTTAGGTACTCTGAAATGGTCCGTATGGCCCCGTATGGCCCCACCTGTCAGACTGGTCCACATTTTGAGCTTAACCTAATCACCTGTCTTAGGTACTCTGTGTTATTGGCTTCGGTCTGTCAGGTGTGGTGGATGCAGGGCTAATTAACGCAGGGCTAGCATGAACCATCTGTTGGGTTGAGAAACACTACCGCAGCCTACAGACACAGCCGTGGACGAAGACGAGCGACAGAGGTGGTCACCGGCACTGACCTTTGACCTGAAAGGCGGGTGTGACGCGGCACTGGAGAGGAAGACGGTGGTAGCCTTCCTGAGGTCCGGGTCAGATGAGGTGAGCAGGGCAGCCAGGGCGTGCAGGGTGAGGGGGCGGGGCTGCAGGCAGGTGACGGACACCTCCCTCAGCTCCTGTAGAGAGCTCTCCGCCTGGCCAGCGCTCAGCCGCTCGGCGAACACTGCTGTACAGCACACGACAAACATCTCCTTTCAACCCCTCAGCGTCTCATTCGCTTGCGGATAACCTGCAGAAATGCACCGTGGGCCTTGTTACGTGACTGCGTGGGAGATGTCGCACCCTCTCTGGCCACCGCGAGCAAGTGCTGCTCCATGTTGGTGACGCCGCGCGCAGCGGCATAGCCGTGGAACTGGAACACGGTCAGCACATCCTGGGCCAGGGAGGAAGGGGCGGGGCCAGGAGAGGAGGCCAGCTCACTCCTATCAACCATCTCGCTCACCACCAGCCTGATCACTGCACACAGAGACGCACACAAAGAGCAAACACACAGAATCCTCAGCCGAACACATTCAAACAGAGCAGAGGTGAAGGTGAATACGCGGGTGAGACATCTACTCCGTGTACCCGAGTCTGCGTGGTGAGGATGGCTGTTCTGCAGTGGTGCGGTGAAACTGTGGTGCATGTGTTTGAGCACACGGTCCAGCGTGGTGTGGAACAGTCCACCAGAACCGCTGCACTCCGACCACAGCGCCAACAGCGCGGGTCGCTCCGTCAGCCCGGGCAGCACTGAAGACACACACACACACGTTAGCGACGTTTTATACACACAGGAGGGGCAGCAGGTTTGCGCTGACCGACCCACCATCAGCAGCGGAGGTGATGCTGCCCAGACGCTCCATGCTGTTCTCCGTCAGCTCCTCCAGCAGCAGGGTTTGGGTGGAGAGCTTGTGCAGACAGTCCTTGTGCTGCCACAGGCTGCATCCCTCCGTCAGCAGCTACCAGCACACACAAAACACACACGTGCGTCACGTCAACAAACGTAACAGGGAAGGTTTATACATATACACTCATACAGTGTTGTGACTTTAGGTGCACAACGTTAGATTGGCTGTTATGGCTACAGTGAAAAGTTACTCTACAGCCTGGGGGGCATGAGACATGCAGGCTCTGGTGCAGCAGCTCTATGGTCCTGTGTGTGTGTTCCCTAGTGGTTCACCTGAACCAAGTGGTTGCAGTACTGCAGGTGAATGACTATGGCCACATCCAGGTTCTCGTTGCCCGTGGTGAGTGGCATGGGGCTGCCAGCCACGCTGTTCCCCACCCCTGTGTCTTCTGTCAGGGCTTCGCTCAGGTGCCCTCTGGCCTCTGGGTGCTGTCCTGGCCTGTTATACAAACATGACATATGCTTACCACCAGAGGGCAGTATAATCTTGCAGGAAGAGATAGAGTCACACACGGAGGAGGACTTGCACTGTAGCATGAAAAATACGATTTAGTAACAGTATGAGCATCAATACAGCTATACATATCAGGAAATGTTTTTAAAATGGTGTACGTTGTGTTTTAATGTCAATGCAATACCATCCATTTCAGATACAAGTCTTGTTAATACAACAAGGCAGAGGGCTTACCCAATCCTCTCCGTCTCCAAGTCAAAGAAGGTGGCTCGTGGGACGGCAGTGGTGTCATCCCCCGTGTCGTCGTCGTCGAAGTCGGAGGTGTTCAGGAAGTCGAAGCTCTCCAGCGCACTCTCCACGGTCAGGCTGAGACTTGAGGAGCGACTCCGGTGAGCCGGCCCCCGGCACTGAGGAGACACGACGGGACACATGCTAACAGCTAGCATCACCGGTATCACCGGAACAGCACAGGAAGCCTACACTACACAGTGCCAGCGAAGACAAGCCAGACTACATCACACGCACATAAAAGGCAAAACTTCATCATTGCTGTTATTATTGATAGTTTTTGTCTAAAAGGTCATTATGTAAGAACCTTTTTGCCCCCTGGATAATTGTGACTCTGGATCCCCCTCACCTTCAGAAGATCCTCCAGTTTCATCACTTCCTGCTCAAGGTCCTGAAGCTCCCTGCAGCGCTGGCCGAGGTTCTCCAGCCTCAGAAGCAGGTTCTGGATGGCCTCCTCCAGGCTGCTCTCCAGGAAGGCTCTGCTGCCCTCGCCAGCCCAGCTCGGAGGCCCAGCCTCAGGCACAACTTCAGAGGAGGTGAGTCTCCTCACAAGCTGCCTGGTCAGACTGCCCTCCTCTCCATCCAGCTCTACTGGCTTCAGTTCAGAGGTCTCGTCAGGGCTTCCCGGCTCCAAGAAGACCACGTCCTCTGGCCCCACGGCAGACAGCTGGCCCTCCGAGGAGCCGTAGCCAGGCGCCTGCTCCTCCGCCCGCTCCCACTCCGACTCGGCCTCACTGGCACTAGCCAGGCTGGCGCTCGCGCTACCGTTCTCCTCCTCTTCCTCACCTTCCTCTTCTCCTGCAGCCGGATCGTCTGAGGGACACAACTGAAGGGGAGGCTCCATTTCGGGGGGCGTCACGGTGATCTCGGGGTTCGACTGGGCTGGGCCAGGGCTGGAGGCGGATGTGTCGGAGAAGGTGAAGGACAGACGCTTGCACTCGGCCACTCCACAGCCGCCGTCGTCGAAGACGTCATCAGGCAGAGCGGACTGGGAGAGGAGGGCAGGCACAAAAGCGGCATGAACGATGGTCCAAGACGCCGGATGCTACTGTCAGCACGTTACTTCATACCGGTTATATTCTATAATTCAAATGGTGTAATTCTGTAGGCAAAAAGGGTGGAGGAAGAGACAGGACTAGGGGAACTAAATAATAAACTTGTGAATAAACTTTGAGTTGGCTCACCAAAGCCTGCTGAAACAGCATGAACGGTATGGCTATGTTTACTGTGAAGAGCAGATATGTGAATGGTGTCACAAATTGACCATTTATATCAACTCTGATGAACATACATTAGCATACTTTTAACTGATCATTTTTAGCTGGAGGAGGTGATTGGTAGGCGAGACGAGCTTGGGGCCTGCTGGAAATGAAATCATTGGGTTCCTACATTAGAACGGAGGGATGAATGGAAGAAGTGGTGGATAGACAAATGCAGTCAGTATGAATTGCAGTTTGGGGCTTGGGGGTCTACTGTTGAGTAAATTAAGGGAGTTATAAAATCCTATGGGAGGGTACAGGTATGAATGCAAGACTAGGAGGGGTAAAAGGGTAAGACAGATGAATCCAGTCAGTATGGAATGCGGTTTGCCGCTTGGGGTCAGCTTTTGAATCCTTTCACCAACTTTGACTCCTATAACTTGAAAATTAAGGGAGTTATTAAATCGATGCGTTTCTATGGGAGGATGGAGGGATAAATGACAGGATAGAAGGGATGGAGAGACACGTGGCGTCGGTATGAAATGCAGTTTGATGTTTGGGGTCAGCTTTATAGTTCTAGCTTGAAAATTACAGGCGTTATTAAAATCAGTGGGTGTCTATGGCAGGATGGAGGTGTGGATAATAGGACACATGGGGTGGGAGGTGAGTGGCACGTATGAAGTGCAGTTTGGTGACTGGGCCCAGTAGTTCAATCGGTACAGCAAATTTAGTTCTATCTTTACAGCTGAAGGAGTTATAATGTTAATGGATTCCTAAAGGAGGATGGAGGGATGAAAATGGAAGAATTTAGAATAAATGGAGGATGTGTGGTGATATTAGAGCAGATTTACCAGGTTTGCCAGCATATAAGGCATAGGAGTTAGAAGGCAGTGAAAAATGATCTGAAGTCAACGGTATGAAAAGCGAGAGATGAAAAAGAATAAAAGAGTGATAGAGGTGTGAAAAGTGGAAGAATCATTTGCATCACTCCTCGGATGATGAGCAGCAAGTTTTATGACAAAATGTTAAAAAAAAAACTGTCCCAAGAAATGGGAAATTTATATAGAAAAACGTGGCTGGTTGGAGGGATGATGGAGGTGGATGTGGGTGGTGTATCTCTCTAAACAGGGGCAAACACACCATTCAGGTATAGAACAGTTTCTAGAAAGTTTGGTGGCTCCATCTCAAGAGCTGTCAGAAACACCGTGGTCCAAAATGTACAGAGAAATAACAACAAACTTGGCTTTGTCCAGCCAACCGGACGATGCAGGTGAGAAGGGAACGCGATTCCAAATCTTAAAAGGATTCAAACACGCATGCAGTGAAGTGGATGCAGAGGGTTTGGGACACTACCAATACACTCGCATGCACACATGCACACACACAGACACACACACGCGCGTGCGCGCTTGAACAGGCTGGGCACACAGGGTCCTGACTCACGTAGACTTGCAGGCTGGATCTGGGACGAGGCTTCAGAGCAGCCAGGTCACCAAAGGAGCGGCTGCGCCTGAGCTTGTCTAACAGAGCGTCCCTGAGCGTGTGCAGGACAGAGAGGTGGCCCTGCTGGCCCGGGGCCTGCCACGCCTGGGCACGTGCACGCCCGCGTCAGCACGGGCACGCACAGGGGAGGGGCATGGGTTGTTGGCACAGAGGAATGGGAAGAGGAAGTTAATTGGTGGTAATTAAGCATGGCAGGAGGGGCTGGGAGCACACACACACACACACACACACACACACTGCTGCAGACAGCATGGTAACTGTGCCAGCACAAAGGTATGAGCCAAGCTGGTGGTAATGGGAAGGGGGAGTTAGAGGATTAATCCAAGACATTTTAAATACCACAACTATCACATGCATGTACATTAATACATAATAATCAGACACAAGTCTGTGTGGGTTGTGTATATGTGTGTGTGTGTGTGTGTGTGTAAAATGCCCAGGTTAAACTCTACCAAGATGAATTGAAACTCACAAAAAAGGCTGTGTCCTGGAAGGTGGGTGTCTCCGGTGTCCCCTGGCTATATATGGACACTCGTCTCTGCAGGGCTGAGGCTTTGCTCACATTACCAGAGGACAGGGTCAGGTCCTCCACATCAAACGGACTACAGGGACACAGACAGATGCTTAGCTGACAAGGCACACTGTTACTCACTTAAACAGAGATGACAAAGAACCCCCAGGACCTGCCATCAAAATGAGTCAAATTTAAAGACTGTTGTAATTAGCTAACCAGTAGCACCTCCATTTGAGGGGCAGGTCTATTAACTAACGTCACACTGGCATTCAGAGTCTTGAACATGATAGAGTGGGTCCATCACTTACAACCAGGTGACCTCCAGGTTCAGCTTGATGGTGCCCAGGTCATTAACATCCACAGCCACCACCTGAGGCATGGCCGTGAACAGGTCCTTCGTCTCACAGATGACGCTGCCTACCAGGACGTGGGTGGCTAGGCCCTTTAGCTCGGTCACCTGAGGGAGAGACTCACAGAAGGTTAGCAGAGGTCATCCTTACACAGGTCAGCTCGCTCGCAACAACCATTAAGATCAACTAGCCAGTGCTCCACCTTGATGGTGATGAGGTCTGTAATGAGAGGCATGAAGACCATCTCCTCTCCGTCCCAGCTCTGCCTGGAGTTCGCCTCGATCTTCCCTTTGAGCTTCCAGCGCTGCCGTCCATACCGCATAAAAATCTGGGGGGGGGGGGGGGGGAGGTGTGGGGGGGGGGTGTGGGAGGGGCGGTGAGAGGAATACCTGCTTAGTGAGAAGCTGAGTAGGACAAGATGCAGAGACTCCTGTGTGCACACTCAGTCTGCGCTACACAGCAATTAAGGAGAAGGAACATTCTGCACATGCCCAGGAGAGACTGAGGTTTTAATCTCCAGGCTGGGGGGAGAGCAGTGCTGTGGGAACAGAACTGAGCGGGTTGCTAGGGGAACAGCCAATACGGATGTGCTTAATGCACTTAGCGGATTCCCAGACATTTACCACGAGTGCTTTCATAATCATGGACGAGAGATCTTTTTTTTTTAGGATCTAGTACTAACAAGTCATGACTCACCTCATACTGGTCACCGGGACAAAGCCTCGCAAAGCCAGCTAACCCTGAGGTAGAGGACACGCATTTACAAACAGGACTTTATACAGCAATCATTCACTCAGCCCAACCCCCCCCCCAGCGCACACACGATAACAGCACATTTACCTTTCATTTTGATGTGGAATTCTCCCAACAGCTTCTCCAGCTCCCCCTCAAAGGTGCTCATGTTCTACACAGAAAACCACAGACAGACAAGCTCTGACTACAGCCAGCCGAGCTGCCAATGAAATCTGAAATCTAGTTAGTTAAGACTAATGATGCGTAGCGTAGGGAGATTTTACTTCGGTGTATTCCTTGTAGCGGCGGTTGACCTCAGTCAGACTCTCTCGTGTGCCTTTGGTAGATGGGGAGGCTGTGAAGGCTTGTTTCATCTTACTGGCTCCGTCACGCAGGCGCCGCTGAATACAGAAGCCCTCGTACAACTCATCCACCTGCAGCCCCAAAACACAAGTCTTCAGAACACACACACACACACACACACACAAGAAAACTTCCCCAGGAAGGACTGCATCAATGTTATCTCTCTGACTATGATGCTGCAGAAGTCCTTACAAAAAAAAACAACTTCCTCATGCTTCCTCGAGACGGAGCATAATGCATGACAGAAAATAAATTAGTCGTCTCAGTCCCGCACTGTCCGAAATCAGCACGCCAAATCTCAGCCGTCCAATTAATGCTAATCTCATAAGGCATGGATCAAGAAAAAGAGACTGAAAGATAAGATAGATAGAGATAGAAAGAGAGAGAGAGAGAGAGGCACGAAGAAAAACAAGAAGGAGAGAGGGAAAATGTGGTGGGGTGATATTTGAACTGACAATGAAACAAGTGTTTAGGATGGAATAAAACCTGACAGGAAGAGAGATGAGAGGAAACGAGAGAGAGCAGACAACAGCACCCCTAGTGGCCTGAGACAGACAAGCAGGGCTGACTAAATAGCATTTAGTGTTCAGTACTCCCACACACAGCAGTCTTTCTGTGTGTGTGTGTGTGTGTGTGTGTGTGTGACAGACACAGAGGCAGAACCATGGTAATGTGCTCATATGAACTTCAACTCCTGCAACAATAGTAGCAGACAGACAGAGCAATTGTACAAATGTACCGATGTTTTCTTACAGACAGAAATCTTAGGCCAAGATTAGGCTTAGTCAATATGAAAGTTACGATACTAGTTTGGCTTTAACCTGAATCTAGATACTTCTGAGCTTCCTCGTGTTTTGATGAGGGTGAGTATGAAGCATTACAGAAGGAGAAAGATTAAAGACAGAGCTTGTGCAGTCCAGATGAAATGTGTGTGGGTGCATCACCCGCCTATGCGTATGTACAGCATTTACACATGTGTGTATATGCACAGGGACTGAAGAAAATGGGGGATTGTCTGGCTCTGGGCCCATTTGTTTATTAAACTGAGGAAAAAGACCCACCCAAATCCACCCATACTTACACCACAGCCATTCTTGCTGTTGTATGAATGCTGAAGGCCTGGACTTCATAAAACCCCATTCTCCCTCATGTTGTCTGTTAAGGTTACGGCTGCGTGTAGGTGCAGTCTAAGCAGACAAGCCATTAAGAGACAGGGCTCACCTGTGCCCAAGCCTAGTGTCTCCTGTCCGACTGCACTGTAGCACTGAATTTTTCACCATTAACCTTGTAAGCACTTTAAATGTCATGAATGACATCAGGAGCACAGCAATGCCGATTCAAAACAGCCACCATGACCCGCAACAAGTGTCATCATGCCTGGTGTCACTGGATCCCCACATGTACTGGAATGGGGTGTGGCCACGGGCAAGGCTGGCCAGTGATTGGTGGAAGTAAAGGCAAGTGAGCTCAGCTGTTGATGCCACTCCATGAAGACAACAAAGATTTTCATTAGCTTGTCTGCCTCCTGTATACCTTCGAGACACACACACACACACACCTATGCACAGACACAATGGCACAAAAGTCACGCAAAGCCACTGCTCTGTACTGCTGTCCAGTTTCATCTGCGGACACCAGTTCGGTGTTCCGTCTCTGCGATCATTCACCGCCACCCCAGCGCGGGCTTCACCGTGTCTGCTGTGCTCTCAGGACCGGTTGGGCCGACCCGGTCGGACTCTCTCTGGTTCTGCTGCCGGGCGGGCTGATGCAATGGGGAGAGTATGAAGTGTGTTTGATGATGTGTGGTGCTTCAGAGGCTCGAGGGTGTGATGAGCATGTGAGACTTGCATGTACATACAAAACACACACAGTGAAATGAAGTACTGCCAAACAGCTGTGTACACACATGGCTCCATTGCCCCTGTCTGGGTCCCACGCTGTGAAACACACCCATGCACACAGTAAGTCTCAAGGGAAGGTGTGTGTGTGTGCGTGCGTGTCACGCAGTCACACAATAGCAAAAGGGCAGACGCATGCCATCTTAACAATAATAAAAGATCAAACGTAATGATGTATGAGAAAATGTATGAATGAGGCAGAATAATTTTAGTACAGGGGCGTCGAACAGCTGTGCCTACAGGACTTAGACCAAAAAGAACCGTCTGGTCAAATGAGGGGTGTGGGGCTGTGATCTTATCATGAAGGTTTGGTAAAGCGTATTTGTGAGATAGACAGCCACAGTAGATCTGGAGATACAGTATGTACACTGTGAACACGACAGCTGAAGCTATGTAGAGCTTGATGAGGAAGACCCTTGCTAACTGCAGTGTTACCAACAGCGTGTCATCTGTCTCTGTCGTCCAGCACACTTGACTCATCTCCCTGGTGGAAAAGCTCCGGTAGAACCACACTTGGAGTTTATACTGAAAGTCCGAGAAATTGCCTCTTCAAGAAAGACGGTGGGCTATTTTTAGCTTGTTTGGATTTTTACTTCATGCCACCGAGGAGCAGTAAAGAGAAGAGGTACTCCTCCCTCTCACGCTCATCTGCTCTTCCCCTTTTCTGCACAAACTACCTAACCACACCCCTGGCACAAGACTTCCTGTTTGTCCTGCCCTTTTTCCTGTTAATGGTGGGGGGAGGGACCTGTGGTTGCTCCAGGTGCAACGGTAACACAAAACCCTCCATTTGCATTAATTATGCTCACATTCAGCAAGTGTATCGCACGCTTATGTACAGATGCAGACTGTGCCCCAAGCTCAGTTCACACGCCGTTCACACGCCGTTCACACACTGTAGCCGCCCAAATGTTTCCAGCCCAGGTCATGTGGTCAGGCCACGTGATGGTAAAAGCCATCCAGCACGACCTGCCGGTACTCTAACCCTCACGCTGCTACTCCCACACCATTGGGCTGAGCGCAGCCTGGAGGCGGGGCATTCAGCCTGGAGGCGGGGCAGTGATGGGCACTGTCAATGCTCGCACATCAATCTGCCCTCCAACACACACACACAGAGTCTCTCCTTTATACTTTCAGCAAAGCAGGCTTTTATGTTTAATTAACCATTCCAATACCATTTACCCAGTTCTTCCCCCCTTTGCTGCTGCAGGATTAACAGTGACCACATGCAAGAGGAGAAAGGACGTGCAACGCACACACTCGCCCATCAGACCCCCACAAATCACACACACCGCACTGCTCTGCCACTTCGACGCGTGAACACAACATGTGCTTTTGTATACACGTTAACATGGCAGGTTCATCCTCCAGAAGTCTGCCAGTCGGCTTGGCTTTGACCTAGATCCATAGCTAATCACAAACACCACAAACCACCCAGAACAGCAAAACAGGACATATCAGCCCCATAAAGCCCCATAATGTTCTAAGCCATTTCCAGGACTGTAAACAAAGTGTAATCAACAATTCAATTATCCCCCAGAGACGGCGTGTAAAACCAACGTTTTCCAGGAGGCAGCTATGAACTGAAGGATACAAGGCTAATTTTGAGCTAGGGTTTTCTACAAAATGGCCTCAAAAGCTTCCATCTTTGGGTTGCCATGGCTACCTCTAGAGGAGAAGCGATTCTGGGTCGGCAATCCGCTCTGCCGCGCGGCTGCCGCCTACCTGGGCCACAGCGGGTCTGTGAGGAGAACCGGACCTGGCAACCCTGGACACGCTGCCCTGGCTACAGCCCCCACGCCCGCCCGCTCGCCATCGGAGGGTCTACAGCACGACCCGAATGACCCTTCGCTTCCCAACTGTCACGTCTGCGAGGGCTACACGGAGCGCAAGCGGCGGGATGCTCGCGCGAGTTCGGAAGACATGGGGCGCTAGGACCCAGGGCTCGGGGAAGAGATCGGCAGTGCCGGGAGTGAAGCGCAGCTGTCGGAGCGCGGGGAGAGCTCGCCTAATGGGTGGCTGTGGCGACAGAGTTGGTGCGTGGGTGAAGCACATAGGGCCACGAGAGAGAGAGAGAGAGAGCAGGTGGAGATGAAGAATGTCAAAGAAGAGGAGAGAGGCAAGTTAAAGAGGTTAAAGGCTTTTCACTAGTGCTGGAAACAGGCTTAAAAACCGCAAACATCATCATCAGTTAAACAGCGGTTCGCCTCAGTCCTGGTCCAGAGCCGTCGTCCAGTTTGATTTGTGTCAGTAAACCTAGATTCAGCACAAGTCCAACTTGGGAGTGAGTCGTTGAGACGCTGCTGTTACAGCAGACGACCCGGGACACTGGAGAGTGCACGAGTACAGAGCAGGAGGCGGAGATGCCGATCACACAACCGCTTACCTTACTTATGTGAAACTCCAGGCGTCGCATGTATCTCTCGATGCTCTTTATTTGCTGCAGGAGAAAGAAGGAGAAAAAGCAGATCCCCCAGGGATCAAGTTGAGTTCACACTCAGAACCCTCCATGAAGACAGACACCTGCAATAATGGAATGAGTCATGATAACAGGTTGCGTTTACTGGAGCGCAGCAGATCCACAGGGCTGCTTGCTTCGGACTTTTTATTTGTTATTTGTGCCATACTGGCTTTGCATACGGCATACTGAAAAAATCTGTGTGAGGTGCCTGTGGTTTATCTCTTACCCACCTTGTCAAGGTCATACAAGACTCCCTGAAGAACACACACACACACACACACACACACACAAGCATCAGTGCACTGTAACCTCTCTAAAGCAGGTGTCAGATTTATACAACATGGTGACTTCACCCTAATAATTAGGCAGTCACTTTCATAATTAGACAATTGGCCATATTATAGGGCATTATCTTCAGTATTAAAATATATTAAAAGGTCTCCAGCAGGTTGTTGGAGGACATGAGGATTAATCTAGAGATGGAAGGGTGTGGACATGTCCTGCCTTACCAGTCTGGAGTTCCTCTTCATGTCCTTCATGAGAGAAGTCAGTTTGTCCAGCTCCAGCTGGTGAACTTCTAGATACTCACTGACCCAGAGAAAGAAGAGCAGAGAGAAAGATGGAGGAAAACAGAGAAAGAAACAACGTTAGCGAGCGCCAAGGCACTCCAGGACATGGCGTCTGTGACAGTGGCGCAGAAGAAGGCCCAGATCGACTAGACATGTCTGGACCCGTAAGGCCCAGTCCGGTACTGGGAGGGCGCCGGTGCGGGACACTCACTCCAGGCCCTGCTTCAGGGCACTGTGCACCTCCTCCACCCTACGGGGTTGCGGCTCGTGGGAACCGCTGCTGCTCGACTTGTGTCCAGACGGCTGGGCCTTCTTGGGCTTGGAGTTCAACTTCTTCTGCACCACCGAGTTCCCCATGAACGAGTTGCACCTGGAGATGCACAGGGGAACGTGCCCGTGATCAGAAACGCGTTTCGGGGACACAGGACTAGCGCTGGGTTTGGGAGCACATCAGCGACTCTGTATTATGCGTAGCGCATTTTGCATGTGATTTATACTGAAGGAGAAGGACTTGCAGGCTGTGTGTGAGGTGCAGCCGTCTGGACCTGGATTAAGGTTTTGAACATCTGAAACCCAACTCAAATACAGCAGAGAGCCCGATTCTACGACAGACCTCTCAGCACCTAATAAAAGCACTGCATTCTTGAGACATAAGGCCATCAAGGCAGTGTGTTTCATGGCCTGACATGTCTCAACATGTCACACACACACACACACACACACACACACACCCACACACACTTGGAGATTCCACAGTTGCAATGAATCTAGGACATCGTGGTGAGTGAGCACATGCTGTCGCTTAGGGGTCTCACACACACACACACACACACACACACACACACACACACACACACACTCAGCTAAGTGAGCATGCTCAACACATGCTCTCTCATACACACAAAATACGCACACACGTTCAGCTACATCCACAGTCTTTACCTTTTTTTAAAACAGGTGAATATTCATGAGTTCCTGCCTATGCTTACGCTTACTGTCCTGCCACACATTAAAAATCGAGGTTCTGCTAAACGCATACGTTAAAAAAACCACATCTCTGCTGCTGAGAGACTGAACACAGTCAGACACTCAAAAGGAGGAGCATGGCCCTTACCGCGAGCGCCTCTCCTGTAGGGTGCTGAAGCCCGCAAACGACTGGCTGCGGATGATACCGTTGGGCCCTCCAGGAGAATGGGTGCCAGCCGCCATGATCTCTGGGAAGCGGGAGGACACTCCTACAGGGAGGCAGAGAGATGCTGGGTAAGAGGTCGCAGCGCTAGGTGTGGGGGCGGGGTTATACACTGTAACGGTAGTGAGGAAACAAAATACGAAATGAGATTTCGGGCGTTAATGTTAATAGTGAATTATGGCCGACAGTCCAGAATGTATCGGACTGGAATAAAGGTTGGGGAAATAAATCAAGAATTAGGTGGAAGGTTTCTAAATGTACTCTAAGTCTCAGTTTTTTTAATGGCAAGCATCTCGCTAGTCTCTACAGGCAATTAATGTGTGGAAAAATCCCAGTTAAAAGGGGTGAAAAAGCAAGAGATGAGTCATTTAATCTCTTGTGCAAACAGGAGCTGAAAATAGAAGTGTAGGGAAACTGGACCCCATACGGTGAGCACTGCGAGCTTCCTGCGAAAAACTTAAAGCCACCTGAGCCCACGCCAGCTAAAGTGGCAGAAAGGACGCAGATATGGCACTCAAAATCAGAATTTAGGTGACTAATCCTATATGGCGACTTATCTGTGGCCCGTGACCTCATCCACGGCATCACTGCAGTGTACCATGACGACAGCACTGGCTCTGTGATGCGAGCAGGGTGGCGAGACACGCCCACTCACTATGACATCACATCAGCAGCGGCTTCGTGCCTCAGCGACCAGGATGAGATACAAGCCAGAGTCCAAAGCGGGTTACACCGTTTCTAACTGCAAATGTGCAGGGCAACATGGCTCCCTTTCATCCCTGCTGTTTTCACAGCTCTGGCTCAAGGATGGTCCCCTATTACCCAGAGATGCAGGCTATGAAGTAAAGGAAAGGAGGAGTTAGAGAGTCCGGTCCCTACAGAAGACTCCCTCATTGGACAACTCCCTCATTGGAGCGCTCTAGAAGAGAGCTTTGCTCTGGCGGAGACGCACCACGTGCAGTGGCGACGCACGGACGTGCCGGTCGCTGACGTGCAGGGTAACCATACACCCGGTCCGAGTGTCCTCACAGAACAGGTCCACGGATAGAGCTGCGCTCAGAAAGAGCCACACAAAAGCAGCACGGCCCTGCTCGGAAAGACGGGACCTCGTTTCGCACAGGCGAGACAAAGGGCAGTCTTAGGCCACACGCCAGCCTATTTTTAGATGCTCCAGCATAGGCTGATGGGGAATTTGACCCGTGGACTAATGTTTGGGACAGCATTAATCATCGCTCAAAACATCAGGCCTTTGCTTCCCAAAGGCGGAAAATTAGACATGCTGGATGGAAAACAAAGACATTCTGCAGAAGACGACAGGGGACAGAGGACAGACACATCAGCATACGGTCTCCAAAAATAGCACCTACTTAAGATGTTACATAATCAATAGCTGTTAAAGATACAGGATATCAGGATATGGGATATGTAATGAAATACAGTATAATGAAAATCACAGTCAATTTCAAAGTGATTACGTTAAATGAAAATAGAATATTATTATGGAGAACAGAAATGTTTATTAATATTCCAGTTACTAGAAACTTGGCCTTAGAAACATACACCGGGTTACAAAAGCACCCAGATTGGAAACCGCATTTCAAAGGCTGCGTTTTAGACTTCACACCAATTCCACTTTGTTTGTACAAGACATGTATTACTTGAGGTAAACATACAACCAAGACCACGTGAGATCACATATCCAACCTAAAAGGTTTCAAACTGAAATCCACCAGCGCATGCTAAACGGGTGTGAGGTCCAGCTGAAGTGACACGGATGCGCCTAACCGTCCTGCGCCGGGTCGGTCTTTCAGAATCAGCACCAATTGCTCCATTTCTGCACCTTAAACGTCCTACTTTCCTCATCCCGTGTCTGGACAGGACACGGACGCATCCGCTCGGGTGGCTACAGAACAGAGGGCTCCGCTCGCTCTTCCGAGGCCTGGCCTCCCCCCCCCGACACAGCCGTGGTCTGCACCCGCCCGGCAGACGGCCTGGCGCGCTGAGGACAAGCAGTGCAGCAGGTGGAGAGAGCCGGCCTTCGCCAGCAGAGAGCGGGAGCGTTTGAGGCTTTACTGCCATCCAGCCGAACGGGTATTAAGCGTGTCGAGGTTTGAAGGAACAGGCTTGGAGTTTGGGGACGGATGTGAAGCGTGTGTGCGTTTTGAGCGTGTGAGGATAATCCTCTCAAATCCACGGTAGCATCACACTTCATGGATAGCCCAATCCCAGCAGTCTGTTTAGCTCAGCCCAGAGCAGCAGGCTATAAGAGTGCACACACCACACAAAGCAGAGTCTGTTATTAAGAAACTTTTACTTACGTAAAGAATGTGCACACGGTGTACCCTAGCCGCATATTTCAGCAGAGTTGCTACGATGGTCTCATTTCATTCACGAGTCACAGAGACAAGAACCTTTTTCTGTTCCAATTTTGCCATCTCACTACAGTCTTCAATGCAGAATAATAAATAACAGTTCTGTTCAGCAGAAGTCAAAAGAGACAAGTAGAAGAAGAAAAAAAGACCTCGAGAGGAACTGTGAACCCGGAAGCAATACTCTTCCTCCCAACACTGGCTAGGAGCCCTGAAGGAAGTTTATTTTTTCTATATCTCAATATGAAGATGAATGAAAACTCTTTGCCACCCTCCGCCCCGGTTATAGACATGCATGCAGAGGGTGTTAACATCAGTATACATGCATGTGCTTGCATCACCATCAATCCCCGATGTGCAGAGTAACACAATGTAATACAACGCCGCCACGATAAGCAGGTGTCATTATGAGTCGGGCGCCTCCACCTCCAATGAGGCCCTGTTGTCCCAGGCCGGACCTGCCGTGGGTCGGCTTAGGTAGGGGCCCCTTTAACGGGGTTCTCTGTGGCCCACGGTCCTTTGTGCTTCCTTGATCCCTGCTGTCACCACGGCAGCCTGCACACTGCCACCACACTGGCTTTCACGCCCATCTGAAGAGAGAGAATCAGGAGGGACTGATGCACCAATGTGCCCAGGCCACCCCATTATAATTGTGGGGGATGGATGCAGCCCTGCCGATGGGGGCTGGGACGAGTGGGATGTAATTCTCCTCTGCGCTGTCCCAGTTCGGGCCGTGCTGACCCGCCCACTGCCCCACACCCCACTGACCACCCCACCCCACACCGTCCCCAAAAAAGAGAAGGAAAAAGAAGGAAGCTTCAAAACGGCGGTGGCACAGTGACTGAGCAGAACTAAAACTCTCGGGCTGACATGCAATAGCAACACCCAGGTATCATTTCTACCCTTTATACGAGACCACAGGATGTAAAAGTCCACTGGATACAGGCTGCAATGAGTTACAGAAGCTTGAATGGATGCGTTGGGTAGTTTTGCCATAGCTGATTGGCTGATCTTTATTAGCTCAAACTACGTAGAAAGTCTGTGTTCTGTTTCTCAGATCTTGGCATTAATCTAAACAGAAACAAGGATGAGACTTTTTATTTTTATTAAAGCTTAAATGTTACTGTATTGTCTGAGGAAGCTGACTAGAGGGCAATCTACAGTTTGGGGACCGTAAAGCTGAGCTGAGCTGCTTTGTTTTGTATTGTTTACTCACTTGTTTATCTGATTCTACTTATCCAGTGCAGACAAACAGGGGAAACAGGCAGTTAACACTGGGAGGTGAAAAAATACAACTCCCAAAAGGCCTCGCTGATCAGCACACTGCAGGGCTTCAGCTCACACAGGGGAGCTCACACCTGATTGGACATCATGTGACGACTATGACTGGAGGTATAAAGACAAATATATTTTTATGTGCATTGTGCGTTACTCTTTGGGCACAGCCTTAAAAAAATCAAACGCACTGCCTTGATGTCATTGTCGAAATATATGTACTGTCTATATATATATATATATATATATCACCCAAATGCCTGAAATTGATGACACAAAATCACAGACTACAGGTCAGCTGTAATCACATTCCCCAAACTCACTCAGGAATATCAGTTCTTCAGCCCTGATGACATAACGCTGCATCCGTTCTGTTGCTGGGAGCAGCGTTATCTCATCAGGGCTGCTCAAGTGGACAGGTCTTCTTCTTTGCGTCCGGATTCCCACAATTTACCACAGAATCTACAAAGTGCTATCTATCTATGTCACAGTCGCAGGGCAGGGGACAGATAAGACTGGAGAAGTTTAAGGTCATGTGTATATGCAAACAGGCTGACAGAAATTAACCAGCAGAACTGAAATGTCCTGTATCTGTGCACGTGTGCCAGTCAGGCTTCACTCAGGTAAATGTTGAGATAGAACTCACATGACTAACTGCAATCTGCATACAGAACTCAAATCTAGGCATCTTGAAAACACATTTCAAAGCCCACGCACAAGACAGGCACAACGTTATCAGAAGGTGAGTGTGAGCAGCAGATACGAGAGCTTCAAAGACCTGCTGCTTCCTGTTCGCACCGTGACTGGCCCTAGAGAGGGGAGATGCTGGAGAAGCCTGAATTCTGATGTAGCTGTGGCGTCTCTAACGGCTTAGAGAACACCAAGCAGGTTGGAAAGGCCAGCGTGTCAGAAAAGGGGGCGTGTCTCACCCTGACAGGACCACACACAACCAAACTGCAAGAAAACGACCTTTACGGCAGAGCGGTGCTCTCAAAACCTAAACCGCCCGGTCTAGCGCTGCTTCTTCGAGAGGAAAAACACCATTTGAAAACAGAAACACATGGAGGACACGCACACGGGCACAGAACCAGCGCAAATGGGGCACGTTTAAGCCAGTTGTAGAACCGTTCTGGGTTCAAAGTGGGCCGTGGGTCCATACGCACCGGAGAGCGGAGATGACGGCCGGAGCAGGAGACAGCGTGCAGGATGACGTGCGCAGCGTGTAGCTGCTCCCTCGAGCCTGGACACCACGTGGAGGAGCAGTATTTATAGAGCGCTCCAAAATGAGCGGCATGCGTGTGGGGGTCGACATTCTGGTGCGTACGGGGAGTGGAGCACGAGGCGGAAGGGTGGAGGGGTGACGGAGTGGAGGGGTGACGGAGTGGAGGGGTGGAGGGTGACGGAGTGGAGGGCACTGCCGCGGCCATACGAGCACAGCTGTGTCTGCACGCATCTCTCCGCCCACGGTGCTGGCAACGCCGCGGAACAACCTTCAGCTTCTGGAGCGAAGCCCTAGATGCCATTTACATTTACATTTACATTTAGTTCTACTGATTTCCCTCAATTTTTAGTCATGCTTATACAATATTTCTCAGGGTCAGGACCCAGTTCATTAAAAGCAAGAAAACATTACAGCCATAAGTGTTTACTTGAAACAGCCATATCCACATGCCCAACAGTGGAAGGCACCGCAAGGTAAATGATCTGTCAGAGCCACTCAGGGAACCCAGTTCAACATAAGTGTTTACACAGCCATATTGGGCTTGAACCGTGAACCCAGTTCAGAGCTGGGCTGACGACTCTACCTCGTCACTGTCTGCTCAGCACACACACACAGTCCACATCCAAACATACACCCCCCCCAGCGATTCACACTGGATGCTCTGCATCCTGCTTTGAAGTACAGGAAATTAACAGCTTTAATTATGCAGACAGGAACCCAGCCTTGCAGGTCAGTAGTGGAGGAGGTAGGTGGATTCTATTCTGCTCCACTAAGCCAACTGGACAGAACTGGTGCATTTGTGCCTAAAACGAGATGAAACCATGAGCGTTCTCACACTGCAGCTTTCTTAATCTCGCAACTTCTGATGTGCAAATATATACAGCTTATTGACTCTGCACTTTGATGCTGCTACCGAGGTGAAAAATGATTTGAAGCTATATTAAATTAGCTGATTTCAACAGGCTATATTTAAACTCAGTTCTAAAATGTACTGAGGGCCTCTAGACAAGATCACAGAAATCAAACACTGTGAAATTAGATTTGTCTTCTAGTATTAAAAAAAAAAAGAACATGTACAGATGTTTCTCAAATCTACTTGTAAATCTAGTGTTATTAGCAGCATGGACACCACAAGCTACAAGACGTCCAGACAACCATCTCAAACACAGAATCAGTGAAAAGGTACAATTTCTGTAACCCAAAAATGTACATTTTACTTGTTAGTTGTACTGTGTGTCATTTAAAGACGCCTGGTTCCTTCACATGACCTCTGACCTGCAGAGACACTCCCCTGTCCCTGTCCAGCTGTCCCACTACAGCTGCATGCCACGCCCCCTTATGAGAACGGGGCACCTCCTAAATGCCACCATGGCAAACCAGATTCCAGACTCCACTGTAAATATGACAACCTTGCCACAAATCACAAATATTTCAGCCTATAAGATTCCAGAAGTCCTCTGAATAATCCACCAGTGGGAAAGCAGATGACAACGAACACATCCTTCTAATCAGCTTATGTCCAAGGGTTACAACATTTTAAAGCTTGCTGCAGTCAGACCACAAGGGCATCAGTGCAGGTCAGACAGGTGCAGCCCAGTGAATGTGCACGCAGGGGGTGAGAAGGATGTTTACCCCATTAATGCCCCCCCCCATGGTGGTCAGGGTGATCAAAGCTACAGGTACAGGTACAGGGTAAGATACTACAGGCCCTTCGATTTACCACATTCTCATCCCAGCACATCGAGTCTGAACGCATCACTCTGCACACACTCCCTGTAATCACCATAGTGACGATCTTCAAAAGGGAGAGAGTGTGTGCGTGTTCGTGTGTGTTTGTGTGTGTGTTGCTTTCTCGTGCCCAGGTAGGCAATTCTGACACGACATAAACTTATAAGGATGGGGATCGGAGGAAGCCATGATAAGAGGAATTTGGTGCATTAGACAATTAAGGGCAACAATAAATCTCTGGATGTGCTTCCAGCTCAGGACAAAGCTCAGGAGTCTCTGTAAAGGTTATAAACCTCATCATTGAAAACACATACATGAAATAGCAAAGGTGACCCAAACGAAAACTGCAACGCATAAAATGCAGCAAGATTAACATTCACGATCAGCTGAAACCACAGCTGATCATCTGCGCTCCACAGGGTCTGGCCATAGGGCAGCACTGCTGCACACCATTGCCCTGCAGTTCACAGAGATGATTTCATTTAGCTCTCCTGCTCCGACGCTGTGCAAACCACAGCACATCTTCCCATTAGACGGCTGAGGATAAAAAGTCAGACATTTCCTTTCATCCCTCTCTCCTGAGATTCTCCAGAGAATCTCAGATATCTCTCTTCCCTTCCCCCACTCGCCTGCCTAGCTCTATCTCTCCTAAAATACCCCTCCTCAGACCCCAGGTTCCAGGCCCTCTGACCAGGGATTTGTCCAGACAAGAGAAGCAGACACACGGCAGCTCCAACCCCAGATAAGACTGGCAGGTCGAGGTATAAATCACTCTCCAACTCGCCTGTTTAAAGCTCGCGCAGGTGATTCAGTCATACTGAGCTGGACAGAGGAGCAAAGCTTCACCTCGGCTGCCCGTGACTGGGTGTGGGTGAGGGTGAGGGTGAGGATTTGTTTACGGAGTCCACAGACTGGCCCTCACTCCTTCTCTCAGGTTGCACTCTTGCCGTTGCTGGAGAGGATTTTTGGGACGAAGACACGGAGGCTTATGGTGCAAGAACATTGCTGGCCAAATGACTATCAGCTGTGAAAACTCAAGACACACCTTTCAAAAGCAAGATGGGAATGCTCAATATTCCCTTGAACCACTCTTTGTCTAGCATACACCCTCAAACACACAGTCTCGTGTGTGTCTATAGTTACAGTACATCAGAGCTGTTGGGTACACTAGAGAACGCAAGGGGCCTATACCTTTTGAAAACCATGCTAGCCAAGTATAATTTTTCTTAAACACTAAATTTCAGCACTGACAGGACAACATTCATTGTACACAAATTAGCTCATTCACTACCTCAAAGACTGACTTAACTCTTACTTGTACGCCACAGAATGATATCAGTGCTCAGAATGGCTCATTGTACTAAATGTTGCATTGAGCCGAAACGACAAACAAAAACATCGCTTGACTCGATTCGTTCTCGCGCACTTGTTCAGTGGCACAACTAATAATGGTTGCGTGACATTTGAGAGAGCCAGACATCAAACCTCAAAAGAGCACATGTAAAAGAATGAAATGGATAAACAGGAACAGAGGGGAGAGTCTGATACACAAACCAACAGGAAAATAGAACTGGAAAGGCAGCAGTAGGAATCTGTCTGTGGCAGCAGCCATGTTGATGCCTTTAGGCCTTGGTATCCTCCTCAAGCCCAAAGTCCCCCAGCCTCAAATGCCTTCCAGATCTAAACCATCCACAGAATTGGAACAAATCACTAGCATTACCCATATGAAAACAAGTGAATTTTCACGTAACTCTGAAGAGTTTGATGAACCCTGAGAGCCATTTTGACTTGTAACCTGTTTTGAACAAACAACAA
Organism: Brachyhypopomus occidentalis; assembly: GCA_020368025.1. NCBI lineage: Eukaryota > Metazoa > Chordata > Actinopteri > Gymnotiformes > Hypopomidae > Brachyhypopomus > Brachyhypopomus occidentalis. The sequence goes on from JAGXOD010000072.1 coordinate 3,220,755, forward strand.
CAATAACAAAAACTACCACCGTCACCTAACAGGTTTTCTCAATCTAGATCCTGAAGAATCTGTGCTATGCCGAATTGTAGGCTTCTCTTCCCTCAGACACCAATGCTTGTTAAGACCATTTGTAAAAAAAAAGAATGGTTAGGTATATTGGGAGGAATAAAAGCAGCAAAGTGTTTTACTGAGAGAGAACTCCACTACCACGACCAAGAAACACTACTGCATAGTACTAGACACTTTCGTCGTTAAAAAAACAACAACATTCGGGCATATGCAGATGCTTTTAACGTTAACATAAAATACGAGAGCCTCTCCGTCTGACAATGATGAGGACATGAGATAAGGGATCTGCTTATTAAGTAGGTAAAATGCTCATGACGGATGACGAAGTTAATCAACGCCAAAAAGGAAAAAGTGACGAAATGATCATACAGCGAAAAATCGATCCGTCGGAGGAATCAATAACTGCATGTGTATTATTCCGAGCAAATGAATCAGAAAACAAATCGACACTTCGTGAATAAACTGATGAAGGCAGATACTTTCCACACAGATCTCCATCCAATCACGCGCTAGCCAGAATAAGTAACCGAACAAATCTAATAAATAACGCCAACAGTAACGGTCTGGATATTTTTCACTAAATGAAATAAAAAAAACTCCTGGCTACTATCTCTAAACACCAGAACCAAAGTTATACACAATCTAGCGTTTCGTTATAGCCACGAACTCTGAATTAGCTTGCGTGTGGTATTTATTAGACTCCACTTACCGCTGCAAAGAGAAAACTTATGAACTAAATTCTGTTTAATCGACTTTGTCCTTTATCCATTCGAACCAAACCGCTATGGCACATTCAAAACGTCCACAGAGCCGGAAGAGCCTCGAGGTTTCCAAATGATACAATACCGAAAGATTCAGCGTCCGATCAAAAATCATGTGTATTCTCGTTTAGATTTGTAGCAGCCAACTCCCACTGAGAAAGGCGGACCAATGGGAAGGCAGAACAGGAAAAGTAGGCAGGGTCTAATCCCGCTCGCCCCGCTTTTTCTTTTAGGGGTTTTTATGTCAGGCTGAAAGTAGGCGGGGTATATCTGTGCCCCCTTATAAATATTCATCCTAAGTATTTGCAAGCGCACTCTGTACTCAAAAAAGTTTCTCCACCTTTAAGTGGCGTGTTTGTCGGCGGAAGCTGTGGCGTGAATCCCGTGTTCCTTTGGTATTTACTCAGCTGTCATGATGGTCGTGCAATTGCATAATTTTGCATTTAGCCAGCGGGTGACAAAGGTTATTCCAGCTATGCTGTCTGTCGCACATACAACCGAGTGCACTAAAATAACTCGGTGTAACTACAGGCCACATGAAATCTATGAATGCACGTGATCTACTCATTAAACAGTTTTTGTACAGGAACAATAAAGGCAGGTGTTTAAAGAAAACGACGAATACAATAATGTCATAGATTAATAATTGTATTAAACTCAAAATTAAAATTAAATCCGTCCAAGGTGCTTATGCACAAGGAATAGTTATAGATTATTTTCAGCAAAATGATGTTTTAACATGGCCTACTGATGTGTAGTGAGATTACTTAAGATTGACCATGGTGGTCTCTGTAACAGATCAACCGTGGGTTTCCCTCACACGTCAGGCTGCAGAGGCACAAGCAAATTCTGCAGAAAGATACCCTGACTCATTTTAATATATTAAGAAAGATTGATGTTTCTTTAAGAATGGTTTGTGAATGCAATAAGGATCTCAAGCTTAAGGTGGGGGGATACATGAGGGATACAATTAGTCACATGCAAAGACCACGTAGTGTAAAAGGGCCAGGATGCTGAAAGATGTCAATACATCAAATTTCTTACTGATCTAAGATCTCTCTCTCTCTCTCTCTCTCTCTCTCTCTCTCTCTCTCTCTCTTTGTCTCTTAAACACATACACACACACAGCAAGGTCAGAATCTGGGCTGCGGGCAGTAAAATCTGCGTCGGAGGCACTTCACAGCAAAATCAGCATAAGTGCGTTAAAATGCGAGCAGCTCTGTGCTGGGTCCCACCGTAACCCCTCCCCCTCCACCCCACTGACGCCACAGCGTTGTCTTGCTCATGCCAGCGACCTCACCTGCAGGTAAGGCTGACCCGAGTGCACAAGCACGTTCCGATTCATGTGCGGTGCGTCGGTCCGAAAGGTTGAGCAGATCTGTGGAGGAAGCCCTGTGCAACGTAGCGGAGACACCTCCACACGCCCCTCCTCTCTCAGCCGTTGTAAAGCTCATCTTGTCCTGTAATTACGGCCGTCATCAGCAGCCCCCGGTCATCAGCTATATTTACCGCCGCTCCGCACAAGCAGCAGTTTTGCCCAGACGAGCCCCGTGCAAAGCCAGAGGTCTGCAGTGAAGCTGCATCGCCACATCGTTTCTGATTAGGTGCCTTGCAGGTCAAACAAATGTTTTTAAAGTGCTGAATCCACAAAATAGCCCTACGACATAATGCTGCCGGTACAGTAATCCTAATCCAAGGTCTTAATCTTAACCTGATCCCCAGTGTCATTGTGACATCAGTAGTATTCTCTCTTTACTGGAACAATGGAGCTTTCTAAGGTAGCTGAGTCATGGAAGGGTATGTGTAGGGATGGTGACATCAAACCTCACACACACACACACGTGTGTGTGCATGCGCACTGTGATACATGTTCACACACATGCGTGTCCTTGTCCAGCACGTCAGCAAACATTCAGTCCCCCTGGCCTAAAGCACTTTCATTTGAGGTTCACTTTAAAATACTACACGTCATGAAGGTCAGTAGGTAGGGATGACCAAGTACAACTGTGAGAAGATCTGTAGGTGTGTGCACATGCATGTGTGAGTGCATGTGTGATTGCACGGGTATGGGGTGTTTGAAGAGGGTATGGTGTAGAACTATAGAACCTGCCTCTAGAGCTGTGAATACAAAATAAGTCCTTAGACTTCAAATGGAATCAATCACATGAAAAAGTAGTGGAATAAAACAATAAAGGAATCATCTGAAACATCTAAGAACTTTGAATTACATAATAAAAGTTCTGCAGAAAAAGTAAATTCCATAGCATGCATTCCTTAATAAAACATCTATAACACTATTAAACCGTACATACCCCCAGAAGATGAGTATAATTTCACTGGCAGACACTTAGACAGTTAATCAGCCTTGGCTAGATTATAGGTTGTTATGGCCTAAAGCACATCTCCTGTCTATAGACTTAATGACAGTCAGGGCCGCAGGTAGTGGCCAGGCCGCCCACCCCATACAGCTGCCTGTGAACTACCAGGTGCTCTGACTTTGTATGCGTGTAATAAGCCCTCTGTGTGCCGTCAGTTTAATTGTGTTGCTGATAACAGTGTCAATGAAGGCTGAAGGATAACAAGCTGGTCCTGGGTCAGGGGAAGAGGGTTATATTTTCCATGACCCCCACTGATACCGAATTGTCTGGGAGGAAACCGCTCTGGTCATCCGTCATCAGCGTGCCTGTGTTTCGCTTGTCGGACATTGTTTCTTTTCACTCACTGAGAAAATAAACCCAGCCCTGTGTTTGTGGAAAGCTTAGCTTGTTTGGACTAAAGTAGGCCAGTGGGTATCTCTGTTAAGAGGTGGTGAGACAAAGGTGTCACACAGTGTTAGTGGCCCGCAGCTGCTAATGGTGGCCCACTTGGATGTGCAGAGTCTCTTCTGCAGCGCGTTTCCCTCCCTTGGGGTCCCCAGACTCGGGCGGTGCTCCGGATGCTTCTCAAGCATGATCCCTGCATGCACTCTGGACAAGGATGTTCCAAAATACCAGCGCAAATGCTTGTCGTCATGTGCATATGTGTAACACCCAGCCAAACACACAAAGAGATTGTCTTTTGTGTTCGTCAACAGCGATAAGAGAATGTTAAAGAGTTACCAGCCTCCTGATTCAGGTAGTATACACAGAATGCCAGGGGGAACTTTTGGAGATGGTTTTATGCAAGGGTTTAACTTATGTCAGTGCAGCTTCCGAGTACTTCTTAGCACAGCGGTAACCGCTATGAAACCATCAGGCAGTGTTTATCATTACCGCTCTAATAAACATTGCCTGGAATACTGAATTAAGTGGTCGCAGTGGATTACCATCCCTAATTTTCCTGGTGAAATTGCCCACGCATGCCGGCTGTCAGCCAGCGACAGAGTCTAAGGGTGCCAGGTGCCAGTTGTATTGAACCACAGGACTGTAATTGTCTGGCTGTGCTGAGCAGGGCGAGGGCAGCGTAGTCATTCATCTCTGGCTGCAGACGCACCACACAATGCAGCCAGTGCCCTATTGTACAGCAGCAGTGGACACCATCTCAGCGCAGAGGCAGCGCTGATCTGCAGAGAAGCAGTCAGGTCTCGCTCGTCTTCCAGATCGTATCTGCGCTACTGCAGGCCACACTACTAAAGCTCCCCTTGCATCCGGTCGAAGGCGTAAGTCACAAAATGCTGCATCAGGCAGCAATGATGTGAAACCGGACGCCTCCTCAGGCAGCTCCACGGAAGCCCCTGAGAGGATCCGGTTCCCCCCCTCGCCCCCAATATGAGAAGGACTGAGATGAGGTTCAGCAGGACAAATGGGTTTTGCGAAACCCGACTCTGCCTTTTTACGTGCTTCCTTGCTGCGTGGGCCACTATGAGCCCGGCCACAGCTGAACTGAGCGGTCAGGGTGCAGTCTGTCCTGTGTTCAGCTCAGGCAGCACATCCATAATGCCATCTGAAGCGCACAGCCGCTCAGACCAAAGTGGACCTACGCCAGGTTTGACTTACAGAAAGGGCAAGTCAACAACAGATGTTGTAACAACGAGTATCTGGGCTTCCTCCAAACAAAACAGATGAGGACGTCCATATAATAAATCCAAGAGCGACTATTTATGTGACGATACACATCTGGGTCACTAATTTCAGCAGTGGGAAGATATATAACTTGTATCGCAGACGCTTTAGGCAAATCTCAGATCTGCAACACATTTCTTGCAAATATTTGGCATCTAGCAATGCAAGAGGTGGATAGGTGTGCGGTAACAGCATTCATGCTGGAGCTTGTACCTGTGTAGCAAACCACATATGAAACTTTGGATTTACGGTCAAACAACCTTAGGGCATGCACTGCTGCAGCATACAACAGTGCTCCATGGAACATGAACAAACGCAAGACATGCACTTATCTATACACTCAGAATTCAGCAAGTTTCCCAAAGTTTCTTCACTTTTCTCCTCCTAAACTCTTCAGTTCGTCACAACCCACTGTCCTTCCTCTCTCTTGATAGGATCAGCAGAATAACTAGGGCCCACCTTCCCAGAAGCCCTGGGGCTTGATCTCCTGTGGACCAGGGAACAAGCTTCCCTCTTTCCTTCTTGAACCTCAGACTGCCTCGTGCAAATGGCCCTCTGAATAACTCATGAAGTGTCTACAAAAAGGACTCTATTGTGTGTATTTTTGTCACAACAAAGCTGCCATTCCTCCTTGCTTTTTTTTCCTTGGCAAGACTGAATTAGGTTAATGAAAAAAGTTTTTTAAAGGCTGAACTCTTAAAGAAAGAAGTCTGTGAGGAGAGAGTATGCTAAGTTCAGTGGGGCTGAACAGGCTCGACTGGCTGACGTGCAGTTGTTTATCTGCAAAACAGTGAGGAAATCTCACTCTCCGTTCCTGAGGTTTAAGCAGAGTGGGAGTGAACCCCAAAGGAGAGTAAACCCAGGAGGAGGGGCCTCAGAGAAAGGGCCCAGGAGGAGGGGCCTCAGAGAAAGGGCCCAGGAGGAGGGGCCTCAGAGAAAGGGCCCAGGAGGAGGGGCCTTAGATAAAGGGCCCAGGAGGAGGGGCTTCAGAGAAAGGGCCCAGGAGGAGGGGCCTTAGAGAAAAGGCCCAGGAGGAGGGGCTTCAGAGAAAGGGCCCAGGAGGAGGGGCTTCAGAGAAAGGGCCCAGGAGGAGGGGCATCAGAGAAAGGGCGCAGGAGGAGGGGCCTTAGATAAAGGGCCCAGGAGGAGGGGCTTCAGAGAAAGGGCCCAGGAGGAGGGGCATCAGAGAAAGGGCGCAGGAGGAGGGGCCTTGGAGGAGAAATCCCAGCTTTAGGTCTGACTCTGAATTCTACATCAGTGTTTTTTTTGCCTACATCACTGTAAAGTGGAAGAGCTGTATTTCAGTTTGTGGGGTAAAACTCCCATCAGACTGTCAGTGATCAACAATGTATATAGTATTTGTAGTATTAGTTTTAGTAGTTATAGTATTAGAACATAGTATATGTTATATTATAAGAACCTGTTATTAAGTACTATTTTACTCATTTCCAGTTGAATGTATGTATAAATGCCTAAATGAAGGGTTGGGTCATTGAGTTGTAGTGAACAGTGGACACATTACATGATTACTGTGGACATGTCTGAAACATTTATAGTTTTAAAACATTTACTAAAGTGTCAAGAGAGGAATCTTTCCACTGATTAATTTCTTTAGCAGAAATCCCAAAGGCAGCATGGCCAAACATTGAGATGTTCAGAAGTGTCATGTGATACAAAGATATCTATTGCATAACTTTTCCTGAAGATTTTGGCAAAGCACCTTATTGTGACAGAGAGTTTTCAACTAAACTGCATTACAGTGAAACTGAGAACGTGGAAATGGTTTGCAAGCGACATTATTTCATACCATTGCACATTCGAGAATAATTTGACATGCTAATTGTGTCTGCAACCCACACATTCTCCTTATCTCTCCAAGTAAAACAGTGTGGCTTTCTGTCTTGAGTGGTGAGGAGCAGATAGACCCTCATTTGAACAGCCCAATTGCCTCATGGCCATATTTTCATGCTACATGCACATAAACAAAGTGACATTAGCACTTTCATGTACTTAAATAGGTCATCCAAAGCAATTGGAAGGAATGAGAAGATCTTTTCTAAGTAACTTAGAACATTTAATGTTGAGTGCACTACTGTTTGTACCACAGAGCATATTTTATGACACGGTTGTCAAAACAATCCTCCAATATGATTTTTTAAAAGTTCTTGATGATTAGAGGCATGGCTTAAATAACTGAACTCACAATTAAAATAATATCACACATCACCCATTAGTGTATCATTCCTTGTCTGTAGGCAGTCGGGAGTTACACAACAACACCCACACATCAAAGCCTGCACTTGCATATGACCAAATACGAAAAACCAATTCAACAAGCACCATAACTCTGGTATATATAAAAATGATTCATCTATTCTTTCCATGACACAGTAATAATGCCAGGCCACCTATCTGTAAGAACACTTATATAGGCTTAATCACATCCTTGTATAGCCTTAGCAGAGTGCTATAGCTCTTAGCCAGGCTTGCTAAAGACCAAGGCTCTGCAGAAACATGGCCCAAACTTCCCTGCCATTAGTAATGCACCCCTCCCCCACCCCACCCACCCCAACCCACCCCAAGCCCCATCCCACAATCCCCTGTCCCAGGACCATCATACCATCATAGAAGACATCCTCTGCTTCCTCATACATCACTGAATTGATGTCCATCAGGTGGGATGAGGCCATTCCTTTCTTCTCCTCTCTTCTCCCCTTCACCTGCGCTGCCGTCCTGAACGAGGAGCTCTGCGGGGTTTCAGATAGGATGCTCTTCCTTCGGGCGGCGAGCTTCTGCTCACTGCACGAGCGCACGTGTGAGTGTGTGTGAGAGAGACAGAGCCCACACCGTGCGGGTCAGCTTTCATCAACAGGATGATTTCATAATCTGCTGTGCAGAGAGCACACTGTAAAAAGTGTGAGTGGGTGAGAGTGTGTGTTGCGTGTTGCCTGTGTGCCGAAAGTGTCATAGCAAGTGTGTGGCAGGATGAGGGATGGTGAGAAAACCACACCCTGGAGATTAAAGCCAAATTAGCATGTTCTGCATCAGCACCCAATGGGAGTCCTGTGTTTGATCAGCCCGCTGTTACTGCACAGTGTCCCTGTCTTCTTCATGCCTGGGACTAAGCCTTGTGTGTCAGCTCCGTAAGATCAACAGTGACAGACTCATTAGCTCGAGGCATATCTGAAAACGTTCGATGGCTGTGAAACTTTAATTGACTATCTATACTGAATATCTCTCTCTCTATATATATATATATCCATACTTACTGCAGAAGTTCACTTCATAACCTTCTGCCCATTATGGAATCTTATGGAGGGTATTAGTGTCTCACTGAACTCAAACATAGTGCAAAATAACGTATGCTAACCCATGGGGACAAGTTGAAATAGTAAGTAGGTTGCAGTGGGTTGATTTAACTCACTCTCTTCTTCCTCTTCCATTTTTGTGCTCATCCCATTAACCCCTGTGGAACAGACCTCACAGCAATCTCATTAACAGAGGGACCAGTTCTCACCATCGCCGCCATATGATACAGCACCCCAGGACTCACAGAACACATGCTTAAAATAGGGGAATAAATATAGAGCACGAATGCACCCACATTTATTAGGGAAACCTTAATACCTGCCACAATATACATCAAGTGTAATGTACCCACATTTATTAGGGAAACCTTAATACCTGCCACAATATACATCAAGTGTAATGTACCCACATCCCATCTCTGTCTCCAGTAGACCAGAGTCCAGATTACTGTACTGAGTATGAGTAAACATTAGTGTTGTTAAGACTAGCCTGGCTCTTCATTATTTATACGCATAGGCCTGAGAGGCTCCTCCCACTACTACAGACCAAGTCTGTAGTAGTGGGAGGAGCCTCTCAGGCCTATGCGTATAAATAATGAAGGACTGCAGTGTAACTGGAACTCTAAGACAGCCGTGAATAACCCACGTTTGTAGATGAAACAGAGCCCACACTATACAGAGCTCACTGCACATGCTAATAGGTGCTGGACACAAAACAGATGCGTGAGGGTCTGTTTGGAATATAGTCAGCATACAGTTCTGTCGTGTATATTTAGCATGTATATTGGTCTTGCAATCTATGCTATGATTTATTTCTAATTGCCGTCTCAGAAACAACAACCTCTGCTGGTCAAAGGTCAAGTTAACAAATCTTTTTTTTTCCTCTCATAATAAATGCAAAATAGAACATGAGTTTCTCTGCTGTCCCTTGTGTATCAGGAAGTGCTAATTATGCAAACTATTACTCATAGTAAACAAGTCACATACACATAAACACACAGACACACACAGACACACACAGACACACACTTGCTGTGGCCAACACATCCCACCGACAACAAAGACAAGCAGTGCTCTGCATTTTAGCATCGGCATCAAAAACATTCGAGCTTTTACGTACAGATTGGGCCGGGGGAAAACAAGTCTGACCTTTGACCTGTAATTCAAATACAAACACCTTGCGCAGCAGGTTAACAGAGAAAGCCTTCAGCACCCTGTCTTTCTTCACATAAACGCTACAAACTTCTCAGGTGCCATTATCCACCCACTCTCAGCCATCAGGCCTTACAACAAAGCCTGCTGCTCCCTGGGGAACCTGCGTCCCTCGGTCAAATGTGCACGGCGTATTCACACACGGACGGCCCTCCCTCCGCCTCTCACTGCACAAACAAACAAACACACTTGTATTCCCTGCAGAGCTTCTACTCATTGGCACTGTCTGCCCTGCTCTCCCTGTGACAATGAAGCTTCACACAAGGAGGCCTTCAGAGTCCTACATTCAGCACACGGCAACAATGCGGGTCAGTGTTCCCGGCCACGGCCGCACTGCCTGGCCGGCTCTGATTGTTGTAGTAATGCTCCTAAACAGGAGCGGCACGGTTGTCTCTCGCCAGGACAGAGACATCGCCGGAGGAACGGAACAGAGGAGGAAGTGGACAGGAGAAGGCCCACAGCAAAGCTAGCTTCCTGTTCTGCTTCCTGTTCTGCTTCCTGTTCTGCTTTCGTTGCAGAGCTGTCCTTTCCCACATTGGTCATGGGCGTATGATCACGGGTCACGATGGAGGCCGAGGGCGAGCAAACGCTCGGATCACCACTGGAGCGCAGAAGTGGAGTCTGCTCCATTTTCACCTCTGTCCACCCCTCCTACCTCCTCCACCACCTCCACCTGCTCTCTGAACAAACAGCAGAAGATAATCATGTGCAGTGTGAAATTCTTATATCGTACTATGTTGCCAGGGAAACAATAACAAGGGCATGGTGATAAATCTGTGGCTGGCTTGGAATACGATTTCCAATGATTTTCGCTTGACATGTGAAATGACATATGTTTTTCAGTTACTCCTTAAAAAGCAGGGGTAGTCTGTTCTTTTCATATTAAGTCAATAATATGGTCTGTGTGCTCACTTAAGCGTGGTGTACGTTCTCACCAAAAGGTACACTGATCCATTTGTAATGGGATATGACTAATTCTGCTTTGCAAGCATCTGTGTGTTTCCCTGTCATTGTGCTCTGCTGCATCTGCTAGTTGCGCAGGTACCAAAGGCCACAGAGGAATAAGCATCTGTCAGTGTGGAGGAGCACAGATAACACTCAGCACACGGAGACGCGCCGTCAGCCTTCAGTCTTCTCACCGCCTTCACAATCCCACAGTAGACCCTAACGCATACATACAGGATGATACAGGGATGATGCATATGTAGACATTTACAAATATTTTTTAATCTGTTAAAGATAACTGCTACTTTAAGAGCCACTGTCAGATAAAGTCTCTTACAGTAATAGTGGTGTGAATATTAAAACCTTTTTTTTTTTTTTTTGGCGTGGCAGGAATTGGGTGGGTGACCTGTGGTAGACCACAACATCCACTCCTACATCAGCAGGTGACCAGCAAAACGAGAAGTAGCGTGTGCAACAGAGAGGGAAGTACAAAGAAAGAAACTCTTACTATTCACTTGTAAATTGGTTAAGAACAGGGTGTGGCTTGGTAGTGCTAAAAGTTCAGACTCAGTGGTGAGTGGGCTTCTGGGTAAGCTTTGGTGACAGGACAGTGAGACTGTGCTGCAGGCTGGTAGGTGGAAGAACCCATAAGGACCAGCACGATCGTGGTAATGACTGTCTGCAGGACCAACGTTACGCCCCAGTAGTTTCCTGACACTGGACAACCTACCTCCCTCTCTGCCTCAGTGATCCATTACCTCAAGAGGGTGGTGTTAAAAGAACATCGTGTATGGTATTTGTGGTTTCTGTGGGCATGTGTAAGAGAGAGAGGGAGGGAGGGAGAGAGAGAGTCTGTGTGTTTGTGTGTGTGTGTATGTGTGTAGACAGGGTTGAGAAAAAAGTAGAGAGGAATAGTTACACTGAGAAAATAAGAGTTTTCCTTGAATTGTATCAGTGGAGCGGCTACAAAAAGCCCAAACTACAAATTAAAAAATAGGTAAAATCAGTTTTTTCCTGCATACTTTCTCATGTTCTTGGTCTAAGTTTATGCTAAGTGTGGTGAGAATGGTCTGACCACAGGCCGCCTGTGTTCTGTCTGAGCGTGAAACGAGTCATTCTCACATGGAGCTCCAGAACCTCAGACAAGGGGCTCCTTTCCGGTCCATCTGCATGAGAATGGGCCTTCCCAGGGTGCCTGCCGTGGTTCACACCCCCCACTCATTCAGCACAGCTAACGCAGGCAGCTTGGCATTCCCGAATAGACCCACATGCATCCTGCCTTCAAAACATCCAGGGAACGCCATAGTATCCTCCATCAATAGGAATTACATGCCAAATCCCATTGCCATGGACCAGTGAGTTCTCAGAAGCCTCAAACTCCTCTCAGAAACCCCAGACACCTCACCTCACAACGTGGCTGACTTCATGTGCCTGAAGAGCACACCAGTAGAACAGTGGCTATGGAATGAAACACAGTAGGATACGTACTCCATGATCACACGGTATTCCTATACAGTCTCGCAGTAACAGCTACTACGATGCGTTTGGCACTAATCTACATCTTTTAGTGTCGGTTTACTTTCTAGCCTTATGATGTATGGAGATCTGCAGGTGCAGAGTAGCCAGCAGGCTGTTGCCAGGAGCTGGGGTGATGCGTAATGGCATGACTCAATCACGGTTCCATCTGTCCTCAGAACCAACACACAGCCAGAGACATTTTCATAACTGCGGAGACGGCTCACTGTTCTGTCTGCTGATCCTCCCACTGATGGACCTCTCTAAGTTTGTCCACTAAACGCCATGTTCTGTGTCCTCTATGTGCTTAATTAGCAGTGTTAACCCTACCAGAAGCTCTCTGTCTGTCTGTCTGTCTGTCTGCCCTAAACCTTCCTGTTTACAGCAAGTATGTAGCTTGGCCCCCCACTTTGCCTGTCTGCTACTGACACATCACGTCTCCGTCTCATTCAACATCGCTCGACAGAGAAGGGTAAGACCATGAAGTTTCTGAATGCAGCAGAAATGTTCAACAACATGATGGTCCTCCGACATCAACGCATTATACCCACTCTGAGCAATACAAAGATGATGCTTTCTTTGGGGGTGGTGAAGCAGCTGTCTGAGATTGTATTACAGAGCTCTCACCTGCAACTGCAACGCCTGAATGAAGCATTTACCTGGAGATCTGCACAGCCCGATTGCCGTAATCAGAGCTACTTGTAATAATGGTGCTGCCACATTATGGCTCTGGAGCGAGTGAGCAAGAGAACAGCACAGAGAAGATGTGGGCAGTACAGCCATGTGTGAGGGAGTGAGGGTGAATCACAGTGCCCTGCAGATCTCCACTCTCACTGGTGCTGTGGAGGAGGGGGGGAGAGAGGGAGAGAGAGAGAGAAAGAGAGAGGGAGGGAGAAGAGACAGAGAGAGAGGGAAAGAGAAAGGGAGAGGGGAGAGAGAATGAGGGAAAGTCAGAAAAAGAGAGAGGGGGAGAAGGGATAGAGACAGAAGAAGAGAGAGTGAGAGAGAGAGAAAGAGAGAGAGTGAGAGAGGAAACGAAAGCTTTCAGTCCTGCTTAAGAACAGGAGAAGCGTGTTGCTATGGAGTGGGAAGATGCTCTACCCACAAAGTCCCTGACAAATAAGGTTAAGGCAATAAATAGACAAAGAGATTGAGAGAGAAGAGAGACAAAGGGAGAGAGAGATGGAGAGAGAGACAAGACAGAGACATAGAGAGAGAAGAGAGACAAGACAGAGAGAGAAAGAGAGAGAGAGAGAGAGAGAGTAAATGATAAGTAATGTCACACTCAAACAGGACACATGCTGCTTATAAGCCTTGCAACAATCAAAAATTAGTTTTATAATGCACAGGTCAGTCAATATGCCCTCATAAAAACATTAAAATAGAAAATAGAAAATGTGGATAAGTAAGGGCCACTGTGAATAATGAAATAAAGAATTTACATATGAAGCGACTCCCCCCAGAGATTCTGCTATGAAATATGAAATATGAATATGAAAACGAGAATGTCGGTGGCATATGCAGCCCAAAAAGACTCAAATCCAGATCGTACCTACTGGCTTAAAGCTGTGGTAAGCACGACCCTCTGGGTATATGTGCACTATTCACTCTAAATACATACTGATACAAATTCATAAGAATCCTTTTAAAATGACACGTGTGACCAGAGTAAATACGTGAGCTGGGGTCTGAGAGTTTGGGTTATGGGAGTGATTCAGATTTTATCATCCAAATGTAAAAACCCACAGGGTGTGTCAGTTTTGGGGCCCTACAGAGACCGCGAGAAAAGGAAACCAAGCTCTTAAATAGCAAGTATTGCAAACACTTTCCCCATTTCTCTTGTAGTTTCCCTGAAGCATAACAAACGCAATCCTTCCATGACTAACACCGTTTTTTTTCCGTTTACAGGCTTCTAGCGTAGGTCATCACACAAGCAGTGTCACAATTCCAAGCTGACATTTTAGTGAAACATGAATGAATGTATGAATGAATGAAATAATCCAGTCCACACCACATGTAATGTTTCTGAACACCTTTCTTTGAGGTCATAAAGCCTCTTCACTTTGTGTCTTCGTAAAAAGACACGTGGTCACATGACAACCTCTCTTTGAAGTTCTGAAACTAAAAGGCTTAGTATGTTTCAAATATAGCTGCTTTTTTCTACTATTCCAAATTTCTCAATACAGAGTGGATAGCTATGTGACCAACAGCAAGGTGACTAGAATATAAGGAATTCTACATTGCTTATTTACACTGCCTGTCAAATCACTGGGCTGTCTGAAGCACGGGATGAGTGTGCGTAGGGTTGCGACGCCTAAAGTAGCTCTCTGATTAAGGACTGCAGTAAAGCCCCCTAGTGGTCAATTCTGGGAACAACAACAACAACGGCGACTACAACAAAAAACAGTGGCGTGCCACGTATGCAGGTATATAAATACGTTAATAAAATTAAAACATCCAAATCTTGATTACAAAGTGAAAATGTTTAGGTACATTCTGGGTTCATACTTTGGACTGGTGGCTCCTGTTCTTGCTGATTTCGCGCGTGTGTGGGTGGACAGCTGAAATCTCCCCACGGTTTTTTAAGGTGATGCTGTCGAGACACTGACTGGAGCCCTAACGAGCTACTGGCTGATTGCAGACAGACGCGGTGCAATACGAGCTAAGAACAGCACCTCTTCCTTGCCTGTCAGTCTTCTCACGGAAGTAGCAGGCTATCAGAGGAGCGTCTCTGTGCCTTGGACACATTGCACATGGACAGACAGACAGAAAGAAAGACAGAAGGAAAGAAAGAAAGAAAGAAAGAAAGAGAGATGTTAGGTAGCTGAATCAGGGGAATGCAAGTCAACTGATTATTAAGTGATTATTACTCTCTTGCTAGAGTACCCGGAAAAGCAGACCTGAAATTAGCAGTGGCTGGGTTGATGAGTCTGCTCTAATTCTGCTCTAATGAAACCCTTTCAAAGTGACTCGCTCCACGGGGTCAGTCGAGGAGGAAATCCATTTCAAGTATATCTAACAAATCACTGCGATCAGGCTCTTCTTTAAGGATGTCCCCCCGGGACTGTTGCTGACAGCACGAAGGCCTTTCATGCTCTCTGCTCTGTGATCAGCCCCTGCACATCTCAGCCTGCTCTTGGGCTCCAAGCAAAAGTTCAAAGCTTAAGCCCCACCACTTATTTCTGAGCACCGCCCAGCGAAACACTCGTTTGGCCATGAGTCTCTGCGTCAGATGGGTGTCTGGAAAACCTTCCTCTGTTCTAATCATGTCTTCACCCCCCGCTGTTCTGCTCACACAATGCCCTCTTGCGTGCGCCTGACGAGAGGCAGAGCAGCTGCTGATGGACCCCAGGTGAAGTGGGAGAGCAGTGGGCTGCGTCCCACATGCCCTCCATCTCCTGGAAGCTCCCGGTGTGAAGGGGGAGGTGAAGTCCAGGCATGGCCCCGCCCAGACATGGGCCTGCCCAGACATGGCCCCGCCCTGGCATTGACCCGCCAAGAAAATGGCCCCGCCCAGGCATGGCCCCGCCCAGGCATGGCCCCGCCCAGGCATGGCCCCGCCAAGACATGGCCCCGCCCTGGCATGGCCCCACCCTGGCATGGCCCCACCCTGGCATGGCCCCGCCCTGGCATGGCCCTGCCTTACGTCTGCACTCCACTACACCTCCAGTACATCTGAGAGGGAAACTATCTTATGAGATAAAAGAAGGAATTCCAGGCACTTATGGTCAATTCAGGAGGGGGCTGCGTGTGTGTGTGTGTGTGTGTGTGTGTGTATGTGTGTGTGCGTGTATGTGCATGTGCATATACAGTATGTGTGTGCCCCATCCTTCAAAATATTGCTATTTCATACAATTTCTTTTAATACAGTAGGCATGGAATCCATTTCACGTTATGTGGGGTCCCAGTGCCCTCTGCGTTCCCTCAGAATCAAAGGCACAAATCCTTTGTGTGTGTCCGACAGCTGTGTGATGCGATCAGCCACTATTCAAAGGGTGAATTGTATGTGTAAACAGGCATATGTTATATGGTGGACTCTAACCTTCAATGTGCAGTAAAAAACAGCACACGTTATAGTCTCCAGAACCAGAAAAGAAACTTGTCTCTAATATAACCAGAGATAAAATAGTCTCAAAAGATTCAATATTTTACTTTTGCCCACTTTATCTAAAACCACCATCTTTGCTCTGCCTAAAACACGTATGGTGGTGAATGAGAAACCCTGAAGGAGCTGCTGGGCTTCGGGCCAGCGAGCCACGCAGCTCAGTCACGTGATGGTAAACACCGCGTGAGCCTCGGGCCACTGCTGCCATTAACTTCTTAACGTGGAACTCAGCTGATGGGTCGTAGCTCCTTGTTTTCTGCCACTTATAAAACACAGGATCTCTCTCTCTCTTCTCTCTCTCTCTCTCTCTCTCTCTCTCTCTCTCTCTCTCCCTCCCTCTCTCTCTCTCTCCCTCTCTCTCTCCCTCTCTCTCTCTCTCTCTCTCTTTCTTTCTCTCTCTCTCTCTCTCTCTCTCTCTCGAATGGAAAGGATGGTGAAAATGCAGGCCATCTGAACACCTGCACTAGTGGATGTATTGGTTGCGTGTTCTACTGAGTCCTAAAGAAACCGACACTAATTACTGTGCCTGTATGCAGAGAATCTGAACTACACAGTACGTAGCTTGAATAGAAGACAATGGCATCCCTCAGAGGGATCCTCCACTGCTGGACCTCCACCAGTCCAGTACAGCTCACATGTCTGGTGCCAAGTTGTGCTCCAGTGCCACATTTTATCCCTGGCCAACAGATTATCTCGCTCTCTCTCACCCAAATACGCACACGCCCTTTTCTCATTGGACTGACTACTGGTGAGCTTGGTACAACAGAGGATACCTAAAAAGCACTCAGGATCTCAAGACAAGGGCCCCTTCTGAATAGCCCCTTCTGAATAGACTGCTGACGCAATGCAGACCTGCCACGGCTGGCTTTACTCCTGTCAGACCACCTGTACTTAAGACCAACCATCATGGGTATGAACTGCTGTTATACAATCAAGAAAGGAATGAAAACTTGGACCTAACTCCAGGGTTGCTGCCAACACACATCCTCTAAGCATGATAACAGCAGCTTGGGGATAAAGCCTGGTGCAGGACCTGACGCAGGACCTGATTGGTGGATTCAAGAAGTGATCCAGTCTGCGAAACTGGATCCTGCCCAATAAAGCATATATGTTCCAGTTTAAACTTTCACTGAATAACCTCTGTGCCAAGCTGATTAATGCCATTATTCTGAAATTGGTTAAGTCGTTAAGGGAGTCTACCACTGTCCCACTTTATCCGGTTGTAAACTGCACCATGTCCTCGTTCCTACTTGTGTAACTTGTGCAACAGGAAAAGCATTGGGACACAGAAAACACTGTTTCACAACAGGATAAAGCAGCAGTCAGTGCAGCCCATTACATTCATGCCGTTATCCCATCAGCAATCCATCGTCAAATCACCAATCAGAAAAGCTGGCTGAGAGCCAATCAGCACCCAGGATGAGTTGTAGTGTGAACAACACCTGATCTCACACACACGTACATGTTTACCTCCTCACAGAAAACAACATAAAACACGGACCATTGTAATAAAAATAACCACTGCTCTGAACCACTTCACTCTGATTATGGGATACATGGCATGCACACAGTCAGAACCATATAGAACACCTTTGAAGAAAATTATCCTTAAAAAACATCATCACGGGTGGCAGACATAAGCACTCTTTACACAGGAACATGATCTACATACAACACAAACATTTAAACAATAGCACTGTTGCATAACTGTTACATCAGCCACCCAAGTGATCTCCCATGGAGACTCATCAACAGGCCACAGTCACAGAAATGACTTCCTGTCACATCAAGGACAGGAAGTGACCCAGACCACAGCACCACCAACCCGCTGCTCATTACACACAGAGTGGAGGAACGAGCGGAGAGCAAATGGAGGAAAAGCCCAAGGCTCAATATTCTGCTCTTCTCACGCATGCACACTCACTGTTGAAGGTCCTGTGATGGGCCCGGGCCTTCCAGGGCTGCCGGCGGAGCCAGCGTAGACGTCGAGGCAGGTCCATGTCCTGGTGTCCCGCCCCGACCCGCACGCTAACCTCACCCCCAGCGCGGCCTGCTCCTCATCTCCGAGCTCATCTCCAAGGTGAGACGGACCCTCCGTGGGTCCTGGAGGTCCTCGTCTGGCCGTCTGGTCCGGCTCTTTTTGTTGTGATACGGGCTGTGTCTGCGTCTCTCGCCTCCTCCGTGCTGTTTGTGATACCTCAGCTATATATTTTATGCATGAGTCAGGGGAATCTAACCCCCCCCACCACACACACACACACTGCTCAGGGCACTACAGCCAAAGCCTTCTCGGCCCAAAGAGCTGATCCTATTCACGGCCAGCATCTGAGAACAGGAACATGGACACTCACACTGAAATGCGACCCCGAGTCTCCTAGAAGGAGAGCTTTGGATATAAGCCAGGGAAGCACATTTACACACAATACCACTTGGAGTGCTTCAAATAAAGGCATTCCTGAAAGGAATGAAACTTATTCAAATACTAAATATATCCTTAATGTTACTGCTGTTCCTGTACATCTCAGAGCTGGTCAGATAACAGTTTCTGTAGATGGCTTAAAAGATCATGTTTCAGGAAGCTAGTAGACAATGCCTATATACAAACCACGTGAATTGTTGTCAAATAAACATTACACACAACATGTCTGAACAAAGTAGAACTTCTAATCTCTCAAATCCTGGAGGGCCAATTGTTAATCCAAGACAATTATAAACCAGACATCTGAACTGTGATGATTGTGATGAGTACGGTGACCTCTAGAGGACTTATCCATTTACTACATTCATAAATGACAACCGATGTATAAAGTTTCTTCCAGCATGTTTATTATCATTTGGTACAAAAAGGTAAAAATTGCACAGGTGAAATGCATAGAAAGTGTAAAAGCACACAATGTGAAATGGTGACGTTTCCACCACAGAAAAACAGAGACCTGACATTATTGGACTGGAATGTTTAGTATTTTTGATTACACCATGATTCTGAGGTAGACCCATCTACTTAACACCCTAAACAATTATATTAAACTTCATGAAACACACACATGAAGAGCAAAAGTTACACCGAGTTACAAATGTACAAACATGATGGTAAGCAGCACAATGTGACTCAATATAAACAGTTCAGCTGTGCTATGACCTCGGTCATCACCTTCACAGGAGGTTTGTGCGGTAACCATGCAGTACTCGTACGACAGGGCGATAAGAACCACAGATTACATTTTCCGTTTCACAAAATCGTTCTTCATAGTAAAGAACACAAAATCAGGACGCGGAGTAAGACTACAGAATCCCATGCTGAAGACCAGGATGAAGGCCACTTTATAACGTATCCTCTTCTCAAACCACTACTGAACAAGGTCTTGTTATCAACATGATTCTATTGCTATCAGGTCATCGAACAGAGGTAGCTAGAAAGTCATATTATCTTCTACTATAAAAGAGTTTAGGAAGCACTTAAAATGTCCTAAAACTTACAACAGTTTGGATAAAAACAAAACAGTCCTTATAGTCTCTTCGTACACATAGCTTTCAGTTCTAGCTGCACATTAATTCGTGCCGAACTGCAATAAAATCTGAATATATTGCTATTTGTTTTTTTCAGAATTAAATAAATAATAATGGCTTTGGTCAGAGGTTCACAACCCAGTGAAACAGTTTAGTTGTGCTGGGAGCTGGAAGAGATTGAACCAAAAGTGTCTGAAAACCCAGATTCAGGTTGTACAAGACCATTACTGGAGAGCCAGAGAGCTGCTGAATAACCCATACAGCCTTAATATCCAGATGCTCTTAAGATAAAATGGGTGTGTTGAACTAAATCCTGCAGATGGTGCCCATGATCTAAGACTTTGGTCAGTACTGATGGGACAGGAATGTATAAAGTGATGTAAGAAATACTCGAGTGGCATTTAATTTGATGCTGATATTTGAGATATGCATTGGAGATCTTACATTATGTATCTATTCATAATGTAATTTCACTACAGGATGTCTGTAAAGCATATGACCCAATTGCACGGGATAAGAAATCTAGGCATAAATTACTGAGATGGGAGTGGCTACTCTAATTGAGTATTGCTGTCACCTCCAAAAAATTTACATAATATGGGGCTGTTCACGACTAGGAAACGTAGTTTGACATCTGGCTCCCAGAAAAGGCTTTTGGTGGTGAAAAATGACACAAATGTTAATACAGAGCATCAAATGCAGGATCAAAATAACAAAATAAATATTTCAAATATAAACAATTGCCCACCAACATAATTACCTGAATAAATATGCCAAATAAAATCTAAATAACTTATCTACACTCAAACTCTTTGTGCCATACACAACAAAACTAAATGCTTTGAGTACCTCTATATTTAAGATAAAAAAAAGCTCCTTTTGCACAGGATATGACAGAATATTTACACACATTGATTTTCAAAGGGGGCGGCATGGTGGTGTGGTGGTTAGCACTGTCGCCTCACAGCAAGGCGGTCTGGGTTCGATTCTCGGTCTGGGCTGCTCTGTGTGGAGTTTGCTTCACTGATGTGGATAGGCACAGTTGGTATAAATGACGCACTCGTCCGGGACTAAAATCGCTGAGAAACCTTGGTAATAATCAGTTAACCCAGCATACATTACCTCCGCATTTTCTCAATGCCATCAAAGCCTCGGTGGCAGCCACACACAAGTCAGATTTGTATTATTATATAGTGTGTGTGTGTGTGTGTGTGTGTTCAGTCAGGTGCTGTCATCCGTTATCTTAGCATGTCACACCTCCAGTCTATGGTCACTGAGATTGGAGGCTAAAAATATATATATAAAACCCCATGAGATATTAAAATGATTAAAACCGTTGTTCCCTGAACTAGCTGGAATGAAACAGGCTGGTCTTCCTGGTCATTCAGTTTTATCCGTTTCAGGTGGGTTGTCGAGGTCAAGGCTGGGGTCTGCCACACAGCAGAGACACAGCTTCTGTGTGTACAACGAGACCACGTCTGAAACAAAGAAAGGTTGTAGATGGTGCTTATTGGCTCATTATATTACATTAAACTCTTGTCTATCACAAATCTTCAATTAGTCCATTTAAATAGCAGCAAAGACAACAACCTTAAAGGTCACATAAGTGCTCCTGCATCTAATCCTGTCAAATCTCAAAGTTCTTTTGACAGCATCAATCCAAAAGACCTCCAACCCACGTAAGAACATAAATATATGTACTAAAGACCAATGTTTTGCTCTGTAATTAGAGCGAAGAGAGAATTTGCTTGAAACCTAATGGCATTATGGCTGAAACAGCAGGGACACATGGAACGTGTTCATATTAGAAGAGCTTACGGAAAGCCCAGCTTACACCTGTAGAACACTGCATTCCTCACTGTTACAGTAACATTTCAGTGTTTAGGAGAATAATTTTACCTGATATTACTTCAGTGTATTCACTGTTACAAACAGACAATATTGTGAAATAGTATTTTTTTCTTAGCTGCGCAGTTTCTCAAACCAGACGAACAGGATTTCGTAAAATACCGATTTGTCCAATTTGTTTAATCGTTTAACTTTTCTTTCTTTCTGACCAAACCTTTGTTGTGAAGCCTTAAGAGTCTGAAAATGCCCTTTATTGCAACTGTAGCCTCACCAATCTGTCACACAATAAGGGATATATGGTTGTTTCAAATGTTGACACGCCCCAGTGGTCAACAACTACAGAGCTAGTTAGTATGCTACTGGTCCAACAAACATGTTATGCAAACTGCAACGCATATCTCACTGTTAAATCTTAACAAACTTTGCAACCCAATGATGACATACAGGGAATCTTGCGTAAGCTCTTCTCACTGCTGTGACTACATGGCTGAAGGAAGATGTCGGTGTAGCTCCTGCTCTACACCCTCTCACCACCATCCGCTCAGTATCTTTAGCTTTCTGCTAAATCTTAGACTATTGCATAGAATCATATACCACACATAAGCAGCATATGGTATTTTGTATATATATATATAGTATGAAAATAAATGAAATTAAACATTTTTCTGGAACCTTGGACACATATAACGTGATTATTCTCATTCCCAAATGGATTCACAGCTGCTCTGAGACATCCGACTGAAGAGCTAAAAAAGCGTTTTAGCCGTGAGACTCCATGGAGTGGAGCTCAGGTACCTACAGTCTGGCCAGAGCCACATGTCTTTGCACCATGTGCAGAGCAGCAAGTGTAGGAAATAAACACAAGCTTGAGTAACGTGTTAAGCATGAGCAACGAGGCAGTCAGAGCAGCAAAGGGCCAAACACAGAGGTACTGGACATGAATATTCATCTTGATATAATATCTTATTCATCAGCGTCTGCGTCTCCATTGGCCGATGTTGTATGAATTGTGGCCAACACTACTGCTACTCACTGAGCATTTGTCCCAGGAAGGCAGGTCTGGAGCTGGCGGGCAGGTACACACACAAGTAGTAGACTGGAGCTCCAGAAAGAGCGACTGCAATCCCCACCAGAGAGTTCACTGTGTCACTGTAGAGTGGCACCACCACCAGGAAAACACTGCACACACAGTACACTATGGGAAAGAACAGACTCAACTACACACACAGAGACACACACACACATGCATGGTGACAATGCAGTCTAATGAATATACGGTAGAGAAGCCTGGTCAAAGAGCAAAAAGTCACCTTGACAGGGCGGGGCATCTCTGGAGCCTTTATGCGCAGGTAGATCTGACTGGCTATGGAGAGGCCAATGAACAGCCAGTAATTAAAGCTGAAATAATTAATGAGTTGGAACACATCCCTCACAAACAGGTAAAGCAAGGCCATGGCACCCTAGGGGACACACACACACACACACACACAGGCCCATGTTCAAGAATGCAGTTTCTGCAGGGGAGGGGTTACTTAAACACACGTTTGAAAAAAGCAGACGTGTCTCGTCTTCACTCACGTTGAAGAGCAGAGCAGGGATGGGTGTATAACGCTTAACGTGAATCATGGACAGAACGTTGGGTAAATGGCCCTCACGAGAACCTACAAAGAACAGCCTGGGGCAGAGAACAAATCACGATGCTCAATGGGTTAAATTCTGCTGAATATGCCTTTAGTGAAATCAGCGACTGGTTATTTAAGTCATTCAAAAGGGTATTAGAATAGTCTTGATTTAAATAAACTCGAATAAAAAAAAAAAACGATTAAAGCCCTTTGTTCTCTGAGGTAGCAGGGAGGGTTACAGCAGTGAGCATGTTCAGGCTAACACGCGCTGTTCCTACGTATGGCTCCTCTCGCCTGGCAGGACCCTGCAGTAAGACGTCTTCCAGCACATCCGGCGCTGCTCTAGCCCTGTTCTAGGTTATGCAGCCCCGCAGGTTCACACCCACCTGGAGGCAGCAATGATGGAGGAGTTCAGGCCTCCGTAGCAAGAGATGGCAACAGAGATGGGGATCAACCAGCGAGCGAAGCCCAGGACGCTGTCAGCAAATGTCTGCAGGGAGCACATACTGGTCATGCAGATGTCACACAGACAGTAAGAGAGGAAGTAATGCAGATATGTCAACAACATTAACCATGGCAACAAGAGCTTTGTATTACAAACTTTATTGTAAGCAGTCAAAGCTAGCATCTTTCTAGAAAAACAACCTTTAATAGGCAGTTAAGTACTAAGGAGTTCGACATCGGGATGCACCGGGTTTATTACTAGGCAACAGGGCATGTTGTGGATATCAGCAGAGCCTCTGGAGACACACAAGTCCCTGAAGCTTCTATGTTAACTATGTTGTGTGTATGTATGTGAGTCTGTGTGTGTGTGTGTGTGTGTGAGAGAGAGAGAGAGACACACACACAAACAGAGAGAAACCCGTTTAACATCTATCATTTCATGTGTGGACAAAGACAGTGACAGACAGCACACTTTAAAAGCGTCAGAAAGATGTAAAAGAAAGGCTATGCTAATGCAGTATGCTAAAGGCTATGCTAATGCAGTATGCTAAAGATATGCTAATGCAGTATGCTAAAGGCTAGGCTACAGCAGGCCTTGTGCTACGGCTGCCTGTTTATCAGAAGAGCTTGTGTGAGTAGTACAGATGCATGTCGTTCACAAAAGAGCAACTCACCACAGCCACAGCTTCACTATTCAGAACTGTGTCCATATCCAACACTGTGTAATAAGCAACATTCGTCAGCAGGTAGATCACCGTGACAATAGGCATGGAGATGGCTATAGACAGAGGCAGGTTCCTGGGGAAATAAAAATGGTAAACCAAAAAAGGAAGTTATACTGAGGTATAATACGCTACCATAAAATGTCAATTCAACCATTTGTCACTGAGAAACTGAACAAAGGGCAAAATGTCCCTCCTCCCTGTTTCAGGGCTGATGAGCGTTTGGGGTGAGTAGATAGATGATCACAGTGGTCTGAAGAAGCCGCCGCACCTCTCTGGGTTCTTGATCTCCTCGGTGATGAAGTTGAGGGTGTCCCAGCCAGAGTAGGAGTAGAGAGCGGCGTACAGGGCCAGCGCCATGTCCCCCGCGTTCAGCTTCGACTTATGAAAGGAGTCCTCAAAGTTCATCGCCTTACCTGCAACGCCATCCACAGGCAGCAACAGCTACTATTTACAGAAAGTACTAATTATCTGATTTAGCATCCTATTAACTGATTTTATTTTTCTTAATTAGCCTACCAGCATCCACTACCCTTCGATTCTGTATAAATTAGATTTATATTTAACTTTTCTACCATTAACAGAGTTCCTCATTTGATTAAAAAAACAAGACATGATTACCAGGAAGTTGGATTACACTTAACGTTGAAAACATTCTCTTCCTTAATTCAATGCAGTAGTGAGACAGAAAAGAGAACAGTAACAGGTGTTAAATCAGACGTACCCTGGGCCAGTATGATAATCCCAGCAATGACGATGACGATAAGAGCCAGTACTTTGGCTACCGTGGAGATGACCTGCAGGATGGCACCCCACTTTACTCTCATACAGTTCACAAATGTTAAGAGAGCTAGAGAGAGAGAGAGAGAGAGAGAGAGAGAGAGAGAGAGAGAGAGAGAGAGAGAGAGAGAGAGAGAGAGAGGAAACTATCATATCATGTGTACACAAAATAAAAATCAAAATAATATCTTGATCATAAGCAGACTGGATGGTCTTCAAAACAGTCAGTCCTTTGTGGGATGCTGACACACACGTTTTTCGAACAATTAATGATTTACTGCGTGTGACCTCAATCTGAACATTCTACTCATTCTTCTGTGTGTTGTCACAGTGAGCCCGAGGGCGACGCCCACACGCACCCTCAGCCACTCCCCTTGATCACAGTCACAGACCTGTGACACACCCAGCTGCTCCTGCTCCCTGTTCTCCTCTTCCCCTGCCCTATATCAACACACAGGTTCAGTCAACCAGGGCTGCGCCTTCAAGCGCAGGCTGCTGGACACTGTGCCTACCGTCCACTTTGTGCTGTTATGGGCTTCCAGCGCCTTGGCGTTTTGTAGTCCCTGTGGCGCCCCCTACTGCTGTGTCTGAGTCATTGTGGGGAGTAAAGATGTGCCACGGTCTCCTTCCTTCCACACGCCCCAGACGTTACAGGTGTCTGCCCCTTAACTACATCCTCCCTGTTCCTTCATGATTATCCTGTACCTGCTTTGCTTTCCAGTCTGTCTTCATTAATAATAACATATTAAAACTATACTTTACGTCTAGAGACTGTTGAGAAACATAACGGTGTGCACAGCCATACACATTTTCTCTGTGATACAGACGTTAAATGCAACTGTCAACATTTGTTTTTATAGGTGTGTCTAAGAGGTGTGTTGTAGTTAACACAGTACGCTACTGGCTCATGTCCAAGAAGTTGTATCCTCTCTTTGAACACTAGCTCCTATTAACTAACAAATTTCCCTCTCAACTTGGGATAATGCATGAGTTGTTTAACACCGGGCAGTGCAAAACAACAATAGAGCAAACACAAAGAGTTAAGTGTGAAGTTCTGTAGCTTTGCCATAGGCCCATTATTTACTCAGCACACTTGCCAACAAGTTATACCACATTACAGGATCAACTTTAAAGTTTCTCAGCTATCTTAGACAGCAAGTCTTTTTAATTGAACGGACGCCCAAGAACATTTATGTCTTCTTTGGAATTACTGTGGATTTCAGAAGACTACTAAGGAATATTCTGACTGCTTTCAAGAGAAATCACTAAAAAATAGTTTCTGTTCTTTTGCACTGCAACTTCTTCACCATGTTCCACATAACTGTAAAATTGATGAGTTTTTTTTCTCATTTATACTGGTTTAAGTGAAACGAAGAGCATCAGTAGCTTTGCCTCAGAATGGCAGACTACGCACCATGCGAAACTCGCAGAACAAGCACTGAAACGTGTATTGGTTAAATAAACACCCATCATTTGTTGCATCAGGAAAGAACTGAGTGTCATGAAATAGGTTTCCATGGCCAAGCAGCAGTACTCATGCCCAAGGTAGTAGTATGCAATGCCAGACGCCTGCAGGAGTGGTGTGACGCTCACCACCACTAACTCTGAATCAATGAAAACATGTTCTCTGGAGTGATCATTCATGCTTCAATATCTTACAGTCTGACTTACGATTCGAGCAGGTACCAGGAAAATGCTGCCTACTGATATGCAAGTTGGTGCAGGAGGGATTATGACCTGGAGCTGTTTTTCTGTGTATGGCCCTTTAGTACCACTGAACAGTACTGAATATCTGGCCCTTTAGTACCAGTTAAAAGTACTGAATACAAAAATACAGGTTTAAAAAAAATGTCATGCTTCAAACTTTGTGGAAGGCGCCTTCTGTTCCACTATGATTGTGCTCCGGAGTGCAGGGTGATGTCGATAACAAGATAATGGTTTGACTGGTCTGGTGTGGTGGAGCACCAGTGGCAGACACACAGGCCGCACTTCAATGCCACTGTACACCCTGGCACAATCTGACGTGTATTAAGCTGACTCATCTGTAGATTATTGGAGGATCATTAAAAAGGGAGGTGGTGTCTGCGTCGTCCTTTTGTAAAATTATTTGTAGAATAAGTCAGCACCAACGTCTCTGAACAGGTAGAACTGTTGAAACTTGTGAACGAACGAATGAACCTTTTATTTTTATTTAGATTTATTTAAGATTTATACAGCGCCTTTCAAAAACCCAAGTGAAACTCAACAGTTCTGAAGATATTCACCATATATTCTGCAAGTCTTCATTTTCACTGCAAATGCACTTAAGTCTTAGTAGCTGTGAGCGAGGGGTGGTTTTACTTGGAATGTAGAAGAACTGTATTGCAAATAGGAATAAGAGTCCGTAGGTTTATAACACATGGTGGTATTTAAACAAGAACTTCCAAACTTCACTGAAACACCCAAAAGTGTTATCTCCATGCCAGGAATTGTTATATTCCACAGTTGGGTGGAACTTGGAGAATGATGACATGAATAGTTGGAGCTCTTCAAATGCTAGTATAGAAGTGAGAATAGGATGGGCCCATTTTAGTACCCAATCTAACTCCTCTTATCATGAAATTCTAATTCGTCGACCCCAGAACTGGGAATGTCTTAGTGGCCCTAGTCTTAGACTGGTTTAGATCTTATCTAAATAGGCGTGATTATTATGTTGTATTAGGTACTTCTTGAGTCCCCAAAGGGTCAGTTCTTAGGCCTTTACTGGTCAACCTGTATATGCTTTCATTAGCCCATATCATTAAGAAACATGATATTAGTTATCATTATGCAGAGGACACTGAACTTTGCATTCTTGGTAGTGAATCTCAAAGAAAGATTCAGACGTTTTTAAATCAAATTAATCTGAAGGCCAAACAATGTGTTAAGAACTTAAGCGTCACTTTGATAATGAGCTCAGTTTTAAATCACACATCATGACTACGTGCTGTACTACTTTCACCTTCGAAACATCGCTAAGGTCCGAGACATGCTCTCTCCAGCTGATAGTGAGAAACTTGTCCATGCATTTATCACATCAAGGTTAGATTAATTGTAATGTTGTTTTGTCTGCTCTCCAAAAGAACTCTATTTCACACCTGCAATACTGTTGTTAGAATCCTAACAAGCAGGAAAAATAAGGATCATATTACAACAGCACTAGTTACCTGTTGGTTTTAGAATAGATTTTAAGGTTCTGGTGATGGTTTTAAATGTCTTCATGGCCTTGCTCCTCTTTACCTTAGTGAAATGACAGAAATATGTTCCTGTCAGGTCTTTCTTTTGGGAATTTCTATGATTTTATTATTAAATGTTATTAAAATTATTTCATGTGTGTGTGTGTGTGTGGGTGTGTGTGTGTGTGTGTGTGTGTTTGTGGGTGTGTCTGTGTGTGTGTGTGGTGTGTGTGTGCGTGTTTGTGGGTGTGGTTATGTGTGTGTTCATGTCATTTGGCTCACCTGTCTCTTGTCTATTTTGTGTCATGTGTTTCACTTCTGTCTTAATAATGTGAGCGATTGTTCTGGTCTGAGTCTCTGTGTGTCATTATACGTGTTGCTTTGCTAGCGCTAATCGTGCTAAAGGTAATTATAATTAAGCCGTTGTTAAAACAGCCCTCTTGTCTCGGCATTCTGTCTCTCCCTCCCTCCTTATATAAACTTATTTTAATATTAAATGTTATAAATTGTCTGTAAAGCACTTGCATGTATGTATGAGAGGTGCTATACAAATAACGATAAGATTGTGACTTTTATTGTTATTTGTGAGTCAAAGGTGAAGCAGTTTACACACGTTCTCACAGTCTTAAGGGAACGTATGGGAGGCTTCTCCTCAGGTCTCACATCAACAAAATGTTTTAAAGCCCTCAAACCACCTTAATTAGAGATGACCGGGTATAAACTTTTAATGTCAATTAAAAAAAAAAAGCTGGCAGATTGCGTTTGTTCTTTCAGGCATTCAAGGATTTGTAGAAAGTATTAAGAGCCTTTAATATATGTAGGTAAGGACTGAACCATCATCCAGAAACTGGGTGATTATTTGTGTTGGGTAGGAACAATAGGATGTCCCATCTTAGAAAGATAAAAAGGACTTCAATGAGGATTATATAGAGTAATATTCCATGCAGAATCAGGGAGGTGTCTTGCTGAAATGTCATTATTAGTAATGGATTAACAGAGGACTGTAACTGTGGAGTGATGGCAGACTGTAACTGTGGAGTGATGGCAGACTGTAACTGTGGAGTGATGGCAGACTGTAACTGTGGAATGATGGCAGACTGTAACTGTGGAGTGATGGCAGACTGTAACTGTGGAGTGATGGCAGACTGTAACTGTGGAGTGATGGCAGACTGTAACTGTGGAGTGATGGCAGACTGTAACTGTGGAATGATGGCAGACTGTAACTGTGGAGTGATGGCAGACTGTAACTGTGGAATGATGGCAGACTGTAACTGTGGAGTGATGGCAGACTGTAACTGTGGAATGATGGCAGACTGTAACTGTGGAGTGATGGCAGACTGTAACTGTGGAATGATGGCAGACTGTAACTGTGGAGTGATGGCAGACTGTAACTGTGGAGTGATGGCAGACTGTAACTGTGGAGTGATGGCAGACTGTAACTGTGGAATGATGGCAGACTGTAACTGTGGAGTGATGGCAGACTGTAACTGTGGAGTGATGGCAGACTGTAACTGTGGAATGATGGCAGACTGTAACTGTGGAGTGATGGCAGACTGTAACTGTGGAGTGATGGCAGACTGTAACTGTGGAATGATGGCAGACTGTAACTGTGGAGTGATGGCAGACTGTAACTGTGGAATGATGGCAGACTGTAACTGTGGAGTGATGGCAGACTGTAACTGTGGAGTGATGGCAGACTGTAACTGTGGAATGATGGCAGACTGTAACTGTGGAGTGATGGCAGACTGTAACTGTGGAATGATGGCAGACTGTAACTGTGGAATGATGGCAGACTGTAACTGTGGAATGATGGCAGACTGTAACTGTGGAATGATGGCAGACTGTAACTGTGGAATGATGGCAGACTGTAACTGTGGAGTGATGGCAGACTGTAACTGTGGAGTGATGGCAGACTGTAACTGTGGAGTGATGGCAGACTGTAACTGTGGAGTGATGGCAGACTGTAACTGTGGAGTGATGGCAGACTGTAACTATGGCTGCTCTGTCTATATAAACTAGTATCAGAAAGCTGATGTTTCTTTCTTGAAAAAGTCTTTCCTCCAAACAAAAAAGCTCAACCCATAGTAAATATTTAAGTGCAGAGGAGTTTTTTTAATGAATCTTTTGCAGTTTTTAATATAAAAATCTAGTACTTTAAAGCCCCCTGTCGGATATGTCCAGGAAGACTTGGTTGAGGTACATTTACAAAAGAGGATACTTAGTTGTTACGTGTGGATAAAGTATGCTTGACATTTTTATTAAAATAATCATAGTCTTAAATAGCAGAAAAAAACCTTAGTGTCAAAGTATTAACATGCATTTTTGCATTCTCCATTATTCTTGCAACAATTAACTATTTTTGCATTCTCACGTTTCAGCATTTTCCATAGCTGCCTTAAACCTCTGCACAGTTCTGCACACGCACACATACACACGCTATAGAACCTTGTTCTACCTGCTTGACTACATTAACATTTACATTTACATTTACGGCATTTCGCAGACGCTCTTATCCAGAGCGACTTACAAAAGTACTATGTGTTCAGTCAGAATATGCATCTCTATCTAGTATAAACAAGTTTAAGTCCAAACTACTACATTAACAATGCTTTAGCAACTGGATGCCAAAATGCTGTTATCTGCACATGACACGATATTCCTGCGGCTGCACTGGTTTATGAAAACATTTCACACCATCCAAGTACCACAAATTAAGAAGTCTGGACTACAACACCTGACCATGACCTACTGAGCAATTAACACCGTTATTCATTCAAGCAAATGAGCACAGCCCTATTCCATGAACCAAGTGAACTAGCACAGGCACATTCCTGAGCACAGGTAACTCACCTATAATGAGAGCGGCGATGAGGCGCACTGCTACATTTGGAGCACTGCAGGTGTTATAGAACGGCTGCACGAGGTAGATGGAGAAGGTCAAGGCGATGACGGCCTGGCAAGCTGGTTCCACGATCAACAACGATGCCCACAGGCGAATAAAAGCCACGAAGCCTCCGAAGGACTCCAGGATGTAGGCATAACTCGCACCCGACTTGCGGATCGTGGTGCCGAGTTCGGCGTAACACAGAGCACCAAAGACAGAGAAGATGCCGCCGATAGCCCACACCACTAGCGACAAGCCGTAAGACCCCGTGTGGAGCAGCACGCCCTTTGGGGAGATGAAAATCCCAGAGCCAATCATATTGCCCACGATGAGGGAGACGCCATGCAACAGAGAGATTTCCTGTTTCAGGCGCATGGAGGCAACTGAGCTTGTGTCCCCTGGTTTCCCCATGACCTCACTGTAAGTAGGGCCTCTGGATATTTGATCGCTAGAAGAAAGAAAGAAAGAGGTGGGAGGAAAAGAAGAAGGAAGAAAAACAGGACTTAGAAACAGACGAGAATGGTGCATGAAAGCAGGATCGCTGGAGTGTTAAGTAATATTTCACGGTCTGCTTTCATGTCAAACCTATGACAAAAAACTTTTTATACTCAAAACATTCCTCACAAAAAGATAAGAAATAGGAACAAAATTGACAAAATACACAGTGAGGCTCGGTGCCGTTCTTATCTTTATCTTATTTGGAGGCAGCTAAACACTTAGTTTAGTATCACCCGATACCTGCTTACGGAACCACGCTGAACATCTATCCTCAAATATTTTGTAACCAAGACGTTGTGAATCAACGTTGGTGTTGTTCAAGCGTGTTATACATGTTCGCAGTTTGGAATATGGCAATGCTTTGTTCACATAAGTATTTTCCTAAAAAGTGTCCCAATAGTGACCCAAAAATGAGGGGAAAGCAAAGGGCGACATGAGTTCAGTCTACTGCTTCTGTCCATGGTCGGTTGTATCTGAAAAGGTACGGAGTCGGAAGACCTTTGACAGCCTTCAACGTGAATGTGGCGTCAGAATAACCTGACATCTGTCTTCAGGTCACCATCAAGACGTTCACGTGTTTAATTCACGTTTAATTCAATAACTCTTCTTATTTTGTCGATAGTAATACCTCGCTCACTGGCTGGGTCGTATTTCATTCGTTGAATCGCCCTTTTGCGACCGACTTTCAAAGCATATCTTCATTTTCTAGCTGTATAATACATATCCCGATAAACTGAAGATGAGGTAGCTGACTAGGCAGCGTGCCAACCACCAAAGCAGCTACCGGGTTTTGCTCGTTTCCTTAGCCAGCTAATACATAACCGAATACCTAACTTGAATACCTAACTACTCTACACCCGTACTAAAGGTAAATAGTTATTATGGTTTTGGCTTTCTGATCTTATGTTGTAAGCCAAAGCGACTTTAAAGGCAGCTACTTAAATTATGGCCAGGTTGAGTTCCCCTACGGTGGTGGAAACGCGCTCTAAGCTGTGTGAGTTACATTAGCTAGCAGATCTTACTAGCAGTTTTAGCCACTTAAATTATAACGTTTTGGCACCAGAAAATAACGACTGACAAATAACATTTAAAAAACATAATACAACTACAAAATGAACAAAAATGCTGATGGATATAGAGAGACGTTTTAATACACGAGGTCTAACTATCTTACCTTGTCGTGGTGCTGTAAGATGCCCACGTTCTCCGCCTTGCCAGATAGAAGCATGAACTCCCCAGCCTGGCGGGGGGGGGGGGGGGGGGGGGGGGGGTAAGGGGGTAACTCTTTTATGGCTACCAGCGCCGTGTTTTCCCGCCTCTTCATGAGAGTAAAATAGAATACGTAACTACTGGGCTTAGAAGAATAAGTTGCTTTAGTCAAACGTATATTTATCTATGCAGAATACAGGTAGGGAATGTAAAGGATATATGTAAAGGATTCGGTAGATTCAAAACTGCATTGCAAAACAAAACTTACAGAAAATGTAGTAATACACAACACACCCCTGAAGATGATAACGCATTCCCACTCAAATAGATTCAGGTAAAATTATATGACGTCTATACAGACCCCATAAAATTCCAATTGTAAAAATCTGCTGAATTTACAATGTTAATAACATTGTATTGGTTGACCATTTAGTCCTGTTGCTTTTACTGAACTCCGTACACCTGGCCTTGCTCGTGAACTCAAACAGGCATGTTCGCAGTCCTAATCAAATGTTAAAAAATAGGCTACGTTTATCATAAACACACTATATACCAACAGCCCACCGCCAGCTCTTCCTTCAACCATTTGATCTTCAATTGGGGGCTTCTATCTTTGCCTTTTTCACAAAACAAGGAAAGGCAGACATTTCCAGACATGTAAGGCCAAATCAATTTAGAGTTGTGTATGCTGTCAATAGAAATGCCCAGGCGTGTGTGTGTGTGTGTTAAGCTCGTGGTTAAAGAAGATCAAGATGTTAAGATCACGGCTTGCGATTAGTGATATCAGTGATATCAAAATATTCATTATATAGCGTTGTACTACCATCTAATGGACAAAAAGAGAATTTCAGCGCAAAAAGTAGCCAATGCTCAGTCTGTCTGCTTCTCTACCTTTAACCGAGATATTTATTATTTCATATACATAAAATCAAAAAGAACACCACAAGGCCTATATAAAGTGATTATGTCTTTCTTTTTGAGAGCAATGTAAGGCCAAACTGGCACATAAAATGAGCGTACAACTCAACAACTCATATCCATGTACATAATCGCATCCTACGTTTCTTCCTGTTTATCCTCCCAAGTTGCACCTCCTTTACTATTACTTTGCAGCATCCACTAATTAACTCAGCTCCAAGACCACAGCATCTCAGGTTCACCGTGACTGACCCTGTTACCTGTAAACGCCTGTATCATCCTGCTGAGTGTTATGGTACTTGCAGTGTTCTGATGTATCTGTTATATATACCATGCAGTGCTCCCCCTGATGTTACCAACCCCCTCTTCTTATCATTCTGTATTATTTAATTTCTATTTTACTACAATATTGTTTTTAATTTTATTTATTATCATTTTTAGCAATGACCTTTCTTCTTTCAACACTTTCTTCTGCAGACCTTTCTTCTGCTGTTGTGTATGAAAGCTGCTATGAAAATAAAGTCACCTTGCCTTCATTTTCCTCTTCCAAAGTTTAATTCCTTTAGAATGTGTAAACTCAACAGATCGTGTCATTTTCTTACTTTCACTCGAATAAATATAACCATGTTCTAGATTCTATCATGCTTTTATTATATTAGATGTGATCTGAGTGGAGATTTTAAACAAGAAAAGAACGATCTTTGGTTTAAGGTAAATGGATCCTGGGAAATCAGAATGAAAATCATTAACCTGGAAGAATTACATGCAAGGAATAAGATTCAGCACATTTGGTGGTGCCGGTTCTTTCCACGTTATTACCGTAATATATTTACAGTTGAGAAGTAATGCAAAAGCAAACTCAGTAATAAATTATCACTCATCAGCTACTTTATTGGAAACAATTATTTACTAGAGACACCTTGGGTACCATTAGGTCTGTTGCTATGTGGAGTTTGTCAGGCATCTTCCAGCTCTTTATGAATAGTAATATAATAATAATTCTGACTACCTGACCATAGCATGCTTTGTGCAATGACAGTGACATGTGAAAGCTATTGCAACACACCTGACACACTCATACCTCAATACCCACCGTCACTGCCTTTAAAATGTCCCTGCTGCATTGAGGATGGCTACTCAAATAATATTGGCTCGACTCTGGTCAGTGTTGTAGTCAGAAACTGGCCGGTGATGGACTGCACACCTATAAGATCCCTAAAAGAGAGGCCAGTGTGTGTGCAAGGTGTTCCTAATATAGTGTGTGTGGAGTGTGAATCAACATGAACAGACCATCTGTCATCTGTGACGACACCATACAATTATTGTCTAACTTACCGATCACGTTTACAGAAATCTCAGGGCTTTTTCGTGTGCCGGTTAACTGTAAAAACGATCCCTACACGGGCTGCACCATTTTTGAGACCCGGGAGGAGTTGTTTTTAGGCACCCTATGCAGACCTTGACATGAATTCTCCTGTACGCTTGAATACCGGCTGAGTGCGACAACCTTGGTGAGGCGCGTCAGGGGACCACCGTAGCCAATCTGCTTGAGCGCGCAGACGCTGGTAATTCACTAGCCCTGTCTCCTGCTCTCTTCCCACATCGCGCGTCCTTCTGCTGACTCAGTGCCTTAGAACGGTCCTATTTCTCGCCACCGCTCAGAACTAAGACGCGCTCCGCTACAACACCGCAACTGCAACGACGACAACCATGGCTAAAACCGCAATCGGTAAGACTACGCAATGCTGTTATCTGGATTGTTTTGAAACGAGTGATCCATTGCTCTTTGATACTGTAGGTTAGGTGGTTCTGTGAGATGCTTTACTGGGGAGACGACACCCTTATTACACAAAAGACCGCCTGCACATTGAGTGAATTAGAGGACCGGACGAAGTCTACCGAATGTGTGAAAAAAAACTCTTCAAGCCTTTAGATTCAGCTATTTGAGCAATGCACAGCCTATTTATTTACCCTGTTGACAGATGCTGTATTTTTTTTACATTCGACGGTCATTTCCTTTTGTATGCGTATATATCTTAGCAGCCGAGACCGCTTTGACTTCGAAGAGGTGCTAAGTATACAATATTTTTGTAAAGACCATATGGAAATAAAATTATATAAGCCCTCTTAAACGTTTTACGACGCGATGCTCGCGCAGATGATACCGCACCTGCTGCCGGAGCCCGACACATGCTTCTACAGCATAATGCAGAAGGACCCCACCCAATATCTCGCGCTGTCTGTCTCAGGATATTATTGACTTAAGCCTGATCGGTGAGGGGCACAGGATCACCAGAAATCTACACAGGCCATTGGTCTTACGTTACTTTCAACCACACATAGGTTATTAAGGTTATTACCATCCCGTGATGGAGCGATTAAATTAAATGTCATCCAGACGCAGATGACTGGACAAAATAGGCTTCGACACGATATCTGCGAACGACGCAGATTAATAAGCGTGTCCGTTCGTTTTAAGATATTATCATTTGTCACTGGGTGATTTATCTGTATTTGCTTACTTGCCGTCAAATCTGCTCTGATTTTCATTTTGCACCAATTTTAAGCAGGAGTCATTACCTGGTTTATTATCAAAGGTCTTGCCATTCGTGTGTTGGAAAGCTATCATTTTACTTCATGTATAGGCCTAATATCCATCTACATTCCAGCATCTTTGAGCCGACATAATACTCCTTAGATGTGGCGATGTGATTATTTACAGATTAAACTACAGGCCTTCCACCGCACCGCTTTGATTCTAAACTGATTAATAAGATCGCACGATGTTATGGATGAATTATTGATTAACAGTTCAGTTCGTAAGCGATGTGTTTCTGACCCAGCACCTGCTGCTTTTATCAGTGAATGATGGGCGGATGGGTGGATAGATGCACCCAGACATCCCAGTATGGAAACGTGCATGCCCCGAAGTGGTCTCGCCCGTAAAATCATGGGTTTTAGCCTTTGGAGATTTGCACGAGCGATGGGTAGGACCAGAGGACGCACACTGGCGTCATTGAATTATGATGAGGACACGTTGGAGCAGAATGAAGCAGTGTCTGGGTATGCGGGAGAGGCTGTTGGAGTTGCCATCTCCTAGACACCCAACCCCCCGATAAAACACTCGTTACGATGACCGTTATCTAAGCATGAATGTGAACTATATTTAAAAAGAAAACGGTGAATTTACCTTTTGGATTTGCATAGTAAAACATTGGTAAGTAAATGTGCACATTGTAAGTCATGTTGACATCACATGACATAAAGACATCACAGACTTGCTGCAAAAGTAATGAGAAAGGACGTTAGTCAACATAGTCAACGAGTGGAATATTTATAAGTCTTTTAAATGGATATTAATGGAGACTATGCTGAATCAATGACAAACTGATCACGAAAGTGAAGGGTGTACTGGACAGCCTAATAGCGTCTTCATCAAATAACGTGATGATTGATACTTTGAGCCCTGATGTGAAAAAGGTCAATGTATTTTGGTTACATTTGGTATATATTGGACCCCTTCGCCTGTCTGTGGGCCAGTATACTTTGGTTAATATATTAGATGCACTGAATAGCATTATGCAAAAGTTAACGGCAAATTGTTACCTCAGGTTCTCTCACTCTTTCCAATGCAGTTTTATTATTTCTCCTGAAATCTGAGTTACTTGGTTAGGCATAAATAATCCAATGCAGACCCATAAGTCCAATCATGCAGCATCACTCTGAGATCAGCCTTTCAGGCCTGACGTGAGGGGCAAGGCAGAAATACCCTGCATGTCATGCCAGCTTTAAAAGTACAGACACAGAGGAACTTGCAGGCCACAAGGGCCACAAGGGTGTGGCCAGATTAGATGTTGTGCAGTGGAGACAGGAGGTCTTGGTGGCTTGTGTCTAGCGATGTTGTGCAGTGGAGACAGGAGGTCTTGGTGGCTTGTGTCTAGCGATGTTGTGCAGTGGAGACAGGAGGTCTTGCTGGCTTGTGTCTAGCTGTCTCCACTACGCCCTGCAAGCGTTTTGACAAGAGCAATTAAATAAACAGGTTCAGCCATGTCAGCCTTTGGTAATGGTTTCCATGGGAGTCGTAAAACTGAGAGGGAGGTCTGCACAGGTCTGCAGTGGCAACAGGGCACAGTGAGTGTGTGTGTGTGATGATTATTGATTTCTAGGGTGGGCGTGCTGATGCATTATCAAAGAAGCCACACAAAAGGCAGCCTTCCCCTTACTGAGGCACCGTGTGTCGCTAGCTTGTTGCCTCCTGATGTCACTTTGGATTTGAAGCAGAATACATTAGTGCATTTTAACATGGCACTGCAGAAAAGCATCGTAGCAACAACCCCACTAGGTGCCAGTGCGGTTTGATCGCGGAGGCAGTCATAATTCTTAACAGATACAGGAGGACCTCACCATAGCCATTTATGTTACATATCCATTCGAGTTTAATCAAAGCCATTTTAAAATATGCCTTGTCCTGTCAAACCAATATCAGTCTGTTCTGTTCATCAGCATATATGTTGCAGCACTATTGGGTGTGGTCTTTGAAGTTTAGACATCTGAGCCCCAGGCTTTATTTCAGTAATGCTCTCTAATTACAGCAGATTATTCAGAGCACGGGGAGACACTGGGGCTTGTCTGAGGTCCCCTTTTGACCTGCAGAACAGACAGTGAACCTTAATTACCTGCTCGACCAAACTGTCAGTCTCCTTCATCTCTTCCTGACTGCAGAACTGAAGGCAATTGCTTCTCACATGTGTGAATACTCACCACCACCGCTCAATAGTTCACACCCCCTCCCCCCCAATCATCATCATCATCACACACACACACACACACACACTTCTGCGTGTGCTTTCCTCCGCTCGTGGGGCAGGGTAAACGGGTTCACAGGCCTGCGAGAGGAGCGCTGCTCTCTTCTGGTGGCAGCAGGGTGGAGGGTCGCCATGGCAGCAGTGGGAGGAAGTGGCAGGCAGCCAGGATGGCATTGCTGCAGATTGCTGCCTGCTGGGAGACGGGCCTGTCAAATGTGCTCATGAATGAGCACCTGTCAATGGACAGATCTATACACTCTCGGACGATTATCCAGTTATATGTGACGATTATCCAGTTTATACAAAGATCATTTTATTTCAATGCAGCATGTTTTTTTTCTTTAAGCTTTGCTTGTACTTGTATATCATAATGATTTGTCATGTGCTATCATGCAATCCATACCAGAACGAAACGAGATCTTAGGAAGTCATGCAGATCAATAATAGAATTTGTGCATAAATGATGGAAACTGATTTCTGATGAAGCAGGAGGTTCCTGAAGGGAATATGGGTTTGATCACCAGGAGCGTTTGAGGACACGGACACCTCGCTCCCTCCTGTGAGCTACAGAACCACCCAGAAACCTAAGGATGCTCCTGCTAATTCAGAACCTGCTTTGATGCTGCTTTTCATGTCTATCGGCTGAATATTTATTTCCCACAGCATGCAGATTTTACACGGGATGCAGTCGTAACATGACATGAACACCGAGATTCATTCAAGGCAAAGGGGCTTCGTTTGATGCAAATTGTTTGATTTGTTTCCCTGCAGCTTACAAAGAGAAGATGAAGGAGCTGTCCCTCGTCTCCCTCATCTGCTCATGCTTTTACCCAGATGCCCACAATAAGATACTGGCTGAGTTTGAAGGCAAGAAATGACAATGATGATGAGATGATGCAGGCGATCAGTACTTATATAATAATAATAATAAGTGTAATAATTGTTGGATATGTCTCATCTTGCCTTCTTGCGTGCTCAGACATGAAGGTCAAGCCCATTAACAAGCGCGCTTCTGGCCAAGCGTTCGAAGTGATCCTGAAACCACCGTCGCCCGTGTCGGATGGGATGTACAGCATTGCATCACTGCCCAAGAAGAGGGATGTCTCCCTGGAGGACATCCAGAAGAAACTTGAGGCAGCTGAGGATCGGAGGAAAGTGAGTCGTCGGCTGGTTGCCTCGTTGAATGAACCATACCACGTTTGACTTAGTATGAAGCTCTGTATTGATAAGAACCAGTGAAGAACCGGTGAAGTATCTGGAAGCCTGATACAGGCTCACAGAGAGAAAATGCCGGCAAACCAAGGACATGGTCACAGATAGACCTGGAAATATCATGTGCCATCATGGCTAATTTCATTTACTTGAGCAGTTATTGATCAGGAATGTCTGCATGGAGGTGAATAGATGTTCTCCGCCCCGGTTCACACTGACATGCTCTCTCTCTCTCTCTCTCTCTCTCCCTCCCTCCCTCGCTCCCTCCCTCCGGCTGCTGCAGTCTCAGGAGGCCCAGGTCCTAAAGGCCCTGGCTGAGAAGCGTGAGCACGAGCGAGACGTGCTGCTCAAAGCCATGGAGGAGAACAGCCAGTTCAGCAAGATGGCCGAGGAGAAGCTCACCATCAAGATGGAGCACAACCACAAGAAGCGCAAGGCTCTCCTCACAGCCATGCTGGAGCGCCTGCAGGAGAGGGTGAGGGAGCCGAGCTGGATTACGCTGAGCTGAACTGAACCGGAATAGCGAATATTTATTGTAACCAGGGGAGCGTGAGCACATTGCAGCGTGCTGAAGACGCACATTAGAATTCACTGTTTTGGAGACCCTTGGTTTTTTTATAGTGTAAGGAAAGAACATTTTAAAATATATTTATGTTGGTGTTTTTTAATGTATTATTTCTTTGTGTGTGTGTGTGTGTGTGTGTGTGTGTGCAGGAGAGGCATGCCCAGATGGTACGCAGAAACAAAGAGATGCGAGAAGAGCTGACTGCATGAGTACCTGTCCTCCTCCTCCACGCTCCCGTCCCCGCCCGCCCGACCACCTGAGAGGCCCTTTCTCCCTAACGCCTAATCCCACACAGAGGAAGAGTCTCGGGCACCTCCCAAGCCCCAACCCTGACCTGAGGGGGAGGGACCAACCTCGCCCCCCCATCGACTGCACACCCCTCCCCCGTCCCCCCCACACCCTCGCCTCCAGAATAAAACGAAGAGAAAAAAGCAAAAGGATCCTGCACCCCACTGTCCCCCTGAAGAACCCTAAAGAATGTTCTTGCTTGATTTGAAACAAATGAAAGTGGGTATTGTTTTTTTGTAAATACTTCCTTTTTTGTTATATATGAGACAACAAAAGTGTTGCAGTGTGCCATTTTATCATTTCATTTTCTCTCTCTGTATTAATGGATGTGTTGATTTGATCTCTTTCTATCTCTCAAAACAGCTAGAGTTTCTCTTGTGCCAGGCTTTGGTGTTTGTGAGTTTCGCTGGATAGCTGACATTTGCAGTTTCATATCTTCTGCCCCGGTGGCCATGTTTGTATCTGTGTCTGTGCGGAGCACCTAACCAATCACATCTCACATACTCCAGACTCTTCTGACAGGGAGATTACATGAGATTCATTTATGAGCCAGCTCTTCCTGTCTGTCTCTCTGTCCAGTCTTAATGTCTTTTTTCACATGCACGCATGCATACACACACACACACACACACACACACACACAAACACAAACACACACAATTCAGTCATGGCACACACAGCCCCATACACTCCATAGATTAATGCATGGATTAGCAGAAATAACGTAGCTCAGGAGGGGTTTGCTAAGTCTTTACTTACAGCATTGCACATGTCACATGACACCTGTGCCTCATGTTCTCTTGCGGCACTTGTACACAGGACACGCCCCTTTTCTCCATCTCACTGGAGGGTAGTTTGACTTATGGCTCTCAAAACCAAAACCAACGAGTCCTGTTTAGATCCAGACAACCACAAGAGCAGATATAACAACAAGTGGGAGGGGAAATTATACAAAGTATGGGACACCGAATGGGGCACAATGGAGAACAAACAAGCAGACAAATAAACGAAACATCCTGACCTCACACGTCCCCTCCGTGCATAGGTGTGTGTGGCTGTGTATGGTGTGTATAAAGATGATGTGGGTGGACCATGTGGAGGCGTGTCATTACTCTCATATGAGCAGGTGGAGATGGCTACATCCTGCTCCCTGGGTTGGGGGCGGAGTCTCCTTCTTCTGGCTCCTCCTACTCACATGCTTTCTTCCCTTAACACTTATATCTTTGTGAGCAAGCTGTTGTGAATAAAGGTTTGGGGTTCTGTGAATGAGAGTGAGTGTCTATGGCGTTTCACTTTTCTCTAAATGCAAATAAAAGAAGTGATGTCAGTGTAAACTTCATTCTTTTTTTGTCTTCCTTAAAATTGCCAAATGACAACTTCAAACGAATTAATTCGACCGGAAGTAGGGCTATCTGCACTCTGCACAAGTGTCGTCACTCTAAACTCCTCACAATTGTAGTACTACA
Organism: Brachyhypopomus occidentalis; assembly: GCA_020368025.1. Taxonomy (NCBI): domain Eukaryota; kingdom Metazoa; phylum Chordata; class Actinopteri; order Gymnotiformes; family Hypopomidae; genus Brachyhypopomus; species Brachyhypopomus occidentalis. The sequence goes on from JAGXOD010000072.1 coordinate 3,262,663, forward strand.
TATCACCAGCAGGTGGCAACAAAATACTTACAATCGAGTTGCTGTGGAGGTCAACACAACTGAGTACTACTATTCCCTTTTATTCTAATTCTAATTTCGGATGTCCCGTCAGTGATACACAACTTAAACAACATATATACTTATAACTTATCTATATATATATATTGTGATAGACACACATATATGAGCTAGAGCAAGGTAGGGAGAGACTCATAGAGGAAGAGAGAGAGAGAGAGGAGTGTGTTTTGGCGTGTGTGTAGGAGGAGGATCTGTTTTACGGATTTGGCTGGCAGGAGTGTGCAGTAGTGTGTGAGTCCAACACACCAGGAACTGTGTGTGTGCCTCTGTAATGGCTACAGGACAAAGCTGCACTGTGCAGCCGCTTCCTCCCTCTCCTCCCGCTCCGTCCATCCCTCTCTCCATCCCTCTCTCCTCATCACCATCCCTCTCTCCTCTCCTCCCTGCCGCTCGCTCTCTCCTTCCCATGCAGCCTGAGCCAGCGCTGGCCTCCATTGTGCACTATATCCCTGGCTGGTCATGGCTTCCTAAACACCCCGAGGGGCCCAGAGGGCAACGACTGTCTTCACGTTCGTTCTTTCCTCTACAAATTCTCCCACTTACCATCACAATTTCAATATTTAATAATATTTGGTTTAATAATACAACTTGCTTAGTTCAGTCTCAATTTTGTGACGTATATATTTATGTATACATATGTCAGCTCTATATATACATAATTTTATTGTTTTTTTATTTCTAAAGATTTGAAAACCTTCTATCCGAGTACGTTTTAAGGCGGTACAGTTCAGCAGGACAGCAGGACACACATGAACAAGTTCCACGCATTTGCTCTGTAAACTGGGCGGCGGGTTCCCGCCGTGGTGCCCCGCACACACGCCTCTCCTCGGAGCCTAACGGCGAGCGCACGCAGGCCGCCTGACCCCAACACGACCTCATCCGTGAGGTAGCGCAGACCCGCAGACCGCAACAGCTCACCACGGCCCGACGTTTCACGTTCCACAAGCCAAGTGAGAGACGGTTTGGGTTTGAGCGCGTGTGCTTGCGTTACGGGACTATACAGCCGGTCTGTCTCTGTCTGCCATTGGTTCTGTGTTCAAGCATGACTGAAGTGCACAAGTGCTATTTGATGTTATTTATTTAGTGACATTTAATAGATTGTCCTGTGTGGGGAAAAAAATGTTAAAGGCTGTCACAATTAAAAATGGGGTTTACAGTGATTCAAGTCCAGTGACCTCAGGTCATGATGTTTCGTATAAATAGATGCAGGGGAGGAAATGCTGCGAGTCACAGAAAAAAAAATGCTTATTTAGTTGAGATAGAAGTTCTGTTGCATAGACTTTACTGTATATTTACATTAAAGGAACTCCAAACAGTGCAGTCAAACTCATAGACCGTGTCAGCCAGGTAATGCCACTTATTGCATAGCTTCATGGCGCAAATACAAAGGAAATGCAATACATCTTGCCTAGATGTGACAGGGAGCACAAGAGTTGCTTTATATTTCACCCTGTAGCCACAAGAGTTCGAAATACCTTCAAAGAAATGAATTTTAAGGATGTAAATGAAAATACAGTGTGGAAAAAAATTCTGCTTTTCATTTTTAACTACACTTCAAAATTATTTTTCATTCTGATAAACAAACAACTCATTCTAATAATTACACCCACTGAGCGCCATTTAAAAGTATCAGTACCTTAGCCCCAAAACATGCATCTCTCTCTCTCTCTCTCTGTATTTATCTCTTTGACTTAACAGTAAGGCAGGGCTTTGTACCAGCATTGCACCCTGTTCTACTCAAAGACTAAAGAAATACTTTTGCTAAGTTAATGGGCAAGGGCCTGGCCATCAGCAGAATCTATCCCTGATTAGCTCGAAAGAGGACCGTCTCTCGGAGTAGCGGAAAACGCAACGTGTCTGAAAATCAACACAGCTCATTGTCCGGCACATTAGTTCTGCGTTGCCTCTTTCAACTTTGTCGAATCCTCACTAATAAGGTCCGTCTTCTTTCAACGCTTCACAAAGCAAAGTCATCTCTGGGCTGACACTCTGTCCGCGGAAATCCGTCTCAGCTCCATGAGCGCAAGGGTGAGAGTTCAAAAGGCCCCTATCTCCATGCTCCAGGGTCGGTAGGGCTTCCCCAGGGTGGAAGAAGGGGTGTTGGGCCCCAGTGATCCAGGCGAGAGCAGCGGGAAGGCACCCAGAGGGAAGGGGAAGGCGGCCAGGCCGGACAGCGACGTGAGGAGGGGCGGGGACAGCTTGGACGGTGCCGTGAGCCCCGTGGGTACGGCTGCACCGGGGGGCATCCTCAGCGGGCCGCCGTGCCCAGCCTCGCCCATCCCTGCGCCAGATAGCCGACTGGAGCCGTGGGTCTCTGAGGAGGGTGCAGGCGGAGATGAGGTGGAGGAGGAGGTGGAGGAGGAGGAGGAGGAGGAGGAGGAAGATGACGAGGACGGGGGGCTGGTGGTGCTGCGCGGGAGAGACGCCCCCTGCTGATGCTGCGGTAGGAGCAGGTGGTGGGTCAGGTGACCCGCGGGGCTGCCGAACGCAGAGCCCCAGGTCAGGTGACCCAGGCCAGAATGAGCCTCTCTCTGGGTGGCATAGTTGTTCAGGTGGGACACCAACCGGATGCGGAGTGGATCCGTGTTGTCCAAGCCCTCGATGATGCTGAGGTACCGGGCCGTCTCAGCAAGGCACTCCCGGAAACCCAGCCCACGGTAATCCATGGCCAAAGCATGGGCATCAAAATAACCTGTAAAGGCGAAGGGATGCTTAGTGCGTTTGCTCTAATGCACGAAGCTGCATAGCCAGTACAAAGACATTTATTTTGAAGCTTATAACATGTTATTCTTGCTCTGAATTAATCTATCTACTAATATACTGTGGCAATCAAGGACTTGTATATAGATGTTGCTTGTAATTTAATAAAACGTTAACAAAACGTTGCTTGTAACGTTAATAAAACAAACCTTTGCCACCGGCTGCATGAAGCATCTTCAAATGATCTACCGTCATCTGCAAAATTTCCGCTTTTTCCAGCTTTGCCGAGCCCTGGACGGAGGAAGAGAACATTTTGATTTGACTGCACAATAAACACAGCAAGTGTAAGACTGGTGTGCAGCTGAGTAATGGACGTTGCGTGCGTGAAAGCTGAGGACAGGGAGAGAACAAGGACTACAGAAAGTGAGAAGCCGTGCCTGGAGATCACGCGCGAGGCTCACCTGCTTCTCAAAAGCGCTTGGAACCAGCCTTCGCAGTTCAGACAAGCTGTTGTTGATGCGATCTCTGCGCCGTTTTTCAATTATCTATTAACAAAAACAGATTGTTATAACTGCTGTTAGAAAATCTCTGACTAATATCAAATTATTTAAGCCTAACTTATTTTCTTATTCGATCCATTTGTAGACTACTTACTCCTCGGCGACGTTTTCTTGCTTGCACTTGAGATGTTGTAGATGGAGACATTGATCCAAGCGGAGAGTTCATACCGCTGAAAAAAAATAAAAAATTAAATCTTTACGTTATGAATTATCAGATTTTACCATGAAAAGGACAGACAATTCGCTTATCCGTGTTTCACATTTCAAGAAAACATTTAACACAATAAGATAATTTATTTGCGTCCGAACGATTTTTAGAGCGATTAGTTTGTTTTGTTTCGTTTAGGTCCCCGTGTAGTTAACTAGTTAACCTAACTAATATTTTCGGAGACAGGCACTGAACAGATGACTTACACATTCTCATCGGCACTTTCCTTCTCCACTTCTATATTCTCGTCAAGCTCGCTGTCAGAAGAACTGAAATCATGATTTCTCTTCATTTTGAACAAATGTGGGGAATCAGAAGAGCCTTGAGCGTCCGTCTCCGTGTGCTGACTGTCAGGTGAGGTTCATCCGTTTGAAGCGTCAAGCTTTCCCACGGTATCATTTCAACACTGCGACAAGCCAAGAAGGGCGGGGCCATGCACGAAGCCAGCCAATCGATGAACAGATCTGGGTTTGAACGACAGGTCAGTTGCCTGGGCTCCACTTTAAACACGCCCTGCTTCTTTGAATAATTTTGACAAAGAGCCAATAGACTGTCTGTCCGTAACTGTCGCACTCCGCCCCCGTGTTCCGCCGGCACTATTGCTGTCTGGCCCGGCTGCGAGGAGTGGCTGGCCGGCTGTCAGCACGCGCGAGCCGTGGGAAAGTTTCTTAGCCTAGCGCAGATAACCAATCAGGGGCGACGGTCGTCTCCGGCGTTGGAATGAATGGGGCAATTGGTTGGGGCGACGGGCGGTCTGCGAATGAGCGTGTGAACCTGTAATCTAATACTAACTCATCCCAAGGAGTGCAGCGTGCAGGAGGAAGCCACCAAGTCTAATCTTACCCCAGGAGATTCAGCATGCGCCTACTGAGTGTACAGCGAGCCCTACCTATGACAAAGATAGAAAACAATTAAAATGGATTCAGGTCCTGACAGGCGTCTCTCACGACGCACGCGCACGCAAGACCTGGGACGCGTTAAGACAGTTGATCTCGATAGTTACTGTGCTTTGGCAAACAGCACAGTGCCCAGGAGTCCTAACAGGCAGCAGTGCTGTGGGCTTTTATTGTCAAATACACATTTGTCTTATGTTTTATTTCCTTCAATAATGGAGTGTGTCAAATTCTTTATTGACATTGACTGAAGAATTTGACACTTCTGGCTAAATAATTTAGCAATAAAAATCAAAGTAACAAAAAAGGGAGTTATGAAAGCAGAACAACGAGAACAAGACCACACAGATAATAACATGAGGAGCAAACAGCAAGTCATCTAAAACAGTCCAACATCTCCCACTGCTGACACCATCACCCGCCGAGCAGGAAATGGAACATTATTTGCTATTAAGGTTTGGCCTCTCACCCTGTTGGCACCGTCTCTAATCTTTAAAGACGTGTCCACAAATGTGTGCACTGCAAGCAGTGGGACAGGTGGACAGCCCATGGGAAGAGTCCTCCTCTCTTTCCTGAAGCTCGTTGTGACAAACGAGAAATAATACAGCCTGAACTTAGTGACTTCCCTTGCACCATCCACACTCCAAGTATAGTTGCGAGGACAAAGAATAGGACCGGTGCCCATTCATATAGGGCAGACTGAGAGGCAGGACCCCGCCTGCTTATCGGCCCCTGCCCAGAGCGCTTAATTGTCATCAGCGCAGGGGAGAAGCCCCCTTGTTCTGCATGCATGAATTAGAGGAAGCACTTTGGGCAAGTTTTCATGTTGCCGTTCCTGCGACCAGCCTGGGGTTAGCCGTAAAGATACCCCCCCCTACCTCTGATTGTTGGGGTAGGGGCGTCAGAGGGGGTTGGACCGGTGGAGGAGGGGGAAGCTGGAGTGTAAAAGAACTGTTGTGTGTTTGTGGAGTGTACGTGCGTGTGTGTGTGTGTGTGTGTGTGTGTGTGGTGGGAGGCATCACTTGTAACTCAAGTTCACAAAGGTTTCCCACGCTGTTGTTTTCTGCCGCCGTTCGCCTTTGTTCCTGTGTCTCATCGCACGCTGTGATTAGTGGCGCTCGCTCTGACGCTCTTTTGAAGGTGAAGACCCACGACACAACATCATTTCCCTCCAGCCAAGCATGCCCAGGGCCTCTTTCATTCCGAGCCGGAGCTTTTTGCTTCTCTCAGTGGGTCTCAAGTGCCGCTGCGCTTTCATTCCGGCCTCTTTAAGTCCACGCCAAGATCTGGAGCCGACTCAGCACACTGGCACAAGCAGCGCTGCGCAAAACTAAAGGGGACGCGAGCTTTTTCACACACCGTCTCGGGGCACAGGGACATGACGAGAATCGTTAAACGCTGATCTTTTACTCCTCCTCCTCCAGTGGCACATTCCCACAGAGGTGTGGGCTCCGTCAGCTGCACCGTGATCAGGGTGGTGTCCGTGAGGGGACGGGCGGGGCGCTCTGATCCGCACATGTGTCTACGGTGTGGCAGGAGAGGCCCAGCCGGAGGCAACCCGCTCCACGCAGCGCCGGGCCGTCTGCGTCCAGTGCAGACAGATGTTCTGCTCCCCAAAACAATGTGTTAAAACAAGGCTGCGTTTCTGGAGGAGAGGCGAGGGGAGATGTTATTGTTTATAAATAGCGGTGCATTGAGCGCTCCCGTGGAGGAAGAGTGTCTTTGTTTTGTTCACTGGGAGAGGAAGCAGTGCCTAATTCTCTCTGAGACGCGTGTGACACCTTGCATTGTCCCGTTCGCGTGAACGTGTGCGTCCATGCGTGCACGTGTGTGAGTGTGTGTGTCTGTGTGTATGCGCCTTCGTTTGTTGCTTGGGTTTTGGAGAGTTGCCCTCTGATTCTTTGGCATCGCAAGTCTTTTTTCTCTCTGGTCCAAGAGGGTGTGAAATTCGCCATTGCCTCCTACAGGCTTTGTGTGTGTGTGTGTGTGTGTGTTTATGTATGAGAGAGTGAGAGTGTATGAGAGAGTTATTATAATGACCTGCAGGATTCCTCCTCCCAGGTTTGTGTACTTCTCCATCTCATGGCATTGTGAATGCTAAAAGAGTATTCTTCTCTCTCAAAACTCCACCCGTCCGCCTGTGAGAGCCTCACTATGTGTATTCCATGAGAGGCCGAGCGGTTTCACCCCTGTTGTGCTCCTGAAGGATGGGAAGTGGTTTGTCCACACGGCTATTGTGAGTAGTTGACTAGTATGGTTGTTGACTAGTTGATGGGTATTCACTAGGTAATGGTTATATTACTGAGAAAATATTTAGTCATTAATAAGAAGTGGGTTTATTTTGCATGTAGACCTATTTACATATGTAGGTTGGATTATTTTAATGTCACAAGGTTTTGAGCACCAAATTCTAGACGACAGTTCTAGAATGAACTAAATCAGCTGCTGAAATGGAAGCAGGTAACATGAGATGAATAGGAGTTTAATGTCTCTCCTATAGCCCTTATACCCTATAGCCATTCTACCCTATAGGCCTTATACCCTATAGCCCTTCTACCCTATAGGCCTTATACCCTATAGCCCTTCTACCCTATAGGCCTTATACCCTATAGCCCTTCTACCCTATAGGCCTTCTACCCTATAGCCCTTATAGCCTATAGCCCTACTACCCTATGGCCCTTATACCCTATAGACCTTCTACCCTATAGGCCTTATACCTTATATACCTACTACCCTATAGCCCTTCTACCCTATAGATCTTCTACCCTATAGGACTTATACCCTATAGCCCTACTACCCTATAGCCCTTCTACCCTATAGGCCTTATACTCTATAGCCCTACTACCCTATAGCCCTTCTACCTTATAGCCCTTTTACCCTATAGCCATACTACCCTACAGCCCTTCTACCCTATAGCCCTACTACCCTATAGCCCTTCTACCCTATAGCCCTTCTACCAGAATGCTAGTTTGACCTACAAAACCAAATAATTATTGCTTATGTACATAATATGGGAATTTCTGCAGGATAAATTTGGGTAGCAACCACAAAGCAAGATTTTCACACTGATGGTCATGTGGGTGGGGCTGATATAGCTGCGGTGGTCAGAGCCAATCAGAATCCATTTCACTAACTCCACTAGTGGCCCGAGATCTTTGGGGATGTCAGGCTGCCTCCAATTCATAATATTGTATTTTCATCCTGAGTCATCTATGGAAATAAGAAGATAGGAACATGTATTTCTCCATTGTTGATGTGGGGCTCACACTGGTGTTAGATGCAGGAGTTAACAGGGAATTGTGTTGATTGTAATGAGGTGTGTGGAAGCTTTGAGGGCACCCAAGGTGGGTGGTCTTCCACATCTAAGGACCCAGGACAGAACACAGGACTGTGGTCAGGAAAGGAGTGAGGTCTGCAGCCTAGTGTGTGTGTGTGTGTGTGTGTGTGTGTGTGTGTGTGTGCATGCATGTGTGTGTGTGTGCGTGTGTGTGCACCCGCATGTATCCATCTGTGTCTGTGTCCATAAGAGAAAACTCAGCTTTACCAGACCGCAATATACCAGAGAATTTAAAATGGATGCAATTATTCAGAACATGATAAATATTTGAATCTGTTCTCTATTACTCAACGCACTGAAAGAATTTATATGTCCTTATTCTGTCTGGCTAGGGGCAATCTTGTGTGTGTGTGCTTTTGAAGACAGCCACAAGTCTGGCTACAGAGAGACAAACACACACACACACACACCCATCCCCACCCGACCCACACCCTGACACACACATACACACACACACACATAAAATCCATGTCACACTCACATATTTCCTAATTTGATAACGACCCACGATCAAAACATGCTTGTAATTGACTTTTGCCCTGACAAAATGGCAGTGGTTTGCCCCTTTGTGCAGGCGGCCTGGGATAGCGCCGCCCTGTGACCTGTGTAATGGGCGGGTCAGGAGGGAGGCTGTGTGAAAGCCTCCATGTCTGCTGCGTGACTGGAAACCCCCCCACCCCTGCCCCCCGCCCGCGTGAGCCCATGAAATGGAGCCCTCCGGGCAGAGACGGGGCAGCAGACGCTCCCGGAAACTGCCCCCGCGCAGAGGAGTGGCCCTCCACCAAGGCCTGGCTGTGTGGAAGGTCTGGGAGCGTGTGGGGGGCACAAAACAGAGGGAGAGAATTGAAGGGGAAGTGGAGGAAGAGACAAGAACGAAAAAGAGGAGAGTGAATGAAGTGGTGAAGCGATGACTAGATCTGTGGGTGAAAACGAAAGAGTGAGGAAGTATGTGGATGGAATATGTCCCTACGGAATAATGCTGAGTCCAGTTCCTGTTTGCTCACTGTCAGTCTGGGTTCTTTATACTTGAAGTACATGGACTCATTTCCAGTAAACTGACAGGCCTGAGACCATTGCTGGCACTAACATCACTGAAACTGCATCGATCCCATGAGCCGCTGTTGTGCTCCCTCTATTAATCTATGAGTCAGTTTGACTTGAACTGTCTCTTAATTGACTTTAACTTTAAACCATTGCCTGTCTCTTTCCCAAACTGAACCAATCAGCACATGCTTACGCAGCTGCACGTGCACGTGCTCACGTGCACGCCCATGTGCACAAACACTTTCACGATGGCAATGCTGGTGTTCTTCTGCTTAGCCGTGTGGTACTGGGGGAGCAGCATGGCTGCTAACACACCCACTGGGCTTGGGAGGGACACTGGGCCGACTTCCAAAACGCATTAGCACAGTGTCAGAGGGAATGAGAATGAAGACGTTTTAGTAGAATGTCACATGTACGTCCTCTGTGTGTGTTTTAAGAGTTAATATCTCCAGCTGCAGTTTTAACTCTCACTGCAGTGTTACCCTAACCCTCCCTGCAGTGTTACCCTAACTCTCACTGCAGTGTTACCCTAACCCTCACTGCAGTGTTACCCTAACCCTAACTGCAGTGTTACCCAAACTCTCACTGCAGTGTTACCCTAAACCTCACTGCAGTGTTACCCTAACCCTCCCTGCAGTGTTACCCTAACCCTCCCACCCTAACCCTCCTGCAGTGTTTTAACTCTCAATGCAGTGTTGTTAACCCTAACTGCAGTGTTACCTAACCCTAACTGCAACCCTAACTCTCACTGCAGTGTTGCAGTGTTACTCCAAACCCCTCTCACTGCAGTGTTTAACCCTAACTGCAGTGTTACCCTTAACCCTCACCTCACTGCAGTGTAACCCTAACTACCCTAACCCTCACTGCAGTGTTACCCCTAACCCTCACTGCAGTGTTTAACCCTCACTAACCCTAACCCTCCCTGCAGTGTTACCCTAACTCTCACTGCAGTGTTACCCTAACCCTCACTGCAGTGTTACCCTAACCCTCACTGCAGTGTTACCCTAACCCTCACTGCAGTGTTACCCTAACCCTCCCTGCAGTGTTACCCTAACCCTCCCTGCAGTGTTACCCTAACCCTCACTGCAGTGTTACCCTAACCCTCACTGCAGTGTTACCTAACCCCCTCACTGTACCCCTAACCCTAACTGCAGTGTTACCCTAACCCCTCCCTGCAGTGTTACCCTAACCCTCCCTGCAGTGTTTAACCCTCCTTGCAGTGTTACCCTAACCCTAACTGCAGTGTTACCCTAACTCTCACTGCAGTGTTACCCTAACCCTCACTGCAGTGTTACCCTAACTCTCACTGCAGTGTTACCCTAACCCTCACTGCAGTGTTACCCTAACCCTAACTGCAGTGTTACCCTAACCCTCACTGCAGTGTTACCCTAACTCTCACTGCAGTGTTACCCTAACCCTAACTGCAGTGTTACCCTAACCCTCACTGCAGTGTTACCCTAACCCTAACTGCAGTGTTACCCTAACCCTCACTGCAGTGTTACCCTAACCCTCACTGCAGTGTTACCCTAACCCTCACTGCAGTGTTACCCTAACCCTCACTGCAGTGTTACCCTAACCCTCCCTGCAGTGTTACCCTAACCCTCACTGCAGTGTTACCCTAACCCTAACTGCAGTGTTACCCTAACTCTCACTGCAGTGTTACCCTAACCCTCACTGCAGTGTTACCCTAACCCTAACTGCAGTGTTACCCTAACCCTAACTGCAGTGTTACCCTAACTCTCACTGCAGTGTTACCCTAACCCTCACTGCAGTGTTACCCTAACTCTCACTGCAGTGTTACCCTAACCCTCACTGCAGTGTTACCCTAACCCTAACTGCAGTGTTACCCTAACTCTCACTGCAGTGTTACCCTAACCCTCACTGCAGTGTTACCCTAACTCTCACTGCAGTGTTACCCTAACCCTAACTGCAGTGTTACCCTAACCCTCACTGCAGTGTTACCCTAACCCTAACTGCAGTGTTACCCTAACTCTCACTGCAGTGTTACCCTAACTCTCACTGCAGTGTTACCCTAACCCTCACTGCAGTGTTACCCTAACCCTCCCTGCAGTGTTACCCTAACCCTAACTGCAGTGTTACCCTAACCCTCACTGCAGTGTTACCCTAACCCTAACTGCAGTGTTACCCTAACTCTCACTGCAGTGTTACCCTAACCCTCACTGCAGTGTTACCCTAACCCTAACTGCAGTGTTACCCTAACCCTAACTGCAGTGTTACCCTAACCCTAACTGCAGTGTTACCCTAACCCTCACTGCAGTGTTACCCTAACCCTAACTGCAGTGTTACCCTAACCCTCACTGCAGTGTTACCCTAACCCTAACTGCAGTGTTACCCTAACCCTAACTGCAGTGTTACCCTAACTCTTACTGCAGTGTTGCCCTAACCCTAATAACCGGATCTCCACACCGTGCAGCTGTGGCGTCTTTACTGAGAAATTGTGGCTTATACAAACACTCTCGACTCTCGCGCCGATATCACACTCATTTAACAGTGGCTCTCTCGTGTTATTTCAGCTTTCTACTTCACTTGAGAAAATGAGTAGGTGCACTTGTCAACACATATAATGATCTAATACTGCCATCCTCCATTTTGAGCCTCGCCATGTTGCTGCCGATGGTATGGATGGCTGGGAGTGATCACATGGGGAGTGTTGCTGTGAGCTGTTGCCTGGACCGCTGAGTGTTTATTCAGCCATTATGCTGACAGGCTGTTCTGCCCACCGCCCTCCACCGACGGCTGTTTTCAGATCGTCCAACAGCTTCACTTACACAAACACCGGCGTCTCACTCTTACTGCTCCCACTGGGCTGAGAGACCTCCGCTCGAAGGTTCCTGCGCATATGTGAAATGAAACACTGCCTACTGATCCTGTTATGACTGAAACTCAAGTTAGAAATTCTATTTTTGTATAACGTGTGGAGATTTTTATGCAGTTCCTAATGCAGTGGTCTGACAGAGTGAGATGCTTGTGATGTAGATGTACGGGGGAAAGACTAGATTAGAATCCATGTACAGTTAGGCAGACGTAGGCAGATATGCTGACAGTTTAAGGTGGACATAGGCAGACAACCACACATCAAGTCTATAGTGCACTTGTCCATTATTATTCTATATGACAGAGGCAACCAACTATGAACATGTGCTGTTTTAACACACAGAGACACGTACACACACACACACACACACAGGCACACACACACACATGTCATCTGGCCCTGTGTGGTGTGTGTAGTGTGGAGATGTGGAGATGGTCCGGGTTGCAGTAACGGCTGTTGTCCGCTGGCCTTGCAGCTGTCGGCCCACGCTAGCCCTCCGCAAGACCCCCCTGCTACGGCTTCCCAGGCTCGGGGGAGGGGGGAGGGGGAGGGGGGGGGCAGGGATTACGACCGAGGACATGTAGCCACCACACTCCCAGCCTGTACTCACAACACACACACACACACACACACACCCCTCCCCTCCTGCCTGCCCTAAGGCAGCTCTGGTCTGAACACATAGTGATTAGTCTGTCTGTCATCTGTAGATCTGTGTGTGTATGTCCATTTTTGTGTGTGTGTGTGTGTGAGAGAGAGAGAGACAGAGAGAGTGTCAGTGTATGTATATTTATGATAGTGTTTGTACAGAAATGTGCATGTGTGCAAACACATGTCTTCTAAAACCCTCTCCCCCCAAAACTAATCCAGGAATGTGTTTTTCTGTTTATAAACAAAAACAGTTTCATAAACGTCAGCACACAGTGAGCAACTCTCATATGTCTGTCACCAGCAGCGGTCAGAGGCTCCAAACACAAATGGCTTGCAGCTCTTTCAGGAAGTGGGCAGTTGTCAGCATGGTAACCCCTCTACATCGCTGACAAACAGGACAGAATGGGACTTTACTTTTCCTCCATGGTGTACGTAAGCTTGTCGGGGTGGGAGGGGTGCTGGTCAAGAATGTTTTTCTTCAGAAAAGACTGTTTTCACTGTTGGGTCTCACGTTTTATGGGAGCAGAGTGTATCCAGTGCCATGTGAAAAGGGTCGTGATGGAGCTTCTGGAACATTCCGAGCTTTGTTTAACCTGTGCTAGGGATGTTGTTTGTTTTTGCTGTGCTGGATGCACAGTGTCCCTGGAAGCACTGCAGGACTCCACTCAGTGTTATAGATCTTATCATCCATAGATCTTCCCAGAGCAAGTGATATCGGCGGCTGGTAGCTGTCTGCTTTGGTCGCTCGCAGCAAACTAGTGAACTTCAGATTCTGAAACCGCAGCGAACTTTGACCGGGGCCAGAGGAGCCGCAAAAGAAGAGCATCGCATAACCGATCCATCTATCTACCTTTAACAAACAATGCTGTCATAGCAAAGCACACACACACACACACACACTCCCACATGCTTTCTTTGTCCCCAGAGGAGTCCATTCCCAGGCAACATTGGGGCGGGTTGGTTTCTGTCTCACCCATCCGCGCGGCAGCCATAGGTAACGAGGCATTGTTTTGCAGCACGGCTCCAGCGGGGAAGGGTTACAGGAAGAAGGGTGGTGAGAGAGTGAGGAGATGGTTGAGCTACGGACCTCAATGGAGTTTTGTCTAGGCAGTGTGCTGAGGCAATCTGATCCGGTGGGAAACCTTTGAGACAACCACGGAGCCGCAAATAGAACAACAGGAACTGGGGACAATCAGGGACTGCCCAATAAAGGAGGCACTATCCTCTAGTGAGACAGCCGGCCGTCTCACACCACTGCAGACATGTCTTCTGTCTCACTGCGCTCGGTGTGAACACCGAACATATGAACTTGGCTACATCATACTGGAAGCGATGCCAAAGCGTTCTAGAGATCGGCTTTCGTTATTTCGCTCTGACACTGACACGCCAGGGCTGTCTGTTCCCATCTCTCCATCGCCTCACTGCAGAATGGAGCTTGAGGATGCCTGCATTATCTAAAAAGCATCGCGTTTAACACAAAACATTCTTTGAAGGCCTATAATATCGCCTTCATTAACAAACGCGTACGTTCTGGATTAAGCCCCATCCTCTGGCGTTATGAGCTGAGGAAATCTCTTCCAGTCGGGTCCATATATTGTTAGATTGACGGGTCCCCTGTGCTAACGGTTCAGTTTCCTTTATTGATATGTCGAGTGCCTTATGTCACTTCCTGTGCAGCATGAGTGGACAGCAGGCCCTGGCTGCAGGAGTATCCAGCTGTGCTGGCAGGCTGATTTAAATAAGGCGAAACACACCACTGAAGTGTGTGACAACACTCTGAGGAGCAGCTGAAAACGGCAGGGTGGAGAGGCGGTTTGGGGGTGGGGGGTGGGGGCGTCATTATACGCCATGCTGGAGCAGAGTCACATGTGCTGTCATGATACAAATACGTACATGCAATGTGGATATTTCTCCAGCTTGGATATTGATGAAGTAATAAACATCTGATAAATTCATCAGTGTTCTCTGGGTGGAGTTGTGCAATTCCCATGCCTGGATATCGCTGGAAGAAACTCATCCAAGAAGCATCTCACCATTCGTACGGCCCATGAATAAATATATTTTCTTGAACTGTCATTGTCACAATTCATTAACGACTCGTTAACTCATTTGCGGCCGTTATGAAGGGTCACTCGACTGGGCTGCAGGGGGGAGAGACGGGGAGAGGAGAAGCACCAGGGTTCGAGCCCCTCACACGGCTGTCCTGCGAGAGGAGCCGCATCCGGAGAGCTCCCCGCGTCGAGCAGCGCACCACAGATGTTCTTCTTGGCACCTGAGTGGAGCCGGCGGGACCGGCAGCGGAGGAGATGGGAAACGCGCTCGGCGCCTGAGCGCTCGGAGGCCCCCTCTGCACGAGGCCCCCGCGTGGGCGTCCAGGAAAGTCGGAGCGTCGACCGGAGAGAACGAGCAGGAGCGAAGGGCACGGAGGGAGAGCACGGACGGCGCAGTGCTAGACGGGTTATGACATGGAGCGGAAGAACGAAGGCGGAAGAGGGAATCATGGGACGAAACGAGAGCGGGTCAGCCAGTGAGCACCCGGCACTGTGCTCTCTCTCTCTCTCGCCTCAGAGTTTAACGCAGCGCCCCCCCCCCCCAGCCAAGCTCCTCCCCCTTCCTTGGCCGGTGTGACAGGGCAGGTGCCAGGAGACCCAGACCACCGCTGACACTACCTGCCCTGGCCTCTGTGCCTCTGTGCCTCTGAGTCTGCCTCAGCCCGCCTGGCTGGGAACAGACACATTCACACCATACAATGGCCCACAGTGCCTGACACATAAACCTTTGGCTCATTGTGAGCAGTAAAGCTACCCTGAATGAGAATAACACATCACCCTTAACTCCTTCTGGAGAGAGGGGCATTTATGTCATGGCTACCAGTGTTTACCATGGAGTTGCCAGTCGCCGTGGCAACTGATGTCCTCTCGATGCCCCTCTGTTTCTGTCAGTCGATGTCTGAAATGGGACGACATCGCCCATCACAGAGTCAGGGAAAGGAAAGGCTCTATTTTCGGACGCAGACGCTTTGCTTTGAGGGCTACAATAATGCAACGCCGACGAGAAAGTGGGAGTTGGAGTTGGAGGCAGCAGTGTTTGATGTGGGGGAGCTTTGCAAAATACCCTCTGTGAAAAGAGGAATGAAAACAAGAAAGCAAAGCAGGGGGGGGGGGGAATAAAAGCAGGGTTTTTTTCAATTGTGCCCCAACAACAAAGAGGCAAAAACCAAATATAATTGGCTTTTCCCTCACTGGTCCAGACTTTATGGCTCAGGACAGGAGACAGAGTGGAGGGGCTGAGAGAATCCTGCTGACCACACCCCAACCACCAGAGAGAGAGGGGGGAGGATGGAATGTGCAGAGTGCAGGAGTCCTGTCTAGGAGTTCTCTTACCCTGGGTCCTCCAGGACCTCACCGCACATACTGCAGTGCCACAACAAAGCAGAGGACCCCGGCACAAAGCACACGCACTCATCACAGGACCCTGGTGTTGCCATTGGAATCACATTTTCCTTAAGCAGAATAGTCTGCTTAACTGTCGAGAGCTGGAACTGGAACTCTCTCTCCCCTCTGATCTGCGCGCTGTCTATTAATGAGCAGCGGCTTATGGGAAACAGCAGTGTTGCTATTCTGGATCTTGAATTTCCTGGATTAAAAGTGAGGTGGTAATGCATTATGTGTCCATGACATGAAACATTCCCACTGCTTCAGGGCTGACGCCCATGTGGCGTTTCCCATCGTTCCACACGGAGCGCTAAAGACTCGCCTCCTTTCAGCAGAGGAAGTCACTTAATTGGAAATATCTGCATGTAATGAAATGCAGTGACACTCAAATGCATTAAAGTAAGTGGGTTGCGAAAGTTTTGAATAGTTCCAAACTAGAGAGCTAAGACACACGGACGGTAGGGGAGTGGAGAGGCTCTTCCACTGCTTTATAACAGCCTGCATGTCGCCTCGAGAACAAGAATAAAGGCTCACACATGTAACAATGAGAGATTACTGAAAGGCATTATGGGAAGACAGTTATTAATCCACCCAAACACTACCAAACAGGCTCTGCACGAGTTCCCCCAACCTCCGACTCTCAGCCTCCCTCACATTAGCACCGCACCTTCCAACCCCTGCTCACCCTGCTCACCGGATCGTCCACTGAGAAGCTTCCTCACAGGGCTTCCCGTCCTGGATGGGGCGGGGCTTATGGGGTGGGAGGGCTCTGTGAGGCCTGAGGTTAGATCCAGGAGGCAGGACTTGGACAAGCACAGCCTCACACGCCAAACTTCAGGTCCTGAAGGGAGGAGATGTCAGTCAAAGCCTGGCTTAACACTTCTACAGCTGTAGGAGAGGTGAAGACGGCTCAGGATAGATTATGGCTCGGCTTTCCAACTATGGTCTGCTTTGTTCTCCGAAAGCTCTGGTTTACTCTAGAATGCCTTTGATAATACGTCTTGGCATGGCATCAGCTCAGAGCTAGTCACACCGGAAGGGTAAAGAAGAAACAGATTATACACACCCAGGCTGAAACACACTCACATCAGTGTGGTGATCTAAATCACAAAAAGATATGACATATGAGCACACACACACACACACACACACACACACACTGGTGTGACTTGTTTACATATCATGTTGGTTTATGGGGCCATACATATGTATTAAGTCAGATAGTATCTGTGAAGCCAACTACACGTAACATTTATTTTCTAAGCCCAACCCAACATCTAACCTTAACCTTAACCGTAACCAAAAATAAATGTTTTCAGTTAAAAAAGTGAAAAATGTGTTTTATTTTAATAACACTGCCGGGGCCATTTTACTGATATGGCAGCTTCCTCTTGACTTGCTCTGGTCTTCCTACATAGTCAGCACATTTTTGACCTGAAAATGTATGAAAACCAACCAGCACACACCCACACACACACACACACACACACCTGTGGGTATTTACCAAACGGTCCCTGACATTAGGGAAAGTCCATGTATATAGTTTGCTTCTGCATGCCTCTCTCCCTCTCACTCTCGTCAGCCACACACTGGCCATCCTTGTGCGGCCAAAACAGCTTCTTGGCCCGCGGCCTGACCTCGCGACCCCTGACAGCATGGGAAAGTGCGCGGCTCAGCTGTCGGCCCTCACCCCGCCCGCAAGCCCCTCCCCTCGCCATCCCACCGTGTGCTGCGGGAGGGGGGGGGGGGGGCCTGGGGATTCCGCCCCGCAACCAGAGCCCCCCAGGGCCCCACCAGGAGCTGCACGGAGATGTCACAGCGTGTGGGAACTCATTGTTGCTGATGGCTGCTGACAACTGTGGGCCTTCTGTCCCGCCACGCAGAAGCGGCTACACGGAGTCGCGCGAGGTCGGAGTGGCCGCTCCGAAGCCTTCTGTGTGCCGCGTCCTTCTCACGGCGGCCGTGCGGGAGGAATGCGTGGTATCTGGGACCTACACGAGGGTGTCCCGGCTGGGGGACATGGCGGAGCCCGGGGGGGGGGACGGCGGGGTCCCATGTCACAGGGCTGGCAGCAGTGCGATGAGGTATGTTCCCTGTTTCAGCTCAGCTCCTCTGTGACACTCCACACAAGGGCCAGGACAGGACAAGCAGCTGCTCACTGACCTCTCACACACACACACACACACACACATACAGACACGTGCGCATGTGCACATACACACACACACATACACACACACACACACACACACACACACACACACATACAGACACGTGTGCATGTGCACATACACACGCATGCACACACACACATACACACACAAATACATGCAGAAATATACAAACAAACACATGTGCATACACACAAACATAAACACATACGTGCACACATGCTCACGTGCACACAGCCGTTTACACACACACACAACCTCCAATCTAACACTTGCGTACGTCAAAACCCAACCAGCCGACCAGCAGACCCACACGCTCGTGCCCGCACACGTACAAACCAAAATATACTTTTGATTGTTCACAGTTAAAAATGTGGGTTGTGGTCTAATACTGTAGGGCTGGGTGAATAAACATTAATTTGTTATTAATAATCAGAGTCAGAATAATCAGAATGATCAGAGTAATTGACACCAATTTACACTAAAAGATGTTCTGGGACATTTATTCTATAAAAGTGCACAAACTCTTTAGCAATTCAGAACATCTTTTGGAGTCACAAACTTCCTGCTCTTTCAAATACAATTCCAATTAATATGTTTGTGCAAAGCAACACTGGTCAAGCGCACAGAGCTTCACTGAGCTGTAGAGGACACAGATGCACATGCATGGGGGGGGGTATTGTGCACTAGCTACAGGGGGCAGATCCTTACCTTTAATCAGCCGTGTGGAGAAGGGCCCCGTGGTGCCGCCCTGGCCCCCAGCTCTCTCATGTGTGCAGCTGACCGCTGTTAATATTTCATAGCGAACAAATGGGGGGCACATTCAGGGTCGGGCGTGGGGTAATAGGGAGCGGGGCTTAAAGGGTGATAATTACCCCAATTACACTGCTGTTAGTGTCAGGTCAGACGTGCAGGGCCCTGCCTGAGACGTTTGGCCTCTGCACCTCTCACCAGCCTCACTGGCCCTCACCCTGTCCATAAACACACATGTGCACGACCACATGCAGAGAGGTCATGGGCTTGGCCACCTGTGTGTCAGGAACACGTCTAACGGCTGGGCTGGAGCTGATGTAGCGACAGCAGGCGCTGTAGCCACAGAGGAGCTGGGGGACATTTTTTCTGAGTTTACAGTCCCTGTGATTTCCAGCCATGGTGATTCTGTGATATTGCAACAGATCTGTGGAGGAAGGAGTCACAACAAAGCAGCGCGACCCCCACCAGAGGAGCGTCCTAAAGGCCCACAATGGTCAGCGGAAGAGTCAGCCGCTTTGATCTAAATGAAAGGCACTAATGGTGGTGATGGGGTGAAATTGGCGCTCTTCGGGGAGCGCCGCAGGGGAGGTGGAGACGGCACGGCCGCTCCACCCGCTCCACCCTGTCCCCCGCTGCGTGATGGTGCAGATAAAGGGCGCGGTGGAGAGGCAGATAAGCTGGGGACGGGAACGGGTACGTGTGTGTGTGTGAGTGTGTGTGCGAGTGCTGGTGTACGCGCGTATGTGCAAACTGAGGCCGCGTCGTCGAACATTTTAAAGAGGTCACTAGCTGAATTTGAATGCAAGGGTGAAAGTGAGTCATTGTTCATGTCTGTGGGCTTTCTGAGCGCGTAGGGCTAAATGCTCCTTCGGACGCGGGTAGCCTCGCGTCTGTGCGCTCGCATGTATGTTCGCTTCCTGAGTCGTGCGCGGGGCGCGAGACATGTGTGCATGCGTGCATGCTGGACGGATACCAGGAGGCAGCCCGGCGTGCATGAATGGAAACGCACATGCTGGTTCAGGTGGCCGGGCCTGCACACAGGGGGGGGTCTGTTTCGCACAGGCGCTAATTGTGGCAAAGGGTCGACTTTACAAGACGTGCGTTCAGTCAACAGTAAACGCGAAGGGGGCGAGCGGGGGGGGGGGGGGGGTGGGGGCAGGATGGGGGGTGGGGGCAGGATGGGGGGGGGCAGTTGGGGGTGCGTCTGCTCTTTCCCCCATGCTCGCAGGCTGCCTGTAGATCACTGGCTGTTTGACTATGTTGCGCACTAATGGAGCTGGCAGGGCGGAATCAATTACTGGCCAGTGTAGATTTTCCCACAGGCCGGAGCTTGGGAAAGACGACCAGGTCCACGGCCAAGACAGCTGGCACGGAGCGGCCGCTGGGATAGCAGCCGGCGCCGCTGGACCAAGGACCTTTTCTCTCTGCTCGAACTGGGATGGTCCATTATTTACGTTTCCTTTCTGCAGGCCCTTAGTAACCGGGTCGGTGCCGAGGGAAGGGAGTCATTTAGTCTCCCACCTTGTGGTTGGTGATGGATCTCTGTAGAGCTGAACCCAAACGGCACCTCCATGCTGGTCCCAAAACCACCCTCTCCTGTCCCCTCCTGAAGGGGAGCTGTTTATTTATCCTCCTACACTTGAAAGCAGGAGGGTAAATCCTGGTGACACTTTCCCAAATATTTCCCAACCGGGAGGGTGATATATGGAGTCCCACTCCGAACGGCAGTCCGAGAGGCGGAGGCACTTGATGGTTTTGGCCCTGCGAGGTCCATTAAAATGCAGGCGTGAGGCGGGAGCTGTTCCTTACCCCGGCGTGCTCACAGGGCCCTGAGGGGAGGAGCCCTGAGCCCACGAGGAGGGGGAGAGGCGGGGCCCTGAGTCCATGAAGAGGGGGAGGGGAGGGGCCCTGGGCCCACGAGGAGGGGGAGGGGCGGGGCCCTGATTCCATGAAGAGGGGGAGGGGCGGGGCCCTGAGTCCATGAAGAGGGGGAGGGGCGGGGCTCTGAGCCAACGAGGAGGGGGAGGGGTGGGGCCCTGAGCCCATGAAGAGGGGGAGGGGCGGGGCTCTGAGCCAACGAGGAGGGGGAGGGGTGGGGCCCTGAGCTGAGCTCATGAGGAGGGGAGGGGGGGGAGGGGCAAGAGGGGGAGGGGCGGGGCCCTGAGCACATGAGGGGAGGGGGGGGGCCCTGAGCTCATGAGGAGGGGGAGGGGCAAGGCCCTGAGCACATGAGGAGGGGGAGGGCTGGGGCCCTGAGCAGGGGGAGGGGCAAGGCCCTGAGCACATGAGGAGGGGGAGGGCTGGGGCCCTGAGCCCATGAGGAGGAGGAGGGGCGGGGCCCTGAGCCCACGAGGAGGGGGAGGGGCGGGGCCCTGAGCACACAAGGCGAGGGAGGGGCGGGGCCCTGAGCCCATGAGGAGGGGGAGGGGCGGGGCCCTGAGGAGGGGGTGAGGGGGGCCCTGAGCCAAGGGACCATCCTGAGCCCATGAGCTGGGCAGGCCCCTGAGCCAAGACCCTCGTCCTGGGCAGGCCCAGGTGCCCGTCCTGGGCAAGCACAGGAGCACAGGAGCCCAGGTGTGTGTGCATATGTGCGTGTGTGTGTGTGTGTGTGTGTCTTTGTTCTAAGTATAACAATGAGCATGCATGTGTGTGAAGTACGTAGAGAGAGGGAGAGAGGAAGAGAGGGAGAGAGGGAGATCGTGTGTTGGAGTATGCATGAGAAGCGGAACTCCAGGGTTTGCTTTCATAACTCAGATTGATTTCAGCCAGACTCCCCAGGGACGTGTCTTACTCCTGACACTGACACAGTCGTGAACACAAATACGCACGCACGCAAGGACACACACACACACACACTCAAACATTCAGACATTTATCACACCCCTCCACCTTAAATTTAGAATATAACATGTAAATACTCCAGAATGTAGATCAGCTGTCACAACTGTGCGATCTCCTCCACTTCTCTGCCTCAGGACAGAAGCCCCCCACAGGCTAAGGACCACTACACAGCTCCCCCACTGAGAACAACCCCCCTGCCCCCTCTCCCCATGTCTCACACACATGTACACAGACAGGTATAAGAGCCAGATCAAGCCGCAGTAGGAAACAGACACAGGCAGCCAAGAACATGAAGGAAGTTGCAGGAAATAAAAGCTGTGTGTGCGAGTGATGTCTCTGTTTGACACCTGGGGAGTGGGTGGGGTGGGTGGAGGTTGACGTGGCCCAGTAAGGGTGTATGCTGGACGTGGGTGGGGGTGAGTGCCTGGTGTTTATTTGTTCTGGGAGTGATGGAGCGTGTTTTGGTGTGTTTTGTTAAAGAATTTGTCAGAAAGTTGGTTTATCCCGAGGGAGAGGTGAAGGGTGTGAGAGCATGCGTTTGTTTAAAGTAAGACAGAGGTGTGATACTTGATACTAGGGGTGAGAGGCGTGTGTGTGTGTGTGTGTGTGTGTGTGCGTGTAAGACATCTAAAGCTAAGCAGGAGAGACAGGACCAGGCAGCAAAAAGTAGGATCCACAACTCTCCCTCATGTGTGAAACAGATGGATACATAAGAGAGAGAGAGAGAGAGAGAGAGAGAGAGAAAGAGAGTGAGAGACTGCTAAGTCCTGGTCCTTGTAACTGCAGAGTAATCTAATACTCTGATTGCATGGCGTGATTTAAAAGGGGGCACATTTAGACTGACAGACCATATATCCCCCCTTCATGCATGCCAAATGCTGTATCACTGTGAAGGAGAATTTGGCCTGTAACAGTCTGCCATGTGATGATGAGGGAAGCCTATGTGAGTGACACCCCCCCCCCCCATCGGACAGACCCCCCCCCACCGGTCCGGCTCCACACTTAACAAGCATTCTGTCAAGGACTCTCCCATTACTCAGCTCAGTCAACTGTGCCTTTGTTCCAGTCACACACACACACACACACACAGGCTCCCTTGCACTCCTTCATGTGTTTTTATTACAATTCTATCAGCCAACCACTTCACCCAAACAGCACACACACACACACACACACGCACGCAAACACAAACAACTGCACACTCGCTGGCCACGCTCGCCCCTCGCCGGTCCAGGCAGGCGAAAATGTCAGGCCACCCGATGCCTCCCACCCACGGCGCCTCCCCTGCGTCTCCTCTCTCCTGCAGTTGCTGAATGGCAGGTATAGAGTGTCGGGATGGTGTGCTCACAGGATGTGGTGGGCCATCTGAACGCGCCTGCTGCAGCCAGATCCCACAGTTGACACAGTAAACCAATCCGGGTGAGCCGCTGTGCCCGGGGGCCTGTGGGGCCGACGGAGGAAGTGACTGACACGCACACACATACGTACACGTGCGTGCGTACACACACGCACGCACACACGCACGGAGAGAATGCTGACGGTGGGAGGGAGACTGCTGGCGGCGCGACGCTCACACGGAGATTGGGTTACAGCCGAATTAGATCAGAGCTGTGGGAACCAGCACCTCGTCAGGCGCACACACACACACACACACACACACGTGCGCACACATGGCCGCACACACACACACACACGGCTGTGCCTTGTACGTAAACGTGTGCTGACAGATTGTCTCACACAATAAAACACACACACAGACACACACCCCACACATAGCTACAGGCATTAAGATTCACACAGCTCACTTTTCTCAAAGGCATGCACACACACACACACACACACAAGTCCGCACAGTGAGACCTGTGTGTGTGCATGCAAGTATCTGTGCAAAGAAATGTAATAGCCTTGCGGGCTGCAGGTGCTTGTGAAGTAGTAACTCTGAGTTCTGACTTTGGGGTGAGGCCTAAAAACCAACCTCCACCACCTCCACCTCCACCATAGCAACACTGCCTAGCAGAGACCAGAGGCTTAAAGGGAGAGTATTTAATCTTGATAACTTAATTTCCCCGTTTACACATGCAAATCTCCCGAGCGTGTTCCCAGTGCAGGGGAGACTGGCGCCTCGGGACCGACCCCGTCGTGACCCCATCGTGACCCTATCGTGACCCCATAACCAGTAGAGCTAGGAGTGGCGCTGGTGGGGACAAATTGAAATAATGTATAATAGCATATCTGCATGAGCGTGAAGATGACAGCACGTATTAGCTGTGCACTGCTGTGACACTCCAGTGCCCCCAGTGGTGAGCACAGCACAGTGTGGAGGTGGCACGAGCGAAGACCTTAAATCGGTTTGAATCGATTGTTTGTCAGGTTGAACCAATGGCCTCAAGTCTCCAAGTTCGCATTACCTGCACAGCCGTTCCACCTGCCCTGGGGGCTGCTGAAGGCGATCGTCCCCCACACACAGCCCCTCAGCCTGGAACACGCCCTCTCGCTGACCCTGCACGCTCGCTCGGAACCACGGAGCACGCGGCGGCACGCAACCTGAGCCTCAAAAAAAGCCGGAGAAGGAGAGAGCAGCGCGGTGAGCCTGAACCGGACCCGCCGCTGCACCCGCACCACCGATGACGATCCGGTCTCAGGTGCGGCCGGGCTGGTTCGGGCCAGAGGGTCTGAGCATGGGAACGGGCAGAGTGAAGGGTCCCGTGTCAATAAGGAACAGCGGTCAGGCACAATGGGGCCCAGCTCGGCACAACAGCACTGACACCCGGACAATGGCAGCGCTGCATTCTCACACAGCCAGCAGAATGGGCCAGTGTGTGTGAGCCCAAGGGCATGTTTGAACAGCACACACACTGTGGCTGCCACGCTCACTCACACACACGGCACTGCGTATAAACAAACACGCACGGCACGCACACACTCACACACACAGCTCAAAGCCTCGGATGAATGAACATGTCTGAACTCAAACAAACGCTACACATCTACACATACACACACATACTGAGATCATACTCTACTGTACTTACTTAACATGTATTCCAACATGGCAAATATTTATATAAACATTTACATGTTTATTCCTCTAAACACTGAAAAGACCTCACCATATAGATTAAATAAAATGTGATTTTGGACATATTTCACACGGCTCTAAGCATGAGAAATGATGTAGTAGTTACACTGATATATTACAACGAAGCGATAAGCTGCCATCTAGTGTTGGATTCTAAAATTAAAGCATGCATTTCATTGCCTAGTTATTAGTAATATTAGAGTAATATTTTAAATTGTCCTCCTGCTATTCTAAAATGTTGTTAATTGGTTTGGCAGCCATTACAACATTAGTTTAATAAATAAAATATTTACTGGGGGAAAAAACATCTCAGGAAAGACAAAAATATTATATAAGTTTACCACTAGATGGCAGCACTAAAGCCTAAATAAGAATTACTGAACCTTTCGCATATTTTACATAGGCAGCATAATATTCCTTTGGCGTCTAGTTCCGGCGGAAAAGGCGATAGATTAAATAATAAAAGTGCCTTCAGGATCCTTGGAACAAATACATAAATAATAGCAAATGTGATAGAATTTCATGTTAGGTATTGTTTTTATTCTCATATCAGTACAAATACCTCAGACAGGACCTAGTTAGCCAGAATTACGGTAGTATTTAGGTCGTTTGAACTGTGAGGGTGTTAAAAACAAAGCTTGCATAAAAGTGTCTTTGATAAATCCAGGTCTGAATGTCAAACTAATTCTTCCAAGCAGTATAGACTCAATGGTGACACAGAACTGCACAAGAGCAATATCAAAGTTTTATTTTAAAATGTATTATAGAGGAACAGTAGTACAATTGAAACAGAAAGGAGAATATGTATTCATCTTATAACTTTGGAAAAACATAAAAAGAGCAACCTGATTTGATTTGTGTTTGAGTTGAGCCCAAGACTCTTGTTTGCATCACTGTAAGAGAGTTGAAAAATACATCTTTGAAACAGCTTTAAAAAAATACAGCTGGAAAAAACCCTTCATCTGTAGTGTTCTGCTATTTTTTGTTGGTTATGTCCACATACATCATAAAATGTAAAGAGTTCTTGAGTTCATCGGATACACAGACATGAGAAAGAACTAACAGTGTGTCTGGGTGAACAAGCACAGGTGAACAGAATGAAAAATGGAGAAGACACACAAAAAAACAACACAAATAACCAAACAAAAAACTAAACAAAAACAAACATGCCAGGACCAGATTTAAAATCAAGTTACTGTAGCTGTGTTCCATTATTTAAAGCAACATCTTCAATATCTGTTATATATATATACACACATATATATATATATATATATATATATATATATATATATATATATATATATATATATATATATATATATATATATATATATACACACATACATACACACACACTCTCCCTCCCACAGTGTTTCGAAAGTAAATAATACAAACAGAATGAATATCTTCTATACAGCTTTTAAAATACACTTCTCATCTGGAGTAAAGAGAAAGATAAACATACTCTGCCTTATTATAGCACTTCAACAGACCCACTGCATAAGAACACACGTCTGCTCCCGGGTCTCACGCCACACGCGTCTCTCGGATAACATTTGAGGAAATGAAGAAAAGAAGAAAAAAAATATAGGACACAAAAAGCAACATATGCATGTGGGGTAAAGTGATTTTACAATAAAGACATTTAAAATCTGACAATTACATACACAAGCAAGGATTTACACTAAACAGGTTACCTGGCTTTCGCATACATTAATTCAACATTAATTAAACAATGATTTTGGTTGGACAAATAGAAATTAACAGTCTTGATTGCAATTTGGAATCAATATATATATATATATATATATATTTATATATAATATTAAATAATGAAATGTTTAAAAAAAAAACAAAAAGCAAAGGGAAAAGCCACACAGACGTATCAGTTTTCTTTTATTTCCATCCAGACCGGCTTTGGGGAAATAAAGTAATTAATGTAAAGCAGTAAGTGCACGTCTATGTTCATAGAGCTCCACTTTACATCACTACCACCAAAGTGTTTAAGTCGGCAAATACAAAACAGAATCAAAATAAAATGATTGTATAGAGAACGGGGATCTCGCACTGATAATGGAATATTTTACAAAACAAACTTCATACATCCCAACCAATCGGCATTCTTCACAATTACCTGACACACACACCATTCAAGTGATTATCTGCATGTTCAGTACCTCATCACACCAACTCAAGAAGGTCCGAAACAAAACTTTGGGTCATCTTTACATGTACTGCCGGTGTGTGTGTGTTATTTATAATCAAAATAAAAATGGTATGTGTTTGTGTGTGTGTGTGCATTAAATAAAAATCGATGGCAAAGTATACCTGATAGGCTCTTTAGCACAAGTGTTACATACAGAGCTGATTAGTATATCTGAGTAGGCTTTACGATTATTAACATCATATACAGCTTCTAGGTCCAGTATTTCAAAAACAAGCGTTACAGCACCAAACGTTTCCATCATTTGGCAAAATTCAAGCTTTAAGTGAATGTCAAAATGCTCTATAAAGTGTTACTGTGATGCTGTGATTCGTATAAAGCTAGCAATAATATATTCCCCTTATACTTTCTTTTTTTCCAGATTTTTTTTTCTCGCGTTGCATTTTCAGTAGTTTGTGTCCTGACAAATCTTGGTGTGCGTTCTGCGTGGCACAATGGCACAGCCCAGGATAATTTAATCATAAATATGGCTGTGGTCAATTTGAGTCACAAAACAGAGATTTTTTTTTTTTTTTTCGTTCCAAGATTTGTGCAAGGAAATAGGAAAGGAAATATAGCTCATTAATTTTCATTACAACTAAATATATCTACACAACATGAGAGGGAATAAGTTCTTCCTGTAGGCAACATCTCTACAATGCTTTGTCTGTAAAATCTGCAGAGCTGTCCGAGCTCCACCGGGCCAGGAAGGTCACGCCAAAACGGAACTTCTCTCATCACACATGGAACAAAAGCAAATTAGATCATTTTAATAAGACCATATTATCTTTCTTTATAAATTAAATAATTAATATTTTAAGATGATTGGCTTATCGTAACTTAAAACACTGTACACCATACCCAAAAAGGAAGGAAAACAAATACATCACTGATAAACCTGATTTTTATGAATCATGTCGTCTCTTTCTCGAACAGGCAGTAGGCCTGGACTCTCTCACACACACATGATAATCTTTACATCTTGGAGTCCCTATCTACCAAAGCTTCGGTTTCTTTGACATACACGTCCCCGTGCACCCACAAGGTTTGATAGCACTTTGGAGTTGATTGTTTCCCAGCTTTTTTTTTTTTTTTTTTAATTTCTTTGTGTTTTTTTTTTGTTGTTGTTGTTGTTGTTAAAGTTGCATTTAACTTAGTCCTCCTCGGGGGTGGCACCCGCGTCACCCTCCCAGGTGGATTGGTCGTTGTCGTTAGGCTCCTCCCCCTCGCCCTCCTCCGCCATGTCCTCGTCGCCGTCGGCGGGCTCCTCGAAGTCGTCGTCGCGGGGGAACTCCAGCTCCTGCAGGCCCTCCTGCGTGGCCTGGTGAGAGTCTGCGCAGTCCACGCACACACCGTAGCGCCGGGAGCCGTGGCGGATTCCCACGCTGGCGGCCAGCATGAAGATCTTCTTGCACACCATGCACTTGTACTTCTTATCCTTCTTGTGCACCTGCAGGGGGAGGAGGGAGGCAGACGTCAGCGCTCACAAACAGGGACGGGCGGCCCGAACGCGGACGGAAAAGGAAAACGGGAAGTGGCGGAAGGGGGCGTGGCCTGAGCGAGCGAGGCCCCGCCCCTTTGCCGGGGTCTCACCAGGGAATGTCTCTTGACGTGTTCTCGGCGGGTGAAGAGCTTGCCGCAGATGTCACAGCTGAAGGAGCGTACGCCCGAATGGATGATCAGGTGCCTCTTTAGTGTTCGCCGGTGCTTGGCAATGTAGTTACAGTGGGGACACTTGAGCTTATTCAGGGCGGTGTCAGACGTTTCGCCTGCAGAGGAGAGAGAGAGGTAGAGAAAGAGAGACATGGAGAGAGAGAGAGAGAGAGAGAGAGAGAGAGAGAGAGAGGGGAAAAGAGAGAGAGATAGAGAGAGAGATAGAGAATGGGGTCAGTTGCAGGTCAACTCCAGCATCTGATACAGTGGCGGGAGGTGGGGGTGGGTGGGAGGTGGGGGTGGGTGGGATGGTCCCTGCTCTCCTGGTTCTCCTCCAGACTTCTCTCCACTTATTTCTGTGGCGTTGACCTACACAGCACGAGCTGCAGCGGAATATCATGTTTCTGTGCACAGAGAAAACACGTTCCCTCTCAGCCCTCCTCCCACTGACAGAGCGCCAAGCAACCTGGTGTCCGGGGCGCTATGGAAACGCCGTACCACGCGCCATAACCGCATTAGAATAATGTGATTTTACCAACGAGAAGAAAAACAAGTGAAGATAAAAACAACACCACCACCACAAAACACGTGAACAGAAGCAGCGCTGGTGTCTGCTGCTCTAAAGAAGAGCAGGAAATAGTGATGGAAGATCTGGGGGTCCTAAGCCCTCAGAAGCAGAAACTTCCAGCCTTCCAGCTCCAACTAGACCCGTTCGGCCACTCCCTGCTCCACACCGTCCCCCTGCTTTGGGGGGGGGGGGGGGCTTTGTTTGAGCCAAAGTGGCCCAAACAAAAAGGTCGTCAAGCAGGTTGCCAAGGGGCTGACGAGAGCCAGATCACCTGGGAATTTCAGCAGGACTCTGCACAGCAGCGTCAGGCCAGAGGAGGTGTGGCAGACGCCCACACCGCCTCCTGCTCCGCCTCCTGCTCCGCCTCCTGCTCCGCCTCCTGCTCCGCCTTCACGCCTTCAAGAAACTAAAGTTCAACCTCTCGCTTGTGCGCGGGTCATGCACTGGGCCCCATATCAGACTTTGCCATTAAAATATCACTGAGGAAAGTTAATCATCAAGCCGGGTCGTCAAACGGCACCGCGGCGCCACAAGGCAAAAGCGGAACCGCCTCCGCGTAACCACCGCCAGCGAGAAGTAGCGCGGTTCAAACGCCCGGCGTAGACGTCCGCGCTCTCCCGAGACCGTCCTCGCTGGGAGTCTGGGAGTGGGCTGGCCAGCCGTGCCGGGGGGGGGACACACAAAGGCGGAGGATGAGTGGCCTCCACCCAGTAATTGCTCCATCTGTGCGCTAGCTGAAAGGCCTGGAGGACATCTGCACTTACTGCTCCAGCATGGCTGCCTACAGTCGCCATTCACTGCTTCCTAAAAAGCGTCATAAATACTTGCCTGGCTTCAGAAGAAGTGTGTGTTCTGAGACGACCTGTACGAGTGTGTGTGTGTGTGTGTGTGTGTGTGTGTGTCGGGGGGGCTGTGGAGATAAAATGGGTAAATGACTGACAGAAGCCTCAAAAGTGGATCATCTCTGGCAGGAGGGTGTAGGGGCTGGCAGACCACAGCCAGCAGATCCCCCTGTAACGGTCTGTGTGATGGCCAGGCACACACACACACACACACGTAATGGCCTGTGCGACGGGCCACTATGCATGGGTCAATATTTGGAATGGCAGGGCCGGGAGATCCATTTGGGAGGATTAGAGCAGGACGACCCCCGACAGCTCCTCACCTCAGAGACCAGGGCGGGGGAGGTGTGTGTGGGAGGGAGTGTGTGTGTGTGTGTGTGTGTGTGTTTCGCTGTCGAGCAGCGGTTGCAAACAGTTTAACTCCCCAGTCTGGAAAGGATTCAAGTATTTACGACGAGGACTTGTGCTGTGGGAACTGTGCAAGGAGCAGACAGGTTCCTACAGCGAACACCGGCCCATCTCCCTCCTGAGCAGAGGTTCCTACAGCGAACACCGGCCCATCTCCCTCCTGCCCATCTCCCTCCTGAGCAGACAGGTTCCTACAGCGAACACCGGCCCATCTCCCTCCTGAGCAGACAGGTTCCTACAGCGAACACCGGCCCATCTCCCTCCTGCCTCAGACGGCGACCGGAGACGAGGGAGTTGACTGGTGCCTACAAAAGCTGCCATTAAGCAACGCACTGTGCAAAGGGGAGGGAAAAAAAGCTCATATGGTAAAAGGAAGCAGATTGTGCGGCGAGACGTGCTGGATCCCTCAGACACGCTGGCAAGAAACACCAGGAGAGCTGGACCACCTCGTACTAGAGGGCCCAGTGGATCAGGAGCCAAGCACCCTGGAGAGTGTGTAGGGAGGCTGAGAGAGGAGCGCGCCTCCTTACACACTGGAGAGTGTAGGGAGCCTGAGAGAGGAGCGCGCCTCCTTACACACTGGAGAGTGTAGGGGAGCCTGAGGAGCCTGAGAGAGGAGCGCGCCTCCTTACACACTGGGAGTGTAGGAGCCTGAGAGAGGAGCGCCTCCTTACACACTGGAGAGTGTAGGGAGCCTGAGAGAGGAGCGCCTCCTACACACTGGGAGTGTAGGGAGCCTGAGAGGAGAGCCTCCTTACACACTGGAGAGTGTAGCCTGAGGGGAGCCTGAGAGAGAAGCGCGCCTCCTTACACACTGGAGAGTGTAGGGAGCCTGAGAGAGGAGCGCCTCCTTACACACTGGAGAGTGTAGGGAGCCTGAGAGGAGGGCGCGCCTCCTTACACACTGGAGAGTGTAGGGAGCCTGAGAGAGAGCGCCGCCTCCTACACACTGGAGAGTCGCGCCTCCTTACACACTGGAGAGTGTAGGGAGGCTGAGAGAGGAGCGCGCCTCCTTACACACTGGAGAGTGTAGGGAGCCTGAGAGAGGAGCGCGCCTCCTTACACACTGGAGAGTGTAGGGAGCCTGAGAGAGGAGCGCCTCCTTACACACTGGAGAGTGTAGGGAGCCTGAGAGAGGAGCGCCTCCTTACACACTGGAAAGTGTAGGGAGCCTGAGAGAGGAGCGCGCCTCCTTACACACTGGAGAGTGTAGGGAGCCTGAGAGGGAGGAGCGCCTCCTTACACACTGGAGAGTGTAGGGAGCCTGAGAGAGAGCGCCGCCCTTACACACTGGAGAGTGTAGAGAGCCGGAGAGAGGAGCGCGCCTCCTTACACACTGGAGAGTGTAGGGAGGCTGAGAGAGGAGCGCGCCTCCTTACACACTGGAGAGTGTAGGGAGCCTAGGGGCCTCCTTACACACTGGAGAGTGTAGGGAGCCTGAGAGAGAGAGCGCCTCCACACACACTGGAGAGTGTAGGGAGCCTGAGAGAGGAGCGCGCCTCCTTACACACTGGAGAGTGTAGGGAGCCTGAGAGAGGAGCGCCTCCTTACACACTGGAGAGTGTAGGGAGCCTGAGAGAGGGCGCGCCTCCTTACACACTGGAGAGTGTAGGGAGCCTGAGAGAGGAGCGCCTCCTACACACTGGAGAGTGTAGGGAGCCTGAGAGAGGGAGCGCCTCCTTACACACTGGAGAGTGTAGGGAGCCTGAGAGAGAGAGCGCCTCCTTACACACTGGAGAGTGTAGGGAGCCTGAGAGAGGAGCGCCTCCTTACACACTGGAGAGTGTAGGGAGCCTGAGAGAGGAGCGCCTCCTCCTTACACACTGGAGAGTGTAGGGAGCCTGAGAGAGGAGCGCGCCTCCTTACACACTGGAGAGTGTAGGGAGCCTGAGAGAGGAGCGCGCCTCCTTACACACTGGAGAGTGTAGGGAGCCTGAGAGAGGAGCGCGCCTCCTTACACACTGGAGAGTGTAGGGAGCCTGAGAGAGGAGCGCGCCTCCTTACACACTGGAGAGTGTAGGGGAGCCTGAGAGAGGAGCGCGCCTCCTTACACACTGGAGAGTGTAGGGAGCCTGAGAGAGGAGCGCGCCTCCTTACACACTGGAGAGTGTAGGGAGCCTGAGAGAGGAGCGCGCCTCCTTACACACTGGAGAGTGTAGGGAGCCTGAGAGAGGAGCGCGCCTCCTTACACACTGGAGAGTGTAGGGAGCCTGAGAGGAGCGCGCCTCCTACACACAGGAGAGTGTAGGCAGCCTGAGAGAGGAGCGCCGCCTCCTTACACACTGGAGAGTGTAGGGAGCCTGAGAGAGGCGCCTCCTTACACACTGGAGAGTGTAGGGAGCCTGAGAGAGCGCGCCTCCTTACACACTGGAGAGTGTAGTAGGGAGCCTGAGAGGAGCCTCGCCTCACCTTACACACTGGAGAGTGTAGGGAGCCTGAGAGAGGAGCGCCTCCTTACACACTGGAGAGTGTAGGGAGCCTGCCGCCTCCTTACACACTGGAGAGAGGGAGCCTGAGAGAGGAGCGCCTCCTTACACACTGGAGAGTGTAGGGAGCCTGAGAGAGGAGCGCCTCCTACACACTGGAGAGTGTAGGGAGCCTGAGAGAGGCGCGCCTCCTTACACACTGGAGAGTGTAGGGAGCCTGAGAGAGGAGCGCCTCCTTACACACTGGAGAGTGTAGGGAGCCTGAGAGAGGGCGCGCCTCCTTACACACTGGAGAGTGTAGGGAGCCTGAGAGAGCGCGCCTCCTTACACACTGGAGAGTGTAGGGAGCCTCCCTCCTTACACACTGGAGAGTGTAGGGAGCCTGAGAGAGGAGCGCCTCCTTACACACTGGAGAGTGTAGGGAGCCTGAGAGAGCGCCTCCTGGACACACTGGAGAGTGTAGGAGCCTCCTTACACACTGGGAGTGTAGGGAGCCTGTAGGAAGCCTGGAGAGTGTAGGAAGCCTGAGAGAGGAGCGCGCCTCCCTGCTTTACTTCACCGTCCAGCATTAGGAGAACCCTGCGTGTGAGAAGCTCCCCTTCTCGGCACCAGCATGGCTCCGCTCTGAACGGGCGACCGGTACGACACGCGGACGCTCCGTGTGGACCCAGGGTGCACCAGTGTGGACCCAGGGTGCACCAGTGTGGACCCAGGGTGCGCCGGCTCGCCCTGTAATTAAAAGAGGAGCTGGCCGAGTGCACTACACTCCCCACCGCCCGGAGGAACGCGGCATGGAAACAGGACCGTGGTTGGCCGCGTGCCAGAAGGTCAGGGCACAACTATGCAAGCGTGTGTGTAAGAATGCGCTTCCACAACCCAGCCAACGCCACCACACAAAACGCGGGGCGTCTCACTCATGATGAGCCGTGCCAATGACAAAGCAAACAATGCACATTCCAGAAATATTTTCTGATGATTTCCACCAAACTAAACAGATATGAGGAGCCACGAAGAGACTGTCGTCCAGACAACCAAAAAAAAAAAAACAACACACTAGCAGGCATTTTAGATTGCCTGGGCGGATTACGATTTCCTGATAACACTGATTACGATCTTGAAAAGCAGGCCAAGGTTTAGCCTCTGCTGCTCTCATTAAGATGGATACGGTCACGGTGAACATACATACAGGCTGTGATCTGAACCGCCATTACGTTCAACAGTAGTACATTCAAAACATGGAGCTTTGGGGGTAAAAAACATCCACCAAATAGGGGCAGGTTGGCAGGGGCAGGTGGGCAGTACTGCATAGGAGTCATGAAAAGCAGTGAGTCCAACCTTTCACAGCAGGCCTACATCTGACGGTGAGCGACGCTTTCGTCTGCGAGGTTTATCGGGCCCTATTTATGCAACACTTCATCTTGCCACCTCACAGTGTTGTGCAAGAACAGTAGAGTTCACACCATGTGACGAGATTCACGCCCTCGGTTTAGGTTAATTCCAAACTACCGTCATGACGGAAGACCCCAGAAAACAGTCAGTGTCCAAACCACAATGGAGTCGACATGAGTGTGACGCGAGGAAGATGGCGGCCGGCTGCCCATAACACCCAGGCCCCCCAACAGCGGCTCTGCACCACATTAGCTTGCAGTTCCACATTAGTGGGCGCCGCGTCACAGGAAGTTAGCATACAGCAGTGCTAAATATGTTAATACCGCACTCTCAGCTCTTTTTTAAGCAACACTGCTGAACACTGGCACGTTATGTACATGAGAGTAAAACATGAAATCAAGCATGTCGTTATCATAAAGCGCAAACACAAATAATAAAGAAATCAGCGCAGAGGTGGAGAACAACTCATTGGTCTGTTCTCCCAGCCGGCTCGATGTCTTAGCCATGGATACACTCTGTGTTCACCTGGTTAGGGCTGTATAATCTGTGGTACTAAACTTAGCTGGCTGCAGGTGTGTGTGTGTGTGTGAGAGAGACAGAGAGAGAGGAGTCAAGGACACAAGATAGCATCACACCCTCTGCATCATATGGTCCCTCTAAACAGCAGCAACTATTTAGCACGATCCCTGCTCAGAGCTGCCGCCTTATTCGAACACGCCCCTGAACTCGGCCTCTCCGACGCAGGACAAACGAAGCTCTGAAGAACGGCGAACACAAAGAACACAGGTGTGTCGCGTCCAAGTACAAAAGCCAGCAGACAACACCAGCGGCTCCCAGTTCAGCCAAGAGCGGCAGTGTCCGATACGGCAGCCGGGGGGCCACGCCCCACGAACCTGTTCTGCGTCTTCAGGGCGGGCGTGCGGGCTTACCTGTGCTCTCGGAGAGATAGGAGAAGTCCTCCCTGGTGTAGGAGGCGGACGGCTGGACGAACATGCCCTGGTCAAAGCCCTCTTCCGGCTCGGGGGGGATGTTGTACACGAAGCGTCTGGCGATCTGCTTTTTCCGTCTGCCGCTCCCCGGCTCGGGACGCGGCTCCCTCTTGGTGCCGGCCACGGGCTCGTTCCAGACGAACACCGGCCCGGGGCCGGACGGCTCCGCCTCCGTCGACTCTGACGAGTTGTCCCCGCCCCACCCCGAGCTGCCCAGCGCGCACCCCTCCCCCGCCGAGCCGTCTGCGTCGCCGGGCTCCTCCTTCACCTGCCCGCTGGCCTTGATGGACAGCTCCGACAGGATGCTGGTGGCCCAGAAGTTTCCGGGCTTCTTGTCGCCGCCCTGGCCGTCCTTGGGCAACGTGCGGCGCTTGTTGTAGTCCACGACGACCGAGTGCGGAGCCTCCTGCTTGATGCTGATGTTGAGCACGTCCTTGATGAAGGCGCGGCACGACTGCACCACCTCCGTCATCTGCAGGTAGCTGGCCACGGACATCACCTCGATGGCGTTCTGGCTGGTGAGCAGCAGGTTGCCAGAGTACAGGAAGTCCAGGATGACGGAGAAGCCCTGAACGGCGGCCACGTCCAGGTGCGTGATGGTGGTGGTCTGCTCGCTGTCCTCGTTCTTCGTAAGGCAGTAGAGGGTCTTGAAGTAGCGGCTGCCGGCGACCAGGATGTTCTTGTGCGCCCGGAAGACCTGGCCGCTCACCACGATGCTGACGTCACACAGGATGCCACTCTTGCGCTGCTTGTCCAGCTCCTGAAGCAGCTGGTAACAGTAGGAGTTGTCGCTGGACTTGCTCCTGTAGTCCTCCACCTCTGTGCCCTCCGTGTCCTCAGACCTCTCGGTCTCCTGGAGGGCGTGTCACACACACACACACACACACACACAAAAACAATTAAACGGAACATGAAGGCAAACAGCATTAGTTCACAGTGTAAACTCAAAGTGGAGAGCGTACGGTGACACCACCACAACTGCAGAACTGGTTTAACCAGCTCCCAAACCGCAGTACTGTGGGAAATGTATATCTGCTGAAACCCCCAACTCAGACGCAAACTGCAATACAAAACACACCCTATGCAAACCATTGTACTCGCTCGGCTAACGCTCTTTAAGTTTGAAGATTTCAGTTGGCCACTACCCTCTCCCTACTGCCCCGACAAGCTAGAAGCCGTTTGCCTCGGAGATGAGACAGAAGCAGAGCACTCTGGGAGCCCTCAGTGGGTGTGTATGTCCATGTTGGATTGTGCAGCTGATGTCCTAATCCACACGGTCATTTATACCACTCAGATCTAACATTTCCTCCCTCCTACCACAGATGTGTGTGTGTGTGTGTGTTTTTTTTTTGCTTTTGTGTTAAGAGTCGTTCAGATTAAATCCATTTCTCAGGGGCGGAGCCAAACACAGGCCCCTCCTCCACACTGCCCTTGCGTGAGTACAGGGAGGTTATTACCATAGCGTGACACTTGCACCTCGGCCCAGCCAGAGGACAGGGGGAGAGGAGAGACAGGGGGCAGACACACAATGCCAGCTCTTTGCTCTGAGCTCATTGTTCGGGCCGTTTGTCGCTACACTGCGGCTTTGTGCTGCCTGCGCTCGGCTCCGAGGGTCTCGCCACACATCCGCGAGGGCCGCAAAGACCTCACTGAAATCTGCCCCGCACGGCCGGGACGCTTAGGGGGCGGGGCAATTAAGACCACGCCGTGATGCATTCGTGTGAGGGCAGAGATGAGAAGGCAGGGCGCGAGGGGGGCCAGATGGAGGGGAGGGAGACGGAGGCTAAGATATATGGGAACGACTGTCGGTTGGTGGTGTCGCGTTGTTCTCCATTGTTCTCCACTGAAGCGAACGGTCGCTTGGCGGAGAGGCCGACACTGGCGAGCCGTGCTGCTGCAGGAGAGGAGCCGTGCTCCTTCTCCTCCTCTCTGAACATCCCTTCTCCAGATGTGCCACGTGTTACTGACAGTGCTGCTGGAGAAGAGACGCTCTCAGAGAAGTCACCACCCGAAACGTCCAAAAAACTAGTGTGTGGTGACGGTCACATTTTACCCAAGCAAAGATTTCTCAGACACCAACTGCTGAAAGAGGAAGGACTGGAAAACACCAGTGGCAGTTTTAATACACTGGTCAGGAGTAGTGAAATAATACTGAAACTTGTGACAAACTAGGACTGTCCTGTGTGAAAAAAAGACAGTTCTCATGAAGCAGACCACACAAAACACACGGCGGTTTTGCTTTCTGGTTTCACACCTCAGACTTTCGGTCTGACGTGGAACAGGAATACAATGCAACCGCTGGTGCCGACGCCACCCCTCATCCCTGCAGACACCACCCCTCGCCCCTGCAGACACCACCCCTCGCCCCTGCCGCTGTGCGCCTGGTAGAGACCCACGGCGAAGACGATCACCCAGCTCGTCTTGAACTCACCGCGCCCGAGGCACTCTCTATCTCTCTCTCTCAGCTGCTAGATGCTATTCGATCACATATTGGACACGGGGCAGACGGTGGCACTAAAGTCGCCCCCCCAGACTACGGTGTTGTTTTCCTTGAGTACACCCTACTGTGGACCAGCCTCCCCCTGAAGGCAGAGCCGGGTCCCCTCACCCAGCCCGTCTCACAGATGCATGAACAATGTAGCAGTGTGCTTGACCCAAGGTGTGGGTGGAGAACACCAGGCTCTGGGCCTCCCAACAATGTAGAGAGCTCATCGATAGAAAATTCCACAGAGTCGTCGACCCCCCCCCAATACACATAGGTCTACATTTCAGAAGGGGCAGACAGAACATAGACAGAGCCACTATCTCCCACGAAGGATCCCTAACAAGGGAAACACGGGATGGCAACTTTTAGGACAATGACCAGACTCGAAAGTGAAGCAACCCAGATACCCCCTATTTGGTTAATTGAATTACAGACTGCTGCTCAATTGAATGAGGTCTGGACATGGGGGGGGGAACAACAAGCATTGTCTGAGAGACAGAGCTGATCATGACAACAGACCACAATTATGGAACTCATTTAAGATCATATCCCTGCTGAAGAAATACCCTGACAAACACAGAAGATATCCAAAGATCATATCACATATTACTTTACCGGAAAATGACCCCCAACATTGATCTATTCTGTTTTTCTTTCTGTTGTCATTATAGTTAATATTTTGACAAAAAAAATGCAAAGCAAATGTAGGATCAGGGCTGATACTAATCTAAACCAACACCTTAACCCCTCTGTTGCTAGGGAGGGGCCAGTAAACCCTCACACTGCTTACCTCCCTAATTAGTGAAGGGTATAAATTCAGTTAGTTGAACTCCAAGACATCCTGATTAGCATGAACAACTGACTGCATTTGCAATGCTATCCTTGGGGATTGTATTAATAAATGAATCAGATTGAGCATAGTCATACTTCTAATGGCTTGAACAGCATGCATGAACTGACCACACTGGCCTTTAAGAACGCATCCCGAACAACGCTCTCCTAATGTTATACACTAAAGATTCATTATAGAGCATTAAGGCTAGAGAAAAATCTGAACGTGGGCTCTGAAAAATAATCATACGCATTCTATTGATCTTTAAATCCCTTTATAGGGGTGGAGGGGGACGACGACACCAGGACACAAGGTCATGTGATAAATTTATTACGCACACACGCTAATGATAAATAGCTGCATCAAATACAGCAAGCATAGCTGTCATGGGCAACACAAACCAGGCTTGGGTTCTACTGAGCTGTGGAGTAAAAGACATACCATCTATGCACCGTGGAGATTCATTTAACACAGTGCTTCTGAATTAGGTGCCCTAAAGGGGAAGATGAGATGTGCCAGAGGTCACTTTTACAGCGAGGCAACAGCAGAGGGGGTTGGGCAGGGGTGCGGCTCCCCAAAGGCTGTTGGGTCAAGCTCTTGCCCTTAATGACCTCTGTGGTAATCAACTGTGTTGCCAGGGCAACAAAGGTTGATAATTACAGTGCGACACTGAAATGAACAAGTACAAAGAAGGAAATCACACTCATTATAAACGGTGCTCTCGCAAAAAAGTGCGACATAGCCCACTGTACTCGTGGAAAGAGACTTATAACACACACCAACTACGACTCCTGCGTCATGTAGTAGTTAGTGTGTGAAATATCTTGATGGAACATCTTAACCGACGTTTCTAAAAAGTTATAAGGTTAACTAGCCAGCTAACCCTAGCCTTTTCGCTAGCTACCTACGTTTATCATAAACGAGCTAGCTAGCTATTGTAGTTAGATGTACAGCTGGATATCTCTAGCTAACGTTAGAGCCATAGAAATGTATAGACACGTCCATAAGCAGACACAAATAAAAACAAATCACTACGGGGGAAAACAACGACAGGTAATTAGGTTGGCTAACCCAACGAGCTCTTCCTGGAGTCTCACGAAGTCAGCTCTCAAATGCTAAGCGCTAAATGTGATAGCTAGCTAGCCTGCAAGCTAACCTAGCTAGTCAGTCAAACCTAGCTAGCCAGTCATCTAGCCAACCCTATAATTTTGTCGAGTACTACAAATACAACAGCAAACTAAACTAAACTAAACAAAACTCACATTCTTACGTCAAACGAACACACGTGTAGTTGGCATACAAAACTTGTTTGTGTTGACGAGCAGACAACCGCGATCGTCACTTGGCTCAAACTTACCTGTTTGGTCGGGTCGTTCCTGCCGTGCTCCGTGGACAGGTGATGTCTTAGCAGCAAGGCCCGCTTGTAATTTCGACTGCCTTTGACCAGCTCGTCGCTGTTGGTGGAGGCAATGTTGTGACACCAAGAACACGACATAAGTCCCGTTTCTTGACAAAATTTTAACCAGGGAAACTCCTGCAGCCACGAGGCTTGGAAAAGCGAGTGTTTCTGGAGCAGCGTCTGAGGTCTCATTTCTACCCAAGCTTTCCTGGCGCCCGATTCCTCCTTGTCTCCCCCACTCCCCGCTTCTACTCTATCGTCTTCGGATCCCGTGGCACCGCTGCCCGCCCCGTCTTCGCTGTTCATGCCGTTGCCGATTGTCCATTTATCGCCCTCTCCACCGACCGTCACAGACGTCCAGCCGTTACTGTCA
This sequence comes from Brachyhypopomus occidentalis, assembly GCA_020368025.1. NCBI lineage: Eukaryota > Metazoa > Chordata > Actinopteri > Gymnotiformes > Hypopomidae > Brachyhypopomus > Brachyhypopomus occidentalis. Next base: position 3,302,815 of record JAGXOD010000072.1, read on the forward strand.
ACATCTTTACCCCCTTCCGGGTCCTCTTCCTCCTCTGCCTCTGGTTCTGTGCTGTCGCTGACGGACCCCCCGCCCTCCAATTTACCCTGCGATGGTCCTTTTGCCCCCAGATCCCTATCCTCCTCTTGATCTGGCCTGTTCCCGTTTAAATGTCGATCTTGCCAAGCCTGGGCCTCCCAGCTGTTACCGTTGCTGCCTCGGACAGCACTGGAACCGGTTACGGCTAATCCACCTCCTCGGAAAGCCAGCGACCTGCGGTTTCGCTCTCCGGACATTTTCTTAATAAATTACAATCTACTTTCTCAACGAATGTTTTTTTCTACCGGCTAATCACGCTTACAAAAAGTCTTCCACAATGTAAAATTAAATATCCCGCATCGATATATTCGTTTTTTTCGCTTTGGCCTCCTGGCGCGACTATGTAGGTTATGCGGAAATAAATAAGGGTTTTAAACGCATAATGAATTTCAGGGTTCTGTCTGCGTCCGCGCAGGCCCCGCAGAGGTCGAATGGCAACGACTTTCCCCACAATGCATCTCGGTAAGAGAAAGGGGGGGTCGTGGGGTGGGGGGGCGCGTTTAAAGGAAGATGGGGGTGACTTAACAGCAAGGGGTCTTTTGTGTTGATGACTGCACCCATTTTCCGCATGCTTTTTATCTTTGGATTTCCTTGTCTTGAACCAATAAGTCTTCGTCTGCCTTTCATGTCCTACTAAGCGGGTTTTGAGGGACTGACATTAAGCATGCCGCACAATGTTTGTTTTTAAGAGACAAAACTAAAGAGCAGGTAAAGGGAGAAATAAGACATCTGTTGACATAGGTGCAGATGGAACCGGTGGCTTTTACAGAATACTATAGAGCTCTGTTATAGAATGGTTGAAAACAGCAAAATATATAGGAGGGACATATGCAAAACAATCGATCAAATAAAAAAATTAAATGATTTATATAAATAATAATTTCCTAGATACAGTATAATACTATGAACGATGTGAATTTAGAGATTTCCAGATGAAAGTAATGTTTATATGATTATTAAAAAAAAGCACATTATGAAAGGAAATAAATTTAACGGGATCCTTATCAAAATAAAGTGGATGGGGGAAATTAATTTATTCATTCGCTTATTTGTTTACAATACAGAGTAATAGAAGTGGATTGATCAGTGGTACTGTCAGGTACGCAATTGATCAGTGTGTTCGCTCGTGCAACATGTCACCCAGCGGGTGGCGTTCTTTCCTCTTTGCGTTGTCAGGTCCCTTAACTGTCAGATTAGTAATGATGGCCATTGTTTCGGTGTCATTGTAGCATTGTTTCCTGTTTCAGTGTTGGTAAATTGGGGAATTTGAGGCTGTGAACGACAGAGATAGACATTATTTCAGGTGGCGTGTCTAACAGATGATGCATGTTGCCCAAATTTAAATACAAACGTGACATTATATTTTATAATTGTCAACGGCATTAATACCATAATCAGTTAGTCATTTTAGAACTGTAAAAGTTGAACTGTTGAAGTTAAAATGAAATCTTCAAAATACACACACCCACCCTCCCACTCACACACACACTCACACACACACACACACACACACACACACACACACAAGAAACAGTTTTTACCACGTGCCCATTTCTTTTTTGTTTACATTTCTACGTGGTCTACGTAATGACGCCACACACGACCCCACCCCACTTACACAAACCCAGCTGCAGCGTGCGAGAGGTCAAAACAGCTAGCTAGTTTGAAGTGGTACTTCTCGGTGAGGATTAAAAGAAAAATAACCTCTGAAGTTCTCAGAAGAATGGAGGATTCCGATAAAGGTAATAAACAAAAGTTAGTTTTTGAAACGTGCAGTGTACGTGTAGTTCATGCTTGGTATTTAGCGAAAACAAAACTTATTACCTGTTTATTTCTCTCCGAAGTTAGCTATGGTTAGCTAGCTAGGTGTTAGCAATTGCTGGCTAGTATAATCGATAAATTTAGAAATCAGTCATGTTGCATTGGCAACGAAACAGCGACGTGTACTACTAATATGTATTTAATGTTGTTATGAAGTGTTTGCGTTGACAGGACGTTTTTGGCATCTTTGGTTAAACTGCAAACTTAACTGGCTAGCTAGCTAACAAGGAAGGTAAGCAAGGAAGTTTCAAAACTCCACTGCCTGTTCGGCATCATTCTTTTACTTGAGGGCACATACCTAATGTAGCTAACTAACTATCATCTATTTTATTATAAAACAGCTAACTAGCTATTTAAAATTTCAAGTTCGGATGTTTTAAACAGCTCTAATCCTAAAATATGCGGCAGCGTTAGACCAGATTTCAATGTAAGGTAAGCCATATGTCTTCACTTTCATGCATTAATTAACTACTTTTTGTATATTTATTGTTTCTTTTACTGCTTTGCACAAGCATGAAAACCAATTTTCGCAGTCATTCACTGGGAAGGGTAGGCCTACTATTGCAGTGAACGGTTGCAACTGCTCTCTCCATCATTTCAGCTGTTTCTCCCCATAGCACAGCACAGAAAACATTCTAAGGGTGTGATGCTAACTTTCTAAGTGATGCTGTGTTTCTTGTTATCTTTGCCAAGTATGTGAGATTTAGCCCTTCTTGGCTTGCTGGGGTTCCCTGAGATGCGTTTTCATTTTGTTAAATGTCATGTAGCCCCTAATTTGCTAGTCACCGAGATGTCTGCAAGTAACGTGTGCTTGGTTTGGTTAATATGTTTTTAGTGTTGAGTCAAATGTTAGTTTATTGTGACCCAAAGTAAGGTGTTTGATGTGGTGTGTGCGAACATGCTTAATAACAGTTGCTTGACTTTGACTCGTGTTTTACAGCTGAATGTTCTGTTTGCCCCAAGGTCAAATTGATTCTAGACAGAATATACAATTATTCATTAGTATGATTTGGAAAAATTGCACATCATTTGTGTAATCCATAGATGTATATCATATCTATAACCATAGATATTAAACATTCTCTTATCAAATGATCACCATTATATAAAATATCCTGCCTTTGATTAATATCATTGTCTGAACAAAATGGATGATCAAGATTTCAGTTCCTTCTGATCTGAGCTCATTTTTCACAGTGGATCTTCAGAAAGTTAATGAATATTTGCAAAATTTCCATGTGCCTATCCACATTCTTGCTTTTTAGTGCAACACTTTGAGTGTTGGATACATTGAAAGGCTGAATAGGATCACACAGATCTGTTCAGCAGTTATTCGGAAGGTGCTAAATCTGCAAAAATTTGTTAATTCTCATTGTATGACATAAAAGATACATTCATCTAAATGTGACCTCTTATTTTTTCTTGAAGCTCATTGGAGGTGTGGTATCACATCCTGAAACTAGTAGATACAGTATCTGGAAGTGCTGTCATCATTGTGGTCAAGGTAACTGTAACCTGTGTGGTTCTGAGGTTCAAGGACCTTTTCTTTTAAATGTGGCCTTTTGTTATTTACATTTCTGGCCAGTGATATTTTTTCTCAGGATATCTGCATTGAATGATTGAACTCACAGGTGGTACTGATATCCTAAACACATTGCCAACTAACTGCAGTAGGATTGCTTCTAGCTTTGCGTTTACCTGTTAAATATGGTAAGAAACCTGAATCCGATTTCTAGTATTACTTATGCTACGGTAAAATTTTTTTGTGATGTCTAGTGAGTCCTCACATAAAATGTAATGTGTTTACATTTTAGTCCATCTTTTTAGCTGCATTAATGCAGTTAATGTATATGTAACATTTCCTAACTTTAAACTTAGACTATTCTTATTTCTTGAAATGGACCGTGTTAAAGTACAACCTAATATCCTTACCTAATATCAACTGTACCACTTTCTAAAAATCTGTATTGATATCCACATCAGCCCTTTAAAAACTAATACTGAGTACGTCATACCAGTACATCAGCCCTTTAAAAACTAATACTGAGTACGTCATACCAGTACATCAGCCCTTTAAAAACTAATACTGAGTACGTCATACCAGTACATCAGCCCTTTAAAAACTAATACTGAGTACGTCATACCAGTACATCAGCCCTTTAAAAACTAATACTGAGTACGTCATACCAGTACATCAGCCCTTTAAAAACTAATACTGAGTACATCATACCAGTACATCAGCCCAATACAAAGCAAACCAATACAGTAGTCTTGCAGGTTAGGATGATGAAACGGTGCTACATGCATTAGCACGTGTCCCTCCTGGTTTCGTTTCCCCTAGGCTATGCGCCCCCTGCTCCTGTGCAGACAGCTCATCCCTCCTGGCCGGTGGCTTCCATGAGTGTTGTCCTCCCTCCCCCTCATGTACCACGCAGGGACGCCATCTGCTGACCTCACATTTTTGCATGTGCACGTCTCACCAAAGCTGGTGCGCAAGCTTTAGTCCTTCATTTTGAGTTGTTTGGTGTGTGTGTTTTTGCTGGGTATGGCCTCTAGCAGCGTCAGGCTACACCTCGTTAGCAAGGCTTCTAGTTTGAAGGGGTGGTGTGTATTGGGATGGGGATCCTGCTTTCGTATTTAGTGGATTCGTCCAGGATTTAATTTTTTAATTTAGATCTCATTGAGATTTCAGTTTAAGGACAGCCCTAAAATCACATTCTGCAGCATGAGTCCAGTAGTGTCCTGTGTAGTTCTTTTCCTTGAGCTATTGAATTGGTCACGGTTGATGCAAGCTGAACAGAGGAAGTTATACAATTACATCTCTAGAATAAATAGAAACTACTTTAGAATTTGACGGTGTTGCTAAATCAGTGGACTTGAGCAACTGTGATAAATAAAAGCACTTCGAATATTCAAAGATGTGCTGCTTAAAAAAATGTTACATTAATTAATAAAGTTTATTCAATTAGCATTTGCCTAATTCTAACAGAAAGTCCTATCCTATTTTACTTAAAGCTGATGCTACCATGTTGTGGCAGTGCTACTTACGCGATTTACATGATAGTCCGATCAAGCAATTTACATGACTTTAAAATGCAAGCACAGTTCAAGTATTCATTTTTTTACTTAAGCTCAGGTGTAAGCATCTAGTTTTGAGTGATGCACCACCATCTTAGCAATTCTTCTAGTGCCACCACTCTGTACCCTCATCAGACCGTCGACTGTCATTGGTTCTTCCTCCAGCATGACCTAGATATGCATCCACATACATATTTACGCTTGATAAAAGCCAGTGTTGTGTAGTGCCAGCATTTACATGGTTTACTGTTTCTACATTTACAGCGTTTGGAGAATAACCTGCATTTTTATCATTGTGTGAAAGTGTGTGTGTGTGTGTGTGTGTGCTCCCTTGGGAACTGAACACATGACGCTGGTGTTGATTGCATCTTGCATTTCCTGCTCTACCAGGTAAGCTAGAGGAATGATTAGGATGGAAATAAGATGGCACTACTAAAGCAGTTGCCCTTAAATTGTGAATATATATATATATATATATATATATATATATATATATATAGTGCAATAAAAACATATTTTGTTTACACATAGGTTATCATATCATATAATTCAAAGCAATGAGCTATTAGCAAACAAATGTGCAAAACCATACAAGTTTGGATGGATTAATGAAGTATAGCTGCAGCTAATTACTTAGCGTTGCAAATATTTAAGGCATAGAAGTATTATGAAGGGTGAGCTACATTAAAACAACACAGGGTTGCTGTGAAGGTCATGCCAATATATGTCCTAAAACACATGCCATAAGGCCACTCTGCCTTCTTAAATAAAACCCATAGACCCACCAGGTGTCAAAGACAGCAGCTTACATGCATTTTCCTTTATAAAGCAGAGAATGTTTGCAGCATATGTAGAGCAGGAGCACGTAGCTTTATGGTGGATATCGTAGGAGTGGCAGGCGCTGAACGGTACTCTGTACCATAGCTGCTTATCAGGCGACATTTCACAATAGCAGAGCCAGAATGTTACCCTTTTCCCTTTTGACACCTTCCTGAGATCTGGCTAGTTTTAAACCTCATAGAAGTCTGGCCTAGCTGCTCTTTGGCTTGCTAAGACTGCAGTTTATCCTGCACAGGCATGCAGGGAGCCGTGCTTCCTCATACTTGGATTCGCTGTGTTTGTAGTTTTTTTTTAGGTTTGACCACTCGGTGGGAAGTTTTGGATGTGCAGTCCTGGGGCGGTACAAGTCAAAGCAACATGGCTACACCTAAGAGACCCTTCTAACAATTCATCCAGACACAAAAATACATAAGCTTAAATTTAATTGTAAGGGTGGTGGTGGTAGATACAATGAAGTTGCAAAATAATTGCTGTTGGCAGTTCATATCAGCCACACGCTGCTCTTGGTGGCTAACGGGGTGTGAGTCATGGGCTGTATGTGTTTTAGAAACAATAGCTCTTGAGCTATCTGTAATTAATCAGTTATATGCTTCTTTCTTATGTCTCTTGTAGAGGTTTATAACAAACTCCTCTTCCATATACGGGCGTATTTGACGTAAGCTCATCCTTCCGAATACCGCAAACCAAAATGGATATGGATTTTGGGTGAGTGGGTGCGTATTTGTGAATTCACAAGTTGTAGTGACGACCTTTACCAGTCTGTGATGGCTTGTAGCAGGGCGTTGTGAGGTCACAACCCATGAACCTCCGTGAGTTACTGTGGCCTTGGCCACCCTGGATGGACAGTGTGAGTGTGGAAGTGAGCTATATCCCGTGGTTCACATTATGGGTAAATCATATGACATGGTGCATCAGAGAGAGAACTTTAGTATGAGATTCGTATGACTTTCATTTAAGTTTCCGTTTAGAGGACAAATGTATAATGTGCTAATTGAATGGATGCCATGGTGCGTTAAAAACCTTTGAGGGTCCTCTTTGTTTCTGAATAGAGTGGTGTGTGTGTGTGTGTGTGTGTGCACGTGTGCCTACCCTAAATGGAAAAGTGAATGAAAATCATAGGGATCTCAGTTATGGAGTGTTGGAGACGGCAGTAAAAATGTTTGATTTCTGCTTATTTGTGGTCTTTTTTTAATTTATTGATTCAGACTGCATAGACAATTAACCAAGAAGATATGAAGATTCCTCATTGGTGCCCTTATTGGCATTTTAAAGATGCTTTCTGTAACTGTGAGAGGTGAAAACAGTGGGATATTGATCAGTTTGAGCTTCAACAATAATGCAACTGTAGTTTTCTTCCTCTTGTACTGCCAACTTCTCTTTTGAAGCAGAACTGGGTTTCAGTGGAGAAGCGTATTTCTTGACACAGGCATTTTCCCCCCTCATGGTCTCTTGGGTAACTGAGTGATTGGTCTGGGCTTGCTGTAAAGAGGTAGGGCTGCAATCCAGATTCATAGTTGCTAAAGGATTTTCGCAATTAAATTTGTTGGATAAGACTACGGGCGTGTCTGTATTGCCACATCTGGGCATGTGTACATATCTTTTTGTTACACAAACGGAGTGATGCATGGTCTGGCTAGAGGCCATCAAGGACCTCTCTGCAAAGCAAATATCCGGGTTTTTGAAAACCCACACACAGCCACGACTGCTCAAGGGCAAAGCGTGTTTCGCCCCTGGTGTGTGGGTGCGGTGCGGTTGTTGCTGCATTTAAATTGCATTAAGTTTTTTTTTTTTGCCAGTAATTATTACATGGTCAAAATAAATGTTTAGTGATGATATGTAGGGCAGTGTTCCTTGTAGAATAAGATATCAAAGCGGATCTAGATTAAGATTCCTGACTCTCACTGATCGAACACAGTAACCAGTCAGTGGGAACTATCAGCAGATTTCCATAAATTTGCATTTTTACCATGACTCAATCTGAAACTGTGCTTCTTTTCTCCTAGATGTGTAGTGAAGACTATTCTGTTTGCTATCTGGACACAAAGGCAGAAAGAATTATTTAAACAACCCCCAGTGATTGAGTTGTAGATGTGAAATGTCCCCTTATTGTCAATCACTGTGAACTGTTGTAAACTGAGAGATGATCTGGTACTGCCAGACCATCTATAATTAAACTCTGGAATACACAGATGATTACATGATTAACTACAAAGAATATTGACAGATTATAGCTAACTAGACCCATGTGGCTTGGAATAGTGCCCACGTGATTCAAAACTAGGGTACACTTCCTGAAATGTTTCTACTAACTATCTCCGATCTCTTCGAGGGGAAGTAACATAACATAATAAAATATAAAATGGTCACACAGTTTTTCGGATCTTTCTTCCTTGTGACAGAGTCGCGTAAGAGTAGTTGAAATAAGAGGAGTATATGCACTTAGTCGGGCAGCCGTCAGTGAGTTAAGCTGCTTTTAATGCTAATTATCTAGCACTAATCAATTAAAATAAGTGGCTACAAAATGCGTTTTAAATTGGTTACGTTAGCTTTAGCTGGATAATGGCAGTTAATGGCTGCCGCATCCGGTGCAATTACTGTATTCTACTAACATCGAGTTGAACCTTGTCATGGGGTTGGGCAGTGTATCTAACTGGCATATAACGATGTGTACATGGGATATATACATGGGTCTAATGATGGCTGCAAGGAAACATAGCAGTATAAATATACAGTACAGCTGTGCAAGCCATCCATGCCACTTTATACACATTTTTAATTCTTTTTTTAATCACTTCAGCCTGGTGTGACATTGTTTGGTATCCTCTGCTTAAAATAAAGTGGCCTTTCATTTGTTTATTAGGCTATATATATATATATATATATTAATGTATGTTGAGTTGTTTAAATGTTGTGTGGGGGAAAAACCTTTACTTCCACTCCCATAAATGTTTCTTGTGATATACTGGAGGCATAATGCATTATTGTATGAATTATTTTAAATGCCTACATGAATTCTAAAGTCTAAATAAAGTGCATTTTGGCATTTTAATGTAAAAGGCTGTCAAAAACATTAAATGGAAGCAGATTACACAGAAGGTGGTAATAGTTCATTGGAAGGACTTCCAGTCCTGTATTCAAGTTGATTTCCAGGTAAGTACTAAAGTAATAAATCTAGTTTTCTACATTTAAAGTTATTATCAGGCAGGGTATGCCCTACTATTGGCACTGAGACCATGTCTTCACAATGCTGGTACATAATGTCCGTCATATGTGGACGATGGATAATGGCGTCGTCTGTCAGCCCAGCACTATCTCTACATTGTGTTACAGAAACATGTTATGTCTTTCTTAAAAGCCGCCATCTTATGCATGTGCCCGATTGAAAAGAGAGTGTTTGCAGTATTACATGAACAGTCTGGAATGGAGCTTAACTATGGCCTTGGAGTGTAGTCAAGATGGGTGATTTTTCACTCCTCAGGAAATGACTGGGTTTAGAATTTGTTGCAACATTGTGCTGGAAAAAGTAGATGTTTCAATCATAATTCATTTCATGGGATTCTGAAATCCTTATAGTGTAGATCGGTATAGATAACTTTTGTATGTAATTTTTATTACAATAGACAAGTACATGAATTGATTGGTGGATTATTTGCTTGTTTACGGCTCATGGCTCAGTGCTGGGCACATACATTAAGAACTGTATTAGTTCTGTAATCTGGGCCACTGGAGATTATAGAGTGCTTCTCATGAGTCATGTAACTAGAAATTCAAGATGGCTGTAGGGAGCCAGGTCTGCTAGGAGCAGCAGTTAAGTGTTCGGCTGCCCTGTCCGCTGCTTTAAGGGATGAGCTTCTGTCTGCTGTTTAGTTACGAATGTCCTCAGTCACCAGCTGCCATGGAGATTAGAGCCGGGAGCTGCCGTCTGTGACTGAAGTAGTGTGCGCAGCAGAGGTAACTCATTAACACGCCGTTAAGGCTAGCTGGGCCTGCTCGTCATGTGAGCCTGCAGCCCAGGGCACTGTGGGCAATCTAGCAATGCTGGCTTGGAAACACACACACACACACACACACACACACAGGAAGCTAGCATAAGAGGAGAGGGTCGGACGATGCAGTGAACAGGGGCAGAGTAGCACATGACTAATCAGAAATCAAGCAGCCCTTGTCTCCTGAATACTGACGGTATGGATCCTATGGGGGAATACACGTCTCCCTTCAATTTTGAGCAAGGAGTTAATGCCAACTACTTCTACCTGGCTACCAAAGAGACCTGCACTCCGCCCAGCTCACCAGTAATGCCATACAGAGGTAATCTGTGTGTGTGTGTGCGTGTGTGTGCACTCGTGAATGCAAGTAGTATGGACGTTGGGTGTGGACAGGGGTGTATCACTGTGTGTTTAGGAGGTGCAGAGCATGAGCTAGTGAGTGTGGAGAGGTGATTGAGAGAAAGACTTGGAGAATAAACACTGCCGTTCAGAACACGCACAGTGTTGAACGTCTGGCTGAACTCTGGTGCTGTCAGATCCTGTCAGGCACAAGTGATGATCAGGTGATGGCATTACTGTGAGGACCTCTGAGGAGCTCGTGAGGGCGGGGCATCCCTCACCTGCCCTGGTAAACCTACAGGGCAGCCATTTAACAAACACTGACTAAATCTTTCCAGCTGATGTCATTCGTATGAGTGGAAATTCTATATGCTTATTGTGGATAAGCATTTTAAGACAGTACTTTTATTAACATGGGTACTTTTAAAGCTGCTAGTTGGTGAATGTAATGCAATTTAAATGTGAATGATGTCATCTCCCCTAACATTTTGAAGTGCTTACATGCTGCTCTGTCAGCCTAATTGACCAGGCAGCGGGACGTGAACACTTATGCCAGAGTCTCCCCGTGCTGCAAAATGTTCCTGGCTGTTTCTGCTGGAGCTTCTGCTGGTTTATTCTATAGGCACCACGGGGCTGTGGGTGGGTTTTTACACACTTGGTTGACAAGCATCCAAATCTCTCAGTCTCGTCCTTAATGCCAGCAGAGATGATCAAAACAAATGTCTGTTTGATCACTTTTCATACAGAGAAGACGTAGCCGGATGTTACGTGAAGAGTTCATGTCACAGGAGATGAGACCGAAAAACCTCAAGGAGCTGGACTCAGATACGAGGCAACATGTACCTGCAGGACTCGGCGTGTCCTTTATGTGTCTTCTATACGGTCCGGCTTGCAGAAAAGCGCTGAATGAAGCCGTTTCTCCGACATGCCTTAACCTAGTATATCACCTGGGTAATCAGTACCACGTTTTCTTGCTGGATTTTGCTAATGTTGTTGACGCTGCTTTCAGATCTCAGCGAAGCTACATTGAATGACCTCGCCATCCTCACATTTGACTTGCTGCAAGTCCTACTTTAAAATAACAGTGGAGGTGTGTGTGTGTGTGTGTGTGGGTGGGGGTCCATCTAGGAGGGCTCATGCACGAATATTTATAATACTGATCAGTCCTACATTAAAGTGAAGTCTCTGTTCTTCACTTCCGGTGCAGAGTGGGGGCAGGGGGGGCAGGGGGCGGGGCGGGGGGCACTTCCACCCTGTTTCCCCCTTTCTAACCTCAGTTGTTTTATCAGCCCTTTCCAGAGATGCCCTTCAACAGGCTATGGAACAGCACAGTTATGGTTCTTGCCCCACATTAAAGTAAAACACTGACATTTGGAGGAAGAAAGTGTGTACATGTCAGACTCTACCGCTCCGAGGTGAAGCGATTGTGTGTGTGTTCCACTGCTGTGTGTGTGAAAACGCAGAGCTGAAGTGGGTCGTTTGTGGTGAAGTGTCAAAGATGTGATGTTGATTTGCACCATTATGGAAATGAGGAAACTGGACCACAGTTTGTCTCATAGCCCTAATTTCTTCAAGATCTTTTCAAGCCTGTGCAAGGCTGACTCATTAAATTCTGTCATACAGTAAAAAAAAGTCCTGACTATACTTGTTTTGGAAAGTTGGTAATTACAGTATGAGTAAGATGGCGCAGGAAGTTGCACCCCCAGTTTGTCCCAAAAATATATTTCACATGAAAAAACAAAAAGCACATCCTCCTCAGTTTGGTCTGCCTGTATATTTATATATTTATATTATGTTTATATTATATTTATATTCACATTTACATTTATTCCTCGCATGCAGATTCTTCAGCACGTCTGGACAGATTGGAGGTAGACGCTGCTTACTGAGGAGCGCTAATGGAATGTGGTGGGAGATTTTGGGCGGGACCTTTTGGCATTTATTTATTTGGCGTGCTGGCTCTTGATTCGCAGGGCTAATGGCCTACCAGTGCACTTCCTGTTCCCAAAACACGCGTTCTTTGCACTAGCGACAGATCAGTGAAACGTGGTCAGAGGGTAAGAGTCGTCATGTCGAATGCTGCGTTGGCATGGGATGAGATCTGGGGGATGAGCTGCACACTGGGGTCTTTTAATCTCTCCTCTGAGCTGATGTGAGATTAGGCTTGGCCAGTTGTATTGGGTGGGTCCAGGCCTCATGCTGAGAAAAGATAAGCAGTCAGTTAGCCGATAAGTCGTGAGCTCAAACTGAAAGATCTAATGACGTTCTTCTCCTTCGGGGTTGCGCTTATGGGATGTGCGAGAGAACATTTCCTCAGCTAAGAGTGGACCAGCTAGCACCTTTACTAGCATGGGCAAACGGCGGCTGCGTTTATATACGGAGATTTCTGTCGCTTTGAGTGAGTTCGTGTTGATTGTAGATGTTGACATGTATTCTAAACACAGCAATTCACCATAAGCATCTGAAATCGTCCATGTAGCCTACGTCTACAATAGCTGAAGTCCAAGCTAACCGTTTTTGTGCAGATGAGTTTAAACTTGTGCTAAGATTAGCATAACAAATGTCCCATCCACATACGTATACAACAGCTAACTTCTCCTTTTTGTTATTAAAAATGCGGCAGGCTCAGCCAAACGGCGTCTGTGCAACCTGTTTGCTGGACATTACAAGGTGAGGTGAAACACTGCAGTAACCTACGTGTAATGGCCTTGTGGTTCAGAACATTCTCAGACAGCTGAACCTTGATAACTGTTTACTATACACTCAATATATTACTATATAATAACAGTATTCGGCATTTGCATAATTATCCACACCACAACAATAGGGTCTGCTTTTGTTGAATCAAACCGACGTTTACAGAAGAGAATGCAAAGGTTGCTATTGTGAAAACTGTCCAATTCAAGAGTTTTCATGGCCAATATTCCAACTTTTAAAAGTCATCATTTCAAAATCCTTTTGATTGGATTGAAATTCCACTCATTCCATGACTGAGGTCAGTCAGACTACTCTTCACCGATCGAGGTGTTTATAACAAAAGCTTTTCTAATCCTGATCAAGCTATGGCTCTGATTGCTGAGGTTTGACTAGGCTGTATGCTAGCGTAGCCAGGTTAGCCTGCTATTTCCACTCTCTAATCCTGTCGTGGCCTTTTTTGGTCGTGTTTCACCAGGATTGTGAATTATTTATGCTGCGTGTCCTCCAGTGTGCCAGTGGAGGGATCCATGAGTGATGCTGCTATGCGAGCGTGTTCTAAATAGAGAGCTGCAATCCAGCGTGTGTTTATATCCTCGCTGCGTTGCTGTCCCTGATTTCCTAATCTAGCTGTGCCGGCCCAAATCTGTCCGTGTCACCCCCCCGTATATCACAATGGGTGAGCAGAGATGAAGATTAACTGTTACTGTAAAGCCAACTGCACCGCGCTTAGGGGCCGTTTGCTCTTCACCCAGTTTGCTTCTAAGCTTAAAGAAAGTCTGCGCGTCTGTTCTGAACAAGACGTTTCGATAACGTCAAATGGAAGGCTGAGTACGATTTTTTTTTTTGCCAATCCAGGTGCTCCAAGCGCAGACGGCATGGCAGAAGTGGGGGAAGATGCGGCGAGCACAGTCGAGCAGACGGGCCCTAGCGACGTCTTCACCGCGGAGGAGCAAGAGGAGCTCCGCACGGAGCTCGCCAAGGTCTGCAGCCCCTTCCCACAATCCCCTGCACGTCCTGGCTGCTGTGCTTTTGGCACAGGGAAGGTCGTGCAGAGATGACTCCACTTCGATTGCAGCTGGCGGATGTAACGTGCGAGGTTTCAGGGTCACACTGTTGCCCTCGCTGAGTGGCGTCTCTCCCCCTGACCCAGTTGTGTGTGACTGACAGTGTGCATTGTAATGGCGAAGCCTTTGGGCACCTCTGTGGTGCGTTTATGGATTTCCACAAGGTTGAATAAGCTCGCGGTATGTCCTCCTCACGTTCGCTTTGCCTGGAAACTGTGCTAATTAAAACGTGTGAAGTTCATTATGCGCAAGTTCGGCCTCGCAGGGGAAAGTCTCGGTGTTTTTTTTTTTTTTTTTTTTGTTTTTTAAATTTCATTTTTTAAAGTGACTTGCGTTTGCAGTTACCGTGTTCTCCGCCCAGCTACATCCGCCCCTGAAGCCACGTCTGCACCCTGATCCCTCTTGCTCCGCAGGTGGAGGAGGAGATCCAGACTCTCTCTCAAGTGCTGGCGTCCAAGGAGAGGCAGGTGGCGGAGATCAAGCGCAAGCTGGGCATCTCTCCGCTCAACGAGCTCAGGCAGAACCTGAGCAAGAGCTGGCAGGAAGTCACCACCTCCACGGCGTACGTCCCCCTCCCTGCCCGCCACACCCACCTCCACCCGCTGCCTCGCAGGAGCTGCTCCGTCTGTCACTGCACCGCCTTAGCTGCCTGCATAACCACACAGTAGAACCGTGGCCGTACGGCATACGACGAGCAGGGGGCGCCGTCCGTCGCTCTTAAGCTCGGATGCCTCGGAGCTCGCCGGTGGTTTTTGCGCTTCCAGAACGTTCCCACCTCTGGCCTTGTGTACGCAGGTACCGGAGGACTTCGGAGACGCTGTCGCAGGCGGGTCAGAAGGCCACGGCGGCGTTTTCCAGCGTGGGCTCCGCCATTACCCGGAAGCTGGAGGATGTGAGGTGAGGATGACCAGGGCAGGCGGCACCGCACACCGTTACGCCTGACGGGCCTCTGCTGTTCACTCCCTCCGTCGGGCCAGGAGTGTGAGAGTGAGAGCGCCGTAGCACAGACCCTAATAACGACGTACTGTGACCCGCTCTGTAATACTCTCCCTCATCCCGTGGTGGTCAACGTGATACTAATGGTAAATGATCAACTTGAAAAAGAAATGAAAACAAAAAAGACCAAGGTGACGTATAGTTCAGCCTTGAGGGCTTCCACAGGCATGTCGTCATGAGCAGTAGATCAGCTCACACGGGTATTGTGTCATTTCAGTGGTGTTTCAGTGCGATTTCTTTTTGCTAATGCAGTCTGTCACATTTACAGATTACAGTCATTTTCCAATTACTTTAGGTAAGACGAACTTGACCGAGTCATTACAGATGCAGCATTGTTCAGTTGTGTGATGAGTTGAGGTTTCCTGCATGTAGTTCTGTACCCGGGTGAAGTTCATCAGATGTCCTACACCACGTCACCTTCCTGTTTCTGTAGTGCACGCTCATTCTCTGCATGCTCCCCCGTCTCCTGGATGTGTGATGCCACCATTCTGGACATTTACATGTGCTGAACGTGATTTGTGGGCCATTAGCATAACCATAGCGTTTTAATTTCTTTTCACTTTTGTGTGTACATGTGTGTGTGTGAGTTTTTAAATAGTGATTTGAATATGTTTATTCTCCCACACCAAAGCTTCAACTGTGTGTGTGTGTGTGTGTGTGTGTGTGTGTGTGTGTGAGCACGCCCAGCAGGCTGTGTTTGCATACACATAAGCTGTGGTTTAATCCATGTGCTCTCAGGACTGATCCTCTGCTAGATCTCTAACTGGCCACAGGGCCGATGAACCGATTTTCTAGATGAACACGTCTAAATCTGTCCATCCGCATTTATCCATAGTTCTCTCTCATGACTTAATAGTATAACCAGGATTTGGTTTCCCCAGTTATGGTATAATCTGTGTCAGAAAAACTAATATTGTAGCCTAGAAGCCATATAAGACCTACCCACAAACCTGTACTGAGTCAATATGGTTTCCTGTCCTGTTTAAGTTGGAGAGAGTTGAGTTAAACACTTAACTAAACATTCACATTAGACTTTGGCACACACTACTCTTAATGGCTGAGTGACATGGCTAACCCCCTCTCTCTCTCGTCTTCCTTACTGCTGACCGCTAGCATACGCTCCATACAGCATTCCGCTAGCATGCCAGTGATGAGGTAAGCGACTCCCTGACGATCGTGTCCCTGCCGTTATCCCTCATTACAGCCCTGTGTCTTGGGGAGGACCCGTGATCCAGGATGGCAGCTTGCTAGAAAACCTTCTCTCCCCATGTTCCTCCAACTCGCTCCCAGCTAGTCCAGATAGAAACTGTGTGGACCTGTTTGTCATGTTGTTTGCTTCCTTGGTGACTGGTATGTACCTCACACTCCACGTGTCACGTTCCTTGCAGAAACACACCTACCTTCAAGTCATTCGAGGAGAAAGTGGACACTTTAAAGGTAATGGAGTCTACGTGTTAAAAAGCAAGTCGTTTTTTTACTTCCAAATGGTATAATAATATTTATGAACTTGATTCATTGTTTTATGGAATAAAGTTTAGCTCACATGGGATCATCCAATTGCTTTGGAGGCCTCAAATGAACAAGTTTATACCCCATATAGTGAAGTCTGCCATATTTAAAATAGTTTTACTATGAAAAACTCCTCTGAAACGTCCAGGCCAGTAGGTGTCGGGTATAGTGGCTGTTTTACAACTGAAGAATCACCGGGGGAAAAACTTATTCCTCCTTTAATTTAGTTGTTTATAGATCTTACTGTTCACTCGTATCATATGTTTTCGTATATTAATAAATGGCGTATTTGCACTGCAGACCAAGATAAGTCCCGAAGGGTCGTCCAGTGAGCTGGGGGACGTTTCTCACACTGTGCCTAGTACAGAGCCGATGCTGGAGCAACCGGAGGTGATAACTGCCCCGGGCCCAGAACCCCACTAAGGAGCAGCGCTCAGCACATCTCCCCTGCACCCCAGTACCCAAATCTCCTCCCCTCTGCCCCTCCCTGTCGTCCAGTACCAGAACACCAAAACAAATGCTCCATGCTGTTTGATTTCTCTCTACGTGCTTTAGATCGATTGTGAAAGGCATATTGCGTTAGTTCCTGACCAGGTGCTGAGAACATCGGGTGTGGTGAGACTTCAGGAGGGGCAGCACTCGTTCCGCTGTCTCTCCCCACCGCCGTCTTTGCGCTAGTGTGGGGCTCCGCCAGGCTGTTCGTGGGGGCCCAGCACTGGAGCTGATCTGGGTGGGTACTGAGCTTCTACAGGTGCTCAGGTGGAAGCTCACAATGGCTCAGCAGGTGGTGAGCTAGTCTGTCCGTCATGTCCTTCTTGCTCTTTTCACACAGTGAGTTTGACCGCTCTGTCAGTTTTGATACACACACACACACACACACGCATGCCCAAGGCTCAGCTAACACTGTTATTGACCATCTCTTCATATGGTCAATAACACAAAATTATCTTATGCTTGTTTGCAGTCCAGGACGGACAGGGATGCTACAGGTTAAAGGTCAGATATGATATCTATATACAGATGCATTGTTCTGTTAAATACATTTTCCTCAAACTATTGTATTGCCCAGGTTTATGGTCTAGAAAACATTTTGGGAAAACATTTTATAATTTTTGTATTTTTCATTCTTTTTGTTTTCTTTTTTGATATTTTGTAAACGATGCTTATTAATGCGAATGCCAAAAACAAGATTCATGGAGCTTTGGGAACAAAATCCTTGCCTGACACAATTGATGCCACTAATTTGAATGTTGCAACCCCCCCCCCCCATTACAAAGGGCATCTGTGGTGTGCAGGATGACAAACACTGAATAATGTTAAAGGAGCTGGATGTAGAAAATTTTATACTCTCATTTTGTAGAAATATAGTTTGTGCCTATAGCTCCAGCATTTCCTAAAAGAAAACTATTCCGTTCAAAATTGTAAACATAGCGTACTATGGAAGTCTTTTGACTGCTTTATTTCTACGTGTAGCGCCTTAATAGAACATTTCTATTTTTTCTTGGAGACTTGAACACTGATTTTGGGTGTCGTATGGCTTTATTGGTACTGTCATTTTTATTTCAGTAATTGTAACGCATACTCTTGGGAGGTTGTGACATTTTGTTATGGAGGTCTGTGCGTCTTCCTGTTGAGAGACGTGAGACCAGCTAGTGTGTCTCCAACCGTAGGACAGACCCCACTGGTCTGCTATGTCTCCACCCGTAGGACAGACCCCACTGGTCTGCTATAGGTCCTCATTAAAGTCAGGACAAATGAGGGTCTCCTTTCACCTGGTTATGCTCTAAAGTGGAGGGTTGAATCCAGTTTGAGACCTTTAATCCGGGCCACATTTTCCTCGCAGCCCACTTAACTCCTATATTTAAGGGACACGCAGCTTCAGAGTATCTGGTTCAGTGTGTTGGGAGGTAGAATATGACACATGGGCCATGCCCAGGTCTCCTGAGGCCATGTTGGGAACCATGGGTGTGGTTTGGTGTTCCCTGTGTTGCTGTGGGCATGTGCACATCCTGCCCCACTGGCTTTGCTGTAGTCTTCTGTTGCCCCAGTGCTGCACAAGGCTGTGTAAGGTTTGGGAATCGGAAACCACACTGAAATCTTCATGTAAAAGCACTATACATTGAGGGGTTGCAGTGATCTCCTGTCTACCAGTAGAGCTGTATGAAATATTTTGTAATTTCTGCAAGTGTCAACAATTTGTAAAAGATCTTCCAACTAATATTTTCTGCTTGCAAAGGAAAACTTATCATTTCATTTTGTAATAATTCACAGATGCCTATTTTAACAATGTATGCATAAACAGCCAAGAGTACACAAAGTAAATATACTAGTTAGCGTGGAAGATGCTGACCTGGTTGTGTGAGGCCAGTGGGCATTTCCCAGTCAGTACACAACATTTGTGTGACACTAAAGGCTGGTGCTTCACAGCTGCTTTGCTAGGTGCTGATGCTGCTTTCCGCACTTATTTTAAAGGCACTTTTTTCCCTCCATTGAGGTGTTTTTTCCAGCTTTTGTTTACCGGCCCCAACATTTGAAATACAGCTGGAATGTTTAATACAGAGCTCACGTTATGTTCACAGTGTTTGACCTTCATTGGAAGTATAGGTAAAATAATCTAAATCTTGTAAAATTGAATATATAGAGTGTATAATGTACACTATGATTTTTTTTTTATTGACAACATTATTCAGTACATTACTTCACAGTTTTGGGATGTCAAAACTACATTTTCTTAAATATGCAGGTGGCATTTTCTTTTTGTTGCTGTTTTACTGTTTGTAAGGTTGCTGTTTGCGGAATGTGTTACACAATCTGTGTCTAACAGTCCGTGTAGAGCTGTTTTTACCTGTGCCAGCCATTCTCTTTGCTTCTATGTGTATCTGCTACTAAATAAAGCACCACTGTTCTATCTTCAGTTTGCTTCATTCTTTTACATACGCAATGTTCAACTCTACTACTGGATTGGCATTACTTTTATAGACCACTAGATGGCAGTCTGACGTCTGCAAGCAGGCCTTTTCAAGCTTTCTGTTGATCTGCTTTCTGAATTTGCCGAATTTTGCTGTACCTGGCCTCCCCATTAACACATCAAGGGTTCAACCTAATCAGTTTACAACTTAGAAAAATGTAATGATATTAGCAATAATGGAGCCTACAGTCTGTATGGTCTGGTACCCTGGCACCTATACTTGTTTTATGTACAATCTGCAACACAGAAAGAACTTGGGATCTCTTGGCTAGTCCGAAGCATGGATTTATAAGCTGGTGAGTATAGAATTGACCATTAGTAGGAACAGTGTACACCAGGTGCTGAGGTATTCTGTATCCCCTCATATGAATGACACGTATACAATAAACATGCAATTGAACATGACCTCAAGACTAAAGGAGATTCAACTGCATATCAGGACTATTATCAACAAACAAGGACTGTGAATGACTAGGTGTTCTTATTTAACATATAGACCTTCATCACTCTAAGGCCCTGAAGATGTGGCAGGACACTGTAACATTCCTTTGGCCTCTAGATGATCTGCCAAGTCAGCATTGTGAAATCATGATCAATGCTGGTGTCTCTGCAAGCCCCATATCGTGTATATTATAGTTACTTTGTGTATTAATCATTTATTGCAAGGTAGTTTTTTTTGGTAGTTTATCATGAGGTTAAATCTGATGAAATTTCTGTGAAATTGCCATTTGTATTAATATTTGCCTGTGTTGGCACATATGATATTACTTTTAACAGACGGTCCAGTGTGGCCTTTTCTTTTCTTTTCCCCTTGAGCAAGACGATCATTATCCAGCCTGGCTGATCAGACTGGCCTGCACTGTTGCCTTATTGGTCTCTGGCTGAATGAATGGAGCAAACACAGTGTAGTAAACACCTGCCAAAAGGCTTTTTATTGTTCTGTGACCTGCAAGTCTGCGCTCGTGGTGATACGAGCACCGCTGAAAGGTCAAAAGGTCAAACTTTACACCAAAAGAAACATCAACAGCGACACTTACAAGCACCTGGACACTGTCACCGTAGCACAAATACAACGGCATGTCTCTATGTACACACGGCTTAGAGTAGAAACTAGCACAGCCTGTGAGCGAGGCGATAACAGTCACTAAGTGTGTCCTCTTCCCAGAGAACGAGTGTAGAAAAAGTGACCACAAAAATAAGGCGTGAAGCAGGGGCTCCCAAACCTTTGACGTCGGCAGACCTCGGCAACGCGGCCTGTGCCCGTATGCCTGTACTGCCCGTTTACAGGGTTCATTTTTACAGACAAATTTGGAGCTCGAAATTATTCTCCGCTAACAATATTTTAGCTAAAAAAAAAGTTCCAAAATGTTTTAACGAGTCAGATATTTTTCTCTCCTGCTTTGCCGCAGACCCGTCTGCCTGTTGGGGTCCGCGGCTCAGTTTGGGAACCACTGCAACACAACAAAGGAGACGTTGTGAACATAGCAAGTGTTTCTGTTTGCAGTTGGTATTGCAGTTACCTTAACAATCCTAGATAAGAGGGGGGAAGCATCTCTTACACTGTCAGCTCTGTCATGACTGTCCAACTGTGCCTCTAGATTAGCCTGTGGATGTTTGAGCTTCATAATCATTTGAATTCAAGGAGATATTTGTCTAGGTTAGTCCAGGTGGACCTGCACTGAAAGCATTAAAAAGCACATTTTAGAAGTGGAACAGGGAATGCGGTGTGATTAAGATGTGGTGTGATTATCTGTTAAAACTCTGCCTGTTAATACTATGCTGTATGGCTTTTTGACACTAACAACCGCACCACGCTAGTTGGGTTTCACTGAATTATGTTGCTGCTACTGCTGAACAGTCTTCAACAGCAATTATCATTATCTTTTCTTAGAAATGTCTAGAACCCGGTAAACCATGACAGGTCTTCTGCTCAGCGGAGAGAATGAAGGGACTGCAGACTCGAGGGAGCCTCCTGTGACGGATCGCAGGGCCCCCAGAAAGGCCCTCACTACGTAGGGGCCCTAGGGAGCATGCAGGCCTGTCTGCGAACGCAGACGTGCAGCAGACGCGTCTTTGTGCTCACCGATAGTGTGTACGGCTCCCAGGATAGAGACCTTAGTGCGAGGAGACCTGCTCACTCTCGGGGGAATCTACTAACCCTAACCCTGCTGACTCCCCTGACTCCCCCACCGCTGTCAGCAGTACGCACCCCTGTATTTAACAGATTGGTGAGGCGACCTATTGTTCTAGGGCACTTACTGCTTCAGGGAGGGAAACCTAAACCCTAAACCCTGGAAAGCCAGGTGGGGGCGCTGTAACTGAGCAGCTGTGTGGAGAGCAGCAGGGTGGCTGGCCACGCCTCCCCATGCCCACACATTCTAAACGGCAGGTGTGAACCCCACGGCTCACGCACTTACTGCCCCGGGACGGATCCACTACTCTAGGAGGCTCATGCACACATAAGCACCTTCTATGTTTGTTTCAGCATGGAAGGAGTTCATTTGCTCTGTTTATGAGGCATATCACAATGCGCACAGCAAGAAAGTGTAAAGTGCTCTAAGTTTAGCTGAAATGCTTCTCCACTACCACAGCATCCCTGCACCAAAGAGACATGAACGGTTCAGAGTAAAATGGCTTACGAGTAAAATATCAGTATGGCCAAAAACAAAAAAAAAATAAAGTGATGAGGAACACAAGTGGCTCTTTGTGCCAGACACACGCTGAGCATTCTGGGTGTTGCTCGTGCTGCGTGACCTTCTGCCCTACATGAAATTTATAGAATTTCAGATGACAACAAACAACTGCAATATTTACATATTGTGAAAACCACTGAAAATATTCAGTTGAATAGAAACTGAATTAAAATAAAATATTAAAGAATGCATGGAGTTGACAGTGTTACACACTAACCCCCAAGGGTCTAGGGGTCAGGGGTTCATGGGGTTCTCCAAGGATTTCTGGAGAAATGGCCCATTGATTTGCTTTTCTGATCACGGAAAGCCTCCTTTAATGCATAACTGTAGTGAAACTTAGCAACAGCATTACTGACATGACAAACGTGAATGATATATGTTTATTTGAAGAACTAACTGCTATCTTGGTTAACTCAGCACTGCTTGGTGGATGGAAGTTGTTTGAGGTGCTGGGGTGAAATAAGCTCTAGACTCACTGGCTTCTATGGCTTTAGGGTTCTATTGCAGCGACGATATTCGGCATGTAATGGTGAAAGCTATCCACCCCCCCTTTGTGTAAACACACACGTGTGCACAGAGCATCACATGCTTCCTCTACCCTATTCCATTCGAAGTGCTTCAAATTGACTTTACCATAGAACAGAAATAAAATATAAGTGTGTTTCTTAAAGCCTAGTTTGGACTCGCCACAGAGAAGGAGCAGGCAGTTGCTGTTACGAAGTCATAAGCATGTCGTGGTACTCTGTTTTATCGCCACTGGTGAGGAGTACTAATGGCTTCCTTTTCTGCGTCCACTGTAATCGCTTCCCCCAGTAAGGATGTAAGTCATATCTTTTATCATCGGCATCCGCAGACTTTTACGGCAGCTACATCTTATTTGTTTATTGCCCCCACCCCATCCCCACCAGTACCACCACCATCACCACGTCATGACATCCCTCAGTTCATGCCCATGCCATTACATACGGACTGGGTCTAAAAAGGGAACCAGCAATCTCTGGATTTCTGGCCAGCTTGTAGACTGTAGCACATTTTACTCTATTCTATTAGTACTCCAGCCATTCAGAGACCAATGTCCTCACCAGCCCGGGCACCCAATTCACATGGCTGCAACAGGGAGAGGCCTTTGCATGTTTATATGAGCCTATAGATCAGTAGTGATGGAATAACCACGAGAAGTGACACAGAGGACGTAGTGTTCATATACCATTTTGGACTGCAACCTGCCTGCCCCTTGTTTGTTTTGTAGACAAAACACAGTATACACATTTATAAATTCAGCTCATATTTCTATCTTCTTCAGCATGCACATGCAGTAGTAAAAATACAGTCAAAGTATGTTTAAAAAGTGTAAAAATCCAGTGCGACAGTCTTTGAGTTCTTGAGGTTAACATGGTCATTAACAAGAGCAGCGACATAATTCATCGCAGATCACCACGCCTACAGTTTCCACGCTTCATTGGATATTGGCATCTTATTTCTTTAGATTTCAATAATTTTATTTAATTTGTAATTTGTAAAGATAACTTCGACAATATAGGCAAGAATTTCACCTCAACAGGCAGATAAAAGACCTTATAGCCCAAAGATATGGGCTATAAACTGCCTTTGTGTGTTCGGGTCTGAGCGGGTTTGTCACAGGTCCACATCGTTTCTGTAAGGCGTGTTTCTGACTACAATGAATGATCTCACTGATTTGTAGGAAAAAGTCTCCTGGGTTCCCAAAACATAGATGTAATAAACCAACTCGAGACCAAACCAAGATGGTTTAAACATATCTATGTTTTGGAAACCAGATAATCACAACAAAGAACTACAGTACTGCAGTTGAAACTCGGTTACAAAGCACAGCTGGGGGCAAAGAGACCCCTTAGCCTTAAAACTGTGGAAATGTTTTCACTAAAAAACAAAAGGGAGAAATGGGCTCCTTCATCCACACATTTTAATTCGTATAAAATGAAGAACTCAGACAAGCCGACACCAGATACATTCCTTTGCTTTCTGTGCATGTCCACACTCATCAATCCTTACCAAGGCACAGTTAGGCTGCAGTGTGTCCCCAAATACCACACTCCTGACAGCGGACATGGGTGCAAGCCCCACACACACCCCACACACACACACACACACACACACCAGAGAGACCCTCAGATCCCCACGCGGAGCAGAAACAGGCAGCCACATGAAGGCTTGGTCATGCTCCATTTGGGACGTGGAGGTGGTTGAATGCATTGCAGAAGCCCATCACCAGTCATATTCTGCCTTCTTTAAAGGCACTACCATGATAGCTGCATCTCCAAGCCTTCTACAACACTGAGAAGTTTATTCTGGTGGTAAACTGGGACAATGCAGCTTGTTTCAAACACAAAAGTAACTCAAGGCTATGCCTTCCACTTTTCTCTTGCACACCTTTTTTTGTAGTATGCTGAATGACACACCACAAACACAAGACACACACACACACAAACCTTTCCGTTAACACTTTTTATGGCCTCATCTCATGTTTGAAGTTTGCTAAGGTTAATATGCGCTCTCTCACACACACTCACACACACGGTTCTGTAAGGGAAGAGTAATGCATGGCCCATTTGCCACCGGGCCACTGCAAAAGAGCTCCATCTGGCCAGGGGCATAAGGCCAGAGCAAGACTCTCCTGTGGCCATGGTGCCTGCAACAGGCATTCAATCAAGGCCCGTCCTCTGGGAACACCCAACAGCTGCACCAATCATCCGGTGACACTAGTGGAAGATGCATGCAAAGGTTTGGCTTCAGATCAGGTTGGCAAAATGATAATTATATATATAGAGAGCGCTCATATTCACATACATACATAATGTAGAAGTCACTTATACATTGAATAAACAGTCATATTTTGAATATTAGATTAGTATGATTTGTTAAACCTTGGATATTACACTGTATTGTTTTTACATAGAGTAACAGAAGTGATCTGGGAGGCTTGAGATAAGTGAGACTAAAAGCTTTTATCGCATTTGGCAATTTCGGCTTCGTACTGCACACATGACATGGACCAAAGCAGCTGTTTTTGAGGACCACACTACTATTAAAGATGGCTGTTTAATATGTAGCTATATAGGAATATCTACTGTAGTTACATGATATACACCACAACCTGTCATAATCGGGAAAGTTGTTATAATGGCAAAGATGAGCGCAAACAGAATGGGCAACAGGAAGAACGCAAACATGGAAAGAAACAGTGATTCTGCTCGAACAGCATACTTAAGCTGGACCTTAATCATGTCTTTTTTATTTTCATGTTCTTCAGAGTAACAGAGGCCATTACACATGCGAACATCAGCACCTCTCCTGAATGTACCGAACAAGCAATGACTGATGGTCGGCTAATGGCATGGCAGTTCAAACGTACACGAGCACCATGATGACGGATAGGGCCGTGTGACACCATGAGAAAATACCGCAATTGTTTAGTAACAGAATCACCCAACAGCCAATCCCCTGGAAGTGCCATCATCTCGATAGGTTGGTATTCATAGTTCAGATGAAGCATCCCAACGAATGTGAATTGGGAGAGCAGTCAGAAGCTTAACCTCGATGGTCGAGATGGTTTCAAGTTTTTCTATGTAAACAGAGCGTGTCAGTCTGCCCCTTACATTAACGCTGGGGAGATTGGTCTACGGTAGCACCAGGGAACCACTAAAGGACAAGCCCCTGTTCCTGTGGCCTTCCCCACACGCTGACCAAAGTCTGGCAACATATGTGGCTTTACTTCTCAAACCTAACTGTAATGTCGTATAGCTCAGAATACAAGATGATAAACGCTTCAGTAAGGTTAGGTTTTAAGGCTAATTCTGCAGAGTTACGCTGTCACTTACGTCGACCCCCTGTAACGCGTTGAGATACGTGAACGGTACCCAACGCGTGATTAGTAGAAACGAGGTTGAACCCGATCGCCCGGATCGCACAAAAATAACGAAACTAAAAGCAGCGCGATAAAAGCAAAACAAACCTCCGTAAGGCAATGGGGGGGAAGCAAACTAAAGACGCAGAATAAATCAACGCGACAACAGAAAACTCGACCGTGGCAACAACACGGGAGAATAAAGGAGAATGAAAAAACAACGCGTAATAAGGAAGAAATAAATACAAGACAAATGAACAAAAGACACCAGGGGAAGTAACTGGCAGCAGGCAAACGCCGCAAAAACCTCAAAACCCTTCCAAAACCTAAACTAAACCAAGACAGAGAAGTAACAGGGAAGGAAAACTTGAGAGAGGCCAGGGAGGAGTGGAGAACTCGAACAGAAAGGGAAGGAGAGAGAGAGCAAGAGATACTGGTGATGAAACACCAAACGAACGCAGCTTGGGACTGCAGGAAAACGGCTGACAGACGCACAGCATGGAGGCTTAACGACTCAGCAGCGAGATACTACAGCCATCTTCCCTAAGTAAGGGGGAAGACAGCTGTAGCTCGTCGCTGCCGATTGAACTGGCTCGCGAGCTCCCCCCGGTGGCAGCAGGAGGAACCGCCCTGGAGCCAGCCCTGACACCACCAGCGCCGGGGCCCTGGAGCAGCCCTGATACCCTCAGCGCCGGGGCCCTGGAGCAGCCCTGACACCCCCAGCGCCGGGGCCCTGGAGCAGCCCTGACACCCCCAGCGCCGGGGCCCTGGAGCAGCCCTGACACCCCCAGCGCCGGGGCCCTTGAGCAGCCCTGCTGGGTTGGACTTTAATATAGCTCGGCTTGCACTGCCTGTTCAGGACTCGCCCAACAAGAAGGCCAAGCAGGACGGAGCGTTACAATTACAGAATTTCAGTCAGCAAAAAGGGACAGAAACTAAAAAAAGGAGAAATTTTTGAAAGCGAGATGCAAAAACAAATGTATGTCTTATTACTTAGAGATAACATATAAACATGAATTCTGTAGTTTATATTTATATAGGTATATATATATATATATATTCTTAAAGCAACAAAGAAATTCACATATAATGGCAGTCTTCTTTTATCATAATGTATTCTGTGTACTCTGTAGAAACAACACTTAAAATGAATGCATAATGATTTAAAAAAAATGGATTTCATCCAAACTGGTCTTTATGAAAGAAACACTCTGTTGAACGCAAACTTATTCACATCTTGTTTGTTCTCTTGGTGCAGTAACCGGTCTCTGCTACTTCCGAGGAAAGACATTTAGCTTAGATTAGAACAAAATACGTAAACATCCTGACAGAGAAAAGGAACTGTGTCAGGAGGAGGAATGAGTGAAGGGCTCTGGAGCCAGAGCTGTGTGTGTGTGTGTGTGTGTGTGTTTCCAAGCTGGTGCGACTGCTGTGTGTTTTCACACGATACTGCATCGTAGCAAAAACAGCTCCAGAGGACTTACAACTGCCCGCTGAGCAGACCGTTTTCATCTTGCATAAAACTGGAGGAGAGATGTCCGAGCTGGCGAAGGGTCCCCAGGAGGAAGCGGAGCCGCCGGACCGGTCCGCTCCGTGCCCACTCCCCATCGGCCCGGAGTCCCGTGTAGGAAGGCCCTCTGTGAAAAGGAGCCTCCTCCTCCTGCTGGGAGTGTAGTGTGCGGTGCTGTTCCACAACGCTCCTCAAATCACAGGTGAGTAAGAAAACACACTTCAGTGCCTCCGGCATGAGGCGTCGGGGGGAGGGGCCGGCCGATGGCAGGGGCCAGCCGGGGGGAGGGGCCGGCCGGGGGCAGACGTGGCAAGTGCTGCAACTTTTATTACTTCCTGTTTAAACGCACGAGGTCAGGTTAAGGGTGAGAGGAGAGGGAGCTGTTGGACCCAGAGAGGGGCGGGGGGATGGCGGGTCTGGAAGCCGCCAGGACACGCCCACCTGTGCTGTCAGGCCAGGCGTGTGGACGACTGTCTGTGGGTGCCCACGCCCGTCCCCTCTGCTGGGGTTTAATCAGCTCGTCAGTCTTTGTACTTTATCGTATACAACCGTGTACAGAAACAAAAAGCAAAAAAGAGAAATGGCACATCAGACAAACAAAAAATATGAATAGCACTGATAATAACCCTTTTTGGTTGCAGGTAGACACTCCTGTGACACAAAACCCTTTACCTTCACTGTTAAATGCTGCTGGTTTTGCTTTCACTGATCGCATCCCTGAAATAAATGACACATATAAAACTGAGAAAATGGTCTCCCCCTCCTGGGTCTAATTGCTTGTGATGATGTGGAAGAAACAGGGAAGCTGCAAGTATCAAATCCACTGTGTTCCCCAAACTTTTGTTTTTTGTTTTGTTTTGGTTTTTTTTTTTTTTGCATTGATCCTTTTCCACTAGGGGGAGCTCTCTCACACCTCCCCTATCCTCTATACCATCAGAAGTCCTCAAAGCAGTACAGGGAATCTAGTTGGGTCTAGTTGACAAACCTTGAGTTTTGCCAAAATGTAGGCGTGGAAAAGTGTTCAAGGAAAACAAGAAACCCCACAGACACCCCCCTCCCCCCTCCAACTCCATATTTCAACACTCTCAAAGAAAGAGTTCTTCTTTAGAAAAAAATCTCAGGCAGTGATTGGTCCCATGACTGGTCCCTCCACAACTCACAAGAATGTTTTACAGCCAGAGCTTCAAAAAACAAATATAAAGACAAAGGGATCATATGACGTTTTCTGTTTTATCAGGGTTTTCGTTTTTTCGGTTTTTTTTTGCGCTGTAGAGCCGCTCACCTCTCTGTTTTTGGCTAGACGGGACGGTAGCACTGGTTGGGGGGGGGTGTTGTTTGAAGAGTATTGCTCCTGGATCCAGGCCAGGAAGTGAGGGAACTTGGAGTAGGAGGCAGGGCAGAAACAAAGAGTAACAAGGGTTTGAGTGACGTTATGCATGCAGGAGAAGCTCCGCCTCTGCTTCCGTGGCAGCCAGACCCGGCTTAGTCCACGAACCTCTGGCAGGCTTTCTTCCAGCGACAGGCAGTGCACCACATGTCTCTGTTCTCCATCCCGTACACTTTACGGCATTTCTTCCCCTCGCCCCGGGACTTCCTGCTGGATGGATATAAAAACAACAACCCTGACATCCACGACCAGCTCAGGCATGCGAGAGATAAAAGTATTATCTCAAAGTATTTTTTACAGATATTTATTTTACGTCTCGAACGGTGTGTGGTCTGCGCAAAACACACACAACGCGGTTTGTAGTTGCTGCCGAGGGCAGGAGTTGAAGTGCAGAAGTGTGTGTGTGTGTGTGTGTGTGTGTGTGTGTGTGTGTGTGTGTGTGTGTCGGGAGGGCGGTACCTGAGCGAGCCTGTACTTCGCGGGGGAGACGACAGCACAGTGATGGTTTGAGAGCGCTGTTCGCTGAAGCCCTGTGTCCGGCCATGAGTGGGAGAGGCCTGCAACACAAGGCAACTCATTACCTCTCTGCTAACCTCTCTGGGACTGGCACACCAGCCTCTCACCTCACAGGACCCAGTGGGCAACTATCAGCACGTGTGCGCAGCACTGATACTGTGAGCATCTTGCTCAAAGCGTAAAGGAAACAGTGTAATCTGCTCTGCAGATATAGGCACAGCAGCAGGGCAGCCCCTGGCCCCGTGTGTGGGTGACCCCGATTTCCGTTGCCTTGTGCAGATCACGGCCAGGCAACGCTACAGTTCAGCTGTGAAGGGGCGCAAGTGTGTAGAAGACCTGATGAACAGTCAGGCGGGGCCTAGTTCTGAGGCCGCGTTCAGAGGTTCGGCGAAGGGGATCGAGTGGTACGGATACGCGGGATGTGGGCAGAGAGGCAGAGGTCAGAGGTCACCCACGACCGCGCTCATCCTCTCAGAGTGAAGGTGACCTTCCGCCTGGAGCTCCTTGCAAACGTGTGTGTGTGTGTGTGTGTGTCAGACTGGGCACACAGGAGGACAACTGCAACCTGGGCTCAGTAGAGAGGGTGCGCGAGTGTGTGTGTGTGTGTGTGTGTGTGAGCTTGCGTACTCACAGGAGTGCCAGTGAAGGTGACGGGTGGGGATTGCCAGGAGATGCTGCAGCTGGTGGAGGGGGTGAAGCCAGGGCTGCAGGTGGAGGGGGTGAAGCCAGGGCTGCAGGTGGAGGGGATGTTGACGGGAGCTGTGGCCTGTGGAGGGGACAGCAAGGGGCTGTGGTCACACTGACCTACGCAGGGGCTGGACACAGCGCCCCCTACAGGGCAGAGCTGGTGGGTGGGATCTGTCAGTGACCTGTCAGGGCTTCCAGAAGGTCAAGATGCTTAGGACTCCGCTTGGTTTGCCACAAGTATCTAACCAGGTCCTCTAGCTGTGGATTTATATCTTAACTCTATGTTATGGGGATCATACTAACATGTTAATGGAGTAAAATATGTATTTATTAGGGCAGCGTAGACCAACAGAGAGGACGTGTCTGAGTGTCTGAGTGTGATTTCAGAACGGCAAACAACTCACTGCAGACATGAACACCTGTCTGAGATGAGATGCATTACTTGCTATGCCAGCGATGGGAGGAGCTGGTGTTACATTCACCTCACAGTATACCAGCTGAATCCTGAACACCTGAATACCTCATCAGCCAAAATAAAGGGTTTTGTTTTCAGCGTTTTCAAAGAAAAAAAAAAAAAAACTCCATACGTCATAGCTCCCGTGCGGCGCAATCAGAAGGTTCAGTGTTTCGACAGTTCAGAAGGTTCAGCGGTTCAGCAGTTCAGAAGGTTCAGCGGTTCAGCAGTTCAGAAGGTTCAGCGGTTCAGCAGTTCAGAAGGTTCAGCGGTTCAGCAGTTCAGACAACACTACAGTGGCAGGGCGGGCCGAGTTAGTGCCCTGTGCTCATAGTGAAAGCTCACCAGGGGTGCGCGGGGGGGGGGAGGGGGCGGGGTTACCTGGTAGGCGTGGTCCGCGTGCACCAGGTAAAGCGCACTGGGTGCCGAGCGGCTAAGAGGGGTGGAGCTGCCACTCTCGCTCCGGACCGTTCCACCCGAGGCGTCCGGCCTCCTCTGCTCGGTGGAGGGCGGCGGAGACATCACGGACGGGGACACGGGGGACAGGCTGCCCAGTCCGTCCGCCACCGAGTCCGTGTTGAGCTTGATCTCGGTGTAGTAGAAATCCTCCTCGCCATCGCTGCACTCGGAGTCGCAGTTGCGTCTGAGGAGATCGGGGCAGAACAGCATCTCATTAGTACACTGATTCATTTGGCTGCACCAGTCTAATTAGTTTTATGACCAGCGCTGCACTTTCCATCATCAATTATTTGGCAATTACTGTCAGCTGAACGGGCGCCTGCTATTAGGGCCTATATTAAACTGTATGCAAATACAATTAAAAGGCTTTGAATGTTTTGTAATGTAGTGTATTTCATTAAAACCCTGAGCAAAATGTCTTAAGTGCGACAACATGAAGCCCTTAAAACCTTCATGAAACTGCACGAAGTGGACGTGATACTGCTCTGCTAGAAGTAAAGTAGAGGTGGAGGTAGCAGGTTAATAGTATGTCCTTCACATTGTGCTGTCAGTATTCTACAGTGCAGGCGTCAAGCCCGAGTCCTGCAGTGTGGCAGGGTAGCGTAGCATAGCATTCTCCCTGAATCAACACACTTGACCTATTAGAGGCTGTAATGATCTCATATGCTTAATCAAGTGTGTTGAAGCAGAGACACTAAACTAAGCTGTACAGCCTGCTGTGTAAGCTGTACTTCACTGCAGGGCCGAGCAGGGTCCTGACACTGCAGGGCCGAGCAGGGTCCTGACACTGCAGGGCTGAGCAGGGTCTTGACACACTTACTTCCTAGACGTGTGTGTGCCTGTTTGTGAGAGTACAGTGGATCTGCTGTGAGTTTTACAATTAAAATGTATTAGAAAAACATTCCTGCAGCCCTTAGCGTGTGTGTTGGCGTGATGGCTTTAGATTTGTTTCCGTGCTTCCTGCCGTGGTGTCGGCGGGTGAGCTGGGTGTGGACGGAGCTGCACTGGGCCGGCGTGTCTTACCCCAGATGGACGGTGCGGATGTGCCTCTGTATGCCTGCCGCCGTGCTCAGGACCTTCCCGCAGTTCTTCCACAAACACTTGAACATCACCTTCATGGAGTTCTGCCCAAGAGACAGGAGCAGCGTCAGCCCTGCGAGCCCCCCCGCTCCCTCCCCCACCTTCCTCCCCCTGCACTCGCACACAAAGGAGGCGCGTGGAGAAAGAGGCACTTTATCTTGTTCTTCCTCCATTAGCCGCCCGGGGCCGGAGGGAGGGCGGGCGGCAGCCGCGGCTGGAGCGCCTGGTAATTGGCGGGCAGCGCGAGAGGCGCTACACGCGTGTCCATCATAACTCGCGTGACTCCGAGCCCGATCTGGCCACACTAATTACACCGGCCCCTTTGAAGAGCCACTGCTTCTGCACACACCAATTGTTTTCATGCTGAAAGCTGGAAGGACAAAGTGGTAGAATACCTCAGTCCCCGGCCATATGCTACTGTGATGGGTGTCACAACGCTGCCTGGTTACCTTGTCCAGGCACTAATTTAATTTCCACGGGGAGGTGGCTGTTCTAGTCAGAAACACAAAGCAGCCCCTTCTTGTCCCTGGACACTGCAGCTCCCACTACCAGGTAAATGGCATCTAATTAATAGCCGAAAACCGACCCACATGCCATCTTGTGTAAAAACTGGCACTGCGTGACACTAGTGCAGGAAATAGAACAAGGAGCTTTGCCGTCTTTTTACAGGTAGAACATGCTGAGAGCAAAACCAAAGAAACACACCAGAGGACATGACTGGCTTGTAGCACCAAAGAAACACACCAGAGGACATGACTGGCCTGTAGCACCAAAAAAACACACCAGAGGACATGACTGGCCTGTAGGACCAAAGAAACACAATAGAGGACATGATTGGCCTGTAGGACCAAAGAAACACACCAGAGGACATGACTGGCCTGTAGGACCAAAGAAACACACCAGAGGACATGACTGGCCTGTAGCACCAAAGAAACACACCAGAGGACATGACTGGCCTGTAGCACCAAAGAAACACACCAGAGGACATGACTGGCCTGTAGCACCAAAGAAACACACCAGAGGACATGACTGGCCTGTAGGACCAAAGAAACACACCAGAGGACATGACTGGCTTGTAGCACCAAAGAAACACACCAGAGGACATGACTGGGCTGTAGCACCAAAGAAACACACCAGAGGACTGGCCTGTAGCACCAAAGAAACACACCAGAGGACATGACTGGCCTGTAGCACCAAAGAAACACACCAGAGGACATGACTGGCCTGTAGCACCAAAGAAACACACCAGAGGACATGACTGGCCTGTAGCACCAAAAAACACACCAGAGGACATGACTGGCCTGTAGCACCAAAGAAACACACCAGAGGACATGGACTGGCCTTTAGGACCAAAGAAACACACCAGAGGACATTTTTTGTAGCACCAAAGAAACACACCAGAGGACATGACTGGCTTGTAGCACCAAAGAAACACACCAGAGGACATGACTGGGCTGTAGCAGCAAATAAACCATGTTTTTGCATGGATTTAGCAACTACAAAAAGTGGATATTTTTTTCTTCGTTTTGGTGCCGTGAGGCGATCTATTAAGCTAAGATGAGGACTTACTATCACTTCATCACTATAGCTCTCTCTCTCTCTCCCTCCCTCCCTCTCTCTCATTCTCTTTATCACTTCTTTAAGATCAGCATTTATTTACATCCTCAGCAAGCATGCAAGAACTTTATTGATCTGGATGAAAGTCCAAATGCAATTTAATGTTTGCTAGGGAAGATATTAAAATCATTCATTTTAGCACCAGCAGCCTGTACGTGTGACTCCTGCGTAATTAGGCGGGACAAACGACTGGGCCGCATGCAGATAATGGCGGCAGGACGTGGACAAACAGCAGGACCGCGAATTGAGATGGAGACAAAGTAGCAGTATGTGAGGGAAGAGAGACAGAACAATCAGTGTAACGGAGGCTCGAATCAGTGAGATGGAGACAAAGTAGCAGTTCACTCCCATATGTGAGGGAAGAGAGACAGAAGCTGGAATCAGTGTAACGGAGGCTGGAATCAGTGTAACGGAGGCTGGAATCAGTGTAACGGAGGCTGGAATCAGTGTAACGGAAGCTGGAATCAGTGTAACGGAAACTGAGATCAGTGTAACAGAATCTGAAATCAGTGTAACTGAAGCTGGAATGCTGTAATCCGCCCACCTGCACACTGCACAAGGCAGCAGTGACTTTCAAAAGTTGGTGGTCACAGGAAGTTGCACTGCGCCCTCGACAGCTTCGCGGAGCCTCACTAGCGCAGGGTTATGAGCAGGAGAAACACTCGCCACACCTCACAGCTATAGTGAGGAGGGAGGAGTCGGTGTGCATAGGTAGAGAAACACGCACGAACACACATTCTGGGCTCCCTCACAATACATGTTCATAAAACTGACGGATTCAAAACGGACTTTGTCTCTTTCGAAATTACATTAGCATTTCAATGCTTCCCGATCAGGGTGTAATGGTGAGGATGGTACAACTGCACGTTGCCACGGTGCTGAGCATTATGATGCAAACTATTCTCCCTTCCAGGCGTTGTCGGGGGTTACGGGTGGGGGATGGGGGATGGGGTGTTGGGTCACCTTGCGCTTGCGGGGAATGGGCTCATCGAACAGCAGGCTCCCTGCGTCCTGCTCGTCCAGCGCGTCGTCGGGCGTCCCGCTGAGGCTGCCCGCGCGGAAGGGCTTGAAGCTGTCGGCCGACAGGGGCGGCGAGGGCGTGGAGGGGTTGGAGTGGTCGCTGGGGGCGCTCCAGCTCCAGTAACCGCTACTGCTGTAGCTGGACGGCGTGAAGCCTCCATCCTTCCAAGAGCCATTAAGACCTTCTGCAGGAGTAAAGCAGACACAAGACTCAGTCTGCCAGAGAACTCTGTAGTTCGGAGTCACAGCCTGAATTCTGGCTCTTATCTAGTAGAAAGAGGCGAACAGAAAGATGAGCAAGTGGTGTATTCAAACCGTGTTAATGCTTCATTTCTGTTCGTTTACATCAAACTTTTAGGAACGAAGAAATATATCAAAACCAAATCCAAACAGTGAGTGAAAACATACTTAAAGCTACCATTGTCTCGGGGCTTAAGGCGGACTTTAAAGGATTTTTTTTCACGAAATGGTTCTGTCATACCAGTAGCTAAATCACGAGGGGAGAAAGCGGCTGGGGTGTGTGGAGGGTCATGGCTGGGTGACGGCACAAACAGGAAGCCCTGCGCTGCTGTACGTCTTCAGGCTGCCGGCGCGTGAGGCGATGTAGGCCGAGCGCGTGAGGGGTCCAGGCGCGTGAGGGGTCCAGGCGCGTGAGCTGGCCGCGCTGCTGACGCAAGGCACTTACCGCCCATTTTAACCGGGGGACTCCGCACCAGGGGACTCGTGGAGAGGCTGGTCAACACCATGGCGGCCGTCACTTTGTCCATGTCCACCTCCTCTTCTGATTTCCTGTGGAGAGAAGGGGAGAGAAAGCCCGTCATACAGCAGGGCAGATCACTGGCCCGCTTTGTTTACAGGATGGAAAAACCCTTCTGTGCCTTTGTGCTAAAAGATTCAGAATTCTAGAGTCAGAAATATCCGAATGTAAAATTTGCTGCAACGTTCGGCGCCTTGACACTGCCACAGCGGCACAGCGTTTCTGTAAGACGTCACGGTGACAGATGAATGATTCCTTCAGGTAAACAAGACCTGGTCCAGATTTCAGGCTGGCTTACACGAGCAACAAAGAACGAAACAAAGAACCTCAGCCAGGTCCGCGACGCAGGGCAGGACGGCACCAAGCCGTACGCTGGACAAGCCTTTATTGTTGCCTAAGGATGGTGAATGGATCCATCAGCGTGTGAAGACTGTAATCGATCTGTTCTCCCGCCAGCTCGTGCAAACACAGTGTCTCATGGGAACCCCTGAGCAGAGTCTGCCTGCAGCAGGGCAGAAGCCGCCCCGGGGCCCCGGGCCAAGAGAGAGACCACAGGCCGATAAACAAGTCTGTGGACCTCTATTAAAGGCAGTTTAATTTATGTGCCCCCCGCAGGGTGAAAACACTCATTGTAGTGTCATTGTAGTGTCCATTGTTGTGTCATTGTAGTGTCATTGTAGTGTCATTGTAGTGTCATTGTAGTGTCCATTATAGTGTCCATTATAGTGTCCATTGTTGTGTCATTGTAGTGTCATTGTAGTGTCATTGTAGTGTCATTGTAGTGTCCATTGTAGTGTCATTGTAGAATTCAGCGCAGGCAGCTGTTCGTTGCGGCGGACAGCGGTATGTTGTCGCTGGCATCGCTCCCTGGATCCCGTCACCTCCCACTTCCTGGTCACCTTGGGAAAGCACGACTCAGCCTTGAGATGACGGACTGTCCCTGAACAGCACCTAATTAACACCCTCCATTCCCCCACACCACTGAAATACTGTACCAAAACACATTAAAGTCTATGTGATTAACATGTGATTTATTGTTACCCTCCAAAACAGCCATTTTAAGGTCTGGATCATTTTGTCTTGAGTGGCCTTGTAGAAACACAAGCAGCGACACACCCCGTATTTATTAGGCCATCATTAAAAACGATGGCGAGTGAGACATTCAGCTGAGCCATGACACTTTCAGCAGTAGACAAAGGGCACTGTGTGTGACAGGGCAGAGTGTGAATCCCGCCAAACACACGCCTAGCGGGCACAGCGGTGTGGACAGCGAGCCCACTCTGGAACACAAAGCCAGTTGGTATGACAGTTGTTTTTAGATGGACTGGAAAGGTCTGGCACAGGAAGATTCTGACATTTTCGAAATTTCTAGAGGCTTTTCTGACATCTTCCCATGAAACATTAATCTGTGTAACACTGAACATTGAGAAGTGGGGCCAGAGAATTCTTCCCTAACAGCAAACTGGAGACAGAGACGTCAGCCATTTCATTTTACGTCAGCCTTCTCCTCTTCTGATCACGGGTGGTACAGGAACGGACACGCTCAGTAGCTCCGGACTGAGCCGGCATCACCCACACCTGCCCTCTCCCCCCCACCAAACATCTCATGGAGGAATGAAATAATGACCCGTGGGTAAAACGAAGTGTGGGTATAAATTACCCAGGGGTGCAGCCCAAGGCCACAGCAGCGCAGCAGGCCAAGTGTGGGTGGGTGCTGTGGGGCAGTGGCGGAGGGGGGGGGGGGTGGTTCTTGGCAAGGGCCATAAACGGGCCTGAAGGAGGCGGTCTGCTGACATCTGCTGCTGCGCGTCAGGCACATGTGTCAACTTTCTGTGCCTGTCCAAACTCCCAAGACAAACGGCAGAGCCCTGGCAGCGGGTGAAAAACAATCCCCACACCCCCCCCATGCCCCCCACACCCCCCCAGCACTGCCCCCGCAGACATCTGGGCCTTTGTGTGGGGCCCTGTGAGGAGCCCGTAGCCCCCCCATGCCATGGAGCTGGAGCGCGGGCTCCAGTTACCAGCACCACACCGACTCTGGGGGAGAAATAACAACAACCAGGATCGATTGTGTTGCCATGGTCGCGGCTCTGCGTCACCTGTTGCATCGTCGCTACCGATGGTGTTTGTACTCTGCTGGAGAACAGAACACAAGAAGAGGCGCATGCACCATGAACCCACCCACATAAACTCAGCAAGGCTCAGCGTACGACAGTGTCGGGAGGTTTATATGAGAACACACTTATATTGCAGCTCCGCTGTAGTCTGGATTACAGCATCCTCACGATTCAAGGTTCAGCACAACAGAATAAGTGATGTCATGTACTTCATGTCATTTGCATATTTCCTCTTCAAATACATTTCAGATTCTTTGATGAAACAAACACACACACACACACACACACACACACAATACTATATATATAGTGAAAAATATTGAGAAAAATAACGAAGCAGTTAAGCAAGCAGCGGGGAATTCCCCTGAAAGCCCCACCATGGTGCCCGCCCCATCTGCACCCCCTACCCTCCCACAGCCCCACCCCTCCCCAACCCCCCACCCAACCCCACCCCACCCCACCCCACCCACACCCACACCCCTCCCTCCTCTCCCGCTCCGCTTCAGGCAGAAGGAGAGCAGGAGGCAGGAACACTTTGTCCGCGGCGGCCATCGCTCATCACAGCCACTGGGCTATGGGGCTCATTCCCTCCTGAATAACGGGGAACAAATCTGTGCCAGGCTCCGCCCAGCCAGGCGCCTCAGGCTCCGCCCAGCCGGACGCCTCAGCCTCAGGCTCCGCCCCTCGGTTACAGTCGCCATACGGCCGTCCACACTCCAAACTACACGTTACACCCAGCAAAAATGAATGAAGGATGAACCGTTATGAATTATGTAGACATCTGCTGAAGCTAGCAAACCACTTAAATGGCAGCGTTTCACGTGTAAGTCATTCAAAAGCAGCTTTTCACATTTCGTGTTCAGTCACACTATCATAGCAAAAGCAAGAACTGGGATAAGGCTGGGAGAGACTTCTAATCTGAAGAGTCTGTATACTGTGACATATAACAACTGCATCAGTGCACACAAAGAGGGTTTGTTCTGTTCATAACAGCCTCATATGCCTTACTGTTCTTCTTTCATAAGATACACATATGGAGGTGTGTGTGGGGTTGGAGGAACTGGGGGCAGGAACGCAGTGCTTGCAGATGAATGTGCCCCACCTTACGCCCGGCCCCATACGCGTGGCCCCACATGAGGGCCTCACGCTCGGCCCCACACGGGTGGCACGGCCCCGGCGGAGATAAAGGCACGTGCAGAGGTAACTCACAGAGAGCACTCTGCTAACCGCTAAGTGTTACAGCTCTGCTCTAGGAAGGCCGGCGCTCCACGACGCTCATGGTCGCATTTCCCATCCCAGACGCGGATCGCTAGCCGGGGCTTTTACTGGCCCTCTGGATCCAGCACGTATCTGTCCCCTGCTCAGAGCTGCTCAACAGTCTCCAGTTTCACTCCCGCCCTCGCGGTTAGACGGAGACAGCCAATCCGCCTCCGCCACACGGGCTGCTCATTCCCCCATATGTTCACTGTATGTTGAAACCTGCTGCAATAATGTTTAGAGTCTCATATGACAACCAGATCAAAAAGAAAAGACAAAAGCATCACAGATGAAGACATGAGGTGAGGTAACGTAATTCCAAGACAGCCTGAATCCAGATTAGCAAATGGCTCCGTGGGGAGAATACTTAATCCAAAGAATTTGTGAGTCTCGCTCACAATATCCCCTTCGCAAGGTCTGGTTAAAACGAAGATTAATGCATTCATTAGCTACTAACTGGCATTAGTGCGGGTCTCCCCTGGCATGTTCCCACGGAGGAGAAAAATGTACACCTGCTCTTTGTTCCCGGTGCCGGCTGGCGCGGGTCTGTCCCGCCTCCCGCCCCGCCTCCCGCCCCGCCCCTGCGTCACGCCCCCCTGAGGCCGCCGCCCACGCATGCCGGGCAGCAGGACGACACAGGGCAGCATGGAGCCCTGGGGGTTAGTAATGATCATCACAGAGGGGCTCGAGGAGAAATGGCTGACCCAAGAACTGCCTCCAGCGGCGCGGCACACGCGGAGCACACGCAGAGCACACGCAGAGCACACGCAGAGCACACGCACACGTGGAGTTTACCCTGGCAGCGACGAACCGTCGGGGCTGGAAGCCTCGACCAACCGGCAACATTTCATTTTAACATTTGATGCTCTACGATCTGCAGGCAGTCAAAACACAGCAAAGCTCTGTGCTTGCTTGGCCTCTATTTATAATCCACAGACCCCCCCCCCCGCCAACACGCTGCTGTTCTAGCCCTCAGCCGCATGTTCAGCGCTAACGGTGCAGTGTCATTCACGAGCCCTCGGTGCTCCGGTTTCCAAACATGCAGGAAACGGAAGGCTGGCGCTGGCGCACGCGCTCAGAGCGTCACGCCGCATACGCTGGGGCGGTGACATCACACTCGAGAGCGAACAAAGAAGTGACAGCTTGTGTTATGGATCGTTCGGCGTCAAAACAGCTCAGCGACAGGAGCCTCGTAGAACACAAAACAAAATAACCACGATGAAAACACAGATACACGACACACGGGTAAGAGTGACCACAGTCCGTTAAAAACAAAAATAAGTGCCAATTATTCCGCAAGTGAACAATTTGGTAGACAGGCATGTGGATAAATCTGAGGTAGCAGGGACGGGTGTGTATTACACACTGCAACAAGATGTCACACCGACCCACTTATCGGTTCACCACAGGGGCTGCTGGGATGGAGGAGGCCACTAGCAGCTAGGAGAGGAGGAGCTTCCCCGCTGGGGAGTCGCCCCCTGGGTCAGCTGGCCGCTCGCCGCGACCAGAGCTGAGCCGGCTACCTGACGGCTGGAAACAAAGCAACCCGGCACAGCCGCGTCCGTCGGATATCCACAGACAATGAATGTTTCCGTCTGGCTTAATGAGCACTGGGAATACGGAGCCGTTTTCCGCTGTGAGCAATTCGTTCGGCCGGCACTTTTGCTCCCGAGGAGGAAGGGAAGGGTAACGTGCGGGAGGGGGAGGGGGGGTATCGGGGGAGGGGGGGGGTCAGGAGAGGGAGACGGGCAGAAAGGCGGCAATGTGAACAAAGGCAGCAGCTGAGCGAGTCATTACGGCGATGCCGCTCCCGCGCTCTCGCCCGG
This sequence comes from Brachyhypopomus occidentalis, assembly GCA_020368025.1. Lineage (NCBI taxonomy): Eukaryota > Metazoa > Chordata > Actinopteri > Gymnotiformes > Hypopomidae > Brachyhypopomus > Brachyhypopomus occidentalis. Next base: position 3,343,454 of record JAGXOD010000072.1, read on the forward strand.
AACTGACCCTCCGACCCTCGCTCCTCCACTCCAGCTCCGCACCGAGGGTGGTGTCACTGGCACTCGCCTCCGTCCCGGCCGCGTGATGGATGTGAGCATGTGCAGCTGTGGTCACCCTGATTCTTCCAGCTCTCCGACAGCCTGACAGGCCACGCCCCTCCACCTCTCCCCCTCAGGTCTCTGGAGCCTGCTGTCCTGTTAATGGCCTGGTCTCTTCACCAAGCAGACCGCACACCCGTGACCTCTCCGTCACCGCGTGCTGGTTTTAAAACCCCCAACACCCCCCAACACCCCCAAGAGAGTCATCTCTGTGGGGTTGCAGCACAGGAGCTAGAAAGAGCCTCATAAAACACACTCAGCCTCCATCACACGGGGGAGGGGACGTTATGGCTTCTAACCGCATCATATCCACATCGACTGTGGCAGGACAAAGATCCTGTCATTTACATTTATCTACAGGACGAGGGCACTTTCAAACAGGTTATGTGTTGTGTAAGGGGCGTCGCCGACGCCGACGCCGGCCTTAATGCCTCCCACCCCCAGCACAAAGACGCCTTTGGGGTACAGTGAAAATGGCAGCGGGACATTTATTGGTGGAGAGTCGCCCGTGATTTGAACCACAAAGTCTCTGTTTCCATCCAGGAGAGATCAACATATGATTCATTTACCATCACTGGAGGAGACCACTGCCCTCATTCAGCCCCTCCCCCACCCAAGCACAGCCAATAGCAGCACAAGCTGAGATTTATCTACTGTTGCTTAGGGTTTCGCTGGAGTCCGACCGTGAGCAGTGAGACGAAGGGGACACTCATCATCAAGTTACTGCTGTCTAGAGCTCGGGGCGTTCACAATCACCTGATCCCTCCATCTTTACTTAATTGAGCCCGGGCGGAATAAAAATCACAGCGAGACTGTGGCTAGTGAGAAACACCGCGTGAGCGACGGCGAGAAAAGGGGCGACGTAGCGAGGTGGGCGAGCTAGCGTGCTGGTGTTAATGGGCGGTCATGGTGCCGCCAGGAGACGCTCCTGCTCCTGCCCGGCATCCTGGTGGGGACGCAGGAGGGAGAGGAGACGCGGCACGACGCCCCGCACAGCGCAGGACAAACGCCTCTCCTGCAGAGCAGAAAAACACGAGAGCCAGGAGACAAAGGGAGAGAGGGCACAAGGAAGGAGAGAGAGAAGGAGAGAGAGGGAGAGAGAGAGAGAGAGAGAGAGGAGGGGCGATTCGTCCACACTGATGGAGTGCATGAAGGAAGGAGAGAGAGAGAGAGAAAAAGAGAGCAAGTGAGAAAGAGTGAAGAGAGGGAGAGAGAGAGAGAGGGAAGGAGGAGGCTCTGCAGCTCTCATTGTCTTGGATTGTGCCTGCATCAAGATTGTTGATGTTTCTATGGCCACCACGTCCTGGCTGTCTCTGCGCGGCAGGGACGACGGGTTGATCGCAAGCGGTGCTGAGCTGGACGGCGTCTCCCCTATGAGCACGGCCGCCAGAGCGACACGTCACAGCCACTCGACCGGGACTCTCGCCGCAATCAAAACCCTGGCGCCGACAGCCCCGTTTGTGTACGTTTGTGTGGCAAGAGGACGACGGCAGGAGAGAGCAGGTGCATGGGAACACGTCAACGTGCTGTGAAAAGGTTTTCCGATCTGTGCCAATTCGGTAGGTCGCGTGCGTGTGGCGGGGCGAGCGCGTGTGCCAGCGTGGGACGTGTGTGCGCGCTCGCGGGAGAGAGCGAGACAAGGAAGCTGCACAACAGCGACAGAGACACGTCAACACAGCCGTCGGGCGCACGCACGGCGGGGACGGGGAAGACAAGAAGGAAGGTGGGACAAAGGGAGAGAAAAAAGGGGGGCAGAATGAAAGAGGTGAGCGAGGGAGCGACGCCTCCTGCCACGGCAACGCTGTGGGCGAATGCCAAAGCCCCGAGCCCCCTCCCTCTCGCCATCTCCGTCGGTTACACAGGCGCCATGGTTACGCACACAGCCGCCCTGTGCATTCCGTCCAAACGGAGCAAAGTTCAGCGTGTGCACCAAAACCACAACCCCTTCCGCACGCGCGTGCACACACACGTGCTCAAACACGCACACACACACACACAAACATGCGCACACACACACAGATGCTTCCGCCTCTGCTCCTCCTCACATGACTGCTCCATTGTTTACTTGGCTGAGGTGCTCCAGATGCAGGCGGATGGGAGAAGCCTCCTCGCACGGCGTCAGCGAGGAGCACAAGGGGGCCATAAAGCACGCCAGCAGTCACCTGCACCGAACCAGGCCGGGGCAACTTCGGCGCACTCTCACTGACCTATCAGGTGCACTCTCACCGACCTATCAGGTGCACTCTCACTGACCTATCAGGTCCACTCTCACTGACCTATCAGGTGCACTCTCACCGACCTATCAGGTGCACTCTCACTGACCTATCAGGTCCACTCTCACCGACCTATCAGGTCCACTCTCACCGACCTATCAGCTCCGGGACCTTAGGGGCGGCACAGGCCACGGAAACACTCGTGCAGCCTGTCCCTGTTGCCATGGTGCTCTCCTTCACTGACTCTTACAGGGGATCTAGATGAAGCAGGTCAGGGAGACGCAGACACTGGAGGAGGAGACGAGCCCCTCCCCTGTAACCATACAAACACACACACAGGACAAGGTGACCACCACGGACGTCTTATCTCAGACTCACACACCGACACACACACTTCCTCCTGCTTTGTCAGCCATTTCCATATTTGAATTTCAGTTCACATTAAATATTTATGTCGTATTCCAAAGTCAACTTACTGCATGAAACATCTTAAATATGCACAAACAAAAAGAGCTCCACGATCACTTTACTAAGCCAATGAAATGTTTCTGTACATGTGAGATCTGTCACTGGCCTGTTGCTAAACAACTTTCCTGCCTGAACAAAGAGGCAAAAAAATACCTTAAACAACAGATTTGCATTCTGCAGAACCAAAATCAATATATAAAGCCGATGCATATGCATTTATTCATGTACATGCATACATAAATGCATGTATATACATACATACAATGGCATATATATGCATTTATTCATATCTACAAGCCTTGACCTTTAGTGCTCTCATATATAATCATGTCATTGCAGGTTGAGAAACACATGCCTCTCTACCTGTAGATCCTCCTCCAAACAGCCAGATGGATGACCATATATTTTGCATAATTGTATAAATATATGGAGTTATGTCATCCACAGAAACACAATACGCTCCATATGTAAATGCGGCAAAGATCAAGCTCTTCACCCCGAGCGCTTGAGGAATGAGATTCTGGCAGACAGGAACAGAATCTCTGCGATGATCAGTTTGGGATCCAGTCTGTGTGGTTGTGCACTAGGAAAAACATGAAGGAAGCATAAAGCAGAACTGGCTGCAGTGGAGCGGCCGTTTGTCAGCGCTGGACACGTGTGTCTGCGCTGGACGCGTTCGTCTGCGCTGGACACGCTGGACACGGCCCCTCTCTCATTTCACACTACCTGGGCCCCTCTCTCATTTCACACTACCTGGGCCCCTCTCACTGCACACTACCTGGGCCCCCTCTCACTGCACACTACCTGGGCCCCTCTCACTGCACACTACCTGGGCCCCCTCTCACTACACCATGCCTGGCCCCCTCTCACTACACACTACCTGGGCCCCTCTCACTGCACACTACCTGGGCCCCCCTCTCACTACACCATGCCTGGGCCCCCTCTCACTGCACACTACCTGGGCCCCTCTCACTGCACACTACCTGGGCCCCTCTCACTACACACTACCTGGGCCCCTCTCACTGCACACTACCTGGGCTGGCCCCCTCTCACTACACACTACCTGGGCCCCCTCTCACTGCACACTACCTGGCCCCCTCTCACTACACACTACCTGGGCCCCCTCTCACTACACACTACCTGGGCTCCCTCTCACTACACACTACCTGGCCCCCTCTCACTACACACTACCTGGGCCCCTCTCACTACACACTACCTGGCCCCCTCTCACTACACACTACCTGGGCCCCCTCTCACTACACACTACCTGGGCCCCTCTCACTGCACACTACCTGGGCCCCCTCTCACTACACACTACCTGGGCCCCTCTCACTACACACTGCCTGGGCCCCCTCTCACTACACACTACCTTGGCCCCCTCTCACTACACACTACCTGGGCCCCCTCTCACTACACACTACCTGGGCTCCCTCTCACTACACCATGCCTGGCCCCCTCTCACTGCACCATGCCTGGCTCCCTCTCACTGCACCATGCCTGGCTCCCTCTCACTGCACACTACCTGGGCCCCTCTCACTGCACACTACCTGGGCCCCTCTCACTGCACACTACCTGGGCCCCTCTCACTGCACACTACCTGGGCCCCCCCTCACTACACACACTACCTGGGCCCCTCTCACTACACACTACCTGGGCCCCTCTCACTACACACTACCTGGGCCCCTCTCACTACACACTACCTGGGCCCCTCTCACTGCACACTACCTGGGCCCCTCTCACTGCACACTACCTGGGCCCCTCTCACTACACACTACCTGGGCTCCCTCTCACTGCACACTACCTGGGCCCCTCTCACTGCACACTACCTGGCCCCCTCTCACTACACACTACCTGGGCCCCCTCTCACTGCACACTACCTGGGCCCCCTCACTCACACTACCACACTACCTGGGCCCCCCCCTGCACACTCACTGCACACTACCTGGGCCCCCTCTCACTACACACTACCTGGGCCCCCTCTCACTGCACACTACCTGGGCCCCCTCTCACTACACACTACCTGGGCCCCCCCTACACACTACCTACCCCCTCTCACTACACACCATGCCTACACACTACCTGGCCCCCTCTCACTACACACTACCTGGGCCCCCTCTCACTACACACTACCTGGGCCCCTCTCACTACACACTACCTGGGCCCCCTCTCACTACACACTACCTGGGCTCCCCCCCTCTCCTACACACACTACACCATGCCTGGCCCCTCTCACTACACACACTACCTGGGCCCCTCTCACTACACACTACCCCTCCTCTCACTACACCATGCCTGGCCCCTCTCACTGCACCATGCCTGGCCCCTCTCACTGCACCACTACCACCCCTCTCACTGCACACTACCTGGGCCCCCTCTCACTGCACACTACCTGGCCCCCTCTCACTACACACTACCTGGGCTCCCTCTCACTACACCATGCCTGGCCCCCTCTCACTGCACCATGCCTGGCCCCCTCTCACTGCACACTACCTGGGCCCCCTCTCACTGCACACTACCTGGGCCCCTCTCACTGCACACTACCTGGGCCCCTCTCACTACACACTACCTGGGCCCCTCTCACTACACACTACCTGGGCCCCTCTCACTACACACTACCTGGGCTCCCTCTCACTACACACTACCTGGGCTCCCTCTCACTACACCATGCCTGGCCCCCTCTCACTACACACTACCTGGGCCCCCTCTCACTACACACTACCTGGGCCCCCTCTCACTACACACTACCTGGGCCCCCTCTCACTACACCATGCCTGGCTCCCTCTCACTACACCATGCCTGGCCCCCTCTCACTGCACACTACCTGGGCCCCCTCTCACTGCACACTACCTGGGCCCCTCTCACTGCACCATGCCTGGCTCCCTCTCACTCCCGATGCTGGACTGCTCTCCTGCCCTCTCCACTCTCAGTTTGCCAATCTGTGATAAAAATTGATGAGGGCAACATAAATTAAATGGAAGTCAATTACGACAGTCACATGCAGTGAACTTAATTACTATATCTCCATTTTAATTAATAAAGGCCATCAACTCGACAGAGATCAATAACTTGTGTCGCCAACTATGCTGTCAAAATTTATAGGTATAATTAGAAATGGTGAAACTGTTTTGCAGGTTTTGTATAAACAGGATTTGTGCAAACCGACACAGAGCCAAAGTGCCAGACTGACTTTGCCCCAAACCCTGAGCTCAGTCTGCACATGCCCAGATCAGGACATGCACCGTCAGCGTTCTGCACACACTAAGAATGTTCTGTTGCCCTAATGAACAGCTAAACGTTTTTCTGTGATAGAACTATGCTGGAATTAGAATTCCATGATGAACAGAACACACATTAAGCTAATAAAGTAACCAGCATTTTCCGATCTAAAGTGCTTAAATGCACTGACACTACACATTTCACCGCTGCTGTTTAAATCCATGTTTCAAACACTGGAACACCATCTCATAATTGATGTGATAAAGCATACTTAGTACATTTTCCAAAGCAGACCATTAAAATCGTCAGACTGTGTGACAATGTACTCCATTACTGTTTACTGCATTAATATACTTTATGTAAAATATCCATTACGCAGATTCACTCAGATTACTTCAAAATTTGCATCTTTATAAAGCATCTTATTAACTATCATAACTATCTGCATACTAAAGCGCCATTCGGTTCATCAGACTGTTCGGTGAGATATGCTGTGAGTGGTTGATGGGCAGACACTGTGCTAATCTAACTGCATCAATGTTGTGAATACTGTTAATAAGAACATCAGGCCTGCTGGGCTCAACAGTAAACAAGTTCATCTTACACAGCCAATCTAGAGCACATGAGATGTAGGACATTAAACTAGTTTATGATTCCTGGCACCTTTAAAATGATTTCCATAATTTTATTATATTTTATTTCCAGAATTATGCAAATTATATATATTTTTTATCAAGCCTTAAGGTAGCTTTATTATTTACTGACATTCTAATAATTTTATTTGTTTTTATGAAGTAGCTTCAAAGCAGTGTGATCGATATTTCATGGTTAATTTTAAGTTGCCTGATCTCATGACAATGTCAGGTTTCTAAAAGCCACTATACACCCTTCCACTGATCTGAGCTTCCAGGACCTCACATAAAAAAAAACTGGCTCATTATTGCTCAGTGATACGAGAAGAAGTCTTCAGGAACGGCCTTAACATTCAGACTAATGAATGCTTCTTTTCTTTTCACCTTTTTTAATTGTAATGCTGCATATTTTAAAATCTTCAGTATTGAATATGTTGTATTTAACATATTCAGTGTTTTCGAATAATACAACCCTAATATAAACAGCAGAAGCAGAGCCAACAGCCAGCAGACAGAGTGATGGGAGTGCTTAGTGTCAGCCGTGCTGTTCAGGTTGGGTTCTGCCGTGTGTATCTCTGTGGGCTGAGCCCATCTGATACGAACTTCAGAAATATTTCAATCGTGGTGCGATTCGGAGAAGTCACTTAAGGAAAAAAAAAGGTAAAAAAGGACCGTGTCCAATCTGATAAGCAGCCCCTAGACCAGTGGGCTGCTGAGGAGACTTTGCTGGGAGTGAACTGGAACGTGTCCAGCATCAAAGAACTCCAGGCTGTGGAGAAAGAGGGGGCTTTTCAGATGCTAATCACATGCTCCCCAACCCTGCGCTCCAAACACAGTCTCCCTTTTGGAGGGAAATTATTTTCTTTGGCAGACGCTGAGCCGCTCTTCTGAGAAACCACGGTGCGGAGACCAAGCCGTCCTGTTCTCCGTCCGATTCACACTCCCCTTTAACACTGTACGTCTCACTGCCGTGGCCGCAGAGATAAAAGGAAGAGAAAAAGAGGAAAACCCTAGTTGTGAAGGAGAAGAGGAGAATAACAAAGCCATCACCGTATTGCTGTGGTCTGAGAGGTTGTAAGAGACCTCATGACTAGGAGCCTTTTATTTCCTGAGCTTACTACTGTGGCACTAAGTAGCAGCCTTAGCAAAGGCTGTATTTTCAAGGGGGAGGCCTTGAATATGTCTGTCTGATACTCTCTATTAGCCATGCTTTGGATCTATGCCAACCAATTACCGGTTACTGTGTAGTCGCACATTTTAAGTTACCTCTGTGATATTGTATAGTTCGCATTTTAATTTGACCCTGGGTCAGCAGATCTGCACAGGGGACGTAGTAAAAAAGAACAATTTCAGGAGGTCAGATTAAGGAGTAAAGCAAGTGGAACGAGCAGCCCCATTTGTGCAGCTCCAACCTCCATCCTGCAGCTCCAGCCTCCACCTCCATCCTGCAGCTCCAACCTCCACCTCCAGCCTCCATCCTGCAGCTCCAGCTTCTACCTCCATCCTGCAGCTCCAAACTCCAGCCTCCAGCCTCCATCCTGCAGCTCCACCCTCCACCTCCAGCCTGCAGCTCCAACCTCCAACCTACAACCTCCAGCTCCAACTTCCAGCCTCTTGCTCCAACCTCCAACCTCCAACCTGAGAGCAGAGAGCTCATTTCTACTTCTCAAAAACCGAGCAGTGCATTTTCAGGACTTCCCCTAAACCACGCTTCACTTCCTCCACTCGCAATTAGTCGTCTGAAAGCCATTCGTCAAAACATTTCCACAAGTCAGGTCACAAGCTCTCGGTACAATTGGTCATTTCCTGCTATGAGGAAAACATATAACCATGAAAAGAGAAGCCAGGCCACATCTGCCACACAGGAAGTGCACGTGTACAGTGCCAGGGTGCCTTCCTCCACAGTCACACACCCCGAACAAACAGGAACACCAAACCTCGATTTAGACCATGTTCATATTTTAAAGATGCTACAATTTAATAAAATCTTTTCATAAAAATCTCTATCTCCAGGGAAGGCAGTGAAAGGAAAAAATAGGTCAGTCATCAAACAGGGTCTATTGATTTCCTTCCTGCTGTCAGAGTGCTGAATTAGTGTAAACAAATATGGCGAGCAAAGCTGTTCGGCTCAATAACAAGAGCTAAAAGAAAAAGCTGACAAGGGAGTGAAAGATGCACCTCCACCTCTCCACAGCTCTGCAGGCCTAAAGCCCTACAAAGACACACATTCTTCCCCATTTGTACGGTAATTGAACACACCTAAAGCTTCCCCACACTGCTGCCCACTGAGGTTGCAGCATATCCAGGTTACTGATGACTGGTATGCAATCACCAGCTCAAGGGTGTGTGGCCGAATCTTTTTAATCACAATCAGAGGGGGCAAAGTGCACTTAAATTCCTTGCGGTCGTATCCTTCCAAGGCTCTCGGCCTCCCGCGTTCTAATCTATGCACTCTAAATTCCATCTCTTCTTCACCAAGGTGGATGCGGTGTTCATTTCAGAGCAATAGATCATGGTTTCAGGGTAATAATAGTCATCCACTCCTGAGATTACTCCTGAGGGCAGATGAGATGAACTTGAACTTAAATCTGCTCCTTGTGATTATCGAGGGACTCTTGACATTCTTTAATTCAAGTGCTGTGTGCTCATGTAATTTCTCAAAAAAACACCAGGACCTCAAAAAGCTTGAGCCCGCACGCCGATCACTCCGTATTAAGAACACAAAACATTACAAAACTGTTTATGGATATAGATGTGCGACAGTAATACTCTGTCGTTTAGAAGATCTACTGCTAAAGGAACTGGGAGCGATCAGAAAACAGACAAACACACCACTGTATCCATTGCTAAGTCAGTAGTGCTTCATGTCTGAGGAATGCCACAAAACTCTATGTGGGAAATGATCATTGGGATTTGGTGCTGTAATTCATCCAAAGCCACGTCGGAGAGACTACGAGGCCTTTTGCACACATATTTTAGAGGTTCCCACTGTCCAGAAAAAAAAAAAAGCTGGTTCTCGCTGGTGAAATCTGGTTTTTTACTGACCTGAGCCACCAGCAGGACACTTGGAGGGCAGGACACTGAATGTCATTTCTGGGTGTACAGCATGCACATGTTTCAAAGCTGATGTGGAAAAGACTGAAATGGTTTGTGATTCTGCACTGCAAGCCAAACAAAACATGGACAGGAATGCTGGATCCAAACCCGGCGAAGGATACGGGCTGTCCGATTAGACCCAAACATAAAAACATTATACTTGCATGACATACTAATGATGTGATAATTACACTGTTCATCAAAAATGTATCAGAACAGCAGAACATAATATGCTATATAATGTATTTAACAATTGAGGTAATTAGTGAGGTTGGGACAATTGAGGGACACCTGAGACAATTGAGATAATGAGTGAGGTTGGATTCCTTAGACTTGAGTTGGTGGATTGAAGTGAGGCAGTATTCAAGCTACCTACAAAGCTTTATGTGAGGTACAAATCCAGAAAATTGTTTGGAATAACCTGATTGTTGTATTTGCTGGAAAGGTATTTATTTATTTTATGATCGTGCTCATAAGCCAAGGCTCAGGGATATGCTATTTCAGGACACAGAGCACTCTAAAAATATTTGTACTGTTCTGGGTCAAACAACAGTCATTTAGTGGTTGCGGATAATTAAAAGTGCATGCACTTATGATTCTGAATAAAGTGATTCACAGATATAAACATTATCCTTCCTGCAGCAAAATACCTTGCTAATAAACTTGGGTAGAAATAATTACCTCTACACATAAAATAAATATATGCTCACATGATACTTTATTACATAAAACACTATTTGCAGAGACCTTAGAGGTGTTCAGTTAGAGTCTATAAACCATCTGCAGCCATGTTTTTGTGTAAGTCACCCTCGTGCCAGTCTACACACCTCATCTTTTGAAAATAGGACCAGCACAGTGGCTACGTAGTTTTGGTTGTATTTATGTATTCATTTTTCATATTTATATTATCCATCCACTAGCTAGTCATCAATGGGCCACTCTCATCTAGCAGTAATGCTAACACATTTAAAAACAAACAAACAAACAAACAGAAACCCAGGATGGCAGCTGTGTCTGGCGAGATTGTGCCTCCCAACACCCACAGACGCGGCACTAGCATGTTAGTGTTAATGCTGGGTTGAGATTGTGCCTCCCAACACCCACAGACGCGGCACTAGCATGTTAGCGTTAATGCTGGGTTGAGATTGTGCCTTCCAACACCCACAGACAGCACTAGCATGTTAGCGTTAATGCTGGGTTGAGATTGTGCCTCCCAACACCCACAGACGCGGCACTAGCATGTTAGTGTTAATGCTGGGTTGAGATTGTGCCTCCCAACACCCACAGACGCGGCACTAGCATGTTAGTGTTAATGCTGGGTTGAGATTGTGCCTCCCAACACCCACAGACGCGGCACTAGCATGTTAGTGTTAATGCTGGGTTGAGATTGTGCCTCCCAACACCCACAGACACGGCACTAGCATGTTAGTGTTAATGCTGGGTTGAGATTGTGCCTCCCAACACCCACAGACAGCACTAGCATGTTAGCGTTAATGCTGGGTTGAGATTGGTTTGCCATCGTAGCTGACTAAACACATGGATCGCTTAATGGATCGACGCAAAGTGAATTGTGCGACGAGATCAATACTTCATCAACAAATAGATACCCCGAACTCAATTAAAGTAAGAGACTTATCAAATTTATCAATTTTTCTTCTTTATTGAATCTCACACAACATCAAAAAAAGAAGCCATTTTCACGTGGGTCCTTGAGTGAGAGCTGCCCTTTGCTCAGCTAATCTGGCCATACCAGTGCGGCCAGTGTAGTGGAAACCAGCAACGACTGAGCCTTGATGAAGTTCAACACACCTCTAGCCCTGCACACACAGCACAGATCACAGCCCACCACTAAGCCTTCCCATAGGCCACTGCCCTCACCACAACTCTCCAGAACTGGATCCAATACATGTATTTAACTGGATCCAATCCATTTATTTAACTTGATCCAGTACATATATTTAACTGGATCCAATACATGGGGTGTATTTTTGAGTCTTTTGGAACATATGGAAAATTAAACCACTGTTTTTGGCTCTGAGGTCTGACACATTTGCTTATAGCAGATTTTTGATCATAAAGCAAAAACTTTCAATCCAATATTTGAATTTGTAAACTACCATTTTTTGCTGTATGTCAACAAACCAGCCATGATTGTGGACCACACTTTAAAATGATTACAGAAAAGAGTTGCTGACAATTTATGGAACATAAAGTGTGTTTGAGCTTTAAATCTGAGTCATGACAATCTTATCAGCAAACAATAAACACATGCGTTACATACTGGCATAAAGAACCTTTAGAAGACGGTAATGAAGTTGACACTTTTCAGTACTATAAGTACTTTTATTTCATTTTCCTAAATGTCATTTGTTCTGACATTTACAATGAACAAGTTGTGTGTGTGTTCTGTATATATATATACACATCTATACTATATTGCCAAAAGTATTCGCTCACCCATCCAAATTATCGGAATCAAGTGTTCCAATCACTTCCATGGCCACAGGTGTATAAAATTAAGCACCTCGGAATGCAGACAGTTTTTACAAACATTTGTAAAAGAATGGGACGCTCTCAGGAGCTCAGTGAATTCCAGAGTGGAACTGTGATAGGATGCCACCTGTGCAACAACATCCAGTCGTGAAATTTCCTCGCTCTTAAATATTCCACAGTCAATTGTCAGCTGTATTATAAGAAAATGGAAGTGTTTGGGAACGACAGCAACTCAGCCACGAAGTGGTAGGCCACGTAAACTGACGGAGCGGGTCAGCGGATGCTGAAGCGCATAGAGTGAAGAGGTCGCCAACTTTCTGCAGAGTCAATCACTACAGACATCCAAACTTCATGTGGCCTTCAGATTAGCTCAAGAACAGTGCGCAGAGAGCTTCATGGAATGGGTTTCCATGGTCGAGCAGCTGCATTGCCAGGAGAACGGTACTTGTCTGACCGCATTGTGCCAAGTGTAAAGTTTGGTGGAGGGGGTATTATGGTGTGGGGTTGTTTTTTAGGAGCTGGGCTTGGCCCCTTAGTTCCAGAGAAAGGAACTCTGAATGCTTCAGCATACCAAGACATTTTGGACAATTCCATGCTTCCAACTTTGTGGGAACAGTTTGGAGCTGGCCCCTTCCTCTTCCAACATGACTGTGCACCAGTGCACAAAGCAAGGTCCATAAAGACATAGATGGCAGAGTCTGGTGTGGATGAACCTGACCTGCCTGCACAGAGTCCTGACCTCAACCCAATAGGACACCTTTGGGATGAATTAGAGCAGAGACTGAGAGCCAGGCCTTCTCGTCCAACATCAGTATGTGACCTCACAAATGCGCTTCTGGAAGAATGGCCAAAAAAACCCATAAACACACTCCTAAACCTTGTGGACAGCCTTCCCAGAAGAGTTGAAGCTGTTCTAGCTGCAAAGGGTGGACCAACGTCATATTGAACCCTATGGATTAGGACTGGGATGTCACTTAAGCTCATATGTGAGTCAAGGAAGGTGAGCGAATACTTTTGGCAGTACAGTGTATATAAGCATAGATATTTCTGAGAAATAAAACAATATATATGCTTTACACAGTAGGTTTGTCCCTTTTCTCCTCAACCAATGTCTGATGAGCTGTTTAAACCTACTCTATAGGTGAGGCTTATGAACTTTATGCTTCATACTTACTGAAGTCCTTGCTTCATAAACCAGATATCCACATGGGTGCTTATTGGTGCATGCCTATAATCTATAACACTACGCTTAAAATACATTAAATACATAAATGAATGCAAATAAAAGAAATAATAAAAAATCATAAGAAATAATAATATTAATCTGTCTCCGTTCTTGAAATTGCACAGGTACCACTAGCTCACTAATATTTCCCTTCACCTCAGGCAGAGATGCATATTCTGACTGAACACATAGTACTTTTGTAAGTCGCTCTGGATAAGAGCGTCTGCTAAATGCCGTAAACGTAAACGTAAACGTAGGTCACGCCCTGCATGCAGAGGGAAAAACCTCCCAGCTCCGCCCATGTGCCGCATGCTCACGCTTGCTTTCCTCACGCCAGCCTGTGAGGGGCGCTGTGTCTGCGGTGTGGTCCTACCTGGCATGGGGTACATCAATGCTGGAGGAGACCACCTTGCGCTTCTGCTCCAGCAGCGAGACGGAGCGGGTGTGGTCCTTGTCCTGCTCCAGCGCCCGTCCCGTCCGCCTGGGCTCCTCGCCGCTCTCGCGGCCGAACGGGACGCTCTCGCGGCCGAAGGGGACGCTCTCGCCCCTCTGCGAGCTCGGGCACGCCTCCTGCTGGCTGCCATTACAGAAATTCTGCAGAGGGAAGACAGACGCAGCCCAGTGAGTGGAGGAGAAGATCTCCCGTCTATACACACACACACACACACTTTCTCCCCTGTAAGCGGTGCCAGACACTACAGGCTTGTTTACCTTGCTGGCAAGCAATGAACCAGTCGCCGACTACAGCTTGTTTGTTTGCAAATGCTAGACTAAGAGAGACACGCACCAGCAAATACACTGCCGTGGGGCCATTAGTGTTTAATACTTGCATCAATACTCACACTGGAGCAAGAAACTGGATCAAGACACTTCCCTCCCCTGACAGCAGACCTGTTTGCTCAGCGCAGAGCTTCTGCGCAGATCTCCGCACTGCTGACAAAGAGAGATTAAGCCCCTCTGCCCTCACGCTTCCCCGCCGTGCACAAAAGGCGGCGGCGTCGCCGCTCTGGCCGAGCTCGGCCCTCTTCCTCCTCCTCCTCCTCCTCCTCCTCCACCACGCCATGACTAACCTGGCGGGGTCCCCAGCCCCACACTGCCCCAACCACCGCGGGAGCCACGGAACCACACCGTCCGGATCATTATTGCCTATTAACGAGATTACTGCGACGCAGAGAAAAGCCTGAGCTTTCAATTTGGTTTGATTAATAAAGTACAAAGAGATAGAAGATTACATGCAAACCTAGACATATATCACAATGCAAAGTATACGCAACATTAAATACACTCATGCAATGAGAGGGATGTTATTGTTAAAGATATACCGGTTGTATAGATGTTTAATTCAAATAAATCATCTCCCACAGAGTAAACATAACATTTTTAATAAAAGGTACGAAATTAAAGAAGATCAGGTTCCAAGACTAGATTCGGCATGTCAAAACTGTCCTCTACTATGAAACATGGATGTCAAAACATGAAAGAGTTCACAAGTTCATGTTTATATTTATCACACCATTAGTCTTGGTGCTTCTGCAACACTCTCCCTCCCTCTCTCAAACTCTCTCTCCCTCTCTCTCTCCCTCCCTCTGTAACTCTCTCTCTCTCTGTGTAACTCTCTCCCCCTCCCTCTCTCTCCCTCTCTCCCGCTCAAAATGACAGACAAAAACACTTCCCTCCTTCAGCTAAGACTTTGTACCCGCCACACAGTGTAAACACTTTAAAATGATCAAATAGGCCCATGGGTCATAATTTAATTGTGTCAATCAAGAAATTCATAATCCAATGTGCACAAACACATTTTGTTTATCAAAACAAGTTTGAGGTTTAAATCAAATTAAACATATCTTAATTCTATAGAATTAATTGGATTTGAGAGCACGATGCATACAGATGAGATGAGTGTTCCACTTTATGGATTAAACAAAAGCAAAACATGCCCTCCTCCGCCTTCGTTGCTCACATGACTTACTGTGGCATGCCTTTCCGGGCAGAACACACTAGGAACACATTTAATGCTGGTTAGAGACCACCCTCCATCTCGGCTCACACTTTGATTTAATCTAACAAAGAACCACTTAAGACCAGCAACTAAATGTTTATTTCTCCCTCTCAGTTGAGCAAGCCTTCAAGCCAAGCAATGGGTTGTGGTTATGGTCTATAGTAAAGTCTAGCAGTGGGCTATGGTTATGGTCTATAGTAAATCTAGCTCTTAAGACACATCAATGACCACAGCGCTGACCGTCTGCCGTGGCGAGATCGCCCGTCCATCACGGCCCGAGCAGTCATAACCCACACACGCCACTCAGCGACATAACTGCCTGCCAGGACAAAAAGAATCGCTTCCC
Organism: Brachyhypopomus occidentalis; assembly: GCA_020368025.1. Taxonomy (NCBI): domain Eukaryota; kingdom Metazoa; phylum Chordata; class Actinopteri; order Gymnotiformes; family Hypopomidae; genus Brachyhypopomus; species Brachyhypopomus occidentalis. The sequence continues at coordinate 3,359,241 of JAGXOD010000072.1, forward strand.
TACGGCCCATTAATGGAATGAAAGGGTGGAAAAGAAAACAGGGACAAAACAACAACAACTGCCCGCCTTTGTCTTGGGGGCCTGCATGCATCAGCATTCGACGCAGAGCCCCTCCCCACACCAGTCAACAAGTGGCATTCCCCCAGGCTGAGCGGGGCTGAGGCGGGCTGCCAGGCACCCTGCCAGGGCCACAGGCTCCCACACACACACACACACACTCCGGAGCGGCCCGTCCCACCTGAGGTCCGCGTCCTCCGCCTGCCCCTCCTCATCTCTGCTTCTTCTAGTCCGACTTTTGCTCCGGCCCTGGTACTACCGCACCACAACACAGCCAGCCTCGAGCAGACCACAGCTCCTACGCACGAGCAGAGAAGTGCCGAGTTTGCTAGGAGGTGGTGACCACGCTCCAACATGTCTCATTTGAGGTGCTACTGCAGGGTAGTCTGGACTAATGTCCTAATGTACTAACTAATGTTGCTAGTAATGTTAGTGGTAGAGATCTGTAGTATTCCATGAACAAATAACCCAGAAATACAAAATATACCAAATTTGTCATGTATACAAATGTGTCTATTTAAACCAACCAGTGTAACCATGGTGTAATATAAAATATTGATGATTTTTTGCAATCACCAAACCCTTAGTGGGACACAGACAAATGTCCAACAGTTACAGTGATCAACTGGAATCTGTGTTGCTTGTAGCCATTTATATTACAGTTTGAGCCTCTTTGTTTTGACCTTTTGTTAGACAACATACTGCACCTTTAAACTGAAGTCAATTAGGTCATTAAAAAAGTCTTTGTTAGCTATCAATTCCAGACCAAGCACCGTCCTACACTGTGTAAAACACCGCCCGCACTACAATTCCTGAATACAAAACTTGCTTCTAATGATAAAAAGAAGGCTTAATAATGTCTAACAAAACAGACCAGAACCTCAAGCAGCCAGAAATGAAATAATCGAATTATTATTATCGAATCGAATTATTATATTATTATTTACAACAATCAAAATCATAACCAGCCGGTTTCGGAGCGAGGAGAAAGATGAGGATGGAGGTTGTTATGCACAAACACAGGTGCTGCTACTAGACGCCGTGCAAATGCTGCAGCGCGTGCTTGCCACAGTTATCAGCCCATCGGGTCAAACACAAACAGCGCCGAGCACATAGGACACTCCTCGCAATATCCACTGTCACGCGCTGCTACTCGAAATATTTTGACCATGCGTTATGGGCATGCATTGCTCCACTCACTGCAAACACCGCTCTCATTGTTCCGAGTATAAGGCAGGCTAGTGTAACAGCGAGTACAGTGACCGATGCGTAGACTGGGCACCATGCTCGGGGTAGAAAATGCAGCAAAACAAAAACAAGCCGAGGTGGTCACACACCTTCAAGCTCGACTTCAGCGGTCCCTTTGCTGCCATCTGAGCGGATCCGATGGCAATTTCCTCTTCGGAATATTCTTTCAAGCTTCCGTCTTGCATGAGCACGGTGTAGACATTGCATCGATGTCCGGTTGAACCGTCTCTGTTTTCTTGTTTGACAGCCTGCACAACTCCTGTGAGCGGTGCCGCGTCCCCCGTTGGACCCGGCGCGTAGACTCGGCTTCCTATGATAGAGCGTTTCACCAGGCGCCTTGTATGCATAGCTAGATTATGATGTCCTAAATCCCGATTTTTAAACGTGTCGATTGGTACATGCGTTGTTTTAATACGGGGAAGTGTCGAAATTAAGATGACAAAATCGCAGTTGAATGAATGCGCGCTCTTCAAATGCAAAATGAACACGGGACGACGACAACATTTTAGAGGATAGCGGCGCTCGTTTCACCATTTGATCCAAGCTCGTATAAGGCGACGACAACGTAAATAGGCATATTTAATTAATGCAAAATACTATAAAGAATTCGGATACATAAGATAGCAGTTCTTGGCTCGATAACCCCTTCGTCCGACCGGCAACCGATCTTTCTTCTTTCGACCTGTTTGTTTTCCTAGCCGTTCCCTTAAGCTCGCGAGAGTACATGAAAACACGGAACGGCATGCTCGTTTCGGATCGCAAAGGACATTATGAGTTTACCATTTAAAAAGTGCAGACTGGTAACATAAACTGCGCATGAGCACAGACCTCAAGACGTGTGCACGAAAAAAAACATCGGCCGTTCAATTTGCCGTGATTCGTCCTGTAACGATACGCAGGGCCACCTTGTTGTCCGGATTCAAACGCATAAAAAAGACTCCGTTCCGCACGGTCTTCCACGAGCCTGGGCCTCTACCGGCGGAATTCTGGCTATAAACATGTGCGGGTTCGCGGCAGATCCGCGCTCCCATTGGCTGACGGCGTACACGCCTCCGCGGGTTTACGCGCTGCTCCGTGTGTCAGTTTCCCTCCTAATACGAAGTAATAGAAGGCGGAGAGGGAGCTCCATTCAAAACAATGACGCAAGGCTCGAGAAGTGGAGATTAAGGAGGGCGGGCGCAGCGATGCAGAGCCATGTCGGCGCGTTTTATCCGCCTCGAGTAGACTAGTTGTTTTCAGCGCGTGGCGGTAGCACACGGACTTTTGGCTAGTTTTGGAATCACCAACGTTGTCGGTGTTAAAGATGATGTTTACCTTTTTCGCCGTGTCGCATGCCTGCTCGCCTGCAGATGAAGCGGTAGTGTGTAACCGCCAAACAGACCTCTCTCGAAGGCCTACTAAATAGATCAAAATAATTATGGTTAGTTATGTCCATAATGTTATTTATTGCAGCAGCACTGCTGGGTTATTACTACTGGAATTCGACGTTTGTGTAATACGTAAGATTTGCACAGTAAATGTAATTGCATTAAATGACCATTACACATGTCCTGTTTCTAGAAGAGCGATTGCAGAGGTCTACAGCGATAGCATCGATTGCCATGTCGTGCAATACGGTAATATTGGCCTTTTAGTCCCATGATGCATTTTGATACTTCCATGAATTTGAGTCGACTGCAACAGTCTTAACTCTTGTTTGAGAAACGGTATAAGGTACTTTTGATTGTGCAGTAGGTGTGGATATACAACAACAGGAACAGTATGTTATTATTCCAGCATGACTGCAATATTTATTTGGCAAACAACACTTTAAAAAGATAATGATATAATCAAATGCAATCATACATACTTTTTACAACTAAAATACACTGAATTCACACTGAAGTAAAGTAGAACAATGGTTCACAATCATATTAAATAAAGGAAGTACCCTCACAATACAGGAGTTTGTACCAACAAAGTGTACCATTATTGCAAAACAAGCAACCACACAGACAACACTGCATTTTCACCAAACAGGACCCAATGTATAGTGCACCTGATTCACCAATCACACTTCAGGCAGTGCATGTATATTTTTTGATGGTCACATAACCTGCAGAAGTTCCCTTAAGGCTGTCACAGCGTGTCCAGATTACCACGCCAGTTTGTGTGCCTCACCACCCTTAAAGAAACACATCGCACACACGAAAACCTTCATCTAGAGAGTCAAATGATGATTCAAATGTTTACATATCATTCTACATGTAAAAGCCAATTGAAGTTCTAGGTATGCAAGTCTGGGCATGTCATCATCACATGCAGTGTCTTTTTGCAAGATTCCTGCATATGATAATGTCCATCTTATCAGGAGGGACAAAAGGCTTCATATTTAAACTGTGAACATGGAGATGTAGTTGCCAGACAACTGCTGTGTTGCAGTACCGCAGTTTTTCTCTTTTACAACGTTGGAACTGTACCCACATAGGCATTCAATAATGAATGTATTTGATACATTTAAATCAATACTGCTAAATTAAACAAATTTCTGAGGACTTTTCTTTGACACACACATGGGTATTTGTACGCTCAACATCACAAATAATTTATGAACAGTTTACAGAACTCTAGAACTTACCAGCAAGAGATATGCTTTTGCTATGACTATCAGCCTTGTGGATGTAGTTCTGTATGTACCATAAAGAGGTGATTTTATAATCAGCTCCTCTGACTACAAACCTCACAGACAGACTGATTGCGAATGCAAATGGCACAAAAATAAATGTTAAAAAAAAAAAAAAACATTTAATTTATATTTAATAGAGTAGCTACATGTTTGTCCTGCTACATGTTTGTCCTGCGACAGGGAGCGGGACATGGGTGAGGGAGAAGCAGGCCACACTACTAAGTGTGCAATACATGAATGAAGCGTCGTGATGACAGCACAGCAATGACGCCTCCATTTGTAGTACCCAAATATTTCGATAACCATCACAGTCTGACATTCATTAAGACGGTTGTGGCGGTCACAAAACTGAATCATCTGTATGCAAAAGGAACGATCATACAACAATAATACAGAATCCATTAGTGCCACAACCAGTGGCATATCTAGGATCTTCTGCCCTCACTGCAAAAAGAAATCATTGCTTCCTGTCCACCATATGCGTGTGTGTGTGTATGTATGTATGTATGTCTGTCTGTGTGTAAAATGAACAAAATGTCAATTTGCTTGTTTTTTTTTTTTTTGTAAGCTTTTAAGTCAACGTTCTCAAGGCATTCACTCACTGAGGTGGAGTTCATGCGATGTGCCTTATACTCGGCAAAATCATCAATGACAGTCTTCAAATGCAAATTCCTGTCCCTGACACTTTCAGCGGACTGAACAGTCCTACCCTGTCCTGTCCTGTCCTGTCCTACCCTGTCCTGTCCTGTCTTCTGAAGTAAGCATCTGTTTTAAGTCTGTTTAATGCAGCCATGCTTTTCACCTCTGACCTCTGCTTTGGTGCTTGAATTTACTTCTCTTCTTCACAGCTACACAGCACAGAATACATTAAAAGTTGAAGCGTCGTCTAACCTAAACGTTAACCTAAATGCTTGCGCTAGACTACTTATTTTAACTACAATAAATATACATAATTGCTAACACGCTATTGGCCAAATAAGACTTTTTCTTCGACTACATTATGCTATGTGCATATTTTCATAAAATACATATTTTTGATACATTTTAATGGAATTACTTTCATGTTTTAGAATTTGAGAATTCTAAATAATGAATATGTGTCTGAAAGATCAGTTTAAGAGCCATTTGTCCATTTGTCCACCATGGATAAGACACTCTATGATTAAGAGTAGAGGGGCATAAACGAACATCAGGATGTGTAACCCAGTGTATGTTGATCCTGTCTAGTGAGGCTCGTTATTAAGATAAAGGATCCGTTTGTGAATTATATATGATTAGTCTAATCCCAATGGAAAGGAATCAAACTGGGATTGTAGGGGCCCAGACCCCCACACCACCACAGGCCCCAGTGCAATTGTCCCTGGGTGACCCCTGGTAGCTACAGCGCTGGCTTCAGCATCAGGAGGAGTTTTCCTATGTCTAGGGTCATTACCTATTACAAAAATGAACACAATGTGTGTGGACACCATGACTTCAAAGTATGCGGCAAACGCGTCATCGCACTGCGTCTGGGTCGGCAAGTGCTAAACCGAGTCAGTACGAAACCCGACTCCTCAATGCGAAGGGCCTGCTGACTGTGTGTCCCCTCGGCCGGCCCGCCGACGTGTGGCAGGTCTGGCGGGGGCCCCTCAGAGGCGGGACGCCTCCCTGCTCAGGCCCAGCTCTCCCACGCTCTCGTAGTCTGGCTCCACAGTCCCATTCCCCCTCTGCTCCTCCCCCTCTTCCTCCTCCTCCAGAGCCTTGGGGATCTTGATGGTCTCGTACCCGGGGTCCACGCTCTCCGCGGCCTCCTCGAGGAGCGGCTCGCCCGGCGGCGACGGGCACACGTCCCTCACGGTGGCGTACAGGTCGCTGGGGGTCGACTCCGAGCCCAGACCCGTGATATCCGAGATGTAGCTGTAGTCGTTCTCCTTCTCCTCCACCGCTGGCTTAACCACTGTGGAGTAAATGGCTGAGAGCTGCAGGTGAAGAGGAGTGAGACGTGAGTAAGGGATCCAATCCCACCGCTAGCCTCTCTGGCTAACACATGTATAGGACGAGGTGGCATGTCATTACCCTGTTGCTTTACACGGGCATTTATTGACTTTATTTCGGTTTTAATAGGCCCAACACTTTGTTTTAATACACCATAAATACTCTGTGCAGTTGGACATCTAAATCAGGATAAAACGGGGAAATAAACAGGTAACCCACCTCCTGGTCTGGTGATACCAAATCCTCGGGGTCTAGAGGGCTTGACAATAGTGAATGTGACTGTAAGACAATAACACATTACATCATTAGTTAAAGAACTTATCCGTATTTGATCAGTTTACATACAGCATAAGAAGGTTTCCACACACCTCTATTCAGCTCTCATTAAAGTGAAATGTAGTGACTCATTCCTTATTTAACAGTCTCCAGTGCTTGAATGCTCCTTCCCCATGTTGGCGATCACTATTGTACACTCACAAAGGGGATCGATATGAGAGTCATTAATTAAGAAACTAAATCCTATAGCCAGTCAATAATGAACACCTTGCTCGTCTGTAAGGAATGACCAGTGCTTTGGTCATCATGGAACATACGGTTAAAGTGCACTTTGCTGTCAGTGTGCTGAGATTAACAATAGCTTAACATGAAATTACAAAATTCAGTTTGCACAAAGTAGCGGGCAAGGGACATTTCTGGAATGAAGGCACTCTGCCTCTGTGAACTTGAAAGTGTGTTTACATTGATACAAATGATCCAAAGTGCACAGGCTCGGAGATGTGCTTTGATATTAGTTCAATTAGCGAAGCAATTAATTTAATAGCGTGTGATATGCTTGGCTCTGGATAAAGGGCGCAGCGAGCTGGGAGACGGGCCATTAGGAACAGCAGACGCAGGAGAGCACCGAGAAACGCACGCGCTTCTCTACCACGGCACCACGGAGCTCAGGCGCACACGCACACGCACACGCACACGCGCGCGCTGGAGAGCTGCAGCTCTGCAGTTACCGCGAGACGTCCCTCCCTCGCATCGTGATGGGGGGGGTGAAGGCTCTCGGCACCACAGCCCACATCCTGCCACCGTCTCCATTACCAACCCTCGGCACTTACCCCAGACACGAACGAAGGAACTTCTGCACTCTGCAGACGCTCTCGCTGGTTGTGCTGGTTACAAAACTGCAGAGGCACAGTTCCATGCGACAGGTGGGCCACCTGCCAGCCAGCCCACAACGCCAGCCGCATTTGATGTTGGTTTATAATAAACGTGGGGCTTCCCTTGCAGTGCCAACTACCTCTTGAGCTACAGCTCATTAAGACGTTGTCCCACTGGCAAAGCCGCCCCGCCCTACCACACGCCGTCCCACGCCCCACGCCGTCCCACGCCGTCACAGTCTCTACACCTCCACACATTGCCATGGGCCTTCTTAGTTTCACCTTGCGGTTTGCAGCATCCTTCCTAGGTTACGCACGTGAATGGGAAGCAGCTTGTGAAGGAGGCGATGCCCTCCGGATGAGGACGGCAAGTTTATTTTCACGAAACATTTAAAAATCTCAACGTCCTTGCACCAGGACAATGTCTCTCACGAGAATGTATGATGGAACACTGATCAGCTTAACGTGAAGCTATTACTCTTATGTGCGTTTGTGTGTGTGTGTGCGCACGTCTGTATTTGTGTACGCTGCAAGCCTGATTGCGTGTGTGTGGGTGTGTGTGTGTGTCCCACTGCTGTTTGACAGGGTCTTGCATGCAAACACAGACCCCGCACGTAGAAACACTCCTCCGTCTCATCCATCATGGATGCGGGCTGTCAGGTAGCCCGCAGGACGTGAGCCCGTGGCCCAGTACTGTGAGCGCTGCGAAAGCCTGGCTAGAGCTAGACTCCACACACACACACACACACACACACACACACACACACACACACACACACCTCTGGAGTGGCTGATTACGTGTGAATGCCACTACTAGGATACTGCCTTTGATTCGGAGCCATTGCCGTTGTAAAGAACGAACAAATGGGAATTTTCACAGTTTGGAGTTTAAGAAGCAACAAGCCGTCTTGTAATATAGTTGCAGGATTTTCATGTGCTTATGAAGCTACATGACTGGACTGTGTCACAACCCCAGCCAAAGAATCACATGGAGAGCTCCAAATGAGCTGGATGGCATCTGGCTCTGTGAGATTAATATGTCCCCGACACACACTGCAGGGGTGGAGCGGGTGGAGCGGTCAGCACCGCGGAACTGAGGAAAGTGCTGACTTTACAGCACAAGTGCTCCATGGGGGGGTGGAGGAGCTGGAAGGCTGCAGGTGCCCCCGTGTAGGAAGGAGGGCGGAGGGGCAGGTCTGACCGCTTGAGGACCAGAACCTTCAGCACCAAGCAGCTGACTGACCAGAGGAACGAAGAAGAAGTGAGAATGGGGGGGGTTGGCTGGAGACAAAGGGAAGACCAGAGCCAGCTTGGTGCCAGGAGATGTGGTGTGTGTGGGTTTGTGTCTGTGTGTGTGTACACGCTTCTGTACGTGTGTGTGTGTGTGTGTGTGTGTGTGTGTGTACGGGCCTGGCGCCCACACAGGCGGCCCCACGCGGTGCTGTTGCCTGGCGCCGTGCGAGCCGCCCACCTCCCTTTGCAGATGGCTGCTCTCGGCTCTCGGAAGCCGCAGCGGCGTAAAAGCTCATAATTAAGCAGCTGGCGCAGGCTGTTGTTCTCCATTCACACACACACACACACACACGACACCAGCGTCTTCCGCTGTGGGACAGGAGAAGCTCCATCACCACCACCGACATCCATGCTTGGGTGGTGCACACCCCTCCTCCCAACCCCCCCCCTCACCTGGCCATTGTGCAGGCCGTTGACCCTCTGGCCGTCGGACTCCTCCAGCGCCTTGTGTGGTATGGGTGGAGGTTTCTCCTCCTCGGGCTCCTCGGGAGCCGCGCTGGCCGCAGAGCGACGCGCCTCCACGTCGGCGCTGTAGCGGCTCTTCTTTTTGAGGTTGACGGAGGCGTACTCGGCGCCGCTGGGCAGGGCGTGGTGCTCCGGCGTGGCCGGTCCGGGGCTCGGGAGCCCGTTGGTCAGGTCGGCAGGGCCGTCGGCGGTGCCGGACGGGCCCGGACCCTTCACCGTTTCGTAAAGCGAGTCCTCGAAGCTGGCGTCACGCGACGCTCCGTCCTTTAGGACCTCGTAGGTGCCGTCGCTCAGCGCCCCAGGTCCGTCGGTGGGCACCGTCGTCTGCAGAGAGCTGGAGGCCGGTATACTGGGCAGCTGCCGGTCCTGAGGGCACTTGGAGGATCGGAGCTCCGACAGGCTGGACAGCATCTCCTCTGAAGGGTGCGGACTCGTGTCCATGGTGTCGGTGAGGACTGTCACCAGACAAGAGCAGAAAGACTCCATTTCAAACCAGCAACAAACGCCAATCTCTTCCAGCCACCACTGTATTAGAAATGCCTTTTACGTGGAACCTTGCAACCAGCTTATTGCATTAGACCGCTGCGGTCACAAAGTAATCAGTGATAGAGCAGAAGAGCAGAGGGTGGCAGACAGACAAGTAATCGTACACCCATTCAAATGCAAAAACAGAAGGACCCTTTACACTGGTCATAGTGTATGGCACGAGGTGAGTGGTTCTCAAAGTGGATGTTGAATTGACCTGGGTTAAAGTAGGGAACATGCATATTGTGTGTGCAATAAGAAAGTTGCACTTGAAATATTTGCATTTTACCTGTACCACTTGTAAGAGGCCCATTGTGGGAGCTACTGGCCACCAGATCAGTACCATGGCTGCCCGTCTCTGCTGATTGGCTACATGTCTCTTTTTCCGATACCTGGATTAAGACAAAAGCAGATTGATAAAGTCAAATGTATCCTGACTGTATCCTGGTGTCCTTGTTGCCAGAAATGGACATCGCCTAAAAAACATGAGGACAAAAGGCAAATGGGTGAAGCTCTTTGTTTTCAAACCACAGGAAGCCAGAAAGTGACTCTATGGCTCCACCTTGTGGCACTGCGAGCACTGTGACATCCCACCGAGGCTGGAGGTTAAAGCAAAGAGGTACTCTGCTTGTCACAGGAAGACAAAGACTCCATTTAACCTGTCAGCCTGTGACAGACACTGCCATTTAAACGAACACCTCCTTACCATTCTCCCCGACGAGCCATACGTGATTAGATAAAGGCTGCCCTCTAGATATCCATCACCATGAAAAGAAATGATTTTCCACTCTCTTTGGGCTTCGTATCCACACGTGACAGGATGCGATTAGGGAGATATTATGTCAGATTCTCATCAAAAGCCTCACCACCATCCATAAACCCTCACTTCACATTAACCCGACATGATCCTTCAGCCACCCCATCTTACATCTAATTCAGTATTTACATAAAATGGAAAATACATAAAGACAAAGATAAGATAAGAAAATCATTTCGAGGCTGACAACGTGTGGAGCGCTGGCAGTATGAGCGGTGCGGTAAATGTCAGTATGCACGACCAAAAGGTGAGATGGTTTCTTCCGTCACTGGTCTGGGACTTGTTACCTCAGGAGAACCCGAACAAAAACGTTTTTGGTGGTGGGTAACATTGGGCCTAAAACCACATGCAAGAGTCAGTGGGCAGGAAATAAACCACTTAGAGACGATTATGGCCAACTACGAAACACAGCCTTTTGTGTTAGCCAGTTTCAATATGCCAGTGCATTTATCACATGACATGTCCAATGTGATTTTCATAGACGCTCACTGCCGAGTTGCGCTGAACTCCTGACCTCGCGTCTCACGTGGCCGATTTCCCAGCGGCCCCCTGCAGAGGGCGCTTCCCCCGGGACGGCTGCTCCAACCTGGGGTCGCCCTGGCCTGACCAAGAGCTCCACAAAGCCCCGTCGGGGGGTGGGGTTCTCCACCCCTCTAGGCCACGCCCCCACCAGCACTCCGCCACAGAATGCCCATCGGCTGTGCCGTTTAATCGCAATCTTATTGGAAAATGCTTTTGTGAAGAAAAAGCACTTAAGGTATGACGAGTCGCACTCAGAGTGATCCGAAACGCAGAATGCAAATCCTTCGTCTGAGAAGCGCCATGCTGACATACCCCATTCATCAGGTTCTCGTGGTCCCCGGGGACTCGGCCCGCCTTCTTCTGCCTGGGGAGAGAGGAGGACCACTGCTGAATGGGAGCTGATTACATTTGCAATTTGAACCTACAGTATGCTGCTCTAACCCACGTGGATAATTAATTACCTGATCCATATGCCTCAAGATAAAGTACTGGCTTGGAGCCGCATGTCAGTTTGCCAGTAGCTTCAATTTGACAACGATCATGCACTACAGTGACTCTGGACTGCTTACACTATCTGAGCTGGAACGTGCAGAGAAACGTGTGACGCTATTCGCTTCAGTTGTATTTTTGAAGAACTTGGAACAATAGACATTGTTTAATAGCAGCACTGCGGGAAGCTGAGCTGGAGCCCCAGGGAGGCAGGAGCCCAAATCAGGGGCGCTGAAGCCACGTGGGGGTCCAGCCGGGCGCTACTCACCCCTGGCAGCCGGCACACAGCAGCAGGAAGAGGGTGAGGAGCAGGATCGCCGACAGCACGGACAGCAGGCCCACCAGAGGAAGTTCTCCGCTCACCAGCGCCGCCCAACCTGTGACCTCTGACCCCGATCCCCATGGAGTGCCCAGTGCAGGAGCCATTACACATCACAGTGAGGAGCAGAGTGCATTTGCCACGCATAGATTACTGGAGAATCTAAAGGAGAGAGAGAGAGAGAGACAGAGATGTAAACAAAAGAGAAAGCAAGTGTGCATTTGTAATGGCAACGAGCTAAATAACTTCCATCGTGTTCCATCAGCGTGTACATTCAACACCATCATGCTAAACGTTTATATCAGCTACTTTTAGTCGTAGTGAGAAAACCGCAGTTCCTGTCCGAAACCTCATTTTCAGGAAGTTACTAATAGGCAAACATCTAAATAACAGCAGGCAATACTGTTGCGTTCCATCAGTAATGTACTTTTTTCAGTAGCCACAAGGGGGTGCACAAGGGCAAATCCAGTATGTGAGCTACAAAAATCTCATGCGTAGCCCCTTTATGCCGTATACCGCAGTCTTGAGGAACCATCTAAACAAATGGCGGCTGGGTGCTTCAATAAGCAGCCCCCCCCCTCCACACGTAGGCCAGTTTGAACCGACAACGATCCAAAGCCTTAGGAGAGCCTCAATAGAGCCGCTGTTCGGAGTTATTTTTAGGCTGGGAGGGGAGCGGAGAATACCCCACCTCCATAAACTGAATGAACAGATAAGGATCAGATGGCAGACATCCCAGAGAGTGGCAGAAGCCCAGGCACTTTTGTGTCAGAGCGGAGGGAGAGGAGGGAGACAGCAAGGCAGGATGTGCCAGGGGAGAGAGAGAGACGGTCCACGGTGCCGCTGCTGGAGCACGCAGACACTGGAGCCTTGGAAAACATCATTAAAAAACCCCCACAAAGCACAGGCAGCGTAGCAGCCCACGGTCTTTATTTGGATATATGTGGCTTTTTTTTTTTTTTTGAAGACTCACTCGGGATGTGTGCGTGCGTGTTTTGAAAAAGCCTATTATACTACTCAAGGACATATGCAAATGTAGCAGGAAGATTCAAGTAGTAGGTGTGATGTGTACGCTCACGTCGAGCAAGGATCACAGCGTGCTACACGTCAACAAAAGGCCCACAGACGAGTCTCTAAAAAAAAAAACCCAGATTGCCTTGAATGTGAACAAACGACCTTAGCACAGCTCACTATAAACAAGGAACATGTTTAGTTAAATCAGCTTCAAAAGCTGTTTCACAGTCTAATGTATACATGCACTGGTGTGTGGGTACATATTCATACATCTGTTAGGCTCTTGTTAAAGTCAGTGAAGACCTTTCCCAGAATTCCTACAGTCACAGATTCTTCCAGGAAAGACAGGAAATCGTATTAAAACCACACCAGACACATCCATTACAGCAGAACAACACAGCTGGTGGCCTGGATGCGGCGGGAGACGTCTGTGCCACCGTACACAGACGCGCGGCTGGCTGAGCGGAGGAGCCGGTTAAGGCCACCAGGAGCAGCGAGGCGCTCGGCAGTGACCGGCAGAAGGTCAGAAGTTCAGCCGCCCTGCCTGGCCCGACAGAGGTGTGGCGATGGATGCTCCGATATGATAATGGCATGACATCACGCGGGAGGAGGCGGGCTTCGTCTGGGGGCCGGGATGGGGGAACTGCCAAAGCCACGTGGGGCAGCATGTTCTCACGCTCACAGCGAGCGTTCTGCTCCGTCTGCTGTGCGCCATGTGCGAGGGCCACGGAGTCATAGGTGTGTCCATACGCTGGCCAGGGTGTGTGTATGCATACGCCCTATGAGCATGGTCACATGCGTGTGTGTGAGAAAGAGAGAGAGACAGACAGTGCTGAAGAAAGAGCTGAACATCTTGTTCCCGAGTACAGATACTGAATTGCCGTAGTGACGATGCACTAATCGGAGCTCGTGGGATCGTTTGCACTAACGAGTGTGCTAAACGACACTGGAATGCACCAGGACCGCTGAAGCAAAATGAACACGGTGTGTGTCCACGCACGTCCATTCCAAAACACACAACCCCAGTTCAGAGAGGAAGAGCACTTTTTTTCTCCTTGGGAACAGCACAGCAGTGAATTTCATGCCATTGAAAATAAGAGAATGGAAAAGCCATTTCAGGAGGAATGTTTGGAGATGTTGACCGAGATCTGCAGCTGGGCTTGCAACCAGCACAGGGAGGACAGACAGCATGCTCCACCTCTACGTCTGCCCCCACCCAGAACACCACCCAGGATCTCCCTCCTACAGGCTGCCAGTGCCTTCTATGCTGTGCATGTGTCATATGGGAGCACACTGGGCTGTAGTGGAGCAGAAAACACGAGGTGTGAAAACGTGCTGCGCTTGTGAATGTCTGCAGCAGACCCCAGTGTGACAGCGGAGCGAGGGGTGAGGGAGTAAGGGGGCGAGGAGGTGAGGAGGTGAGGGGGCGAGGAGGTGAGGGAGCGAGGGAACGAGGGAGTGAGGAAGTAAGGGAGTAAGGGGGCGAGGGAGTGAGGAAGCGAGGGAGTAAGGGAACGAGGAGGTGAGGGAGTAAGGGGGCGAGGAGGTGAGGGAGTAAGGGAACGAGGAGGTGAGGGAGTAAGGGGGCGAGGAGGTGAGGGAGTAAGGGAACGAGGGAGTGAGGTGAGGGGACGAGAAGGTGAGGGAGTAAGGGGGCGAGGAGGTGAGGGAGCGAGGGAACGAGGGAGTGAGGAGGTGAGGGAGCGAGGGAACGAGGGAGTGAGGAGGTGAGGGGACAAGGAGGTGAGAGAGCGAGGGAACGAGGGAGTGAGGAGGTGAGGGGGCGAGGAGGTGAGGGAGTGAGGAGGTGAGGGGGCGAGGGAGTGAGGAGGTGAGGGGGTAAAGGAGCAAGGAGGTGAGGAGGTGAAGGAGCGAGGAGGTGAGGAGGTGAAGGAGCGAGGAGGTGAGGAGGTGAAGGAGCGAGGAGGTGAGGGAGTGAGGGAGTGAGGGAACAAGGGAGTGAGGGAGTGAGGGGGCGAGGGAGTGATATCTATTGCTGGCAATATCTCTACGAGGTCTCACAGACCAAAAGAACAAACCCTGGAAGCAGCAGGTCCCCTTGCTGTGGCACCTCAGGCGTCGCAATCTGATTGGTAGAAAAAAACCCTGACAGACAGTTGTAGCTCCAGTTTACCACTACACCACCCCCCAACCCCCTGCCCACCCCCACCCCCACCACCACGTGATTCTCCAGCACAACATGACCGACTTGCGTCTAATACAGCGCGAGATTCCAGTTCAGTGGAGCATAATGTGGCAGCAGAACCCAGATCCTCTGGATGAGGGAAGTGCTGTGAGAAGCAGCCTGACCTTCTCTGACGCTCTGCATGGCCTTCTGGGCCCTGGTCAGGTTCTGCTGCCCCATCATGGGTGGGTGTGAGCGGAGAGGGAAGGTGGGTGTGGAGGAGGCCATGTCCCACCTTCCGGCTCGGCCCCGGTAGACGCGCCGCACACATGGGCCAGCGCCGTCCGAAACGCCCCAATCACGCCACTTAATGAACTCTGTCTGGTTTCATTACGAGTGCCGTTTCCGTGCGGTCCGGAGGGCAGGGCGCGACCCCCGACAACCAACCCGCCAATCAGCGTCCTCCTTGCGGGAGCGCCGTGACGGGCTTCCAATTACAACTGCCCCCGTTAAAGCAGCTGCCGCTTTGTTTCCATGGCAACAGTGCTCATCCCAGGGGTTAATCATCTGGTGTGAAACCCCCCCCCCCCAAGGCATGCATGCGACGGCGGCATGTGTACACCGTTTCCACCTCCTCATTAGCGGGCGGACGCGCGTGGAGGTCAGGGGGCGGGTCTGAGGGGTCAAAGCCGGAGGAGCGAGGGTGAGCGGGGCACCAGGACGCCCACCAGTAATGCTGACGAAGGGGACAAGTGAGTGAGAGCCGTGGTGGGGTAAGAGCTGGCCGGAGGGGGCAGGGCAGGGTGTGTGGGGCAGGAGCAACACCAGGACAGCAGAGCCAGGAAGCAGCTGGTAGCCTAGCTGGCTTCTCCCTGTGGTAAATGGTTTCTGGCTCACTGCAGGTTTGGAGACGCATGCCAGCAACCTCCTCTTTCATCGTGTGTTTGAATATGATTGGTTAAAAAATTTTGCAGGCCAGTGTGGGCGGAGCAGGCTGCCGTGGGCGGAGCCTCTACTCCTCCATGCAGTGATTACAGAGAGAGGACTGCTTCTATGACACCACTATTGCAGGAATATTTCCTGTTACATATGGCCCCTGTCTCATATTAAATACATGCAACACACACCCAAACAGATTCACACCATGTCTTTTTAGGGTCACAAGTGGCATAAATGTAAATCATTATCTTTGAACCAGGAAATGACACTTCAACAGACTGATAAAGCGGTTAATGTTCTGCTAACAGCTCTGTACATGTTTCGTGCTTAAAACAGCAAAATCAAGACCAAGAGAGACAAACATCTGTGTGAATAAACTCCAGGTTCCAAACTCACAATTTGGGAGATGAAAGTAAAAATGTGGTGGTTTGAGAAGGAGACCGTCAGCTTCCTCCTTTCTTACACTTATCTGTCATTCGCTCTCCCCCTCCCTCCCTCCCTCCCTCCCTCCTATCTCTCTCCCCCTTCCCCACTCTTTTCCTCCCCTCCGTCTCTTTCTCTCTCTCTCGCTGTCCATGTCTTTCTCTCCATTTCCCTTTCTTCTCCCTCTTTCTTTCCCTCTCTCTTGCTCTCTCCCCCACCCTCTCTCTTCCTCATCCCTCTCTCATCTCTCTTTTACTCACTCTCTCATTCTCTCTCCCTCCCTCTCTCTCTTCCTCATTTGCCCAGTCTTGGACACTTGAATGAAGCAAACTGCTTTGCCTCACTGGACTGCCAAACAATGCGCTCTGTGTGCAGCTCTCGTACTTTCACACACACACACTCTGGTGCGCACACACACACACACACACACACACACACACACACAGGTCCACACCTCTAAAAACAGAAGCTGAGCCCTCACTGTCAAAGTAGCTGAGTTTGACACAGAGACAGAGAGGTGGGATGGGAAACAGATGAGTCAGCAGATTTGTGATGTCCTCACACACACAGGGGGCGGCAAGATGCTAATCATGCTAATCTACTGAGTGGAGGCTTCATTCAGCGCCACTCGGTGAACGTGCAGCGTGACAATGCTAAGCACCCGGAGCAGTGACAGATGAACACTGACATATTGCCACAGATCAACCAACTGTTCCTTTATAACACTCCCAGGCCAGCACAGACTGCTGAACTGCAGAAGAGCTGCTAAGATTTAGCAACTTTTCCTTGTTTGTTTCAACCAAATTCCAGAATGACGGCAGAACAGAGGGACGAAACGTGATGAGCAGGCCCTGGCTTCACCTTTGACCTCCGCATGTACACAGCTTTGCATACCAAGCAATCCCTCTTGAACATGATCTTGAGGCGTTTTACTGCATCGGCAGTAAAAAGGCCCCCCCGGTGGTCGTGGCTCCAACAGGCAGCGTCCCTCCTCTCCTGCGCTCTTTAACGCGAGACAGAGACGAGAGGCAGAAACAAGGGCTGCGTCCCCCTGCCAGGACTCCCCATCCCTCCCTGATCGGGGGGGGGGGTGTCAGTTGCAGGAGCCTGTGCCCTCCACACATGGAAAACCACTATGGAGATTAAACTGCACATCCTCCAGTGCTATGGCTGCGCTGTCGAGCAACACTCGCACCCTGTAGACTGGATGGAGGATTGCTGGAGGGAGAAGGGAGTGCGAAGATGAAATGGAAATCCGATATGGCTTTACATCCAGCCAGGGTGCAACAAAGCAATTTATTACAGCATGCAACACTGTCTACTAGGGCACAGTGCACTGGAACAACAACCTCTGGGTTCATAGCGATTCCCATAAATCACTGAAATACTAAATAGAACTAAATATGAATGCATCAATTGTGACCTTTTGTAATCAGCCAATCAACTCGGAGATGAGGTGAAAGTCACGGTTTTGATTAATGCTCGATTACCTGAGCAGGTTCTGGCCAGAGCATTTCAAGGTTTGCTTGAATTCAGAGCAGAAGAGAGGGTCACACCCCCTCTCACCTCC
Source organism: Brachyhypopomus occidentalis (assembly GCA_020368025.1). Taxonomy (NCBI): domain Eukaryota; kingdom Metazoa; phylum Chordata; class Actinopteri; order Gymnotiformes; family Hypopomidae; genus Brachyhypopomus; species Brachyhypopomus occidentalis. The sequence continues at coordinate 3,376,834 of JAGXOD010000072.1, forward strand.
TCCAGGGCGGATGTGAGGAGATGGGGGTGGAGCAGCCCTCCGCTGCGAGCAGGATTCCCACCCCCACCCTGATTTATTTAGCTTGGGATTCAGGGAGAGGCGTGTCAGCGAAATAAGGGAGTGTATTTGCACTCGTGGGGTGTGCGTCCGTGGTGCGGGGCGGCGGGTTGCTGCATAGCTGATGCTTACAGTGACCTTTCTGGCACACCATTTATCAGAGGTCCTCCACAGGGAAGGAATCCATGATGTGCTTGTTTGAATTCTCCCTCTCCTCTAGCTGCACATTTCCCCATTGCACATTATGCATCAGTTGAATAATGCTGTTCATCACCCTGTAAAGATATGGAAAAATATGGAGGCTATTGCACCACGCCAGAACCAGCGGAACAAATCAGGGGGTCGACTGAATGACAAAAGGGTCCCATGCGCAGCAGAAGACCCGACGTGCTCCTCTATTAACAAACCTCTTCATGGCATATTTGCCATTTAAAATGTGTTGCTTTTCAAATACCTCCTTTAAATTGCACCTATGGCTGTACGGCTTTCTTCCACTGCAGTAGACACACAATGCTTAGATAAGACACAACTGAACACTTGCAGAACGCATTAGTGGGTAAAAACGGAATGAAAACTGCCCAGAACCCGTAAAATGGAGCAGTTCTGCTGAGGCGGCAAAGGCATCTGGTAGCGGAATAGAAATGATCCAATTAGAGGAGGCGTCTGCCACACAGCCGTGCGTGTGCAGCAGAATACGTTAGCAAGCCGTGTCAGCCGTGCTGGCTGATGGCACCCTTCAGTGTTGCAGCGGCTGCAGTGGAAGACACAGCACGCGTGCGGAGCGGCGAGAGAAGGGGGCAGGTCTTGGAGGATGTGCGGGCAGGTCTTGGAGGATGTGCGGGCAGGTCTTGGAGGATGTGCGGGCAGGTCTTGGAGGATGTGCGGGCAGGTCTCGGAGGATCAGGGGTGGGCCTCTAGTCATGCCCACAGCCCTTAATCACCTCTCTACATGCCTGCAACTCCTTCATTAGCAGCAATTATCTGTCAATCAGCTGCCTTGTCTTTTCTTATTAAAGCATTAAGCCTGAAGGAATTCACACACACACATGCACACAAATCTGCAGTCAATATTTCCTTTTCTCCTTTGGCACTGACATATAGGCTCATCATGTGTGTCTGGCTGACTGCCTGATCGCCCTATCAGAGTGTAATTTGAGCCCGAGCTCGAAGACAAAGTCGTTAGCGTGAAATATGATGAAACACCAGCGCCGTGCTGCTCTGTCCGGCGGCACTGTGGGTCGTGTTGGTCTGGGGGTTTTACCCCCTCATACGACACTCAACCCTCCCACGGGGTCATCAATAATTCTTTTAGAATGGGTCCACAGCGGCAATCACGTTCACATCGGCTGAAGCTGCAGAACCTCGCCTTCGCTGAGGCTATGACCTCAAAACTGGAACGCAGTCGTGCTCTCCGAGTGTGAGGCTTGTGGGGCACAGCACGCAGAGAGGAAGTGCATTGTGATTGGGCGCTGGAGGCTGAGGGGGCAGGTCAGGCGTCCTGCTCTAAATCACCATCAAAACCCAAGCAGTGGTGGAACACCGAGTGTGCAGTGGGGAATAATAATGTTCTTCAGTCATAAGTTGCTGATTTCTCAGAAAGGACAAAGACAATTCCTAGTAATAATCCCAGAGAAAAGCGGTCCGTAGAAAAACACTGTCACATCAACAAGATTTAACTTTAATGGACTGGACTCTAGGGCTTGGGTACACGACTCCCCTGCATATTTGGCCAACAAAATCACTTTGGGGGCTGAACACAAGGAGGCAAACGGCATGATGGAGCTGCTACTCTCGGAGACGTCCCAGCCCACAGAGCTGCCACAGAGTGACCTGCTCACAGTGTAGTGGGCGATTCACATGCAGGAGTATTTTTCCTCAGCAGTTCTGAGCTCACAGGCTCTGATCTCCCAGTCCAAGAGCTCAATTAAAGGCATTTAAAATCAACCGGACAGAGGGCACAGGAAGCGCTGGCCAAGAGGCAGGAAGTGGCTTCACCAGCAAGCCTGGAGCAGGACGGTGGTTTGGCAGAAGCTGGTGCGGGACACTGCCACATGCTCACTGCAGTAACAAGGGGCCCATCCAGAGCAGGACATCCCAGCGGAGACGAGCACTTTTGCGCTCTTACACTTTGCTTCCTGAAACCAAACATATTTTCAGAATTTCGCCGTCACCCATAGTTTTTTTTGTTCATGTAAAGTCTCCTGTCATTACGTATAGTTTGGAAAAGTGAATGAAAATGAAAAGTGGATACTTTGGCATACTACTGCTGGACAACAGAGAGGTATGTTTCTGAGTCCAAATATGGCTAAACATAGCCAAAAATCATACATTGTACATAATTGTTATTACAGCCTTATTTTATAAATATATACTTTGGTCAAATCTATTTGCTCTGTCACCATCATGCCTAAAAACGAAACGAAAAAGGTCCTGTGAGGGCCTCCTATTTCACGTTCAAATTTTGTTGCTCAGGGTCATGAAAGGACGACTAAATCTGAGGCAGTCAGAGCGAATAGACTTATGACCTACAGGTCATAAATGTAACATCTGTTATAATGGTACTCGTCAACGGAAGCGCAACTGTTAAAAGTTGTGCTAGTGGTTTGGAGAACAAATGTTATCAGCACACTATTTATTCCTCTCTCAACCAGCTGCTGGAGATGAATGCGTGCCTCAGGTCGATAAGGATGTAGAACATGAGTGCTTTGGTGGCAGAAGAACCTAAAATCAAACCTTTCACTGCTGGACCACCGATTCATCAGCAGGTAGAAAGGAAACACGAAAGAAGTTCTGCTGAAACGGAGGGTAGAAACTTCCCTTTTCTTCTTGCGTTTTGCTCTGCAGATTTTTCCTGTGCAGTTTTACTTTCTGGTACCAATGTGCTTTAATGGACGAATGCAAAAACGGTTCCTCTTTCAGCTGGGTTCACTCGTACCACATCTCTGACGGGGAACATGCGGGTGCTCTGAAGCACGGCGGAGTGATGCTATGTTTGCTCCTCGAGAACTGACGTTATGAGCACATTCTACTGGGCAGGATCCACCACAGCCTTGCAGTGCTGAAAATAACTGGCGTGACTCTACATTCAAATAAACCTCAACACACTCTTTACAAAATGATTAGATTACAGAAGGGGGTTCTGAAAAAGACTGCTTAATATCTATAAACAAAGTTCTTTTAGACAGACAGTTATCAGACCAAAAATACATATACATATATATATATTAAACTCAAATTCAAGACAGCAAAATAAATATCATGTAAACTAAAAATAAATATCATGTCAAGTTAAGACTCGGCAACCACACCCGAGCAATGCTGACAATATTTCACGTGGGTAAACTTCTTAATATACTGTCAAAGTTCACACGCTTTTTACCTTTAGGTTCACTGTGTTGCTCTACATCAAATGAATACCAGAAAGTTATACACGGAGTTAATTGGGCAGCTACATAATTACGACCAGGTGAAGTGTGTCTGACAGAAAATCTTAAAAGTGGCAGTAAAAAAACGTCCATGTTCAACAAGGGCTGAGGGAAGGCTTTGATGTCAGACCTTCAAGATGAGAACGAGTGTGCAGTAGAGAGAAACAGCAGGAAAGCGTACGTAGGAGTGAGACAGAGAGAAAGTGAGAGCAAGGCTTATATGCTGAGTAAGGCTTATTAAAGTTCCCTTAGACATGAGAGAAGGAAAGACAGACGTGAAACTGCCATGAATGCCGTCCCTTCTCAGAGTCCTCACTTCTCCCCACAGACGAACAGATCACACGCAGTGGGTTCGTTCTGCTTAATGTGGAGAAATTGGGACACGTCCGAGTACCAACACTTAAGTTCATCTGCTAAAAGCTCACAGCTGTCAGAAGTTCAGTGCCAAAGAAATGCTGCAGGACCAGTAGCTTAAGCGACTGCCAGTACTAAAGGAGCCACTCAAGTCCGTTTGCATGCCATAAAAACGCAAGTTGTAAGTCTGTCATCAGAGTTCTAGTTATCGTGGTCCTAGTTACTTGGCAACAAGCTGCAACAAATCCATGCTGAATAAACCACCAGGTCATACAGCGATAAATGTAAATATGCTTAAGGAAGTAGGCGCTAACGGCAACCAACAGCCTCTTCAGCGCAATCATGTGTGACTTCTCTGCTCCGAGACCATGTGAGAGGCTGCATGGTGGACAGGACAGTTATAGCCCAAATGTGTGGGCACACTTAAGAAGCAGAGGTACCAGCAGGACGGTGTTCTTGCACCTTTGTGCCAGTTCTGATATGAGTGGCTAGACAATTTTCTCCTTTTCACCATCACTTTCTGATGGGACTGTAGACCGCTGTGAATGTGTGTAACATGGCGTGTAAAGATGACCCCACACTGAGGGCCTTGGGGAAGAACATCAAAGCTTTCCAGAGCATTTCTGCACAGTTGTTATAAACAGCTCTGATCACTAACAGACATGTAAATCGCACACTGATTCCTTCGCCCAGAGGAAACGACGCCACACTTTTATACCTGTGCAAAAAATAAAAACCTGCTCACCTGCAGTGCATTGTTAATGCAGCCATCAGAGTGATCTGCTGCCATCAGAGTGATCTGCAGCCATCAGAGTGATCTGCAGTGATCACTACGCAACTGAATTTCAAGTATTTGTAAGAAGTCCGTCTGCAACACAGAGCCCTGCAGGTTAAACACGAGGCCTGACGCAGGCAACAGCTACACAATCACAGGTCCTAGTTCACATGGAACTTTCTGGAACCTCCTGAGACAAATGAACATTCTGGAAAGGCCTGAAAATGTCAGAGGGGTAAAAAAAAGGTGATAATTTCAGGAAACCCAGCTCGCTGTAAGGCATCCTCACTGGTCTAAATGTTAGGCATGTTAAGATGAAACACCAAGTTTCTGGTGCACATGAGATTTAAAGTACACAGAAAAGGAAAACGTATTATTATGTAAAAATAGGGCATGAACATGATCTTACTGGCACTACCCAGATAGTGAAACTATACAGCTTCCCAGCTCACTGAGGAGGCTGCCAGGTGAGGTAAAAAATTAAAGGAAACAAGTGTGTGTTTTAATTAGGTGTTAATATGTATAGGAATACTTTCAAACGTTGGAAAGACATTTGAATGGCAATATTTATTTTAAATAAACTTTGACAGACCAAGTGCATGATACTGCCACAAATCCAACAATTAACGCAGTTAATAGAGTAAACAACACTTGTGGACTCCTGAACCAGGTCCAGGTTCTGACCAACATTCTCCTCGTGTTTCACACGTAAATCGATAAACTGGGAGAAAAATATCTGTTCCTTCTTTGCCCCAGGCACGTGCACTTGCTAGACCTTCTTGCTGTGGGCTGGTCTGATCACTCTCTCTTCCTCCGAGTGGCTCACTGAGGTCCCAAGATCCGGTTGGCATGGAGCTGGTACCAATCCGCCCAGCCATCACCCAGCAGGTCCACCACTCACAGCCAGCATGAAGAACAGCCCAGCCTGCGTCTGCCTGAACATTCCCCACCGGATCCAGTCCAGATGGTCTGGGATGTTCCTGAATCCCAATAATAATCCCAGTAAGGACTCGATCTCCACTATGAATAATCAATAAGTAAAATACGAGTCAACCGAGATTAGTGTAGAAACCAGTCATTCCACAAATATCAGTTATCAATAATGTACTGCACCATGTACAGCAGTTCGTTTATTGTACTTCCAGACCATCTTTAGTCGTTTTAGGGATGAGCCCTGTCAGAGTCTAATATTCCAGGCGCTCAGTGTGTCTTTCAGGGGGCATCAGTTAAGGCCGTCTGTGCCTTGTCCCCGTCGTTCCGCTCTCGGACGCCCCCAGGGAGACCAGCCCTACAGAAGCACCTGGAACCTTCCATGTCAATCATTACGCCTCATTACTGCTGGAGCTGTTGCAGCAACTGGGATGGAATGTAACTGTTATGAAGGGATGACAGAGAAAGAGAGAGAGGGAGAGAGAGATAGAGGGAGAGAGGGAGAGCATGCATGAAGAGACTGCTATGTAAATCACTTACAGATACCGTGGTGACACCTATGGCAGTCTGAGCGTAATGCACTGCCAGGCAAAAAGGTTTGTAGAAGATTTGCATAGCTTCACAAGAATTTGCATAATGTTGTTTTTTTTCCTCAGTGTTTGTTTTTTTGCCTAAAGCTGTTCCTCACAGGCACGAGTTCCCAGGCTTATAAGGTCTGATTTAGGCTCTTCCTGCGTCATCTGTATGGATGCAGTCAGAGAAGGTCTCTGAGGAACAGACAGGAATTAACTGAGGCATGAAAGAGAAATAGAGAATTAAACGGCAGGAGAACTGCACAAATCCAGAGACATCCTGTCCTCAAAATGCCAAACATAAGTGACAGATGAATAAAATAAAAAAAAGAGGAAAGTTATCTGGTGGTTCCACCATTAACGTGAGGCTCCTGTGATCACAAACCGAGTGCCAGGATTCCTTTAGCAAATCTATCAAAATGGCCTTGCGGCACAAGCCGCATTTCATCCGGCACCACCAGCCTCTCCTGCGTGGCGTGATCTGTACATCTTTCCCGCCTATTCCCTTGTGCATCTCAGAAGTCTCTTTCCCAGCACGTCCCTTTACGAGAGGGGTTTCCCACCCTCCATCCATCCAATCCCAGCGTACCGTTGTCAAGCATTTCCCGCCACTTTCCTGGTCTGTCGGTCTGGGTCACTGGCGTTCCGCTCAAGCCTCCTGCCACGCCTCCTACTTCCTGATCATTTGTTCCCCATCTGCTGCTGTACGTCTGCAGGAGCCAGTCATGCCACACGCCTCACGCTCCCCCTCCTTAAATGTTTCGTGCCAACCGCTCTCGCTCAGTTCCCAGTGCATGCAAGTTAGCGTCACGAGACCACACATGGATCCCTCGCAGTGCGCGGTGCACGGCCGCTGATCATCATGAAACTTTTGCCGTGCTGTGTGGTCATTAAGCCCTCGCTCGGCCAACTTCCTTTCTTAACTGCTCAGCATTCCCCAGGCTCCTGTATGCCAGTACGAATTTGAAAGGATTTACCTTTTACTTCGCGCTGAACCAGCACAGTTCTTTTTCTCCCCCCTTTCATCCTCTTTCTCTCCCCCTTTCATCTTCTTTCTCTCCACTTCCAATTTTCCACTTTTGCCTACCGCAACTGTTCTGCACAGAGATCCGCACTTTGCTGGAAGACCTCAGATCTTCACTCCCGGTCGGTGGGTCGGTGGCTCTGGACTCTTGAAGCTGTCTGGCCCCTGAATTAGGTGTGGATTTAGCTTTCCAGGATGATTAAAAGTTAACAGTTATTCACTTGTGCCAAACTGCTAAGGCCAGAGAATCGGAGCACCTTTTTCCTGTGGAATTCAAAAATTGGCAATGCTCTGTCAAATGGTTTAAAAGTGGGAAGAGTTGAACCTCAGGGGAGCCAGTTTTGTAGAAGGCAGAGGGTTTTGTTGCAGCATAAATTCAAATGAGGCAGCCGGAGACAGAGGACAGTCTGGCCCGTCTATCAGAGCCAGACAGGCGGAGGAAAGAGCCGAAAGCAAAAGTGAGATAGAGTGAGGGAACAAGACAGGAACTCCACTGGGCCCCCCACACTCCCTCGCTGACGAACAACGGCTTCGTTTGGATAGAATATTCTGATAGACACTCATAAGTGATAGAGAGAGGGAGAGACCTTTCTTGTTCACTATCACATTGGCATAATCCTCTCATACATTACAGCCTTCCTTTAGCATGACCGCTTATTACGACGGCGAGAGGCTATAATAACAGGATGGAAAACAGTGACTGTAATTATGGTAATAATGACTACGAAGGGGTGTCTGCAAAATCAGCTCGCACACATAAAGCCCCACATAAGGATCTATATTCCCCAAAGAATCCAAAGAATCCTATAGCTCCAAGAGCAAATATGGTACAAGGTATCTTAAGATAGTGAGTAAGACTTACTCACTAAAAACATTTTCCAGCAATGGATCCAACATGTTTGAAATTTCCCCTTTTACTTTCTCTTTTGAAAATGAAAATGAAAATGAAGAGAAATGAAAAACCAAACCAAACCCTACAAAAGCAGGTTCTCCACTGGACTCGGCCGTACTGGACTGGGCTTACCACACTCACTAACCTAGAGCATTAGCAGCCATGAGTGGCACTAAAACACGGACATCAACACGGACAGGGTTAGGGTTAGGCAGAGTTAATGTCCTGCTTGTCAACACAAGACAGGCCCAGAAGGCTGAAAGTAATGAGCAGTTTTAATGGGATCTAATCACACAAAGGTGCCCCTTGCTGTTCCTGGTCTGCTCTAACTGGGAGAGCAGTGAACACGGGCGAGTTCCCTTGTGATCTGTCTGACTTCAGTGCAGTGTTCAGTAGTAGGTCGTGTCTTGCGGCACACTGGTGTCTGTGGGTGGCCAGTAGGCTTGTGTCCATGGAGATGTGGGCTGTGGCGATTGGCTGAGCGCATATCTTATGGATTATGTACGGTCACAGGCACTCCTCAGCACCCTTAAAATCTCAGTGTTCAGATCAAGCTTGGACACGCATGCGCTGAGAGGAATGTCCTCACGGCTCTCACCAACCTTAAAGTCTTTTAATCATCTAAAACCAGTGAGTCAGGGTTGAGGCTTCTCTTTCTTTTTAAACCAAGTTCCTGTTCTTGACATTCTCAAGATGAAAGCAATGGTCCTCCGAGACTGCACCTCACGCGTGTTCTGTAAGGGGGTGGGGCCCAAACACCTCTGGTGACCCTGTAAGGGGGTGGGGCTCATTCACCTCTGGTGACCCTGTAAGGGGGTGGGGCTCATTCACCTCTGGTGACCCGACTGCCTTTTGTTAGGTGCCTAATGTTTTTTCGAAGGCTTTTTATTAATATGCCCTCTGTAGATAACGAGCCCATTTCCTAAAGACTTGTGAGGAACAGGAAGAGGGAGGACCAGGTTAATTGTGAAATGTGTATTTTAGGCAGAGCATGCTGGGAAGCCACTGTGAAAAAACATCAGACATGCCCTTTCCCTCCAAGGCTGAGCTGGCCAGAGATGGCGGTGACTTTCGTGAGCCCCACAGGCAGAGCTGCACAGCCCATATGCCCAATCGACGAGAGTCAATCGCGCACCCATCACGTCTTATCGTGTCACTTTCGTTCTTCCGCTTCAGCGTATTAGAACTCGGGACCTTGGGGGTTGGATTTACTTTGACCTTGTGTGGCTGTGTTTTGACAACAAGGGCCTTGTCTCCCTCCTTGCCCATTCTGCCGTGGGTGAGTACATACACAAGCCTCCCTCATCCTCTCTTCTGAAAACAAACAGAACCACAAAGACATCTGTATGGAGCAGTCAAATGCCACAAGTGCGGCCGATGTGTTAATCTGCATTAATACCCCTCAATCTTCAGGAACGGCACCTGTTGCTCCATTAAAACAAAAAACCTGTAGAAGACTAACAGCATCTGCTGTTTATCCGCCTTCACCAGCAGTGACACAGCAGTCGTGTACACCAGTGTCTTGGGCTCGGTGCTCGCAGCCAACGCCCACCTGCGTGAATTGCCACCTGCAGCAGCAGAAATGTAGCCATGTGTCACACAGCCCCGTAGCTGTGGAGCTGGCCAGCATGCTGCCGGAGCAGAAGCAGTCAGCAGTGATCGTGCCTGGGGAGAGTCCTTCAGTAGGAGAGGGTGCCTCCAGGGGCCTGCGAGCTCCCACGCTCAGCACACACTCTCAGAGCAAGGACCTCCTCACACCGCCCCTCAAATGACAACAGCAGGGAGGCAGAAGACAGCTTACTGCTGTTCACGACAGCCCTTAAGAACAAAAAAATGGCACTGACGTTACAATAAACATGTTTCTTTCACCTCTTTTAACGGGATCAATTTCATTCGGTAGGGGATTTCGTTTTTAGTGCCTGCAGAACGATTGCAAAATGAACGCTGCATAGATAAAGATAGGAATGTGAAATCTTTCCTGCTTTATTACAGGAAAGAAATAATGATGACATACTACATTCACACCCAAAGAGCAGCCACTGGTAATCCCTCGGTCATGGCCTACGGCTTTATGACACTAGATCTTGAGTATATGCAGGATTGTTGCCAGACCCTGTCCCAATGACCATGAGACAGAGGCTATTGACGTGTGGGGCGTGTGCGTGCGTGTGTGCTATGTGTCAATATGTCAAGAGATGCACTTCCCCCCCAGGGAGCCACATGATTTCCCCACACCACTCTACGAATGCGCTTTAATCAAATTTGCCTTGTTCATTGGTGAGGTACAGCATTACCTCTATGAAATGTTGATCTGAACAGTCAACAAAACAGCAATCAGCAACCAGTCACATACGTCTGTGGTCCTGAGAAAATTACTATGGGGCCCTCACTTGATAACAGAGCGAACACTTGTGGGCAAGATGAAACCTGCTGTGCGTCTGGACAACCCCGTCTGACTACCGCCAACCTTGACAGCGCCGCATGCACTAGTCAGTGAATTAACATTCCAGCATTATATCCGAAGGCTGAATGAAGCAAGGGTTCCAGAAGGTTCCGGTTGAACAAGTCTAGTGACTCAAGTCATCTCTCTGGAACCTGATTTTTGGCAATGATCGTGCAGTGGTTTCATCTCACTCCGTCTAATTATCGTATTTTCCCACGCGGATTTAAACATGTCCTGTGACGATTACCACCAAATAATACTTTCATTTCAAGTCTATGAAGTTCAAGTCCAATTTCATGTGTCACAAAAAATGTTGATTTCATTTCACACATCATGTGACTATAACATATCACATGCACAAGCAGCAGGCCTGATGTGTCAGGCATGATTTGCTGTTCACAAAAAAATTGGTTTTGTCATTCTCGTTTCATTTTGCATGCAAATATTGTCCTACTTAATTCACTGCGAGTCGCTGACTTCAAGGTAGATATAAAGATTAAGTTAGCAGTGAAGAGAGTGTGGTCGGCTGAGCCAGAGACCTACAGCCTCGGTGTCCTACAGCCTCGGTGTCCTACAGCTGGATTTACTCAGACTAGACAAAAATAGTCATTGTGGTTTCCCTGGGAGTTCATAGGTGAAGTGGTGTACTTTAGCCCTCAGATGCATTTGTGTATCTGTGGAATTTGATTCAGTTGTCTTACATACCAAACAGCTGTGGAAAAAAATATTCTGGCATGATTCCCATTTCCCCATAGGAACATTGTCTTCAAATGTATTCACTTCATAAACACCATGTTAAACAGCTGAAAAACAATACAGGGCAACAAACGCTGAACCTTTTGCTTCACAATGGAATTCAAACTTCTAAAATGTACAAGGTTTGAATGATTCTGGTCTCCATTTGGCCTCAGACGCATCCCTGTGTCCAACAGTATCTGCCCACACAGAGAAAACCCGCTTGGTGCTGCTTTCCCACAGAATGACAGGAGACTTTACTGGAACTATGGAGAATATTCTGGAACTATGGAGAATATACTGGAAAAAGCTACGGGTGACAGAAATTCTGAAAACATATTTGTATTGAGTGTTTGAAAATCCATAATAAACTTTTAAATTTTCAGGAAGCAAAACTGTTGGTGCCAAAATATTGCAGTCTCCATTTAAAGGGCTTTTGGCTTCTTGGAGGACATTTTTTTGTCAGTCAAATACTGTCAAGTCCTATAAAATGAAACCTAATCTTAATTTAAGCATGACATTATGTTTATAGTAAATGTTTATTTGAGTCCATCTGAGCTCTGAATACTGCATTTTCAGGTTGCATCACTGAAATCTATATGCATGAGGTGAGGTGAACTAAATTTAAATGTTAGTGTTGTTTCCATGGCTGCACACACATGATTGGTTCTCTGTATCTGTTCATGAGCTCTAGTAATCATTACATGCCAGACACAGAAATTTCTATCGAACATATTTGAATCAAGATAGGATGTCATTCTATTAGAGCAGTGTCATCTGGAATGCTCTCTACATATTTAAACCGTCCGCACTGTGGCGTTTTAGACTGGAGGGCGGCTGCTACTCCAAACTGCAAAGCAAATGAAAAAAAAAAATCAATGTGTCACAAGTCAGTCATTTTGAGATTCTGATGTGCATCAGTGATGGAGCGATCAGAGCTTCATCTACTGAGGATCATTAAGAGTCTCTCGGTGGACTTACACTCCTGCACCTTCTGGCTTTAGCTCCTTCTGCATACCAATGATTCTGTGTTCTGGAACAACTGTGACACTACAGAAATGACCAGTTAGAGTCACATACACAGTGTGCTCATTGATATTTCACTATGTACTATGAAAAGTATAAGGTCGCTTTACTAAAGTGTCAAATGTAGATGGTATTTTTTTATTTATTAATTGCATTTCCAGCTATATTTGTAATTTTCATGGTCAGGTCATCATGGTGATGGTAACTGGGGCACTGCACACAGTGTGACTTAGGAAGTATAGGATTTTCAATAGCTTGGAGTACTTCCCATTTCCTTGACTACTGCAGTACTGGGGTCATTCGCTGGGTGGCTGCCAAGCCGTAACATTGGCGGGTCACACCTGGCAGCCTGGGATGTTCGTACTCTCACTGAGTAATGACAAACGTCTGCCACAGCGAATGCCGGCAAAGCTTCATTACTCCGTTTGCCATTTCTCTACGCCGATTCAGATTCCGGTCAATTCAGAAGTAACTCAACATGCTTCGCGTGCTTTTGAAAGACCACACAAGCCAGAACACGAGTCCTATATTAAGCACAGAGAAGCAGGTCAGTGTCCCTTCATATGTGCTGGGGCCAATATTGCATTCCAACACGTTATCCACCATAGTGTGACTCTTTGGCTTCTTACAGCAGCCCCCTGCTAAACCCAGACTGAGAAGCCCTCTTAAAGAAAACGCACCACAGCTGGAGAAACATCCAGGCAAACAGATGCACTCGGGCTGGACGCAGGCAGCTCAGCCACAAGAGTGTCAAAAAAGACCTCAGTTGTTGCACAGGAAAGCTCAGTCTATAAACTTTCTCATCACACAGCAGTTCTCAATACCAAAAGCAAATTATTACTAAATAATATATATATATATATATATATATATATATATATATGGATGTGGTAAACTAAGATCGCTAATAACACAAGGGCTGATGCTTCAAAACAAAAACGAAACTTTGGCCAGTTCTCAGTTTCATACCTCAACTGATGTTTAATAGATTTGGCGGGAAACCAAGCTCTCCGACACCTGCTACTTGACGTTTCCTGGTAACTGCAGCGGCCTTTGCGCTGCCCGTCAGCCCTAGAAGACCTACAGGGATTGACCTTTGATCCTGGACAACTTGGGACAACACAAACGTTTAAAGAACCCTTGCACAACACCATGAAATCTGGACGTTTCAACGTGAGCATTTGTAAGGAGATCAGTGCAAACCACTGAAGTGGCTTAATGTCCTTCAACTCCCTACCAGAGAGACAGGTGCAGTCGCCGAGTGCGTGAAACCCTCCAGCACAGCAGAGCACACAGTGCCCGAAGAGCCAATAAGCACGCAGCCTAGCTCTGCCAAGCGGGCCGGCACCACCGGCCTAATAAAGCAGAGGGGAAGGCTCCCAGCATCCCAGCAGTCCTCACACAAACCCACCGTTTGAGTTGTGGTTTAAGAGAAACCACTGTTATCCTACATAAACCTGCTATACTGTCTGATTTATGAGCAGTTTTTGCACATTTCAGCAATTTAATGTATTTATTTGGTTCATGTTACCAATATTTAATAACATGATCTATTGTACCGGCAATAACAGACCAGAAAAATAATCTACATGGCCTGACAATGTCAGTGGAGCATTGATTTTTAAACTACAATGTAAACATGACAAACAAGCAGTAACTAAGGCCAGAGAAACTGAGACACTGACCCAAATGTTTAACAGCTCGAAAAGAGCAATAGATTAGACTAAAAATAAATATCAATTTATTCCCTTACATTTTAAACCATCTTAATATCAACTAACTAAATATTATAGCAAAACTAAATGTTATAGCTAGATAGTTTACTCCGTTTTACATCTATATAATAGTAGTACGCATACTGTTTTTAGATGAAATATGGCCAAACGCTTATACAGATAAACTTGATATATACCAAAGAGTTGATGTGGCGTATATCAATTCCATCAATGCCCCCACGAACTGACATCACTTGGTCTTACAATAGTCGAAAATTTTAAAAAATGTGTCACCAAAACAGGATGTAATTCAATAGAATTCCATAACATTTATAGGTGGGTGTGTAAAGAATTTGAGTAATGAATTCACATACAGGCAATGAGATTTGCAGTAGACCGCATTCCCTTTTTGGAATGCTGCAGCACAAAAACCCGAACCTCGTGAATCTGCACCTCAGTTGCCGTAGTAGTTACTGTCATTATTATTTTTCGTGCATTTGTTTAAAAAAAAAGGACTTTCCCGTTAGGCTGTTTCGAGTCGAAAGAAGATCACTCACCCAAAGCGACCATCCATAGAGCCGCGAACAGCTGCGACTCGATTAAGTGCGATTCCGTTAGACCACCCAACAACAGTTCAAATCGTCAACAACAACAAAAAAAGAGCAGTGTGTTTTCACTGCGTTACACAGAAGGACAGTACGGTTGCTCCGAGGTCTGAGAGCTGTGGCACGCAAACAAACGCGCCCTAGACATAACATACCGGTGCTGGTCTACGCACACTCTAGACAGCCTACTCCTCCACTGCTCTGATATAGGAGTGGAGTGACGTATCGCATATTCGCAATGGTTTTTGGTATATGCAGTTTTAGTGCATACGTACGCATGCGGTCGGTACTGCAGTATACATTTCAATTACACCAACCATATGTTTTTCTGTACATAGCCCTACGTAGACTCGAGTTAACAAATTAAACGAATAAACGTACACTTGTTTTATATAAGGTAAATATACAATACTTTAACATATTTAAAGTGACTATTAAAGTTGACATTATCGTTAAGTAGCCTACTGTTTTTAAAAAAAAATGCATATCTATTGCATGGCTTGCTTCTAAGAAGAGACCTTACTGAAGCATATAAAAACTGCTGTAATAGCACTAGATCAACTCAAAATAAAGACAATTTAACCACAGAGTCTCCTCGCGCCGAACCAGCCGCACGTTGGCCGCTCATTAAATGGAAGTGGCAGACCTCTGGCGTCCTGCCATATGCTCCAGCAGAGCAGTAACGGAGACAGTGATTCAGCGACTGAAAATACATTTAGCACATAAAGCACTGGAAATCAAAACTGCTGCCTTTAACCCTTATTCTGAAAGGCTGACCCCACGCTACTAAGAGTGTGGATGCATTGTTTGTGGGTCTGTACAGCTGCTTAAACTTAACTCACTTTGGACAATAAGATCCCAGTAGTATTAATTATTATTGTTTTTGAGAAGAGGAACTCGCTTACAAGAGTGTTTCGCAGGAAACGCAGGCTCCAGCACATTGTCTAAATATAGTTATTTTAAAATGTAATAAAAGAGAAACTATGTGAAATGTAGGGTAAACCAGTGGAAAACCAGGGTGTGCGAAGTGACAAAACCTTTAGTGTCAACAGTAGGGCGTGTGTGAAGACTGTAACAAACAAACAAAACAAAACAAAAATAACCCTAGTGGGTTAGTTCAACCGTAGTCTTACTCGATTTTAGTTTATTGCTATGAGTAATATAAGGATACATTTGTTTTCTCCATTTGATGTCATTCTTTGGTTGTGATTACAGGATTCAATACCTGCTTTGTTATTTGGGTGCATTCTGATCTTTACTATTTTGATCTTTTGTTAGATTCCTTTGAACATTCACAATGTGCTTTGTCTATAAGGCTTTTTATTTTTAGGTATTGCTGCTCAAGTCAGCCACACCAGAAAGAAAGAAAAAAGAAAAATAATCATAATCTTAATCATAGTCACTGTTTTCTAAATGCATTTCCAGCCTTACCGTGTTTACACATATTACCACTGCTCTGGGAACTTCACAACACCACTTATCCAATAAGCTCATCTCAACCAAACAATCTGAAAGCACTTGTAGATATTTTAGATTATTTTAAATAATGAACAGAATAGAACACTTACTCATATTTACGCATTCTTACTAAATCTAAATTCGGCACTGTCATCTCATTAAGACCTAACAGAATTATTTTGATGGAACACATCAAACACTTTTAGATTATACTTAGAATGAGTAAAAGTCAGAAAAAGGCAGAGAATGCAGTATATGTGTTTTCATTTGCCACAGTATATGTTACATACAATTTACATACAAAAATAAATAAATACGTTTAAAAAATACTGATATAGGCTATCAAAGTGCGCCATCTATTGGTCACGACCCGTACTGACGACACCAAGCCCGTGTTGCAGAGAATGAATCCTTTACATCTAAGACATATAATGTTCTGTTATGAAAGTTAACTGATATACGCAAGGTAGTCTTACAAGTCATGACTGTAAATTTGTTAAAGTCTTATATTTCTGAAAACGTCAAGGATTCTTTGGCTAGATCAGCAGTAGTGCTTTCGTGAAGCTTAATGGATCTGAACACACCATAGTTCAAAGTTCATAGAAAAGAAAAATGGCAGCTTACAGAGGAGCTGTGGTGTTAAAAGCCGTTAAGAAAATATTAGTGCAGTTTTGCCCATTTGAATCCAATGTTCGCTCGACGCGGTAAGAATGCACGTCTATTAGTTGAACATGTTTAAATTTGGTGTCATATGGTAATGAGATCTTTATCGTGGAAGAATTTGCTGGATCTAAATCGTCTCAACCTTTAACATGGTTAGCTAGCTAGCTGTTATATGTGGTCTAAGTCGGTTTAATTACTAGCGATCGTTTTAGATTTGATTACTTTAAGGATTGCGTACGGAAATTATGGGACACAACGCATGCACGCTGTAGTCTTTTATGTTTCGTGTATGTGATGCCAACTATCTATGTAGGTAGGTGGTGTTATGGGAGTTCATCGCTATTTTTTACACGCCACGAGTAGAAACGGGGCTAAATTGATTGTTTATTTCGCTTGCTTGTATATGTACCTAATGCATAAGTTCAGAAAAAGTCCAAGACCGCTGAGGAGTTCATTGCATGTTCCACGACAACGCGGAGGTCACGAGCCTGACGTTAGCGTCCTCTTGGCAGCTGGTGGATTTGCAAAGCCACTTTACATGATGCTGCGGATACGATAGTTCGCCTGTAGAGGGCACTCAGTAGTCATTTTCAAATTATTCATCTCCGCGGTGGGCTAACGCATAACAAGATTTCAGATATGTGAAGGCCATAATTCGGGCCTAGAGTTAGCAACAAATGTTGTAATTAAGGTTCTAAGTAAGAAGTGTTGGAAACTGTGTGTGTGTGTGTGTGTGTGTGTGTGTGTGTGTACGAGAGAGAGAATGTCTGTCTGACAATGCAGTCAAAACGTTTTCTTGTAAATCACAATTTTCGAAGAAAAAATGTATATATGTTGTGTGAAGTCTATTTGAAAAATGAGGTCAGTTCTTTCTCTGCATTGTACTGTCAATGTGAGAAAATAAGTACTTAAATAATGTACTGCATGAGAGAAATGTAACTTTATTGTTAGACTTTTATTTTCATATACTATAAGTTTCATCCAATTGGAGTTTGTCCTCCGTTTAAGTTTCTTGCTCAACAGCACTTCAGTCATGTCTGGGAATCAACCCTACGACCATCTGATACAAGATGGGCTCCCCTACCACTATATATATATATATATATATATATATATATATATATATATATATATATGGATGTATATATAGACCATGGATATAGTTTATACAGAATTAAATTATGAACACTTTTCCCCATTACTTGTTGGACTTTTTCAATAATTGTGAGTCAAATTTTTCAAAACCTTTTTTAAAAGTTTAAATGAGTGATGTCATATCTCCAATATTGCTAGTGTTTTTTCTAAAGTTATCTTCACATATAAGCTTTTTTGTTCTGTGTGTCACAACCCATCAGAAAATGGTCTCTAAATCCTCCAAATGTCTTCACATCATCACTGCTCAGACTCGGAACAGAATCATAATAGAAAAAATTGTTAAATTTAGATCCCACCTTAATAATTACATAAGTGTGACCATTTTTGTTATCACTAGACAGTTGTGAATATTTGGAGCCTCGTCACACACTTATTGATGAGCTTGTTTTAAGAAAAAGAAAAAAAAACTTTGTGTCGGGTCTTGTTTCTGGTTTGCTGTGATTTGCAATGTACACTGCTATTGTAGCCTGGGAGACGGGGTTAGAGACGGGCAAAGACTATGACACAAGTCTGAGATAAACAGAAACTGTAACCAAAATCAAAGATGGCAACCTCCACACTCACTTCAGGTCCATCAGACTGAGGCTGCATATCAGTCGTTGCAGACTTTCATCAATAGGTAGCAATGCAACATGACTTTTCCAAACCACCTAAAGATCATGAACTCCCCAGCAAAGTTTCACTAATCCTCATTGGTACTGTGCAAATACTTATGAACAGTGTACGTGCCCAGAATCTATAGTGAGCACGGATATGGAAGGTATTTTGGTAGTCACAAGTGGTATAGTGCTGGATATAAAACATTTCCTGACAGACTGGGTTGGTTTAGCATAATGGAGGCAGTAGGCCGTGTTTGATATTATGTGAGATATTGTGAAAGTCTGCAATTCTTAGAGAAATATTTAACCATCAGATGCATGCAATATGCATGAGATCCGTTGTTTGGGGCTTCTAATGTAATAATTTTTGCTTTGTTCCATAGAGAATTCCTTTTTTTGGTTGGGTCAGAAAAGGCTAGAGCTACTAATATGAACTGTGCTGTCCTGACAGAAGTGAAACACGACCAGTCAGAGCCTGTGGTTGACGTCACATTCAGTAAGTGACCTGGAATTATGTTTTGTTTCGTTATGAGTACTCCAACATGAAGTAATAACAGTCTTAGCGTATCCTAATAAATGATTGTGCACAAGTGTGGGGTATTCACGTGTGTTTTAACATGTTTGAACTTTTTTTTGCAGTGGATGGAGAAAAGTTAGTGATGAAAGGATCCAAACTGACAAGCCAAGAGATGCTTACTGCCCTACAGACGCGATGCATGGCAAAAGACCCCCAGTTTCAGAAAGGGGGGAAGAAATGAATGTGTTTTTGTCTACTTTTTATATTATGTACTTCTGCTTTTTCATTGAATAAAATTACTATATCTGATGCTGCATTACGTAGGATTAAAAGAATAAATGACAATGTAACAAACATTACTATGTGTGTGTTTCTGTGTGTGAGGGGCAGAAAAATGATACTTCCCGTGGAATTATCATCAAATGTGCAAGATACCGCTATGTTCATGCACTGCGCTTGTTTTGTGTGTATGTAAGCTATTTGAACTTGGGTTTTGTGATCCGAAAATAGACTAATGTGAACCTTAGCCTCGTTTTTTTTATTTCCATGCGCTTAAAAGAAGGAGTAATCTTGAATGACGTTAAAGGCGTCGATTGGGTCGCATAATCGCGCGCGTGCAATAGAAATATCATAAAAGCATAGAGCCACAGTCCAGGTGGTCAGTTTGTGCCGAGCGAGCTGCTACAATTCTAGACGTCTGCACCAAGAATCCAGTTGAAAAGATGGTTGATAATTTCGTGGGGTCATGGAAGATGGTCTCCAGCGAGAATTTTGACGAATATATGAAGGCTCTGGGTATGTTCAGATTTTTTTATCCGTTTGACAGACTAACCATAAATGAAACTGAGGTAACTGAAGATGTTTGCGCCGCTCTTTATTTTCCTTGTCACTGTTTTGATTATTTATTATTAAGCTTGCTGCAGCAAAATGTGTATAGATATACTCTAACTATATTAACTGTTGAAGACTAGAAACTAAGTGCTTTTTTGCGCTTCTTTAGGTGTGGGGTTTGCCACTCGTCAGGTGGGGAACAGGACCAAACCCAACCTCATTATTCGAGTGGAAGATGATGGACAGATATGCATGAAGTCACAGAGCACATTCAAAACCACCGAGATCAAGTTCAGACTAAATGAGGCATTTGAAGAGATCACTGCTGACGACAGAAAGACAAGGGTCAGTTGAAAAGTCGGATTTTTTTTTCCGGAGAAGTAGCTTAAACTATGCCTTGTATGGACTTGACTGAGTCTCCCCTTCTCTGTATCCAGACTGTTGTAACCATCGAGAATAACAAACTTGTGCAAAAGCAATCCTGGGACGGCAAAGAAACGGCACTAGAGAGGGAGATAATTGACGGCAAATTAATAGCGGTAAGAATATTTTAAATTAAGATCAATTATAATTCACTTACAGATTCACGCGTGTTATGTTTTAGGTTTTGATTTCTTTTATTTTGACAAATACATGCATATGTTATTCATATAGGTAGCACATTTGTGTGCTATATCCAGCGGTAGAAGCGTTTAGTTTTGATAACTGAGGATGTACTCTCATTTGGTTGATTAGTTGTAATGATCTCTGCATAAACCGTCTTCCGTATCGAAATGTTGGTCAAAGACATGTATAACTGTAGCAGTTGCTTTAATACCTTTTTTTCCCTGCAGACATGCAAAATGGGAAGCGTGGTGGCAGTGAGAACTTATGAGAGAGAGACACGTTAACCCTGATTTGATATGAAGATGCCTGGCTCAGTTTAATGAGCAGTGAGACCACAGAGTCCTCTTATTTTTCTTTTTATCATCTTTTGACTCCAAAGCCAATGCATGCGGTGTATTTTAAAATGCATTTAGCGCTAAACATTGTGGTGCTTTAAATAAATGCTTTATTTTACTGGCGTTTACTGGAAGTGTTTGTTTCTTTATGTAGTTTATCTTGGCCCTTGTCATAAGCAAGTGCTTAAAACTATAAGCCTTTCACATTTAAACTGAAAATGTCATACATACATTGTTTAAAGAGCTGATGTTAAATAATTCATACTTGCTCATGCTTACCAGTGCTGGCCTAGAAATGCGTTTTAACAAAGAACACTATAAAATGAGTCAATGATGATGCCCAAAAGCTGTTTTAACTAGTGTTCAGTGGTAATTTGCTCATTGTAGTAAAATAGACTTAATTCTTTGGATACTGTTGGAAAATGGGGATTGAATGGTTAATAGCCGGTCTGGGGTCTCACACATTTAGTATCTGGGGTCAATATCAATTCAAAAGAGTTTATAGTACAGTAGTTTATGTTCAAAAACAGGCTTACAGTGCTTAATTAAAGTTGCATCATTGAAAGAGGCCTTTTTATTTTCCTAGAACATTAGTAGCAACAAAGTTCTTTGCAACTTAGTCAACATGTGCTGTGTGGTAGCCACCCTATTGGGGACATAAATGTCTCAATAAGTCTAGGCATTCTACATATTTTTGACTTTCATCCACACGTCTTAAACCAAAAGGCCCTGAAACACAGTTCCTATTCTGGATTCCTTGCATATAGGCACACCCACCTGTACATAATGTGACTCTATAATGTAAACATTGAGATTGAGATACTTTGGTCAATAGGGGGCGATGCAGCATGGAAACAATTCTGTAAAGATAAGCTCATGCACACTGTCTGATCTCTAAAATGGACAAAATAGTTTTAGCTTGGACCAAGCTGGTGCAAAGCGTAAAAACTACTTTGCAACATGATACTCTTGCTCATGAGCAATTGTGTAAAGTGAATAAAAACTGAAAGGGATTTTCAAGGGAATTTTGAGAAATGAGAGCTCTGCTCAGATCAGGTGTTTCCCACTAAGGAACTTCTGGCTTTAGTTTGACCCATAGTGATTTAATTACTGATGGACAGTAACACAGTACATGTATTTTGTTACTGTACTCACGTCCTATCTTGAAGCATTTACATAACTTGAGTGTTTTTATTTTTGAAGATGTATTACTTGCACATAACATTTCACAGTACTAATGTATACTTTTTACTCCATTACATTTATACAACATTATTATTCCTTGTTCACTTCATTTTCAAATCTAACAAAACATTCCGATGTAAGCCACAGCTTTTTCCTCCCTTGATTTAATGCCATGATAAAATGTCATTTCAGACTCAAAATGCATTATGGTACTCAAATTTCCCCCATGGATGTTCAACTGGATATTGACAACTGCTGACAACTTTTTAAAATTGTTTGACTGTATATAGACTCCTTGCAACTATTTAAAATTTAAAACATATATTTGGATAACTAGTTTAAAAATGGCCTAAATATGTTAAAATATTCATACTTTTAAAAGAATATATGTATAACATCCAAGCAATTTGTAAACACAGAATATAATATATTGGGGAGAAAAGTTATTATGATTGTAAGGGCCGATGATTGAGATGGGCCCTATAATGGCCCCCAGAAGCGGTAGTCAGGCCTAGAGAGGACAAGAGACGAGCAATCCCCCAAAACTGAAGATCGGTAACCTGCATAATAATAGTGATACATTTTTTATTTCGCACATGTGTTTAAAGCCTGGGGGTAAGCGTGTGTTTTGGTCCAGCACAGATGAACAGAATGGTGAAAGTGTGCTGTGTTGAGTGTCACAGAGGATATCCTTTCTTTTCCTCTTTTTGGTCTGATATTTCCTTTTTTGCTCATAGTTTCAAAGTCTGTAAGGAATCCAGCGTGTAGGTGCCCGTTACTCCAATTGGCCTATATTCAAGTCATAGAATGTTCCAAATACGAACTGTTGTCCCAGGACAGGAAACAGATCAGATACACCGATTGTGATTAACTGCAAAACCATGTGAAACAGGTGGATTATGGGACAACTCCCACCAGACACTGTTTTCAACAAACACAATGCATTTTCTGACTGCCCATGCTGTACAAAGTTTAGGTGCTGGGAGGAGGAAACCATGGCTTAAAAAAACATTTTGGTCATATGCTGCAGACTGGATACTGATTTGGGCCTCAATCAGTACGCGAGTATTATGCAGTAGGCTGGTTCCAACAGAGCAATGGTAATAAGAGGATGTGCCACATTCTTTTAAGTTTGATCACGTAAGTCCTGTAGAATCTCAAATATTTAGCATATAAAACAAGTGCAGGCCTATTTCAGATGTTTCACTTTATAAAAATAAACTCTCACTATTGAATTCATAAAGACTAAAAGTACAAGATTTTGTGTGTTTGTTTTCAGCACAGATACACTGCCTTTTCTTTAAGGAATATTTAATTCCTAATTAATGCTGTTAAGAGACTATTTCAAACATGCACAACGTGGAATAAAATGTTGTGGGACATTCTGCACTTTACACAGCTATATAATCTGTGCATTGCACCATGGGAGTGTACACATGGCAGGATGTTGAGGTATTGTGTTATTGATACACTGGCGTACTGTGTTATCATTTTGAATCGAAGTCTGTTTTGCCTGGACCCATCGTAGCCTATGGGAATGAACTCATATCCTTTGGGTAACATCTGGTCAGCCACTCTGCAGGACACCATGTACACCCTTCCCATGAATTTCCTTATTCTCAGATACACAATGCTGTTACACAAGCATGCGTTGCTTTGTCTGAGGATGAGGCCAAGGCTACCGTCTTCCATCCTACGATTTCCCTGCATCCTCTGGCCATAAAATTCATCAAGACCTCACGTTAGATTATTGCTATTGTCTGCGTATGTTCAGTAATCCTACACTGTCCTTTAATAAAGTAAATGTCCAAGTTAAGCACCTGCTAACCTCTCCATAGTAGACTTGTAATCATGCCATTAATCGTGAAAACATTTAGCTTAACATTCGTGTCTTGGGTAATTGTGGTGCTAACAGTAAGACTTAGTCTGACAAATGACAAATAGAAGGGTTTTCACTTCCTCTTAGTTACACGCTGGGAGTCAAGGGCAAGGACTGCTGTGTGTCATTAATGTTATTGTTTCTTTCAGCAGGGCTGATGGGAAGCTTGTTGCCATGCAACAAGCCTTTATTGTCCTCTAAAGGGCAGATGAGTAGTTGAGCACTATAACAGACTTGAAAAGGCTCTTCAAGCTGTCTCTGTCTAAGGAAAAATGTTTCTCCCAGTATTAAGTACTCTAGTGCCATAGTCATACACTAAATCGGTTTATTTAAGCTTCATCACATACTATAGGAAAGGCAGCTCCAATGCCATGGCAGTCTCTTGAAAGATATATTTGATATTGATATTTTGATTAAGGTGAAGAGGGAGGTGATGCTTTTCAAGGTTTAATGCACATTTGAGAATGACTGGTTGACACAGAAAGGCATGAAACATTTTTGACCAATGAGACAACGCCCTCAGAAGTCGCACCCTTGATATTGGAATATTCTCTTCTGTGTCACTGTGTTCTGTGGAAATAAATGCACAATTTATCCCTAGTTCCTTCAATACTACTACTACTACTACTACTACTACTATTAACATCATCATCATCATCATCATGCTTGTTGTTGTTATTGTTCACTTATTTATGTGGTGCTGGTGACTGGCTTTTAGAACAATACTATCCCACCACCCCACCCTGTATTAAAATAGAGCCTATGCAGTTACTTCCTATAGTGAATACCATATTTGACACTTTCATTCATTGATTGTAGGATTGCTGGTTAATTTAAATTAAATATACTTGTGAGATTTAAAACTAGAGCTGAATATGTATTAGACCAGAAAATCAAAAAAATCATATCAAACATTGGACAAAAAGCTAAAAATGAGTTTACTTAAATCGCTTAAGCATTTAAAAAATATTGTAACTTTAAGAAAACGATGCACAATGATCACAGGAGTATATTTGACTGCATTCTACATTTTGGGTGGGGTAATTCCTCACTTCACCAAATAGGTTTTAGAGAAAATAAATTGACAAATGTTGTCCCTGCTTGACTGTGCTGTTGTGGATAAGAATGCGACACGGTGTGCCAGAATGACTCACCAGCATCTCCTGATGCCTATCAGCATTATGGATCCGCAGTACCAAACAAAAGACAGGTCAACTGGATGTGGGGAACGCAGGATTGCAGGCTAACTGTCCAGGCGTACAGCCAGTTTCACTCAACAGTGATTAACAGTGTGACCCCTGGCTCAGTAGAGTCTGTGCCTACAGAGCTGTTTTTGAATAAATGTAAAGCAACATGTAGGTTGGATTTTCTATATTGACTGATTTATTATTTAATTTGATAGCAAACAAAAAATCACATTTGTCATATGAGCTTTGTTACCAGTGAGATTGTGTCAGCAGAGGTCTGAGTTCTGTCTGGTTAGAGGGGTGTGGGGAAGAGCAATCACCAGTTCTCACAGTCTCTCTGTTGGCCAGTTTGATGCAAGTGAACTGTTATAGACCTACCTGAGGATGAAAGAAAGGTGAATATGTTGCAACATCAGACACTTTAAACACTGGAACACAAATAAAGATCAAACTGAACGAGTTATATATCCAACACAAGTAACAGGGATCATGCACAGGAACCTGAGAGCCTGACACCACACCCAATCCACAAAGATAATCAAGTACTAGGGAACCATCAGACCGGTGGATAAGATGCAGACAACAGCAGTGATGTATGTGACAGTCGCCGCCGAGTGATATAAACATCCATCTGAGCTACATCCTCAGAGTCCCATGCCTCTGGTAGAAGGCTCGAGTGTAAGGAAAAAAGATTTGACCATTCACTGGAAGGGTGACACAGAAATTAGATAGACTGAATATCTGGGATTCCAGGGAGTAACTCCCGTGGACTGTGGTAAAAAAAATAGAGAGGTAGTTGCATTGAAAATTACAATACAAAAAAGGTTTCCAGAGAAACATGACATTTTGGAGGGGAGGTTTTCACTTGTTTGCACAGCTGATGAAAGACCTCTGTCAGACACACCTTTATCACGTTTTCATAGGCTGATAGGTAAAAAACGGCAGCTATGTCCATAAAATATATATTTTTTTAACTGGGTCTCTCTTTGAAATTTATATATATATGTGTACAGGCAGCCTAAAACTGCTGAACTGGAGCTATTGCAATGTGTGATGGAATTTTGCTGGGGACATTGTTGATGCGTAATGTTGAATGGGCTTGTAAGGAAACACTCTCATACATGGCAGGAGATAAAGAGGAATGTGAGGAATCTGACATGTTTTGGGGTACACGGTGGTCTGGCCGAAAAGACTACATAACAATCTCAGCCCTAAATAACAATCTTGACCTAGTGTCAAGATAGGTTCCAACACAAATAAGGAATGTAAATAAACTGACATTAACACACAGAAATTCACTTGCCATTTAACAGCATTTAATGCCATTTAACAGCATGTCCAGAAGTGGCAAGAATCATATAAAGACACTCCAGCAAGGCATATGAGCTAGACATCCCCAAGTGATGAAGGTGATGAAGAGCAAAAGACCCCGTGGGTCCTACAGACCCATGCAGACAAGCACACAGTGGAGAACCATCCAGTGAAAGAAGAATGCAGAACATGTAGAAATCAGCAGTGGTAATACATGTGGCAATCCGAGGTGATGGGAACACACAAAGGAATGAAGTAAGAGAATAAATGTGGAAATGAGCAAAGAATGTGAAAGGTTAGTGGCAAAGTTGTCCCAGTGGAGACAGGGGAACTTGGGGCTGTGACCTCTAAGATGGAGGAGTGGCTCCAACTCTGGATCCCAGGAATGACAACATCAAACCAGTCCAGAAGAATGTAATTCCTCGGAACATCAAAAACACTGTGCCGCACCCTCAGACTCACATGCTCAAACTCACATGCGCAGACTCACATGCGCAGACTCACATGCGCAGACTCACATGCTCAAACTCACATGCTCAGACTCACATGCTCAAACTCACATGCTCAAACTCACATGCGCAGACTCACATGCGCAGACTCACATGCGCAGACTCACATGCTCAGACTCACTCACATGCTCAGACTCACATGACTGTGTTTGAGGGCCTTGTCACTGGGCTCAATGCTAACTAAACCACACTGGCCATTGTCAGGAAGATTTCTCTGATACTTGCTACACAAGACTGAATTTACCTTTTTTTTCACAGTCAGTGAGAATCTGTCAGCGAGATACTAATTATTTAAACCACATCACACCATTTCATTCTGCTTGAAGTATTATTTACACACACTGATTCCAGTTCAGATCATTAAAAAGATGTTTTCCTGTAGGAAAATAAAATGAAATATGGACAAGTGAACGTGTAAACACACATTGGTGTAAATGTGTAAACACACATTGGTCATTGACACATTTCAATATACTTATGAACAGTGGTTATCTTAACCTTTACCATAAATAAAATCATGAGTTTGGAAAACAATGGTTTTGTGAACTCCCACCCTTCGATTACTTTGCAACACAACACGCACTTCCACACACTGTGTGGGAGAGATAACATTGGCTTGTGATAGCTTAGAGGAAACAGGAAACCATCAGTCACTTGCGAAACTTTTGTTTCCTTGCTTATGATTAAGATTGACCATTCTCCATTTTAAATTGCAGCTCTTATTTAAAATCACAAACAATTTTTTTTGGTGAAAATAAATAAGACCAGTCCAAAATGGCAACACCACCCATTACTCAAGAGAATCACTTTGAGCAGCATGTCTGATATAGCACACTGACAAGCTCTTTGAAATGAAGGCCACTCAAGGTCCACTACGGCACAGCTGCGTGTAGAAAAAGCAAACATCATTGTGAGTGGCTCTGAGGTTTCAGGGAGATCCGTGGCTTATTTTTGGGACTTTTGATCCAGGAAAGCAGGGGGAAGGAGAGGTTCGTGGGACGTCCATACAGACAGGGCCACACGTGGGGCTGAATGCAGCTTTCGCAAGATCACAAAGAAGGAGAAGGTGGGAGGTATATGAGTCCTGACCACAGGATGCTGACTTCCTAAGAATAGTTCTTGCCTTGGAACTCTGAAAAGTGCACAGTTCACTTAATTAGGGATTTGTGTCAAAGGTATATGGCAGGTATCAGTCTGGAATGTACTATTCTCAAAGTGAAAACTGACTCCAGTTGACTTGAGCTTTTGGTTTTGTTTTTTTGTTTTTTTTATAAAGCGGACATCAAAATCTTTAAGTAATCATGAATAGAATAAAAACAACCATTTATTATCATTTGTTTTAAAGTTACAGATATGAAAGTGTTTTTTCTTCAGTGTTTAAAGTAGCTGAGGTTAACCAGGGAATATGCAACTTTATGGTCTTTTATTCAATATGATTTCCATGGAATTTTCCTCTGAAAGAGGATAAGGGTCAGCAATAAAAAGTAAGCCAACAGCTTTACTTAATTTACTGAATGATTTGCTCACATGTGACACAACCAGATTTGGATTCTGAGGCAGAGAGACTGTGAGAACTGGTGAGCGCTCTTCCCCACACCCCTCTGACCAGACAGAACTCAGACCTCTGCTGACACAATCTCACTGGTAACAAAGTTCATGCAAAAAATATCTGTATTTCACAAACGTTTTAGTCCCATCTGGCATCTTGTCTCCTCAGTTATCATGGTGTTGCAGATGGAAAGATTTAACCCTTAGTAGCCCTTTGGTGAACAACATGACCTCATCAGCCTGACCGAAATCAACTTTAAACTCAGCAGTCACTGTGATTGATTCAACACCCCCCCCCCACACACACACACACCCACACACTCACACATCCCATAATCCTCGGCTGTTGGTTTCATACAGGTCAGCATTTGCTAGATGCATCTTTTATTTTACCCCTTTACCCTGATTATTTACAGGCAAGTCACCCCATGGCTTGTCGGGGTTGATCAGGCTCACACATGCATTCTCTTATGCCTGGGGGCTTCTATTCAAGGCTCAGTACAGTCACTAAGCAACCGAGACCTTGGCAACCGAGATCTGCCACACAGACCTAGGGCAGCCTAGTCAGCAAAGTTACTCCAGTAGAAAAAATAGTGATACAGGGTAATAAATATATCACTTATTTTTTTGCCCCACTGCAACAAATGGCGGGTGCAAACTCACATTGTTTCTGAATGAGATTTTGGTGGTTCACCCTATTTACTTTGAGTCATTAGAGCCACAGACAGAACTAGGAGGATGAGAAGTACAGACTGGACCTCCCAGGCTATATAAAAAACTATACATTTTGATGGAAGTCCCACTTAGAAGGAATCTCTGGGTTACACCACAAAATAATGACTGGCTAATATTTGCATATCAAACAACTTTTTTCTATAACTTCCTTTCGTTCACTTTTAAAATAAAGCTTGAATTCAAACAAACATATGCTCCAGAGGGGAAAGAACACTGCTGCCCCCTTGTGGTTATCTCCTAAAATAAATAATTGTAACTACATTTCACTTGTTTTTTTTATATGCACACATACTTTATTTATGTATTTGAGCAAGTGCCCCCGTGGTTAACACTGTTCTGACTGCATTCCAATCGTTCATTTCATTTTGTATGTCTTAGACAATGGACTAACTTTGATTTCTGTACTGCATTTGGAATTTCAATTCATTTCCTCTTCATTGTATTTAGTCACTTTGAAATATCCTAACATTCACTTTAGCTACCCTTTTTTCATAAAGTAAGGAAAGTGCACATTTGTAAAGATCCTTATGGTCTGCACCATTGATAACTGTTAGGGGTGTGCTGTTAGATTTGAGTGTGTGTTTGTAAACGTTGTCTTTATTTGTTACCGCGCAGTTTTTTATACATTTAATTTTAATTTTCGCTAACTTGAACAAATAAGGATACAACCATAGTCTCATGTCTGTCAAACTACTTATTACAGTTACCTATTTATCCCAACATGGTAGAGTCCAGGACGTAGCGAGAATTAGCATGGCCGATGGTAGTAGGGAGATCAGCTTCAGGGGTGAGGTAACGGTAATAAATAAGCTTTAAACCGACTAAACATGGCTGCGACGAAAGCCGAGGAGGAAAGATCAACAGGCGGCAAAGACCTCAGCGGAGATCCTCACATTTCAAGAACAGAATACTGCAAGAAGTTACAAGAATGGATGTGGCACTATTACTGTGGCTATGCTAACTGGCAGAACTGGATGTTTATGTCGGCGCTTCCGTTCCCTCCGTGTTATCCGCCACTGCACGGGAGCCAGGCACCCAGCACCGCTCACTACCCGTTTGTCCCGACGTCCTCAGACATCGCCAGCTGGTATAACCAGCTCACCAGTCCACCTCAAACTAACGCCACCTCTGGTGCTCAGTCTGGGAGCCCTTCACCCCCAGCGCAGCCGAATGGAAATGCTGTGCAGCAAGCAGGTAGCTAACTAGCCTCAGTGAAGTTAGCTAACCTATCCAGCTAGCAGCTAGCCAGCCGTCTAGTTATCTTATAGATGAACTAGGTTTATGTCTGGTTAGCTAGCTTTTTCCCAATGTTGGACATTGCCAAGTTAAAGACGGTGTTCGTCTGCTTGAGGACCAGCTAGCTAGTTAGCTACCCTAGCTAGATGACTACCTGTTAACTTGTTAAAACTAGACTACAGCTAACTAACACCCAGGTAAATCAAAGTGAACTAAAAAACGTGTGAGCAGTGAATGTGATTTGGTATAGCACGCTTTCGTGATATAGCATAGGTCTTAGGTTTTGAGGCAGGAGAGGCTATCTTTGAAATCTCAAGACACTCGTAAACCTGCATTCCGCGGACATGGTGGTGTTTAGTCTGGCTATATGAGCAATGTCCAAGGCAGGAGTCGTTTTTTGTTTTGATTTGCCCATCCATCTTGTTTTTTTTCTGTTTTAGGTAGAGAGTACAACATTCCCTCCCCTTTACACAGATTTCTAGCAGAAATGGTAGACTTCTTCATCCTCTTCTGTGTTAAAGCAACCATAGTTTTGTGGATCATGCACCTAAGTGGAATGAAGTAAGTCACTAGTTGCAACAATGTCCTGTCACATCTGATAAGACAAACGACTGCTGACATTGTTGTGCCAGTGGTATGCTACTTATTGTTATGGTACATCTTAAGACCTGTATTTTCACGAATTGGTAACACATGTTTAATACCTGTGATTGTCTGTCCACAGGGACATTTCCAAAATTGTAATGCAGTTTGTAGTTGAGGAGATAGATGAGAACACCTCCCTTGAGGACCTGCAGAAAATGATGGCGGTCGCATTGGTGTACAGGGTTCTGGTGTGTTTCTATGAGGTGAGTGGGGGACGTGTGGGTGCTCTTCTCAAAGCTTCAACGCTATAACTTCACCTTCACGCTCGGTGTAAAGCTGCCGTTTCAGTATACACTATACACCATGAAAGTGCCCGTATGATGATTCAAACTGAATTCCACCATACGTTGAACATTTTTAACATGACTAAGGATCACAGAAGCTTGTCCGGTAGTCATCTACAAAATGCAAATGATTATACTTGTACTATCCTGTGCATTTCTAACACATCTTTAGAAATCTTTAATAGTTCTGTTTTTGCTTATAATGTTCCCTTGGTTTTTTTTTTCACTGAGGTGAACAATACGTATTTGTTTACTGATTACCCATCTTGGATTCACTCTCATTAAAAAAAAACCCCCCCAAAACACTCAATTATATACTCACATAAGATTATATTTGATAAGTCACTTATGTGTGTAATGCAGTATTGTGATATCTGTTCCTCCTTAAAGCAATATTGACTTTCCTCTCTTTCCTTCCCTGAAGATCATCTGTATTTGGGGAGCAGGAGGTGCTACTCCTGGGAAGTTTCTGCTTGGTCTTCGAGTTGTCACCTGTGACTCTATAGTCTTGGTACGACCCAACCGTGTCCTGGTGGTTCCGGCATCTAACGTCACCTTGTCTGCGTGAGTAAAATCATCACAGATATTAATTGATTGATATCACAGTAATTGATATTAGTGCTTCATCATATGGTCAAAATACATTGTGATGTAATCTGATATTTCTTACAGTATATGAAAAACTGATTTGATCGGCCAACTATGCGTTCGACTATGCATTATTTGTTTTGTTTCAACCAAACATCATTAAAACTCTCTGAAGTGTGATAATCGTCAGAATGGTCCTAGACGACCAAAGTAATTTTAGTAGACTCATTTGCATATTCCATCTTAATGCAGTATCGATATTACACAAGCAAATATGTAAGTGATTAACAAACAACATAAAGCATGCCTCTTTTTGGTATGTAAAAACCTGCTCACGAGAGATTGCCTTTCTGCATTAAAGCTTGCGGTGATGTTGCGATAACCTGTTTGGTCCTGTGTCTGTTTTTCATTTCCAGTTCAACAGTACGTGCTTTGAATAAGAATTTATCCATCGCGTTCCTCTTCCCAGTCTTCATCACACTGCTCTTCTTCCAGCACAACAGGACTGTGTATGACATTGTGGCTGGAACCATCGTGGTCCGGCGTAGGGGTGCTAGATGACCAGGGCCGGAGTTCATGGACGGCCCTATCTAAATGTATCTTTATAGTGTTGATGTTGAGGGAGTCATAACTATACAGAAGTCTAGAAAGGCTTTAGGGGTTTATTGTAATGTATTTGATAGGGGGTCTAACGATATACAAATTTTCATGTTTGAAATGATTTGTGATTCTGACCAACATTTCATTCAAATTTTGTGTTTGAAAAGTTAGTGATCCTACAGACTTCTAATTATATAGTACACAACTTGGTTTGGCTCAATATATAAAAAGTTTATTTTGAAAACAAACGACGGCAAAGCATCATGTCCTAGTGCCAAAAAAACAAATGTAATAAGTAATCTTATACAACAGCACAGCTGTGCTATAAAGACACACGAGGAGCTCAGCTGCCTGGTAAGACCTTCTAGAACATACCAGAGCCTCCCGGAAGAGGACGAGGGGAGTAATGGACGATACAGCTGAAGTTTGGCCTGTTCTGTGGAGCTTCTGTTGTTAAACCATTTGTATTTGATTCATGTGTATTATTGCTTTGAGTCAATCTTCAGCAATTTGGTTGTTGAACGCCACAGTGCTTGTCATTTCTAGCGGCAAAAAAAAAAAAATATTTGAAGAAGAAACTTCCTGTGTGTTCAGAAATGATGGGTAATTTTAGCTTATTGCTGATAGGACAATAATATGCTTTGCCTCTTCTGTAGGTTTCGTGTTGAAAGTTTTGGTTAACACGACTATCAGGTCTAGATGAACGATTTACAGTCTTATTCACTTTATTCACCAAAGGGGTTTCATTAGTATTATCCAGAGTCTGACCAAACAGCCTGAAAAGACAGCCTGTCCTGGGGCAGGTGTCTGCCTGGCACATCATATTGTGGAGTACATTCCTTTTCCTCATGTCGCTGTCTGGAACGTACTTCTCTTGTTAAGGCCACCACTGTTTGGGAGGCTATAAACATGGCTGCCTACCCGCCCCATGGTATCTTATACGCTGTCTCTATTCGATCGCTCTATAATACA
Source organism: Brachyhypopomus occidentalis (assembly GCA_020368025.1). Taxonomy (NCBI): domain Eukaryota; kingdom Metazoa; phylum Chordata; class Actinopteri; order Gymnotiformes; family Hypopomidae; genus Brachyhypopomus; species Brachyhypopomus occidentalis. The sequence continues at coordinate 3,410,230 of JAGXOD010000072.1, forward strand.
AACAGCAGTGTACTGCATGCATATTAGCCCCCGTAGGAACCTTACAAAAGTGCTTGTTAGTTAATATACTGAATTGCAGTGTACATAATTTGCACAGCATTTATGGTTGCATTCTTATATACATAATTTTTGCTAACGAGAGATTCAAAGATAATAAATGCTTAATTTACTGGAACTCATGACTGTACTCAAAGTTAATTTGTGTACTGTAGTAAAAGAAGTGTTCAAAATTGCACTTCATTGTAATTTTTTTATATCTCTCTCTTTATACAAACACACTATTTTGTATTTAACTGAAGCACAGACTTGGTTTTTTATAACAATGTCAGCAGTAACCAGTGGAAAATCCAGTTCCCTGATTTACTGTAAACTTTCTGTTTTGTTTGTCCTTCATCAGACTTTGTTTGCATTTCAATTTATTTGGAATATGTGCACTGCAATTGTGTCAGTGCTCCAGGAGCTGAAGAAAAATGGTCCCCCTGCATGAGCCAGTAAGTGCAGGACTTGTACAGTAGTTAAAGCTTCGAAATGTGTTTTATTGGTCTACTGCCCGTTTGTATTTGCATCTAAAGCTCTGCTGCAAATGTTGGCAACATGCCATTATCCAGCTTTATAACAGTTGAATTAGTGGCTTGTACGTTTAAATAGAAATTCTGTTCTACACAGTTGGTGGGGGGGGAGTTTGTTCTGAGACCACTATATTGTGGTGTCATTTGAGTCTGTGTGAACTCGGACAGTGTTAGTTTGATATACACTAGGGGGCGACATTTATACATCAACTAGTCTTTGCTATAATGCTAAAAGGTTCTTTGGGTTAACATGTAAATGCGTTGCTTTGACGCACAGGATTTGCCATTTCTCGTTATGGCAACTCTGAATTAAGTCTGCAAAAAGCTTTCATTTCATATCACGAGCAATTATGAAAACATTAATTTGAAAGCAATGCTTAATATTTTGACAAATAAAGAATCCATAATCTAGCATGCTTGCTTTATTTTACCATAATGTTTGTAGACTTTCTGGAGATCTCTCGTTCCATCTCAGGGGTCATATGAAGAATGTGGGCACAGATTAGCATTAGCATGTCATTAGCACACATTGACAGAAACATGAAGGAATTTACTATGACTAATCCACTATGTAAATGGAACAATAAGTGCTAACTTGATGACATGTTGTGTGCATTTGCATAAATCAGTTTCTATTTCCATGACATATAGCTCATTTGCATTATTTAATGAATATGCTTTTATGTGTGCCAATGCAAGCTGTGTTCTGAGAACACTATTGGCTTTCACGTTAATATCCAGAACAATGTTGACATGCTTAGATCGATATCAGCAGCTAATGTGTTCTGTAGATGATGCTGCATACATTATGCATGCATTAAGAAAAGAAATCCCTGCAGTTTTATCTGCTAATCTCAACTAAAAGAACCTTTACACCACCCACCACCCCATCCGTCTGCCTTCTTTTGTAATGGACTTCTAATTTAGCTTGATCACAGAGCCTGTGGCGGCCGCTGCGTTGCCAGTATCTGGCTGCACTGGGCTTTAAGGTTGTCCCATTAGGCAGTGCTTCACCCCGCCCACACACCTCTGCCTGTGATTGGCAGGCGTAAGACAGCTCAAGCAGGTTAGTCTGACAGCTGAGCTGCAGAGCTGTGTTACGACCAATAGCCTTAACTCTGATCGCAATTCTGTTGAATTTAAATGAGATTATTTCAGGAACATGTACTTCTGTACTCAAATTGCTGTACCAGCGTAACAAGTGTAACAGTGTAAAAAGTGCTGGCATATTTGTGTAAACGATTACAAATGCTCTTTATAATCTACAGAGAGGATTTCGTGGTCGGAATGGCGGGGTTTGTTTTTCCTCCACAGAAACTGGACATCTCCTTAAAACATCAAAATACAGGGAAATGCTGCAAGACAACCTGCTTTGGGCTGCTCAGAAATAGCTCCAGCAGGGGAGAAATCTCACGTCGGCAGGACGATGATCCCAAGCACAAGGCCTTAGCCCAGTAGAGGCTGAACAGCTAAACAGGTGAACAGGTGAATGTTCTACAATGACAAAGACAAAGTTCAGATTTTAGTGCAATTGAAAATCTCTTGAACATTTCAAAAATTGCCGTCTCCAAGCACTATTCAACCCACCTGAACAACATCAAGCAGATCTGCAGGAGGAATGGGGAAAATAGTTTCTAAACAGTATGCTGATATTAACTTAACCCAACAGACCTAAAACTACAATTATTTCAGCATTATATCATTGTTTCAAGTTCTAGTCTGAAGGGGTTTAATACTTACGCAAGCAGCACTTCTTATTACTGAAAATATATAACCTCTGTCAACAAAGAAAGAAGTTTGAGCATATAACAGTCTGTGTTATGTGTTGGAGCACATCTGTAACTCATAGGGTAAGGGGAGTTGAGTTGGCCCTCTTCAGACAGTTTGTGTTGGAGCACATCTGTAACTCATAGGGTAAGGGGAGTTGAGTTGGCCCTCTTCAGACAGTTTGTGTTGGAGCACATCTGTAACTCATAGGGTAAGGGGAGTTGAGTTGGCCCTCTTCAGACAGTTTGTGTTGGAGCACATCTGTAACTCATAGGGTAAGGGGAGTTGAGTTGGCCCTCTTCAGACAGTTTGTGTTGGAGCACATCTGTAACTCATAGGGTAAGGGGAGTTGAGTTGGCCCTCTTCAGACAGTTTGTGTTGGAGCACATCTGTAACTCATAGGGTAAGGGGAGTTGAGTTGGCCCTCTTCAGACAGTTTGTGTTGGAGCACATCTGTAACTCATAGGGTAAGGGGAGTTGAGTTGGCCCTCTTCAGACAGTTTGTGTTGGAGCACATCTGTAACTCATAGGGTAAGGGGAGTTGAGTTGGCCCTCTTCAGACAGTTTGTGTTGGAGCACATCGGACTCATAGGGTAAGGGTAGTTGAGTTGGCCCTCTTCAGACAGTTTGTGTTGGAACAGTTTTCTAATATCTAATGCGTAATTTCTGACCAGAGGATTCCTAGAAAATGACATGAAATTATCTTAGGAAAATATTTACCCTTGTCAGAAAAAACATTCAGTATATCGTGAAAATCATTTACCATTGCAGCTGTAGGCTAGCTCAACATATATATATATATATATATATATATATATATATATATATATATGTGTGTGTGTGTGTGTGTGTGTGTGTGTTGTGTGTGTGTGTGTGCATATATATATATATATCTTCATGAACAGAAAATTCTATTTGTTCTTTTGTTTCGGGAATATTTGAAAACAAGTTCTCTTTAAAGTAGCTGTTGTTTTATGTGGTGCCGCTGTATGTTACCGCCGGTGAGTCTGTGAGTCAGGCGAGAGCAGCGTCGCAGTGACGGCTCTAATTAGGGGCTATCACACAGGTGCTGGTGAAGTTCTACAACAACAACAACCCCCAGCACAGGAAGGAACCATCCTGCACAGATCCCCCTGCGATGATACAAAACCACGTTACTTACTGATGCCTCTAATTATGCCACCCTGAATATGGAACAACTCTGTGCATGACCCCCACGTGTCACAGGTCGGACGCTCGATCTGATCCCACTTGTGTGTGACAGAAAGCATGTGCAGCATCACCAGTAAGTTAACTGGTTACTCGTGAGTTCTGATTAAACTGGTGAAGCCAGTTATTCATAATCAGCAGATAATCTTCATACTACGATAATGAAACCATCTTATTCTCTACGGCGGCTCATGCGCGCATATACAGTCAAAGCTGGATCCTCTCTGCCTTTACCAACCTCCTTTTACCTGCTACAGACCACTGTCAGCGAGCTGCTCCTGCTACGCTGTGGATTACTCTTCTCCCGCTGAAAAGCAGAACTGGTGGGCTCAGGTCTCTTCAAGTCCCTATGAGACAGGATAGGGATTGGAGCCTCTGTCAAAGGAAGGACAAGTCGTGGGAAGGAGCTGTGGCCCTTGTGCTGGGCTGAAGAAGCCTGGGTGAGGCTGAACTGACTGACCTCATTACGAGAGGCCTCTTGCCTTACATCCTCCACCCTATGCACTGCTGATTTAAAAGAGATGGGTGGAATCAGACCTGAGTGTTTTCATGCATCCAGAGCCTCAGACAGCCTTGTCAGACACAGGAGAAAGTACACCCTGCGATAGGACAGCTCCCAAAGTTAGACATTCTCCCCAGAATCCTAATGAGACTGTGGGCAGAAGCCTGATTCCTCACCCGCTGTGTGTATTGGCTGAATGGGAGTGCATTTTCCTGCATGGGTTGCACTTCTGTGATACGCATGCAGGGGTCAGACTCTCCACGGCTCTGGAAAGGTGACGGAAAGCACTTGTTGTCACCCCTCACACAACGACAGACGGGAGGTCGGTCCTCTAATTGTGCATCATGTGGGTCAAATAAAGGGAAAAGAGCAGAGAATGGAAAGCTGGGAAATGAACTGGAAGAGAAATCGAGAAAAGTGGGTTAAACCCGCAGGTAGCTGCACAATTCCATATTCAGGTCTTGCGCCTGTGAAACTAGAAGGTGTGGAATCTCCAGCACAAAAGCATTAAGATTCAGGGAGCTTCACCAAAGCTCAGAGTTACGTAAGAACTGAGTGCACTGCTGCCTTATTCAATACTATCTGCTTTGTAAAGATTTGGGATTTGAAATAGAAAGGGGCAAGCTACATTTAGAAAAGTAGTGCTGGAGACTCACTGATTTCTCTTCTTTGCTTGACTGTATTTAAAATATGTGCTGACCTGATTTATTGAAACGGCCATCTGTGGTTCACAGAAGTCTAGTCTATATTTTTATAACAGTTTTCTGTGTGCTAAAAAGAAATATGTTAAAAGAGAAGAGTAGTATCAGACCTGGGTGTTTTCATACCTCCAGAGCCTCAGACAGCCTTGGCAGACACAGGGAAGCGCATATCCTGCGATACGACAGCTCCCATGTTTTAAATATGTAATATGTAAAAAAAAATGGTTCTGCCTATCTGTACAGAATTAATTATTTGGATTTAATTAATTATTTAAATATGAATTAATTATTTCTATAATTAATTTCTTTCTCTACATTTGTTCTGAATATATATATATATATATATATATATATATATATATATATATACATTCTCTAGACTGATGTATATATAATGCTATATATATAATGCTATATATTATGCTTTATTATTTATTTGTGTTGTTTGTTTATTTGTTGTAACCTTGACAGTGCATTTGAACCGTGTCAACAAAAACCTTGGCCTTATCGTCTCGTACTAATGCAGGTGAGCTTACTAAACTGATATTCAGAGATAATCTGCTCATAATCTGCGTGCTTGATTGTTGTGTGCATCAGGACCTCATGTCACCTCTGGTGTTTGCTTTAGCGGGTCAATGTCTAGGAACAGCTTTAGAACAAAGCCTGAAATGGCACCCTGGACAAAGTGCTTACGCGGTAGCCATGCTTATCTGTGATCCATTCTGTGAAAGTTCACTCTGCCCACTTCACCCCACCCTCCTTCCCTGGGCATCGTGTTCAATGTCTGTTTACCATAAAGCACAGCATATCCCCTGTTTACTAAACAGACAGAGTAGATTAGCCTGTACCGATTCCTCATTTATGGCCTTAAGAGTGCAATGCATCTTACAGCCAGTAGATGGAGTCACTAAGCAAGCAGGGCTGTAGCAGTAACTAATAAACTGCTTGAATGATATCTGAAATTTTTATAAATCGGTTGATTGATAACAGGGGGAAATTGTATCGCTACATCTAAAACAATTCACCCATTAAGAGTATAATGCAGGGTATGTTACACATTCTGTTTTTATAGTCTCGTTAGATAAAGCACTTCTATCTGCTTCCAGTGTGCTGATGGATTTGTTCCATTTGATTCAGGTAACAGCCAAAAACACAAAAACCTCAGCAGTGACTCAGCATCTGGTCCCAGTGCTTCTGTACTGTGAGATGCGTTGGACATCTTTCACTCTCCGTGTGTTCCAAGGCCTTTAAAATCAGCTCCAGATGGGGTGAGAAGCAGCACTAGTCTGGCAGTGTCACAGCGAATCTGCTGAAACATCAGAGGGAAGAGGCGCAGTGTCCTGTGGCTGTTTCACAGACGTCAAAATAAGAGACACAAGGGCCAGAGGCCTAACAGAAGAATCTCAGCTAGCTGGTCAGTGTGTGACTTACTGGTGGCAAGAACAGAGGGTAGTCTGGGGTCTGTGTGTGTGTGTGTGTGTGTGTGTGTGTGTGTGCATATGGGCATGTTATATGTGTTTGTGGATTAAAGAGAGATCTAGTCTATGAATCTATGTGAAGGAGAAATAACAAGATGAGTGTGACTGTATCTGGACAGAACCTGGTAATGTAATCTATAAAAATAATAGGAAAGTTTGCTTCACATAGTTTAAGATACAACATTGATTGTGTAACCACTACTAAATCTTGGTTTAATGTCAGTTTAATATATGTGTGGTTTTAGTAGTCGAAGAGTACAGCTGCTCTGTAGTCTATAACATTGAGTTGTGCTGGGACCAGCTACCAATGATTTACTTCCTCTCTCTCTCTCTCTCTGCTTTGCTGCTCCTCCAAGCATACGCCTCATTGGCTGTCTCCAAAGCTTGTGTCAGAGGCTCCCCCACCAATGAGAATGCTTCTGGGGCACAAACATCTGAAGTAGTAATAATGTGGAATGTGCTGTCTCGGCATGTGCTGTCAGCTGAGGCGCGTAGTACTATCAGCACCCAGGCCTGGCTGGGGAAAGACGAGGAGAGGGAGAGAGACAGAGACAGGAGGGGCAGCCCAGCGCTTGAAGACAGATCTGTAGTGTTTCTGTGGTTAAAGCTACATTTTCTCTTGATTTAATAAGAGCTCTTGCCCCAAGCACAGACAAAATATTCCAGATTGCTGCCGGACCAATTAGATATCACTTGCGTGCTCCTCGTATCTTCATCCATACGAAAGAAAAGTTTCCGTGCTGTACCGAGACCCTGACCTACTTTTCTAGCCTACTCTGCAGGAAGCATTGAGCAAGAATATGAAAATTATTCTGGCTTTCTTTTCCTCCTGCAGTACCCAGGCATTTCCTCCATATGGCGAGTGTGGAAGTCTGCACTAATGTGTAAGAGCCACTTCTATATCGCTGTCTTTCTGCTCTCCCCATTGGTTAAGTTGGAGAGATTCATCAAGGGCAACTGTCAGACTAGACACACTTTAACTACTGATAGATGAGACATGCTGAGAGGATATAATGACCGTGTAGGTGTGTGTGCATGAGTGTGTCGGGCTGAGGGGGAGAGTAAAAGTCTCAGTGTGTGTGTAAGTGTGTGCAGGGCTGTGGACTCACCGGTGTCGTCTTCCTAGAGTGAGCTGTGCCACTGATAATCCTGATTGATCACTGTCTGGGGTTCTGCCCCAACTCCGCTCCATGAACACCTCTCAAGAACTGCTCTGCATGGACTCTACGCGGGTAAACGTTTTCAGTCAAGCTTCTGACTCACAGGTACTGAATCCCTCCCGCGAGACATCTACAGGTCCACTACGAGCCATATGTAACCCAGCGAAGAGTCACAAACTTTTTCTCCACTTTCAAAGAGGTCAGGTCGATCCTGTCGATCCTCCTGTCAGGTCGATCGAACGTGTCAGAATCCCGCGGAGGTGCTGCGGTAGAGAACGGTAGCGTCAGCGACAAGGTCGCAGGGGAGGTCGCTTCCGTGGGTCTAACTGCTGCTATTGGCACAGTTCAGTCAACAGGGAGGGATTGGATGAATGTGCCCTCCACATCCAGGCACGCTGCCCGCGCTCAGGGAGCAGGCTGCTGCTTACATCCCGGGATTAGTGGGACCTCCGCAGTCGTCCGCTGGGGCGTCTGCGTACGAGGCACCTGGTCCGTCCGGCCGGAGGTATGTACTGTATGCCAGGAGGCCTGTGGCTCATGTCTCTAAAATAATCATCATCAGCAGGGGTGGAGAGGCAGAGGGCGTGTGGCATGAGGGGAGGGGACTGTGGGTGGGGTGCTGATGGGGACAGACACCACACAGGGTGGATGTCACCAGCGCGGATGGAGGAACTCAGGCGTGGGGCGTCTGTTTAGCTCAGGTCACTTTTTCTTGTTTATAGTCGCTGTACGAGAGAGACGTAAGCTCATTAATCACCGCGTGTACATCTGTGAGCATGCAAAGCTGGGCGAGCCTGTGTGTGCGCGCGAGTGTGTGTGTGTGTGCGCGCGTTCTCGGCGTGTCTATTCAGGTCAGCTATTCTATAGTCTGTACGCAGGCAGCTGCCATAGCAGATAGCAGAGCGTTTCGCACTTGGAGCCCGTTGCAGCTTCGCTGCCACACACACGTCACATGGTTCACGGCGCGGCCCGGCCCGGCAAGGCCCAGTGTCCGCGCTGTAAAACACGATACTGTATGTGAAATGTAATACAGTCGCAGATGGCCGAGAAACAGTGTAATCTGTGGGCCTGCTGACTGACAGCAGGCACTTAAACATGGGGGCTGTTAGACCTTTTAAAAATAGCCCAGCAAGGACAGACCTAGGGACCACACCAATAACACATCCAGCAGAAGCCTACCATCTGTGTGTGTGTGTGTGTGTGTGTGTGTGTGTGTGTGTGTGTGTGTGTGTGTGTGTGTGTGGGGTTGTGTGTGTGTGTGTGTGTGTGTGTTTGTCCAATCTCCCTGACCCATGGTCTGCTACGTGCTGTAGGAGTCTCTAGGGAGGAGCTGTAGTAAGCGCTTAGAGAATCTGACTCATGAGCGGCTCTCTGCAGGAAAGCTGTGGGCCAGACGCCGAGTCTCATGGTACCCGCCCACTGATGGCGCCGTCGAATCATAGGCCAGTCTCAGCACCGGCATCATGGTATACGGTTCATAGCAGCCCGGTGTTTAAAGTGATGAAGTGAAGGCTACCGCTGAGGCCCACGTTAGGACTGCACTTCACACAGAGCCTACATGCGTCAGATGAAATGCAGAGTGTTGTATTAAATTTGCATCTGCGGAATGTTGACGGCCATTGCAGACACAGAGATGGGAGACAGCATGACGACTTATCCCGAGGCCCGCCGAGCTTTATTTTGGCGCAGTGATGCGTCTCATCCTGTCGCGGGTGAAACGAGGATGTGCAGCAGTCAGTGCTGTACGGTGAATGTTTAGGGGAATTGGCTGATCAAACATACCCACTAACGCATAACACAGTGGGGAGTGGGAACAGAATGGGTAATGCAAAACTCCCTCTCTCTGATTCTCTTTCTCTCTCTCTCTGATTCTCTCTCTTTCTCCCCATCTCCCTCTCCCTTCTTCTTTCTCCCTTTCTGTCTTTATCTACAACCAAATGTGTGTGCGTTCGTACACACACACAAACACATCTTAGCAGTGACTCAAGTCTCTCGGGGCGTGTGTGAGAATGTGCACGTCTGAGTGTAACCTTTGTGTACATGGTCACTGCCCCCCCACCCAGTTCAACAGCCTTTGTTTATGCAACTCTCTCAGTCATTCTCACAGTCATGTTACAAAGCCAAAAACTCCCCAACATGACCAATCACAGTCAAATTCGGCTTCACTGTCAATTCCTCACATGTACCAGACATACGAAGGAATCGAAATTACGTTTCTCACCTCGATCAGTGTTGACAAGACAAGACATTTCTAAACCTAAAGTACCAAATGAAACAGACCTGTCCTAAAACTAATAATAACAAATACAGATCATTTGACACAATCCCAATCCCTCTTAGTCTTAGTCACCAGTGTGAGGCAGTATCCACAATTCACATTTACAGCCATCTCACTCTGGTGTAAGGTTAAAACAAGTTATTCAGCCAGACGGTGCCACAGTCCGATTACATAACTCACTGGAGGATAGATAGTTAGGTGTGCATAGTAGCAGAGCACACCCACTCACCGGAGGCCATTGTGAACAATAGCTTGTGTGTAAGCGTGTGTGTGTAGGTGCGCATGAATGTATGCTCTCGATATGTGCGTGTGTGGGTGAGAGACCCGGGACCTCAGTGGAAGCGTGATTTCTTTCACAGGATTATGGGAGTCCGAGCTGCACCTGGCTGCCTGCCATAGGGAGGGACCTTGACCTAGAATCGAAGTCATAGGAAAAAAAAGCTGAAGGAAGGTGAATGCAGCAGCATGCAGACGACTTCACTCCAGCGCGGCGCACGAGGCTCAGACTGGTGAGCCCCTCGCCTGACACGCCAGAGACGTGTGGTTCACTCCGGAGGACCAGCTCACTTCGGCTTTTACTCCCAGAGCTGAACCCATAGTACTCAGCAAGCACACAAGGCCAGATGAAGCAGCCTCACAGATGGTGAAGATCGTACATGCACGCACGTTCTTACACTGATCGCTTCATCCTTTACCTTCTGAGCTTAAGAGCTCTCAAACGGCGTTGGCTCGCGAGGTCGCGCAACAGCACGGTGCGGACAGCGCGCAACGCCGGCTCCTCGCGCGAGAAGACAGCGCGCGAGTGCGGGGCCGATTCACTCCGAGCAGAGCAACCTCGCAGCGGCAGACCCAAAGGGCTTTCGCAGGCGTCTCTCCGCATTCAGCAGCGCTGTGTGGTGTGGAAGCGGCTGGCCTGTGGGAGGGGCGGCATGTACGGAGCCACTGAGGCGGAGTGCCCTTGTGCTCGCGCCTGAGAGAAGAGCCTTCACATCTCTGCTCCTTTATGAGGAGTGGCGTCATTTCACAGAGAAAGAAACAGATTACTGCACTCATTCAACATTTCATCCTGCTGAATGTCTGCCACTTTGGTTCATATTTTGTCTCTTACAAAATAAGACGAGACAAAAGACAACATTTTGTCTCTTACAAAATAAGAGTAAAGAGAGAAAATCTCCAGCCAAATCTACTTTTACTTTACATTATTAGAGAGAATTACATGGATTACAGCCATGTCAGGATAAAGGAAACGCAAAACGTAGTCGTTTCCTGAGCACGATTCCTGTTCCAGTTCACAGAACTGGCCCTCCTGAATTATTCTGGTCATACTAATCTCATGTTGCAATTCCAAAGTCAGGTTTTCCATAGTGCTGCGTGCCAAACATGGTCCTTGAGGTTTGGTAGAACTCTGTGAATTTGTCCTTAAAAGGACATCCAGACACAGTAGTCTTGCTAATTTCGCACAGTATGCTGTCATTTCGAATCTTTTCAGTGAGGTGAGCTGACTCCTCCCACGTATACTCACATACCTTGTATGGTTCAGCAGATGATTACATCCAAGGCAGAGTGGCGATCATGGGGCCTATACACCATTTCATGACTGATAGGAATGAGAGATTCGAGTGAAAATGCGATGATGCGATATGGAAACTCTTGGCTGTCTCACAGAGCTTCCTGCATCTCCGTGGGGAGCGGACAGAATACACCAGGGATCACGAGTGTGTCGGCGCTCCTTCCTGTAAATGTGTTATACGTGTGCTGATCCCGCTTAATTGACTGTGACAAACTCTGAAGGTGCTACAGCCAGACGGCCGTGGCTCAGAGCAGGCAGGGCTGACCAGGGGCGGCTGGAGCAGCGAGGACACTCCTGGGCATGTACAGCGTAGCAGGACCGAGTCCGTGGGGTCTCTAACGGATTAGACAGGTGGGTGCTGCATCTCCCTGGCCTCTGCAGTAGCTAAGTGCAAACGTGAGCATCCAAAGATGTGCAAGAGGAGGATGGACCATAGGAGGAGGGATCATGTGTAAGCCCCACCCCCCTCCCCCCCCACCTCTCTCTCTCTCTCTCACTTTGTCTCTCTTGACCTTCCTCTATTTCCACAGACTCTCTCCACCACCAACGTTGCTAGCTGTAATAGTTGGTGGTGGTAGCAAACTCACAGTGTGTGTGTGTGTGTGTGTGTGTGTGTGTGTGTGTGTAGGTATGTGGGTCTTTCCTCATGCTCACTCTTCCCTTCTGGGTCACTTTTGGTCAATGTTTAACCTCGTACAGAGAAGCCAAGTGCTGACACACCCAACACTCTTCATTATTGTAATGCAAAATCAACTGCAAGACCTGTGTATTCATATTATGAAAAGTGAATCAGTGTCGTATTCCCGAAGCCTTGATTCACCGATTCATGAGCCGGTGCCCTTGCTCGGAGCTCCTCATCCACCCTCGTGTCCTTCCTGCTGGTGGGACTGGCAGCAGCACCTGTGAAAGATCAAGACCGATCTGCTAAGTGTCCGAGGACGGCCGCGGGCTACAGATCCTCCCTGCAGCCTTCTGATGAGCGCAAGACGAGGTCCTTTTGATCTACTGGATAAATTCAGATCCAGTCCTCCGGTTCCGAAAAGGGATGAATTCTCGCTGACGTTGCCTATTCTGATGCATTACCAAGTACTAATTAGGGATAAACTTGCTTCAAAATTGAAGTGAATCTGTCTGTGCTGAACGAGTTGGGTGCTCTTAATACTAAGATTAGGAACCCTCAATGTCTAGTCCAGGAGCTTCAATGCCTCGCTGCTTAATAAGGTGAAGCATGTAAGAGAAAGAAGTGCTGATTCTGCTGCTGGGGAATATGAATAAGAAACACTTGTCTTTAAAGTCACTTACATGTCCGCAAATACACTGTAGACTGAACCCTAGGACAATTAGACCTGACATTATTCAGATTTCTTAGATGAATTACATGTGGTTCATCCAATATACATAAAAAAATCTTTGCAAATCAAATCTGACCTTCGACACTTTAACCGCATACTCATTATATTTCGCTTCAAATCAAAGGCCTGGAGGACGAAGCCAAAACTCCCACTGCTGTGTTCCTTGTCCAGGTGCTGCCGAACACCCCTGCACGGCTGGTGGCCTAACGCTAGAGAAGGAGGCAGGTCTGTGCATGTGGAGGACCGCATCACTACACGGCCTGTGATGCCAGCCCACATGATCACTCTGCCACGCTGGCTGGCATCATGACTGGGCCCCTGCCTGTCCACCCACTCCTGCTGCCCGACTCATGTCACAAAATAAGTGGTGAAGCTGCGTCTCTATGCAGAGCACTAGATGTTCTGTGCCTGTACACCAGCTGTGTTGCTACATGGCACGTGGTCCTGCTGGATAACCCAGCAAGTGTCATATCCACTAAACATCTCATTTTTGGACACAGAAGTAATAACCACCACAGAGTATAATACAGTATAATCCCAATATGCACGTATCAGCTTCATGAAATTCCTGCCCTCTCATATTACACATACCCTTATGTATAATCCACGCAGCCATATTGGAAATGCTGCGATGTTAAACAGGCACGGAGAAAACACGGAGAGAGAATCCACATCTGTTAGAATGAGCGCTCGGTGTTTGTAATAAAGATTCCAGAGAATTCTAGCTGAAGGGTAGAGGATGTGAGAGGGGCGGAGTCTCACACCACCGTGGAGCTCATGCATTATTTAAAGTAAACTGGAAATGAAAAGGTCGCTCAGCTTCCTCAGTCAGTTAAATACTTCCAGAGTGAAGAAACCAGAACGTTGCATGAATCTGGTGGTTCTAGGACACAATTTCTACCTTCAATAGTTGCAACATGAAGAGATGAATGTAATGATTCTCTCAAATGTGCTAAGTGCTACATCATGGGTATAATTTTAACAATTTGTTTTATTTATTTTTTTATCAGTGAGATTGTGTTTTCTGTCAACAGTTGCCCGTTCTGGAAACATTAATGACGCAAGCTAATTGAGCCTGAATAAAAGGTTTTTGAATACATAAAACTCAAGAGGTGAGTGCTTATATATACTTGGTGGAATATATTTCTGTTGCATAATACATGGATGTATTTCTATGCATTTCTATTACACACTAGTAGATCTTAAAAGTCTTTTGAAAGCATGTATTGTGAAGAAATAATTACAGTTGATGATATTGTTCTGCAATGTTATGCAAGCAACTCAGTCTGACAATGAAAGTGTAAAAATTATTTCATGCACGTTAGCAGCTGTCGTGTAGCGGTATTTTTTTCAGACATTTGTGGTAATTCTTGATTTGTCCAGTAGAGGGGGTGCAACCTTTGGTATCTGTTGGCCCTTCAAACGTACCATAACTAAAACTGCTGTTTAAACAACATAGCCTGAGACTTTGACACTGTACATTACATTTCACATGGGAATCGAGAGGTGCCTCCATGACTTTGCAGGCAGTATTAAGAGGTGAATGAAGTGTGGGAGCCCTTGCAGAGCGAGACGAGTGGTGTACAGTCTAATCCTCTGGCCAAGTGCAGAGGAATGTCAAGCTGCCCTATGTATGCAGGTAGAGGCTCACGGCCCGACCCACACACGGCCCGACCCACACACGGCCCGACCCACACACGATCCGACCCACACACGGCCCGACCCACACACGGCCTGACCCAAACACGGCCCGACCCACACACTGCCCGACCCACACACAGACAGACCCAGACACAGACAGACCCACCCACGGCCCGACCCACACATGGCCCGACCCGCACACGCCAGACACAGACAACGGCACCCGTGAACATTTCCTTCACGTGTCACGTCAGAAGTACCACTATGATTGCACATGTAATTTTTTTCTTTTTTTACTCACTGAAGCTTTGAGCTGGGATCCTCCTTTGATCTTCCATCTGGATGCGCATAGAGTACGACTCATTATCACTGAGGTATTTGTGCAACACTACAGTCTGCAGACTAGTGGCATGATGGAGAAACTGCAGCTCTCAGCAGCTCAGGGGGTGATGCACAAACACACACACACACACACACACACACACACACACACACACACACACGTACACACATGTACACAGTTTGGGTAAATCCCATGCAAAATCTGACCAAGCTCAAAGACCTCACCTTTTATTCTTTTATTCTTTATGATTTAATTATGTTTAACTTGGAAGGACATTACTGCAACATACTTCACCTCATCTCAGAGGTCCTGGTGGAAGGTATTTTTGTTGTATGTGTTTGACAAATTCTTGGAGGACAATCCCCTCAGACACAGCACACTGGTGCTTTCAAATAGTTTCTAATTAATAGTCACCTTCCCCCTTATACCCCTCATACTCTCACATGCTCAATCTCTCTATTTTTAAGATTGTACCATTTCAGATTTTAATTTATGGTTTTAATTATGTGTGTGTGTGTGTGTTTAAAATACTGAAGTCCTTAGAAGGTGCAATGCAAGGTGTTGTTTTACCAGTCCCATATCCTCCAGTCAGTACATCTGAACAGTCTAGGAATGATAATACATTCCCAGGTGGACTGCTCAGAGAATCTGGTTTCCATAGTAACGCAAGCACAAACACTTCAGAAAGTCCCATCTAAGCCATATTTAAGAAAAAAACAGTGACAGCAATTGCACATACATTACGCTACTTAAACGACAACTCCGGCTGTAAACAGAACGCTCTAAATGGTCTACTTATAGGATTTAAACAGACATTGGTGTACACACAGCCTTCTCTTCCCTGTGCTCTAATCTCCATGGTTGGCACTGGCAATTATGTCCACCACCAATCACCTGTACTGTTTGAACATGTCTGAGCAATGACCTTTATTCATTTGGTACTTGACATGGCTATCTGAGTGGTAATAAGAAGGTTGCCAGTTCAAGCCCACTGAGTTAACTCTCAACTGTATAGCTGTATAGCTATTTAACTATATAGAGATAGTTAAATGTAAATCTGTTATCAGCCATCGAGGAAGGTTTGAAATGCAGTGGTGGCAACATTTCTGAAAACATAGTATAAATAAGTTAACAACAACTTCAAATTAGCCAGAGCAATGAATTCAAAAACAGTGCTGACTAAAAAGATCACTAAAAATGTTTTTTTGTTTATCAATATTGTCCACTCACATGTCCTAAAAGCAGTGAAATACAGAACAAAAATTCTATTTTAAATTCTGTCATTCTGATTTCATCTTAGAACATATACTATAGAATTGTTGTTGTTAACCGAATCTAAGATCATCCGAAGGCATCGCCCATCCCCCGTTTTTCATAATACAGTTTAGGCTTCAAAGCCTTAGCTAACGGGGCCGGCCAACTGCTCCATATTTGGGTTACACATTCACACACATACACACGCCTTCTCTTCGTCGCTCTCTTTCTCACACACACACGCACACATACGCGCTCACTCGGTCACACACGGGAGGTGGGAGCAGAGAGCGAAATTAGCTCCGCTGCAGCAGACATCGGTGTACTAGTAGAGGGGAGACGATTCCACCGGCGAAGCGGGCGCGGGGAGCCCTGACAACTAGGAGAGCCGCACACTTCATTGCCCCATTGCACCATTACAGTAAGTCAGTTCATAGCCAATTGTTTTCTTACACTTCAGAAGTAAAAAAAAAACAGACAGACTTGGTCGCGAGATTGTTGGGAAATGGCTGGAAGGAAGGAAAGCATGCAGCGAATCAGACTGACGTTCATTTAAAAAAAAAGAAACCTTTGAAAATTGTTTAGGCTACTTTGTCACTTGTCCATAATCGGTTGGTAGTATGCGGTTAGGTGTACTGTGCGACCTTGTCCCAGGACTTTTATCATTTTGAATCGAAAATATACAACTGTTATGAAATGGAACATGAGAGAGCGCTAATTTGTTTAATCGGAGCCCGGGCAGGGAGCGCTGTTGCCGGGGTTGGAGTAAAGCAAGAGCGCTACCTATCTGCGCCACTACAGCTGGTACAGACTCAAATCCTCGTAAACGCATTTTCTTTTGTCGCGATGTACACCGCTGTCTTTGCGTTTCATTTGGTCGGTCCTTCGATGTTGCTTTTTGCACTTTTGCTGAGTCAACATGGTTGTGGGAAACGGTTTGGACCATAAAAATACAATCGCGGAAGTGTACGCTATTTTCTAGTAGAAATATCCTGCTCGACCTCATACCGTTTAGTGACGAGCGTACACGGAGACACCGAGCGTAAGTGAGGAAATATTGCGCGTTTTGTGTTCGCTCATCCCATTTCAACAATTACGCACAAGTTAAAACATGCCCAAAGTGTGTCCCGCGCCTCCATTGACGCTCGCGCTTCTGTGCCGCTGTAGCTGCGCCGCCTGTGATGTCACTGGGTCCAGCTCCGCCAGTTATATAATGGGCTGTTGGGATCCCTGCTAATGCTTACGGTTTTCTCCACACTGTTTACATCCGCATAATTTATGCATTGTGCATTACGAAACAAGGGCATTGGAGTTTTAGGAAAGGTAACTTTATTGTAAACGAAAAATAATATGTAGCTATTAACAGTTTATCGTCGGTCTTCCGAGCATCATGCAGCCGAACCGAGGGCTCGGTTTAGGTGCACAAGTTGGCAGTGTCTAATTGAAGCAAAACCGGAGCAGATATGCTGTTTCCAAGCGGAACATTTCTTATTCTCACGAGTCTGAAACGGAGGCGTCAATGCATCTAGCAACCGAAACGGCAACGTTGCTAATACAGATACGTTAAGCAATTATACAAGCCTTACGACGAAACAGAGAAATACGTGTTTTATTCCTCGAAAAGCTATTTGCTTCTGGCTAGCCTACAAATATACTATTACATAATGCAAATTATGACAGGGGCATGTTTTCCCGAGTTTTTCCTAAGGCTTTCATATGTTTGGTTATGGCGTGTTGCACTGTGTCAAACCTGCTGTGTTAATCCATCCTCAGAACCCTTACTTTTACATGCTAATGAGCAGTAATTAAAACACAAAGTCTAGCCTAATCGCGAGCGTTCTCGTACGTCAGCTCATTTGTCTGAGTAACACACACACACACACACACACACACACACACCTGCCACGGGCTCCTTGGTACTCGTTCGTGTCAGTATTTCTCTTTAACTGCAAGGGCGCTTTGAAAGCACTAAAAGTGTTGTAACGGGTTCCGTTTGCTGAACCGCGCCGCGCGAGTGACAGGTGCAGGCGAGGCTAACCTTTCGTGCTCGAGTGCCTGTGAAATATGGACACACCTCCACCTGCAAATACTGCTTACATAATGCCACCGTGATTGACAGGGACAGTCTCAGCCAATGGCCAAGGAGAGCCAGCAGAACCAGAAGTTTGTTTACACATCGGAGGGGAGAGACCAATAGCAACCTGGCTTCACCTTATTCCTAAGAACATTGTAAAACTAGGCCTATCCAGACAAGCTCTGTGCACACACTCCCTCACAGGTATGCGTGCAGAAGCAGATCAGGCCAGCCGCATGTTCTGTTTTATCAGTACCCAGGAACGCTCCACAGTAGTACACCTTACTTCATAGTAGTCAGTTCCTCTCACAGTATCGAAGAGCAAAGAACTTGTAATAGAGACAAGGGGGGTGTGTGTGTGTGTGTGTGTGGGTGGGGGGGCGTGTGGAGTGAAT
The DNA here is from genome assembly GCA_020368025.1 of Brachyhypopomus occidentalis. Taxonomy (NCBI): domain Eukaryota; kingdom Metazoa; phylum Chordata; class Actinopteri; order Gymnotiformes; family Hypopomidae; genus Brachyhypopomus; species Brachyhypopomus occidentalis. The sequence goes on from JAGXOD010000072.1 coordinate 3,428,523, forward strand.
GATGCTGGTCCCAGACCTCACCAGGCCACTTTTGTCTCAGCTTGATTCATTTGCTCCTCCTCCACTGGTGAAATACACAAACGCAACCTGCTTTTGTACTACATGGTTACATCGAGGTTTTTGATGTCAAGATGAGAAACATTCCTCGCTCCAGTGAGTGGAAGACGTCATGCGGGTCATTTCTCTCCCTCGCAACTCCCTGTCAGGATGTTATGCGCACATTCAATTGAAGCCCTCACTTTGTTGCCCAACTGAACATTGAAACAACCTTAAACAGTAAAAGGACTATAAGGATTTTTATTTTGAAGCTTTTATGGCCCACATCAGCTATTACTGCCCTAGTTCAGCTACCCATGACGAATCTATACCCCCACGCAAAGTGTTTTAGTACAGAACAGTGTCTGTGCTATGTGTTCTAAATCAGTGGAAATGGTCATCTGAATTAATCATGCACATGTCAGTCTAGCCGTGTTTTACCTTACCACATATTACAAAGTTACAACAGTAACCGTTGAACCAGCCGCATTAGTAAAGCGGTTGGCTACGTATCTCTCTGTGGCTTGTGAGAAGTGTTCGTTTTCTGCCACACAGCTGTGGGTGAGGTAATGGTGTGGGTCTGTGACGAATGTGACCAATGGCAGCGCTCCTGGCTGGACTCGTGTGTGCTTTACATCAAACCGGTTCTGGTACTAATCCATATGACCTCCCCTCTTCATCCCCCCGTTGGCCTTGATACATATTTGATAGTGTTCGCTGTACTATGATGGGCAAACCTCCCAGCTGCCAAGGCCTCTGTGCATAATGAGGAACCTGCAGTGGAAAAATATGACATAAAACTTCGTCTTCTATTTTTAGTCGGTTTTACCATCAGACTTCTGTGTCACTTGCTCATTCTAACAATTTTGGTAGTATTCAAGTGTGACCAAAATTACTTTCAGTATCTTTCGTCAATATCTCTGTTCCTCTTTTGACGGTAAGGAATGCACAAGGTTATGTCCCCAAAGATCAAACCGTGCTACACAAATGACAAACCTTATTTGTTCATTTAATTCTGATAGATACTGCCCCAAAGGAAACTCGGTCCTGTTGTTTGATATGTTGTGTACAGAGGCTGTAGCCGATAAACAGGGGCCAGCACTGTCATGGCGCTGGAGACATTTACTTGGCATGGAACGAGCTTCCAAGCTGCAAACAAGTGAGGGCAGTTGTAACTGAGCCAGCGTGGTTTTCTTCCCGATGCATTCAGCAGACAAGTGGGGGCACCAAAGACCAGTTACCACCTCGACCCCTGAAGGTCTCCGCTCTCTCCCCCATAGAGCCCCAGTCGGCCTGGGTGGATGATCCTCTCCCTTCCACTTCGCCTACTTCATGCTGTGGAAAAGATACCATGTGTTATCAGAGCAAGATTACAGGCTTGAGTCTGACTGACGGGCTGTCAGGGGTTTGACAGACAAGCCCTCTGGGAAGCACCGTCAGGACTAAGCCTGCAGTTTAGAGACCCCCCCACCACCACCACTCCACCAGCTCCACCCCCCCACCACCACCACTCCACCAGCTCCCCCCCCCCCCCCCCCACCACCACCACCACTCCACCAGCTCCACCCCCCCCCCAGAGCTGCCCATTGCTCGGCCGGCGTGCAGGGACAGGGAGCCACGCGACGGCGCTGCCATGCAGAGATGGCCCCAGGCACGGCGCGAGCGTCCATCGTGTCTTGCGCAAAGGAGGATATGCATCAAGAAAGGAATTCAGGAATAACAGGAAAACAGCACTGATACAAACAATCTGTGGAATACCGAAACCCACCCTTACAACTGTTATTTTTGGCACGGTATAAATTTTTCTTATTATGCGTGTTTTCTTATGACGCCCCCCCCGACCTGCGGCCGATTCATCTCGAGGTGCTTACGTTATTGGAAAGACCAAAACCAGCAGCTTTCCAGGAAGCACGTTAGGGGGCTTTTTCCTTTCAAGCTTTACTTAATGCACTCACGCTGAGTCAAAGTGTGGTTTGACGGCAGAGGCACGAGAGAAAGGACAGGCTGATGTTAAATACCAGGTGCCATGATAAGACTGGGGCTAAAACGACGCTAACTGCCCCACACCCCTCGTCAGTGATGTCATCACTGACCCCTCCCCATCTGCCACGCGTCTTGTCTCTGAAGTCCTCCCAGGGGACAAGCTAGCCGTGGCAGCCAGAGACACACGTGCCTGTTCTCCACATCTCACGCTTTCCCCCTTTTCCATGAACCTTTCCAAAAACGTGTGCGCTAGACAACCAAGGGTACATCAAACACAGATAAAACTGAGGCTCAACATTCATGGAATTCCTGTCATCGTAAGCTTAATATAACCACCCACCTTAGCAGAGCATCGCAGGTTTCATTTATAACCTTCGTCTGTTTGACTAATGAATTCTTCCATTATCATTAATGTTTTTCGGTAACTTTGGCGACGTTGCATTTTTGAGAGTTTTGGCCTGCAGAAGGTCCTGGCGGTGGCGAGTGGAGTGTTCTGAGGTAAAGAGGCCGTCTCTGACATGCGGAGCGTCAACAGTTGTGAGTCGAAGCAGCGCTCGGACGGAGGGGGCAGGTTGGATGAGCAGCAGGCAGCGGACTGACGAGCCCTGACACAGATAAATGAGGCTAATCCAAGGGGCCACACTGTGATGCTCTGTTCCGGGCGTCGGCACAGAGAAGGAGAAGCAGCTCCTCACTCACACGCTGCTGTGGAAGGACTCTAGACGAGCGTCTGTGTGCGGAGCAGTCGATTACTAAGCCCCCCAAAGTTTATAATGATTAACTACAGATCCTGTAAACAATGTACAGTGATTTCATGATGGTACAAATGCTGAGCTACAGTATTTGCTGCCGATATATTGGTTGATTTTTATCAAGTTCCTTTGCTGTTCACTAACTAAAAAATTCTTCCAGGAGCTTTGAAAAATGTGAAAATATATTTAGGATGTGTATTGTATTATGATATATCATATAGTACTAATATATCAAATTTGTTTGCATCAGCTAGCGAGTAACTTTGACGTGAACTTCGGGAGTGGCGTGCGTAACACGGAGAGTAGGAACGCTGGTTTGTGCCATTGTCCAGGGTCAAGAATACCTCTGCCATTGCCACCCACAGCGAACCAGCTGGTGATAAGACCATGGCCTCTGTGACCTCTGACCCTCTCTGTTCTGCAGGCATAATAGAAATCTACGCTTTGCACAGTAAAATAAAAACTGGGCTGCTGCCAGCGTCGGGGGTTCTGCGCACGCAGGTGGGACTGCCGTGGACCGCTGGACGCGAGAGCGTTCTGCACTTCTATCAGCGCGCTGAATGCCAGTCAGAACACCCTGAATGCGCAGCCATATTGCGTCCTCTGATGTCACTCCTTTGTCCTTCCCAGTAGGCGACGAGCAGAAGACCTGCGGTAAGGGCGGGCGGGGAGGAGGATGGTTGGGGCGAGCGCCTCGCTCTGCATCAGAACGAGAGAATGGCCACCCAGCCAAGGACAGAAAAGGGTCCTGCTGCTTGTCGAACGCTCCACCAGACGCGGATCATGTTCACTACTCGGTGATACGAGAGGGCAGGATTCCAGCCACGGCTGAAATGCAGGCCGCGGTGAAGTGGAGTCGTGCCCTGGGATTCAGGCTCATTCTAGCTGTAGTAATTTGACCCAGGACAGTTTTCTTTCCTGCGCGAGAATTGGTGATTTTCTGTCAGGATTTAGCGCTGTCGCTAATGTCGCACAGCAGCTCATTAGCACAGTTCCCCTGAAGCACGCCCTCCCAACCACTCAGGCATACATACACACATAGGCATTTACAGTGGGCGGATACAGAGGCTTGGCTCTTGGGTAGTGAAAATAAGATGCACTTTAGTGGCTCATATAGCCTCTGTAGGCAGAGTGTCTGGGCAGACATGTGAGCACCAGGGTGCTAGGTGCATACATGGCCTTTTGCTGCGACTACATGCGGCTGAACCTACCCGTCCTGACAACCTCGCAAACATACTGCTCAAACGTGTAGGATCTATTAAACATGACATAAATATTTGATACCTTCCTGGCTAGAAAGCTAAGTGTGTCCTAGCCTGCCTGTCCCTTTTCGCAGAAACAGATTCAGCAGCCCCAGATCCCGGCTGGAGAAACGCTCTCTCCGGGGACTAGCCTTCCCAGCGACCCCGGGGTCAAGGGTCACCAGTGGTGGAGGTGCAGGGAGACAACTTCTGCTCCTGTCGCTTTGGAGATTACATCAGGATGCGCATGCCAGAGAGGGGCTGGAGGATCTGCTTTTTCCTGTGGGGAAATGATTTGATTTTGAATGCTTGTATTTCCATAAACTCATTTAGCCTTAGAACAAGAGCAGCGCGGCCACAGTCGCGCCGTGAGGAGAACTGTGGCCATTCTCACACGACTGGTAGCAGAGAGGTAACAGGCTGGTGTGCAGAATGGTGGGACCATGTCTGTGTAGTATGTCGTGACTCTGAGAGCTCACAGAAAACAGCAGTGTAAGTGCGACAGCTTCCAAACAAATTTGCCAATTAAATATGTTCTACGTCTTCCATGCATTACTAGGAAGTTGCTGGATTAGAATGTTTTATTGAACTCTTGCAAAATAGGCTCTGGCTTTTAAGACTTTTTGCCAAATGCAGAACCTGAGGGTTCTATTGCTAGTTAACATTACTCAAGCCTGTTCCTGTTTAGGCGTTCGTGCACTTGCGGTCATTGTTGATTTTCACCTTCTAAAGAAAGATTTGTAATTCTTCGTTGTAAAGGCATTACCCATCATTACTCAGGTTTCTTGCTTTAGTCTTTCTAAACCGGAGGCTAAATCCACCATAGCGAGAATTCTTTGACTTGAATTGGGGCTGTTTGCTTTTAGCGTGGTAAAAGGTTGCCTGGCCCCACCGTGTGTTTATTGACTGTTCAGAAGTGCTGCGTCCAAGTTACACTCCCGCTCCTTTTCTTTGAATTTTGCTGAAACTCGCGGATGGTTTGCAGCTGCCTGTGGGGTTGGCTAATCCCTTCGTGCCTTCCAAAAGATGACATGAAGAGATACCGAACTGTCATGAAGTGATATCGAACTGCCATGCACGCCAAGCATGACGAATGCTTTCCTCACGCGGACAGTTTTATAGCTTTGGTTATGCAGTTTGCCACCACTGTACCGTCACGTCAGCTGTCCGATCTACCAGAGGTCAGAAGAAAGATGATGTACGTCCGTATGTTTTTTTTTTTGCGTTGTTCTCACGGGCACGGCAAAGGCCACTGCAGCGTTTGCTGAAAGCACGCAGCAGTCTTCTCATAGTTAATTAAACGCTTCCAGATCTTTCCCTCCATCCGTGTCTCTGGCCTCGTTGCTCTGGGCTGCCTCTGATCGGGGCTCTGCTCCAGGGCTGCGAATCGGCGGGAGAGAATGGAGCCTCTACGATTCTCCCACCGCAGTATTTTTTTAAAACATTTTTTTTTCACCCCCATCTTCTGTCCTACTTTCAGTCTTTCATCTCCAGTATGGAACAGCAGGGAATGTGTGTGAGGACATGGGTGTTTGTGTGTGTGTGTGCGAGAGCGAGAGTGCTGTGTGTAGTGTGGAGAGTAGTGTGCGTTCAGTAGTGCTGTGTATGTCTCAGGGTTGGAGGTGGTGTGAGTGAGTTGGCCACTGTTGTGGTGGTACGTGAACCAGGCCGGGGGCGAGGGGGGTTCTGCAGGGGTTGCCAGCCAGAATTCCTCTCAAGATGGAGTGCGACATCTTAGCGCTGTAGGGTCAGAGTTCATCAACAGAACTTGTCTTCTGCTCCAGTGTTCTCCTGATAAGGGCTGGGCTCGTTTTAGTGAGTCACCACCCACCCATTCCAGCTACAGGATGTCACTGGCCTCCTCACACTTACACACACACACACGCGCGTGCACAAACACGCGCACACACACGCACCAACTGGCTGCTAGGCTATGAACAGTGGCTGTTGTTGATTGTAGAAAGCCAGCGTCCCCCAGGGCACTTGGGAAAGTTTTCAGGCTCTGACGATTTGGCTCAAATCCAGGAGGCCTCACATCTCAGTAGATGCCACTGGCCCCAGTGTGCATTAAGTAACAGCACTGTTGTTCAGCCGGGAATGCAAAACAGCTCTCCTGTGCGTGCGTGTGTGTGCGTGTGTGTGTGTGTGTGTGTGTGTGTGCATGCACGTGTGTGAGTGCAGTGTGATTGGGCATGCATGTGTCAGTGTGTGTGTATGTGCATGTGTTTGTGTGTGATTGGGCATGCATGTGCCAGTGTGTGTGTGTGTGTGTGTGTGTGTGTGTGTGTGTGTGTGTGCGCGCTGCCTCCTGTCACCTCAACCTTGATTACATAAGCAGGGTCGTCATATACAAGCCTCAGGGGAGAAGAATGTTGACGGCTTCTGACATGTCTCATATACAGTACACACACACACACACACACGCACACACACTGGCACAGGTGGGCAGAGACATTCAAGGACAGACATGCACTCTATAACTTTACTTTAAGTACATTTAATAGCAACTGTAGTGAATCACTGATGAGACTCCAGGATTGGAAGAGGGGCTCTGCTATGCAGCAGGCGATGTCATCCTAAACTTGCAGGTGTCTAGCACAATATCAAAAACAAAGGCTATTTACTTCCTGATTAAAAATTCACAAGTTCATATGCAGCGCACTCATTGGTTATTGTGTGGCCCTTTGCTTCATGCAGCAGAAGATCAGCAGACATCGTTACCTACATTTGTTTCTACATTCGCTGCCATTTCTATGCACGTCACTTACTTCCCTGTTCCTGTGTCTGTGTACTGTGTCAATCTGCAGAATATGTGATGTGCACTTGGACTGGTTCCAGACTTACAATTCTCTGTAATGTTTTTAAGATAAATTGTTGTATACCTTGTCCTGTCTTGAGAGAGAGAGAGAGAGAGAGAGAGAAACAGAGATAGAAACAGATAGAGAGAGAGAGAGAGAGAGAGAGAGAGAGAGAGAAATGCATATTGCAAGAATACAGAAATGTTCAATAATGTGGGATATTAACTTTTTCACACTGTAAAACCATTGGCAGGGCAACTCTTGATCGAAAGATTACAAGATTTTGGTGGTGTAGTCACACTCTCTCTTCCTCCATCACACACACACACACACACACACACACACACACACACACACAGTACTATGATACTATGCTAGAGTGCAGTCGGCTGTAGCAGAGACGGCCCAGATCAGCGGTCTCGGGGTGTCTTGGCCACCTCAGGTCAGCCCGCGGCACGTGGGTCGGACGTCCTGCTGACGCCGCCACCTCGTGTATCCCTCATCATGGGTAGGAGAGCCGTGGCACACGTGATGTGGAGAGAGGAAGCAGGAGTCAAGGTCACGGAGGAGAACATGTTTCTCCATTAAAAAGAGACCGATGGGTAGGAGTTGCTTTTTGTGCTGGTGTGATGGGGAGAGAGGCACTCTGGATGGCTGTCACACACTCCTGCTGCCCGGCCACGGTGTGAACTGCACTGAAGCTGTGCTGCAGAGAGACAGGAACAAGCTCACGGAGTCAGACGCCGTCTGCTCCGCCGGCTCCTCCCACCAGTGGAATTGCGTGAATGGAAACCCTGTTTCCTGGGCAAGGACAGCCCTTGCTGCTTGTGTGTGTGTGTGTGTGTGTGAGAGAGAGAGATCCCAGCAGACCTCTGTGCTGGTGATCAGGGTGGGCGGATGCTTCAAAAGCACTAGACAGCTCCGGACCACTGTTAAGGTGCTTTTGTAATTACTCCCGATTGGCCCAGACGCCGTGACTGCTGTGATGTCTGCATTCTACCCCGTTTTACCCCCCCCGCCGAGTCCTTCTGCTCTCTGCAGTCCCCACTCCAGACCCCATCCTGAGGGACATGCAGGCGGACCGGAGTGAGGACACCCCTGCGTCTCTCCTGTCCAACTCTTCTGTCCCGTCGGTATCCCTCTGTTCTCTGCTTTGTTTTGTTGCCAGTTGATGTCTGATGTGATTTTGTGTGCGTGTGGCGAGTTTTGCCGTAGAGCATACACTTCTTGTCAGGGATGTCCGCAGGGTCCTGCAGGTCAGAGGTCAGCCATCTTGCTGTGGGGCAGAACGTCCGCCTGGTTGATGTGGTCCATGACTGGTCATGGCACCTGGACTTTGGCTTGCTTGCTTGTTCAGTAACTTCTGTAACTGGAAAACTGGCAGCGAGTTGTTTTTGTGAAGGAATCTCAGCGCTCCCATGGGGCAACTGGGCATTCCCCCTTCCACAGACACGCAGCATCTGCATTTCAAAAGGCAGCGCTCTACCAACCATGTGCTCCTGTCACTGGGATAGCTGCTCGCTGGTGCTGGCCTTTCACACTCAGGGCTGCACACACACGGTCAGCATGACAAGCAATGGTGTAAACGAGATGAATGTCTGAGACAAAAAAGTGATTTTTAGTATCCCAGCACATTTGATATCCCAGCGAGATTTGGACAGATCCTCGTCTGGGTGTGGCGTTCTCTCCTTTTGTCTGTTTTTTTCTTTTGTCTTCGTTTAGATTATGGTAACATCATACCTCAGCATTAACTGCTTTTGTCCTTTGTTAATACATAGTTCTAAGTTAATATGCGGTAGTTTGGTCAAAAGGGAAAAGATCTTAGATGATGATAAAGAGCTAGCCTGTACTGTGCTTCTCAGACATGAATCATAATGGCGTAACAGAGACAGCAACAGAGATAGAGAGGGAGATGGAGGGAGAGTGAGAAATAGAGCGAGAGAGAGAGAGAGAGACCAAACTCTTTACCTTGAATTGAATGATATTGAATTGACTGAGAGAGAACCAGAGAGAAGGGTTAGATAGAGTAATACAGAAAAGTGATAGACAGGGCACAAGGTAGCAGAAAAGACGACGTGTGTGAGAATGAAGGCCTGCTAATGGGCGTGAGAGGGAGGAGGTTGAGGGCAAAGAACTCCTGGTCCGTTCTTCAGTAATGCAAACACAGCTGCTTATGTGGATAGGGGAACTCGACTGTGCTGTGAATCCTTCCTCGCAGAGGGGAAAACCCTTAGGAGCCAGACAGATACACGCACTCACACACACACTCACACACACACTCGTCAGCTGGAGGAGGGCGTGTCCTGGTGGCTGTGGAGACGCTGTCTTTTTCCAGAACGGTACTTTCGTACTTCAGATAAGAATAGAGAGCTACTGTTGGTCCTGGAGCTCAGGCCTTTCAGGCAGATAGTGTCATGGCTTCTTATTCATGGCTCTCGCTGGTATTTAATATCGAAGTAAGACCACAAGACAGAGCAGTGACTGTGTGTGAACAGGAGAGTCACCTGGTTGTTGTAATAAAATCCACTAGTCTATAAAGACCTTTGCTTAAAGGGGCCAGTGGTTCTACATATGTGGTGATGTAAATGGTACATTTGTGCAATAATAAAAAGGCTTTATCAAAGGATAGGAATAGGAATCAGATGTGCCTAGATCATTAAGAGACATCAGGTCTCAAGGCCTAGGGCCATAGACAGGTAGTGGGTATGACCAGCTGTAGTTGGGTAGTGGGTATGACCAGCTGTAGTTGGGTAGGGGGTAAGACCAGCTGTAGTTGGGTAGTGGGAATGACCAGCTGTAGTTGGGTAGGGGGTATGACCAGCTGTAGTTGGGTAGTGGGTATGACCAGCTGTAGTTGGGTAGTGGGTATGACCAGCTGTAGTTGGGTAGTGGGTATGACCAGCTGTAGTTGGGTAGTGGGTATGACCAGCTGTAGTTGGGTAGGGGGTATGACCAGCTGTAGTTGGGTAGTGGGTATGACCAGCTGTAGTTGGGTAGGGGGTATGACCAGCTGTAGTTGGGTAGTGGGTATGACCAGCTGTAGTTGGGTAGTGGGTATGACCAGCTGTAGTTGGGTAGGGGATATGACCAGCTGTAGTTGGGTAGGGGGTATGACCAGCTGTAGTTGGGTAGTGGGTATGACCAGCTGTAGTTGGGTAGGGGGTATGACCAGCTGTAGTTGGGTAGGGGGTATGACCAGCTGTAGTTGGGTAGTGGGTATGACCAGCTGTAGTTGGGTAGTGGGTATGACCAGCTGTAGTTGGGTAGTGGGTATGACCAGCTGTAGTTGGGTAGTTATGACCAGCTGTAGTTGGGTAGTGGGTATGACCAGCTGTAGTTGGGTAGGGGGTATGACCAGCTGTAGTTGGGTAGTGGGTATGACCAGCTGTAGTTGGGTAGTGGGTATGACCAGCTGTAGTTGGGTAGTGGGTATGACCAGCTGTAGTTGGGTAGGGGGTATGACCAGCTGTAGTTGGGTAGTGGGTATGACCAGCTGTAGTTGGGTAGTGGGTATGACCAGCTGTAGTTGGGTAGTGGGTATGACCAGCTATAGTTGGGTTGTGGGTATGACCACATTAAGGGACTCATGTTGCTGTTTTCTGAAACCACAGCAGTGGTGTCATGATGTATGTGTCCAGATTTATATAAATCCAACCCAAAGCTGCCACAAATATGGATGCATAAGAAGGTTTACAGGGACCGACGGTGTCTTTCTGCAGAGTTGCCGTGGCTACTGTCTCATGTGACCCGTCATTGGCTGACTCGCTCTGTTCTAGCAACAGACAGTCTGATGGCATAGCAACAGAAAGAGAGGTGCATGTCATATTACGGCATCATCCAAGCATTCACTGGAATGTTTTTGCGAAGGTTTTAATAACCAGTTTAAACCCCTCTGTTATACTAGGTTTTTAGTGAAATGCCCTGACCTCTTTCAGCTGTGTGGAGCATTCTGACGTGCCCTGCACACATTCTTGTGGTTTTTCTTAGCTCGATACTGAGAATCTTCAAAACTTCACGGTATCCTTTGGCATACTTTTTTTTTGTCTGTGTGCCTTTTAGCATTAGAGCTTCCCATGCTCATTTGTGCACTCAAAGTGTGAGGTGGGAGGAGTTTAATCGACTGCACTGCACTAGTGCAGGGGCATGTTTGTGTGGGAAATGGGAGTGGCATTCTCTACGTCTACTCTGCCCGGGTTCACATGGGGCTTTCGGTGAGAAATGAAACTGCTACCCACAAATGCTGAGTCAGAAGAAAGAGGGCCAGTGCGTGTGAGCACGTGTGTGTGTGTGTGTGTGTGTGTGTGCGTGCATGCGGTGCATGTGTGTTGATGGTGTAGGTGTGGGTACACGTGTGTGTGTGTGTGTGTGTGTGTGTGTGTGTGCGTGCATGCGGTGCATGTGTGTTGATGGTGTAGGTGTGGGTACACGTGTGTGTGTGTGTGTGTGTGTGTGTGTGTGTGCGCATGCACATATGTGTGCATGTGGTGTCTGTCTCTCTGTCTGTCTTATCTACTGCAGTTGCTTTTGTCCCTCCCTCTGCAGTGTTGCAGAAGTAAACTTTGCTACTAGCTTAGTGGAATTAAGGTTATCTTGCTCTTCGATTCATTTCTCAGAACTGTGTCAAGGGGCAGAGGGGGGGAAAAGCTAGCCCGTGTGCACATACACACGCATACACACACACACACACCCAAACATACACACGCATACACACACACATCCACGTTGCAGACTTTTCAAAGAGGCAGTATTGATGTGGAATCCTTCAAATTCTGATTATTCTTCTGCCTCTGATTCTGGCAGCTCACCCAAAGAAAGAAACAAACCATAAACACCGTTTGCATGAGCTTTAAGTGAAATGCTATGTTTGTGTTGGTGGCACACAATACCCCCCCCATGTCTGGGCTTCCTCCCATCTGCCCCTTCTCCTTATCTCTAAACACTATGAGGGTAACTGGGCCGCAGCCTCTGAGATGGACGGCCAGTGCTTTTTAAAGTTTCTTGTGCCTTTCATTCTCGGAGTGGTGAAGAACAAGAAGCACTTTGCTCTCTCTCCTCTCCCCGGACACCTCTGTTCCAGCGTCTCCCCACAAATGCTGCATCTCAAATTCCGCATGCAGTCCTCCCGTCTCCACGGGTGATGGCTTTGGAACACGACTGTGGTTCGCTCACAATGCGCTTGACATACTCGAATTCAGTAGCTGGTGAGCAAACGTGCAACCACGCAGGTTTTTACCGACAGGCATTAGTGCTGAGAACCACTCTGGGACAATATGAACGGGATGCAACCTAAATCACAATGTGGCCTTTGAAGGCAACACGGGTCTCGAAAGATGTGAAACCACTCGTGTTTCTGCAAAGAGCAGAAATAGTTTCTGACTCAAACAAACAAAGAGTGGTAACCATGGCGATGGCCGCCTATAAATAGAGGCCAGTGTTTGTTTTGTGAATGCGCCCTCCCCTGGGAGCTTCAGAGACTCCATCAGCGCTGATTGAGATCCTGGTTAACAAGCCTTCCCTCTCACTGCACACCTCCACAATGGAGATGGTGTTGGAGCTGGGGGTGGAGGGGTCGGTGAACATGGTGGATTGGAGTGGGCTTGACGGAGAAGTGTTCACCTCTCACTCTCCTGATCCACTCCAGGTTTTTGCTCCAGCTCCCAGCACAGCCTGGTTTGGTGATTGAGTGCCCTGCAGTCCATAATTGCCCATGGTATAAAGACCTGGAACTGAACCGGGAGAGTTGTTGGGGTATATGAGGACATGAAATGTCTCTTTAGAGGACCTACATTTTCAGCGTCCTGCTTAGAAAGCAAACACACTCTGCGTACTGAAGAGACGTCTCTTCTAGAAGATAACATACCTTATTGAGTATTGGCATTTAGTGCACAGAGCAGTATTTGACACATCTAACCAGCACTGAACTGCCTCACAGCTTATATAGAGATTCTGGCAAACTCAGGAAACCTTAATGACATCCTGCACCATTGCATGAGGTACCATTTCAGATAGCAGTGGACCCAACACATAATAACTTGATCCTTGGTTCCCACTTATTGTGCCCTGTATGATCACACCTGGACCCTTCCATGTCAGTCAAACCACAGATGACACTGCATTCAAACAGTCCCAACCAGCAGAACCAGTACAGAATCCAGCCGGCATCTCCTCCCGGGCGTCTGCCTCTCTGAGTTTGAGTTTGAGTCTGTTCGGTTGATTGAAAGCCTCGTTGAACTTGCCTGTAGTGTGTGGATTTTGCGTGTGTGCCGTGGCGATGGGCGGAGCAGAGCTACTGTCTGGGCCCTGCTGGGAGTTTCCATCTCCCCCCTCTGGAGCAACTGTGTAAGGACCGGTGGCAGGAGCTCCGCCTCTGGCCACAACTCTGTGGAAATGTACAGCGAAGCTGTGTCCCCTCCTCCTCCTCCTCCTCCTCCTCCTCTTCTTCCTCCTCTTCCTCCTCCTCCCACGCGCTGTCTCTCTAACATGGACTCTGAGATGCAAGGCTCCCTTCTCTCCTACCCTTGGTCCACCTGTTCTCTTTGTACTTCTTCTCATCTCTACTCCACTCTTTCAGAAAGTTCCGGAGTGCTCTGTCGTTCACTCTCCTTCTTCTTTGCTGGTGCTGGTCTGCATCTGCTCTCCAGTTTCACCTTCACATATCTCTGCGCTCGCTTCCGCCCCCAGACTTCACCTTCCTTCGTCCATCATTCTGTGCTTACTGGTCATCACTGAGTGACTCACTACCTTCTCTCTGTGGATGTGTAAGCAAAGGCAGTGGTGTCGTAGAGTTCATCTTCCTGCCTCATGCTCTCTCATATAGCGCACTACACTAAATAGAAGAGGTGGAGCGGTGGGGTGGTGGTTCTGCTGGTGGAGGTGGAGGGCCCAACAAGATCTCCCTCTGTCCTGAATGGCTCTCTGGATCTGGGGGGAAAGAATAAGCCTGAGTGTGGGTGGACATGTTCAGCGTGGACAACATATGAATCTGGTAACAGCTGGAGGTTTTTCTGGGTGTGTGCCATGTGGAGTTTGTGTTGAGCAGCATCTTGGGGGGGTGGGGTCTGATGGAGGTTGTTGATCCAGCTGGAGCCGTAGCCAGCAGGGCGTAGATAAATCTTCCACGGTGATAGTCCTGTTTTGACATCTGACAGATCATACTTTTTCTCATTGGCTCCCACTTTCTCTCTCTTTCTCTTTTTCTCTTTCTCTCCCTTTGTCTGCCTGTCCCTCACTCTTTCCCTCCCTGGTGTGCTCTCTCTCTCTCTCTCTCTTTTCTTTCCATCTGAATGGAGAGCAGCTCAACCTCCTCCCTTCTTTCTTCCATTCTCCGTGTCTTATCTTCCAGTTTCTTTCATTTGTCTCCAGTAGTGATCACTGCCAGGAAAGACGCTCATACTCTGGAATGCTCCGCTCGGACATGCTGGCGTAGAAATTCTTGCCATGCTTTCTATTGCTTTCTCTTTCTTTCTTTCTTTCTTTCATTCTTTCCTCTCCCCTTCCTGACTTGAGTAAACCCTCTGACACTGTGTGTGTAGTATGTCAATCTGAGTGCGGAAAGTGTGACTGACTGCTAGACCAGAGGGCCTGAGTGCGGAGCTGCTCTACTCTGCCACTGTGCAGCATGTCTGGCTACCTCTCATGCTTCAGTTTGCCTCAGCTGTCAGTGCATCAGAGTACCCAGAGCAACCCACCCCTAAGCAAACACAAACACACAGTCCCTCAGCCCTGATGTCTGGCTACCCCCTGGACATTTGTCTGAAACGCTTTCTCTGGATTCTCACTCTATTTTCCACCCTTGTCCTGGCTATGTTTATGTTTTTATTCTCCCACTCTCTCTCTCTCTCTCCCTCCCTCTCTCCCTCTCTCTGCTTCTAATTACTAAACAATGAGTTAATTACCTGTGCCAGGGCTTATGAATTTATTCATATAATCTGTAATTACCAAAGCCTTGCGGAGTGCTGAGCGGTAAGGTTCTCCCCTCACAAAGGGGCTGTTCACATCTTCATTAAGGGAGTGAGTGGCCCTGTCTCTATTAGATGGCGTTGGAAAGCAAGGCTCCTTCTGGATGGCCACTATAATTTGAGTGCACACGTCTCTCCATCCTGCTAAAATTACATCAGTGTCATTTTTCATTGTTTGCCATTGTTTGTCAAACCATTAACGGAATTTCAGTTAAGATGGGCAATCTGAACAACACCACCAAGGAAAAGCTCATTAACCGCTGTTTCTACAAGGAAAATATTTGTCCTCTTGATTTTATTCTGTTTGTTTTATAAAAAGGTGGCTGTCAGTAGATATCGGAGCAAAAGAGCATAGGCCTGTGTGGATGTCTTGGAGATCTGCATCGATTTGCTTGTATTCCAATTAGCCTTTGAAAGATCCTCTTTGTGGTGCTCCAATGAGCACCATTCCTGCAGCGCCGACCGGGCAGACGGTCATGGTCATGGCTATGGAAATGTGGGGAAGGTCAGAGTCAGAGTTCTCGCACATTAAGGGTCGTGTTTCCATTAGCGACATGACAACCAGCGCTGAGTGATGATCTTTAATATCTGTCTGCTCCCGGCCTCTGAGGCGCTAATCCCCCCTCTGCAGTAGCAGTGCTGATGTGGTTGGAGGAGGCAGACTCCACAGCCTGCCTTCAGCAAATTTAGCTTATGAATAATTTTTCCCCCCTTTCAGGAGAAACGAATAGAAACCAGCTGCATAATTCTTACTGTTGTAAGAACAGTACTTACTCTTGCTTTTGTAATCACTCAGATCGGCTTTACAGTGTTGAGGAGGTGCTGGGTAATTAGCTTGTGCCATATGAAAGTGTTGTAAACTGGCTAATGATGAAGCAGACACCTCCCGCATCTGCCTGCCTTTGGTGCAAAAATGAATGACACTAGTTTTGGACACGTAGTCTTTGGTTAAAGCCTGGCGGGTAGGCTAGCCACAAGCCAGACGTGCTAGTCATGCTAGCAGGGTGGGCAAATGGGATCAAAGCAGTTGCTCTCAGCCTCTGTATGTGCATTTGTAATGGTCTGTTCTCACTGTCATTGTCCTATAGGGCTACAGGCCTCATGAGAAGGAGCCTCGTGCCCTAAGTGGCAGGAGCTCCGCTCCGGGTATCTCCTCTTGCAGTAATCGGCCGTGTTATCTCGTTCGTTCGCTCGCTCGCTGGCATAGCTCGGGCGCCTAACTCATGCATCTTATCGGCACCTCTGTCTGCACAGCGATGCATTTACACGCGCTTTCCGTCCCCTTCCGATTCATCTCTCACTGCCCTGAATTTTCATTTCTTTTTAACTTGTACACACGGCTATGGGGAAACAGCGCCGACAGGCTAATGAATAAAGGTATTATTGTGGATGTGGTTGTGGTGCTGATTTATAAAAAAAACTTATGAATTCTCAAGGGATCTTCTTTGCTCATGTGAATGTTGACTAAGTACAGTTTCCTGTGGAGGAGGAGCCAGTGAGGTGGCCGAGGGTTCTGACGACTGTGTGAGTCGAATCCTCTCTGCCTACAGGCTACTTCTCTGCATGTATAATGTCCTATAACTTATGAGAAGCGAGGAGGATATTAAAAAAAAAACTTCTTATACGTCATCCAGTAACATTCCATAATGGAGTTAGGTGGAGCATGTGAGGGCCATGCACCACCTTTATCCACTATGGAATGTTACACACGCCTTTGACATGCCTCGAATGGCCTCGATTATTTGTGAAAGTGGTATTTGATATTTCCAGTGGTACACAGCATGTTGGGTACCTGGACTGTGTTGAGCTGATGTTCAGAACGTGTCTGGTCAGTCCTGTTCGTTACGCTGGGCTGATTATGGAGTAGCAGGGGTGGGGTGTGTGTGTGTGCGAGTGTGTGTAAGTAGCAGGGGTGGGGGTGAGGGGGGAGTCTCCATAAACCACTGCATGTGGGTGGGGACGCATGTGGGTGGGGACGCATGTGACCTCCCAGACTGATGGAGCTCAAGGAGTGACAGATAGTGTTTGCTTTGATGCCCTCACTGAAGGGGAGGAAACCCTAGTTCCTCTCTCTCTTTATCTCTCTCTCTCTCTCTCTCTCTTTCTCATTCCCTCTCTCCCTGTAGGATGTAGTGTATTTTTCTCTGTTCTTCTCCCATGCTCACTGGTTCTCTGTCTGTCTGTCTTGTATAAAGTGAGTCTTGACATGATTGACTGACAGATACACATAGTTGTTGGAATGTGAACTGAAGCAGCGTGTGTCGTCCTGCCACACCCTGAAGACAGCCGAAGACGTACAGTACGAACTTTGCACACTTGTAATGGTGTTTAAACAATACGTGTATCAATACACGCACAGTCGCTCTGTCTCTCTCTCCTTCTCTCTTCATCTGTACCCTTTTCTCTTTTTCTAATCTTCTTTTGCCCTCTTCCTTTCTCTCTCTCTCTCTCTCTCTCTCTCTCTCTCTCTCTCTCTCTCTTGCTCTCTCTATCATATACACATATGTAAACCTGTAGGAGACACCACAAAGAATTCTGAGATCAGCAGAGTATCTCTCTATGATCGAATGATTCATTGTCACACATTCTTTCTCACACGCACATGCGCACACACACACACACACACACACACACACACACACACACACACACACACACACGCACGCGCACGCGCACTCACACACAGAGGAGAGCTTGGGAGCAGGGTATTTTTAGAGCGCGTTGGCAGAGAGAGCTGGGTGTGTTTGTGTGTGTGTGTGTGTGTGTGTGTGTGTGTGTGTGTGTGTGTGTGTGTACGTGTGTACGTGCGTTCGTGAGTACTACAGACAAAACCCGAGTGTGATCAGAGTGACATCACAGAGGGTGACTCAGTGTGTGTGTGTGTTCTCCACACCTTCCTGTGCTGGAGAGGCAGCAGCACAGACACAGAGGCACTACTGACCCAGCACCGCGGGTCTCAGTCAACCCACACACCTCTTTAACTCATCCAGCAGACTATGCCAGCCCTACGCTGCTGTTATGCAAGCCCCCCCCCCCCCCCACTCCCCTCTTTGCTTGTGCAACAGAGAGCAACAGCACCAGTGTGGTGTCAGTGGAGAAACACACCACTCTGGTGTAAGTGAATGCTGAATGCAAGTTACTGGAGTGGCTTTGCAGCTGTACGGCCAGGCCGTGGGTCCTGCGTGGGTCCTGCGTGGGTCCTGCGTGGGTCCTGCTCCCAGCCCCGCCGGACAGGGCGGCCGCGGTGGCTGGATGGGCCGGGGGGAGGCTGGTCGTGGCAGCAGAGTCGTGCCGGTTAGAGGGGCATCCTGAGAGCGTCAGCCTAATGAGCCGAGGGTCTGTTGTTCTCTCCCTAACGATCACAGGACGGTTTAACTCATTTATCCTGCGTGGTGCTGCTGTCGGGACATGTGGTCAGCACAAGAAGTGGGTATGAGTTCTGTTCATCTGTGTGTTCCGTTCGCGTGTGCATACACACCTTCGCTTTGTGTTTTAATGAAGTTTGGCTTCTGTGTTTGATGTGTGTGTGTGTGTGTGTGTGTGTGTGTCTGCGTGTCTGCGTTTCCAGAAGCAATGTGTGCATAAAATCCAGAAGCAATGTGTGCTTAAAGTCCAGAAGCTCTTGTGCATGCGCCACATTCAGGGCTGTTTGTGTGGCTTCGCGATGTATCGGTTGTCACACAGTGAATAATGATGGTCCAGCAGGCTCTTTTTTTTCTTTGTTCTCAATGTGTCCGTACGCCAATACAGAAGATCAGCAAGACTAGAAGGCATAAGGAAAATTCCAGTGATGCTTCTAACAACACCAACAACAAAGGTTTTCACTTGTTGTAGAACTGCACTTAGTCCTGGAGTTCTGGGCTCCGAATGGTCCTCTGCTTGGATATATGCTGCTCAGCGTCATTGCATTAAACTCCTTTGGAATTCATGGGTTATGTGAATTATGAATGAGTATTATAAATAATCATTATTTACCAATTAGATTGTTGGTAAATGTTCTGGCATTTTTACAGTTCCCTGGGCTTGTTGAAATTTACATTAAGTTTTAATACAATTACATTTACTACAGGTGATTACATGCATTCTGGCCTTTATCTGGTTTTACTATAAGACTTATTTGCATTATGGGTGTGTCTCATCCTGAAGTTTATGGGTTGTAATTATGTCTCCATACTTGACCAGCACATGTTTCACAAAAAAAATTAAATGTGTAGAAAATATGCAAAAAGATTTGCATACACTTGAACACACCTGCCTTTGTGGTCCACTGCAAATGAACCCCTTTTCCTCTAAAACACCGTGATTCCCTCCTCTGTTCCTCTGTAGCTCTTTACCTCCCACACGCACCCCATCCCACCAGCACAATCAGCAGCACCACCCCGGTATCACAGAGCCCCACCCTCCACTCCCTGAGCTCCACCCACATCGTCACCTGCCAGGGTGGAGCAGAAGAACATGACGGCAGGCGCGCCTGACCTAGAGGAGGCGGAGCCCCGGCGTGGTAGGCCGAGAGTCCGCTGCGTCCTCCCTGGGTGTTCCTGCAGGTTCAGGTGCGACGTGCTTGCTGTGCGAACACTGGGGACGCTGCCATCACTGATGCAGCAGCTGACTAATGAGCTGGTTGCAGTGGGCATTTGACATGTCTGAACAACCCCCCCATCACCCCCCACCCTCCAACCCCTCCAGTGTGAGTGAGCCCCACTGGGTGGCAGCCCCACTGGGAGGCAGCCCCACTGGGAGGCAGCCCCACTGGGAGGCAGCCCCACTGGGTGGCAGTCCTGCTGGGAGGCAGCCCCACTGGGTGGCAGTCCTGCTGGGAGGCAGCCCCACTGGGAGGCAGCCCCACTGGGAGGCAGTCCTGCTGGGAGGCAGTCCCACTGGGAGGCAGCCCCACTGGGAGGCAGCCCCACGGGGGAGGGTGTGTGGGCCCCAGCTCGGTGAGCCATGCCAACCTCGATGTGACTGCGCTCATGTTCCAGGTGTGGCTGATGAAAAGCCATCGCTCTGAATGCATCTCAGATGGAGGCTGCATCTATTTTAAGGGCAGACATTACCACACATGCAAAACGCGGTGTGGGAGTACTGTGGTTATTGTATCCTCTCTTTGTCTCCATGGCCACGGGGCAGTATGGTAAGGGAAGGAGCAGCAGCCCTGGCGATGGCAGTTGGGGGTGGGGGGGGGCATGGTGAAGCCTCCCCTAATAACATGAGTAAGATGGATGAAAGGATGGCAGCAGAACGCAATAATCAAGCAAGCAACTGTCTCTTAATATGCCTCTCTGTCTCTCTCTCCCCCTCTCTCTCTCTCTCTCTCTCTCTCCCTCTCCCTCCCTCTCTCTCTCTCTCTCTCTCCCTTTCTCCTCTTATATTAATGTAATCTGTCAGTGGCTTATGCACTTGAGTTTTCTCTCATTAAAATGGTTTACAGTAATTGTAAGAAGCTGCTGTTTATCCAGCCGTTTCAGCCCTTTATGGAGACGCTCTGAGCAGCTCCCTCTGCTCCCTCTGCTCTCTGCGTAGGGCGTAGGGTGTAGGGAGCTAGAAGAGGCCCCGTCAAAGCACCCTGTAACACCTCCCCATTTTCAAAAACACTAGTCATTGGTTAGAAGACGCCCACAAGAAGCTTACCAGCAGAGAGCATGACACATAATTGTTTTCCAATATTTATAACAGTCAACAACACTGTCATGCAGTACCAGTGAGGTGCTAGTATGACACTTATAAGCAGCATCCATTTTTTTAAAGTCGTGTTTTGTAAAAACAGATACGGTACACAGATGATGCTCTAAAGATCTCAGGTCTGTGGCTGGTGGCAAAGTTTAAATGCATCACAAATGAATGGAGCACCGTGATACTCATGCTGGGGGCACAGGCTGCACACAGGCAGGTAGAGACAACCCACAGAGGGAGACAACCCACAGAGGGAGACAACCCACAGAGACAACCCACAGACAGAGACAACCCACAGAGGGAGACAACCCACAGACAGAGACAACCCACAGAGGGAGACAATCCACAGAGGGAGACAACCCACAGACAGAGACAACCCACAGACAGAGACAACCCACAGAGGGAGACAACCCCCAGACAGAGACAATCCACAGAGGGAGACAACCCACAGAGACAACCCACAGACGGAGACAACCCGC
Organism: Brachyhypopomus occidentalis; assembly: GCA_020368025.1. Taxonomy (NCBI): domain Eukaryota; kingdom Metazoa; phylum Chordata; class Actinopteri; order Gymnotiformes; family Hypopomidae; genus Brachyhypopomus; species Brachyhypopomus occidentalis. The sequence goes on from JAGXOD010000072.1 coordinate 3,449,440, forward strand.
AGACGGAGACAACCCGCAGACAGGGACAACCCACAGAGGGAGACAACCCACAGACAGAGACAACCCACAGAAGGAGACAACCCACAGACAGAGACAACCCACAGAGGGAGACAACCCACAGAGGGAGAGAACCCACAGAGACAACCCACAGACAGAGACAACCCGCAGAGGGAGACAACCCACAGACAGAGACAACCCGCAGAGGGAGACAACCCACAGACAGAGACAACCCACAGAGGGAGACAACATACAGACAGAGACAACCCACAGACAGAGACAACCCACATGTGGAGAGAAGTCAGGCAGAGAAAGCTTGTTTAATTATATCTATATATCTAATTACACAATCTCATCTATACACAGTACATCTGTCCTGTGTTGCCTCACATACTAACTGGTATATATGACTATATTAATTCCCCAATCTCTGCTCAGTTCTGTAGTATGCACTTCTCACTTCTGTAGTATGCACTTATTTGGTATTATTTCCAGAAAGTACGTTGGTTTTGGGACGCTCCATGTGTACGAGAGACGCAGTCACAGCACCTGTGGTTCAGGCGTTGGATTGGTTGATGCGTTACCAGCTTCCCTGGACTGCATGTTTGAGATGCTTCTGTGCTTCTGTGCAGTGCTTACCAGCATGTAATAAAGGCTCTTCAGTTCTGGTGGGTGCTGAGTGTGTAGCAATCAGCCGACACTCTGAGATTCCTCCTGCAAACCCAGACGGAAAGCGTGGCGAACCGTGTGTGCGGGCGCGGTTGGGAATCTCTCCTCCAGTCCGTGGGTGAGATCTGTGCGCTTGGAGGTGCTACTTTGTGTCTAAAAATACAAGGTGAGTTCACAGCTTAGATGGAGGTTTTTTTGCCGTTGATCACATGGACGAAGTTCCTGGCGAGGCAGAAGCTTTGCGGGCGAGCTGAGCATGCCGGAGGAGTGAGGAGGACACAGCGGGCGCTGGGCGTGTCTGGATCAGCAGGATTCGCCGAACCTGCCACCGTTTGTTTGTGCCGTGTTTGTTTGTAGTATCGTACGTTTAAGGTGTGTGTCGTGTCGCATGTTCTTGGAGTGTTTTCGTGATGATACAAGCTGGCAATGACAGAAGAAGTCTGAAGCCAAATGTATTAATCGAAGCTCAGGGTCACAGACCCACGAAGGGTCAGGCTGAAAACTGCTCACTTCACCTTGCAGTAGTGGCCACTTAACTCACAGACTGTGGGAGGAGTTGAGGTGGTGAATGAGTGCTTCGGTTGTCCTGCCATTCAGGCTTCTGACCCCTGACCCCTAACCCCCCACCCGTCTGTCCCAGTCACTCGGATGCCCTGAGCCAGCAGCAAAACCACTTTTGAACAAATGGTTCTATTTTTTTGCAGACGCCTCTAATTACACACCAGAGTGAGGCGTGGAGTGCACAGGGTGCTGCCCTGCAGATGGTGGGTGACGCCCACACAGTTCTCCAGTGTGAATCTCTGTGTACTGCAGAGAAATCACCTACTAGTACATCCCCCTAGCCCTTGGCTTGTCTTTCCCTCCCTGCCTCTCCCAGTCTCTCTGAGCATCTCTCTCTCTCTCTCTCTCTCTCTCTCTCTCCCTCTCCCTCCCTGCCTGTGTGCGGACGATGTACTCTCTTGCCAACACGCAGCCATGTCACACTCACTGAGCCTCTGACAAGGCATTACAGAAGGCAGTGTGTGTACGCATAATGGGTCTCCGCCCCCATAACCCCTCCCCCTCTCTGCAAAAACATGGTGGCTCCGCCTCACAAAACACGGTGGCTCCGCCCTCACAAAACATGGTGGCTCCACCCTCACAAAACACGAAGGGTCCGCCCTCACAAAACACAGTGGCTCCGCCCTCTTTCACTACCTGTCCTTCCCTGTAGGAATGAGGTGAAGCCTTCTCTGAAGGAAGGTTTAAAAGAAACTGATTCAGTCAAGTCACAAACGCAAGTAAATAGACCTTTGCACTGAATTCCTGGCTGAGGTGGGGGAGAGATGAGATGCAGTGTTCAGCCATGCCCCAGGGACTATGGGTAAAGGCAGCCGGCCTAATCCTTACGTGTCTGCTCATATCTAGATGGGATCTGCGTTTTTTTTTGATAGTTGCAAGGTAACATTCTTTCATGGACTCATGTACACTTTTAGCTTGAAGTGTCAGATTAAAGAATGTTTTTCTCTTTTCTTGTCGTATTTAAATTTTAATGGCTTTCTTGCCACAACAGTTGTATTGGTGTGTGTGTGTGAATGTTTGTAAGCTTTTAGAGAGCAAGAAGGAGAGAAAATGCCTTGGGTCCTTGATTCTGTTGTTACAGTACTGCTTCTAGGCAGATGTAATCGTACAGGTCTTAGCCCTGCCAAACACCCATACACAGGCACACATTCATTCCTCCCATTTATGGATTTGATTATTGTTATTAATGGCTTCAGTGAGAACATGCCCCCCCCCACCCAGCACATTTATTTGTGCATAAATGCTATTTAACTCGGGTGGATGTGGTCCTGTACAATGACATCATCGGAAGGTGGACTGTGTGTTGCCAGGGTTTCCAGGCTGTGTGTAGAGCTCACGGTCTTTAGTGCGGAGGTTGATCATTTTGCTTTGATGTGGAGTGCTGGGTACTGGAGAGCAGCTGGGGTGGAAGCTTCCGGGCTGTGGCTGCAGGTACTGGGGGGGGGGGTGTCCGTCTGGACTCCACAGCATCGCAGTCTGTAGGCCCGTCTGTCAGCTGGTCTGTCGGGATGGTCTGTTGGTATGGTGCTGTTTGCTGTGGTAACAGAGGCAATGTGAAGTTCCTGCTAAACTAGCCTGTATTCAGCAATTCAGTATCACATGACTGGAGCACAAACAGACAGTCTGTGTTCACAAACGTTGTGCAGAAGCCACAGCTGTTTAGCCCCGCCCTGTGTGGCTACTGCTCTTTAGCCCCGCCCTGTGTGGCTACTGCTCTTTAGCCCCGCCCTGTGTGGCTACTGCTCTTTAGCCCCGCCCTGTGTGGCTACTGCTCTTCCTTTAGTGCAGTTCTGTGGGGTTTGGGTTCTATGTGAGGGAGGGACTTGTCTGCCATACAGTACACTGGTGTTTAATGAAGATCTGATTAGAAGCTCTAGCACTGGGCATTTCTCTTCTGCTGCTCACTCTTGGGGATATAACTAGAGCACACACATACAGTCTCTCCCTCTCTCACCCACTCACACACACACACACCTGCCTCCCCATGCCTGTGTTCTCTGTACCCCTGCAGTATGAAGGTTGGGATTAAAGAGCGTGGGAGTCTGTCAGTTTTATTGCTACCTTGGACTTTCTGCAACACTGAACACCCAGCACCACACCGAGGTGAGCGGTGGATGTGTGTGTGTGTGCACGTGTCTGTGCATGTGTGCACATGTGAGTGCTTTATGTTTTCTGTGTGCTTTCGCATGTGAGTGGGTGCATGCGTGTGCAGGCATGCATGCGCTGGGTCCGTATATGTGTGTGTGAGCCGGGCGAGAGGTGCAGCGGGTTTGACTGAGAGCGAACAGGTCTCCCCCAGTATTCTCTTACAGGCAGCATCCATGCTGTGTGCCTGTGGTATGCATGGATCCTAATGCAGTCGTATTATCACAGACACTGGCCCATTAACAACGGCATGCGTCATTTCCTCCCTCTAGCCCACTCCTGCCTGGGGTGGATTATGTGCTCAGATTGGTGCCTTGTGTGCTGGGCTGTTTTGTCAGACTCTGGACAGTCCTAATCTGTTGCACATAGGGTGATGGTACTTGCAGGACCAACTCATTATGACTCGCTGTAATCCCCCCCATAATCCCTGTAGATGGTCCAATTTCTACACTCCACTGTTGTAACTAAGACGTATAAAGTGTCTGTAAATCGAAGTTGGCGGAACTGCGTATACATTGCATGCATTGTTTTCAGAAAACCACTAAGTGTTGTGGGCAGATGAGAGGGGAGTCCTGGGAGTGACGGGAGTGATGGGAGTGACTGGAGTGACGGGAGTGATGGGAGTGACGGGAGTGACGGGAGTGATGGGAGTGACGGGACGGGAGTGATGGGAGTGACGGGAGTGACGGGAGTGACGGGAGTGACGGGAGTGATGGGAGTGACTGGAGTGACGGGAGTGACGGGAGTGATGGGAGTGACGGGAGTGACGGGAGTGATGGGAGTGACGGGAGTGATGGGAGTGACGGGAGTGATGGGCAGCCTCATGAACACAGAGTAACGCAGAGCAGCAGCTGCCCTCTACTGCCCAGTGTGGGTGAGTGAGTGAGTGAGTGAGTGAGTGAGTGAGTGGGTGGGTGAGTGAGTGAGTGGGTGGGTGAGTGAGTGAGTGGGTGGGTGAGTGGGTGAGTGGGTGAGTGAGTGAGTGAGTGGGTGGGTGGGTGAGTGAGTGAGTGGGTGAGTGGGTGGGTGGGTGGGTGGGTGTGGGTGGGTGGGTGAGTGAGTGGGTGGGTGAGTGGGTGGGTGAGTGGGTGGGTGGGTGAGTGAGTGGGTGGGTGAGTGAGTGGGTGAGTGAGTGAGTGGGTGAGTGAGTGGTGAGTGAGTGAGTGAGTGGGTGAGTGTGTGGGTGAGGGAGTGAGTGAGAGAGTGGGTGAGAGGGTGAGTGAGTGAGTGGGTGAGTGAGTGTGAGTGAGTGAGTGAGTGAGTGAGTGAGTGGGTGAGTGAGTGAGTGGGTGAGTGAGTGAGTGGGTGAGTGAGTGAGTGAGTGAGTGAGTGGGTGGGTGGAGTGAGTGGGTGAGTGAGTGGGTGGGTGAGTGAGTGGGTGGGTGAGTGAGTGAGTGAGTGAGTGAGTGAGTGAGTGGGTGAGTGAGTGGGTGGGTGAGTGGGTGGGTGAGTGAGTGAGTGAGTGGGTGAGAGTGAGTGGGTGAGTGAGTGCTGTGTACAGGAATGTGAGGGAAAATGAGCCTTAGGCTCAGTTGACTCTGCACTGCATCTCCCCATACACCCACCACACACCCACCACATACCCACCACACACCCACCACACACCCCCCACACACCCACCACACACCCACCACCCCCCACCACCCACACACCCACCACATACCCCCCACACACCCACCACACACCCACCACCCCCCCCCCACCACCCACCACCCCCCACACACCCACCACACACCCACCAGACACCCACCACATACCCCCCCACCCCCCACACACCCACCACATACCCCCCACACACCCACCACACACCCACCACACACCCACCACATACCCCCCCACACACCCACCACACACCCCCCACACACCCACCACATACCCCCCACACACCCACCACACACCCACCACATACCCACCACATACCCCCCACACACCCACCACACACCCACCACACACCCACCACATACCCCCACATACCCAGCACAGGTCATTCCCCACACACCCACCACAGGTCATTCCCCACACACCCCCCACACACCCACCACAGGTCATTCCCCACACACCCCCCACACACCCACCACAGGTCATTCCCCACACACCCCCCACACACCCACCACAGGTCATTCCCCACACTCACGTCACACCACACCTCCCCATGCAGCATTAGCATTTTACGTCAATTCCAAAGGAGGATCCGATGTTGGATAGTTTTAAAGTTTCCATTTATAGTAGCACAGTCCTGCAAAGCCAGACATGAAAAGTTAGTACAAGTTATGACATCTGTGTTTTCCACATGGTGTGCTGAGACACCATTTTCTGCTTCTGTGTCCTGCTGTTGGCTCTCTGAGTTCCCTGTGGACTGTGGTGTGGGGCAGGGCAGAGGAGACCAGGTCATGTGGTGTGAGGGCTGCTCTGGAGACCAGGTCATGTGGTGTGGGGCAGGGCAGAGGAGACCAGGTCATGTGGTGTGAGGTTGCTCTGGAGACCAGGTCATGTGGTGTGGGGCAGGGCAGAGGAGACCAGGTCATGTGGTGTGAGGTTGCTCTGGAGACCAGGTCATGTGGTGTGGGGCAGGGCAGAGGAGACCAGGTCATGTGGTGTGAGGGCTGCTCTGGAGACCAGGTCATGTGGTGTGGGGCAGGGCAGAGGAGACCAGGTCATGTGGTATGAGGGCTGCTCTGGAGACCCGGTCATGTGGTGTGAGGGCTGCTCTGGAGACCAGGTCATGTGGTGTGAGGGCTGCTCTAGCACAGGTGCAGCGGGTGTTCCTGAGCTTGGCTGGACCTATGGACAACTTTATGTGAAGATCAGAGCGGCCTGGTGCTCCCTGGAACACGGAGCCGCATGGAAAGAACGTCCTCCAGGCAGGAGCTCCTGGGCCACTCCAGAAAATTGCACCACTGAACTCATTTACTTAAACATGGCCACCGATACCAAGGCTAACGCTAATATATGCAGGCACACGCTCTGCCTTGTGAACATCTACACACGCATGCATGCACGCATACATACACACACACACACACACACACACAGACACACAGGCTTAGTGAGTGTAATTAATCCTCCTGCTGTGTCAGGCAGTGACTCATCACACACACATACGGCCAGCCTTGCTTTGCTAGAGTACACACAGTACTGCTAAATGGCTTCTACACACACACACACACACACACACACACACACACACATATACACACATATACACACTGCTCTGGCGATAACAGATGATGGAATATAGTGACAGTACCACAGTCACACATATACACATTTAATGTTTGTCCCTCCCATTGTGCAGACACACACACACACACAAACACACACACACACACGGTATTAAATGGTAAGCCACAGCAGGAAGCTCTTTGTGCAACCACCCGGCGTATGCAAATGAGGAGTGAGTGGGTGCGAATGCTCAGCTCCCATGCAAATGTAATGGAGACCTCAACCACAGAGGTTATAAATAGACAACCAGTGTGTGGCTGCCTCAATGAACTGTGACTCTTAAACCTTATCCTCGCCTGGCCCCTCCCTCACGCGGACGCTAGTCCCACCTCCGTGTGGGCGTCGCCACGAATCGCTCGGCAACCTGGTCAGCAAGGGGGGGGGAGGCTGCATGTGACAATTATGGCAGATTCATATCACATTTACTCAGCTTGTTCATCGGCAGGCGCTTGACTCCCTGTATATGTTGGCTAACGAGAGTGAGTGTAGCATAGTGCGGTAATAAGGCATGAGATTAGATTAACTCACCAAGGAAATCTCTCCAACAGAGGTTGAGACTTTGTCAAACAGCCATGCACTCTAATGTAAACAGTGTTTTCTGCGTTGATGTCTGCTCTCCTAACAGTGTCGTTGGGCCGTCCCAAACTTTCCTTGTTAAAATGGCACAATTTAATGTGTGTGATTTGTGCTTTTTAATACTGTTCTGATTTCATGCATGCGTGTGCGCGTGTTTGCATGTGTGGGTGTACGTGTGTGTGCATATATGTGTGTGCGGGCTGACTTCACATGTGCTTTTGTGGCCCGGATAATCTTCATGGCATAGAGATATTTGGTTAGATGTCGTTTTGCATACAGTGTTACCTTTTCTTAACCTTCCTCTTCTTTTAACCATGTCTATGTTTTTGTGTAGAGGGTGTGTTTGTGTAGAGTGTGTGTTTGTGGAGAGTGTGTGTTTGTGCAGATTGTGTTTTTGTGTAGAGTGTGTGATTGTATCGAGTATGTGTTTGTGTAGATTGTGTGTTTGTGTACAGCGTGTGTTTGTGGAGAGTGTGTGTTTGTATAGAGTGTGTTTGTGTAGAGTGTGTTTGTATAGAGTGTGTTTGTGTAGATTGCATGTTTGTGTAGAGTGTGTTTGTATAGAGTGTGTTTGTGTAGAGTGCGTGTTTGTGTAGACTGCGTGTTTGTGTAGATTGCGTGTTTGTGTAGACTGCGTGTTTGTGTAGATTGCATGTTTGTGTAGATTGCGTGTTTGTGTAGAGTGCGTGTTTGTGTAGACTGCGTGTTTGTGTAGAGTGCGTGTTTGTGTAGATTGCGTGTTTGTGTAGTGTGTGTTTGTGTAGAGTGTGTTTGTGTAGACTGCGTGTTTGTGTAGAGTGCGTGTTTGTGTAGATTGTGTGTTTGTGTAGAGTGTGTGTTTGTGTAGAGTGTGTTTGTGTAGAGTGTGTTTGTGTAGAGTGTGTTTGTGTAGAGTGTGTGTTTGTGTAGAGTGTGTTTGTGTAGAGTGTGGTTGTGTAGAGTGTGTTTGTGTAGAGTGTGTTTGTGTAGAGTGTGTGTTTGTGTAGAGTGCATGTTTGTGTAGAGTGTGTTTGTGTAGAGTGTGTGGTTGTGTAGAGTGTGGTTGTGTAGAGTGCGTGTTTGTGTAGAGTGTGTTTGTGTAGAGTGTGTGGTTGTGTAGAGTGTGTGTTTGTGTAGAGTGTGGTTGTGTAGATTGCGTGTTTGTGTAGAGTGCGTGTTTGTGTAGAGTGTGTTTGTGTAGAGTGTGGTTGTGTAGTGTGTTTGTGTAGTGTGTGGTTGTGTAGAGTGTGGTTGTGTAGAGTGTGTGTTTGTGTAGAGTGTGGTTGTGTAGTGTGGTTGTGTAGAGTGTGTGTTTGTGTAGTGTGTGGTTGTGTAGTGTGGTTGTGTAGTGTGGTTGTGTAGAGTGTGGTTGTGTAGAGTGTGGTTGTGTAGAGTGTGGTTGTGTAGAGTGTGTGGTTGTGTAGAGTGTGGTTGTGTAGAGTGTGGTTGTGTAGAGTGTGGTTGTGTAGAGTGTGGTTGTGTAGAGTGTGTGTTTGTGTAGAGTGTGGTTGTGTAGAGTGTGTGGTTGTGTAGAGTGTGTGTTTGTGTAGAGTGTGGTTGTGTAGAGTGTGTGGTTGTGTAGAGTGTGTGTTTGTGTAGAGTGTGGTTGTGTAGAGTGTGGTTGTGTAGAGTGTGTGGTTTGTGTAGTGTGTGTGGTTGTGTAGAGTGTGGTTGTGTAGAGTGTGTGGTTGTGTAGAGTGTGTTTGTGTAGAGTGTGTGTTTGTGTAGAGTGTGGTTGTGTAGAGTGTGTGGTTGTGTAGAGTGTGTGTTTGTGTAGAGTGTGGTTGTGTAGAGTGTGTGGTTGTGTAGAGTGTGTGTTTGTGTAGAGTGTGGTTGTGTAGAGTGCGTGAGCAGTAAGGTAGGTGAGTTGCTTCATCGTGGTTTCTTAATTAGGTTTCCATCTACTACTGCAAAACAACCTTACGATCTGTAACTATGCAACCAGATCTTTATGTGACTGTGTTACCAGGCAACTTAGTGTCCCAGTGGTGAGGTAACGGTGTAAAATTGTCATAGGTGACTGACTCTTTGCTCAGGCTTTGATAATGGCCAAATTAAAGAAGCGCATGGCCAGAACGTATGATGTTTTAACTTTGCACACACATGATGGATGAAACAAACATCAGTCTCAGGCCAGTTATCTGCACTGGTGCTGTGACCTTCAGTTTCTCGCCAGTGAGCCCAGAACTCAGGGTTGTTTGACTCTGCAAGTATAATGAACAATTACAGTGTCAGTTCAATTCCCTCTGTAATATTCTTGATTAAACACAGTTTGCTTGTCCGGTGTAGTCAGTATTACTACAGTTTGGAGTTGGAGAACTCTGGCAGATCCAGATGGATTAGGAATGTCTGATCATTCTTCTGTCTCCTTGCTCTAATGCTCAGGTCTGCTGACCTCAGAACAGCATTACAGTAGATGCCTGACTGGATTATCGCCCTGATCCCTGAACATGGAGAAGCTCTTGTTCGGAGTCCCAACATACGCTACTGAACAGCGCCATCTGCCTGTAAAAAAACTCAGTACAACGTATGATGAATTTTGCCTCTTCCCAGGGCCCATGTGCAGTGCGTGAAGAGCAAAAATACAAGCCAGCACCATTTCAATATCTCCAAAACGGTCAAGCTTTGCATAGATGCCGCCTATTTATGTCTTTTGACCGTCCTAGCAAGCGTTGATTGCAAACGGAAACGTTTCGTATTGCGTGTTGTTATTTCGGTGAGTGCATAGCTCGCACCGTCTGTTTCCTGCCGTGTCTCGCAGTGGGGCTCATGGGGAAAGGCAGCCCCACTCCACTTCCTGGAGGCTCGCACAGGACCCCTGGGGCTTTGACGAGATGGGGGTGGCAGAATGTAGCAGAAAAAGATTAATCTCTCTTTCCCTCTCTCTCTCTCTCCCCCTCTCCCTCTCTCCTGAATCCTTTTCCATCCTTGGGCACTTCCCTCTCTCTGCTGGTCTGTGTGTGTCGGTCTGTCACTGGTGTGTGTGTGTGGCTGTGTGTCCTGCCCCGTCTATGGGATGTGCATACCTTCCATTTTGGTGTAAGGTAATCTCCGCCCTCCTTAAACCCTCCACTCGAGGGCTTATTTTCTTTTTCATTCCAGAATTATTCGAATGCTTAGGTAAAGGAACTTCGCAGGAACTCGAAGGAGACGGTAAACTGATCACCAATCTCCTAGAAAGAAAAGGATCACTTTATGACAATGGAGGACAGTAATGCACACCCACTATGTGTGTGGTTTTGTATGATTGGTGGACAATGGTGTCAGTCAAGCCAGGCCTAGGACAGGAGCTCAAAGCCGCAGTATGAGGCTCCTCACTATGGGAGACGGAGGAAGAGAGTTTGTTCCACAGCAGTGTGGTAACTTGAGAGAGGTGCTGCTATCTGCTTACGGCTGCCTTTTGTCCTGGCTGGTATGGTAGCGGAGGCAGGAAAACTGAAGCAAGGACACGGCTATCTGTGCATCAGCCAGGCAGAGGCCACGGAGCTCAGCACGGAGCTGCGTGGAGCTGCCCCCTTCCCATCAGCCCCTCCGGCCCAGGGTGGGTGGAGGAGCTGCAGACGTTTAAGCTTTGGGGCAGCGAGACAGAGAGAGAGAGAGAGAGAGAGAGAGAGCATGCACACGTTTGCATACACGTGTGCGTGCGCATGTACGTGAGTACCTCTGCGCTCGCGCGTGTGTTTAAATGAGTATGAGGTGTCCTCTTCACCACCTTTTGTTCCACCTTCAGTGTCACGCGGGGACAAAGGAGAGAGATTGAATGGTAATTGGCAGTTGGAAGGACAGGCTTGGAGATGGCGGGACTCACGGCTCAAGCTCCACTGAGCTGTCTGAGGAAACTCTTATTCACGCCCCTTCCAGTGTGAAGCACGGTGCATTTGGGGCTGTCGCTCGCGGTGTAAACGATGCTTCCTCGGGGTTGGCTGTGTGTCTCGCTGTGGCCACAGAAGGAATGAATGCGGTTTATTGGCACTGAGGACGTGGGTAGTGTCCCTCAGCGGCGCATGAATGGCTGTGTAGAGTCACCTCACCGTTAAAAGCCGGACTGACTCACTGCCTCAGCTGACACATGGGTGTGTGTGTGTGTGTGTGTGTGTGTGGGGGGGTCTGTTCTGCTGCTGCAGATTGGAATGGCACTCTGGAGAGGGCACCAGGGCAGTCCGGCGCGGGCACACGCGAGGGCACACGCGAGGGCACACGTGCGGGCACAAGCGCAGGCATACGCACCCTGCCTTGTCAGCTCTTGGCTAGGGAAGATGAGCTCATGGCCTGTAGCGACTTTGTCTATTGATCTCATCGCCAGCGACGGTAGTAATGATGTCACCCTCGGCCACGCCCTCATTCTCACACTCACCCTCCCAACCATGACCTTGAATGGACCGAGCTCTGCGTGAGAGGGAGAGAGGGAGTGTGTGTGTGTGTGTGTGTGGTTGTGCATGTGTTTGTGTTTGTGGTTTGTGTGTATAAAAAAAGAGAAAGATATTGGAAGAGATAGAGAGATAGGAAGAGATATGCTCAACTCTAAGGGATGAAAAGAGGATCTCTACTATGCGCGCGCACACACACACACACACACACACACACACACACACATGCCATCACCAGGTTTCTTTTGGCTGCTTCATCTCTTGTGTCTTTCTTTAGAGAGTGGAGTAGCCATATTTGATATGATTTATCCCTCTAAAAGGGAAGGTCATGTGACCAGCATTCAGAGGTGACCGCTGTATAAAGCACCAGTACTGCTCTCTGTTTAATACCAGATGGCATTATCATTAAACAACACCTTGACTTATGTCAAATGTTACAATATCTACCTATCTTATTTCTTATATACTGACTTTTCATGTCAACATGATCCATATACTCCATGCATGTAGCCAAACTGTGCGAAGAATCAGACTGTCCATCTCTTTCCCTCTCACACACACTGTCTCACACACACACACAAACACACACACAGGACAGCTGTGTCTGTGCCAAGAAGTTGAGGAATGTTTGGCAGTGAATCACCAGCGGTGAAATGTGTGTGGAGACTGGCGTGGTCCTCGGTGTCAGCTGTGGTCACCGTTCTCCATCCCTCACCTTCCTCTTCCTCTCACTCTGCCAAGGGGCCGACGTGGTTTTTTCCTTTTGAACACCTGGATACAGTTCATACTGCAGAAAACAGTTCATAGAGGTTGATGTTTTGTTTACAATCGTTGCTCGCAGGTATTCCCAAAGGGAGTTTGCATTTAGGACAATGCTCTCTACGCAATGTGATTGGGAAAACAAAATGAGCTCTTTGGAATTCCATTATGCTGAAGTCTGAGGGGCTACCGACATGTTTGAGGGAAAATGGGGTGTGTATGGAAGTTGAATCCATTAGCTGAATGAGTTCTTTAACCACTGATAGAGTTTAGAGCTTTGCTTTTACACCCTGTTTCCTGGCTGGATTAAAATTCGAAGTCTTCCTTTTTCCTATTGTTCCACCTCTGCTGGCCTCAGTTCTGTCTCTCGTTGGTGTCTCCTCAGCCCTGTCTCTCGATGGTGTCTCCTCAGCCCTGTCTCTCATTGATTTCTCGTCAGCCCTGTTTCTTGATAGTTTCTCTTCAGCCCTGTCTTATGTTGGTTTCTCCTCAGCCCTGTCTCATGTTGGTTTCTCCTCAGCCCTGTGTCTCGTTGCTGTCTCCTCAGTGCTCTCTCTCGTTGGTTTCTCCTCAGCCCTGTGTCTCGTTGCTGTCTCCTCAGTGCTCTCTCTCGTTGGTTTCTCCTCAGCCCTGCGTCTCGTTGCTGTCTCCTCAGTGCTCTCTCTTGTTGGTTTCTCCTCAGCCCTGTGTCTCGTTGCTGTCTCCTCAGTGCTCTCTCTCGTTGGTTTCTCCTCCGCCCTGTGTCTCATTGCTGTCTCCTCAGTGCTCTCTCTCCTTGGTTTCTCCTCAGTACTGTCTGTCTCAGTATTGTGTTGCCCTATACTATGTGCACTCTCCTTAGCTCTTTGTCTTCATGGGACTTGCATGCATGTTTAATGGTAGTCACAGTAGGACTTGGTGAAATGTCTCTGTGCCACTGAACAAATGTAGCCTGGTGCTCGTAAGCGACTGGGGGAGAGGCAGATGCTTGCGTCTCCAACTTGGAAGGCCACATAATTTTATTTTCCCAAATGTAGTGAGACTGTAAGGTCATTACCATTGTCTCCACCCATTTTTTCCCCACAGTTATTGGTTATACCAGACCCCTTCACCATACACACATACACACACTCACATCTGCACTTTAATAGTGCTCTTTTGGGAGGGGTTAACTTGTGAAAGAGCAAGTCAAGGTATTTGTTTGTGTGTGTATGTGCGTGCGTGCACCCTGTGTGTTTAACATAGTTTAATATAAAGTGAGAATATAATATAATATATATAATATATAATATAATATAATATATAATATAATAATTCTCATTTGGTTAGTGAACTATACACATTATAAAATTCTTCTGAAGCTATGTAGTGTGTAGATGCGGTGCGAAGCTGCTTTGTGTAAGAGAGGGTGTACAGTGCTAACAGTGCTAACAGTGCTAACAGTTCTAACAGTGCTAACAGTGCTAACAGTGCTAACAGTGCTAACAGTGCTAACAGTTCTAACAGTTCTAACAGTGCTAACAGTGCTAACAGTGCTAACAGTTCTAACAGTGCTAACAGTGCTAACAGTTCTAACAGTTCTAACAGTGCTAACAGTGCTAACAGTTCTAACAGTGCTAACAGTGCTAACAGTTCTAACAGTGCTAACAGTTCTAACAGTTCTAACAGTGCTAACAGTGCTAACAGTGCTAACAGTGCTAACAGTGCTAACAGTTCTAACAGTTCTAACAGTTCTAACAGTGCTAACAGTGCTAACAGTGCTAACAGTGCTTCCTCCATTGCGCGGGTGTTTCTAGCACTACACACCCCCCCTCAGGGCCTTCTGATGTATTTACAATAGTGAAGAGCAAGAGCAGCTGTTCCTATTCACACAATAGGTGGAAAAAATGCACAATAAAACCAAATGCACGTTATTGTATGTGGTGATACCTATAGCAGAGCAGTTGGCACTGGTTGTGTGTGTGTGTGTGTGTGTGTGATGGGCTGGTGCAGAGAGATGCCTTACCTTACTTGTCTGTGCGTTTTGCAGAATACACAGTTCACTGCACACGTGTCTACCTTCCTGTTCTTTTCCCCTCCCCAGTCTCCAGCCTGGACCCGCCCCTCTGCTCTGCCGCCGCTGTTCTGGGGACTGGTGCTGTGTTCAGTACCCGGTGTGTTCAGTACCCGGTGTGTTCAGTACCTGGTATGTTTAGTACCTGGTATGTTCAGTACCCAGTGTGTTCAGTACCTGGTGTGTTTGTTTAGTAGCCAGTGTGTTTAGTACCCAGTGTGTTCAGTACCCGGTGTGTTCAGTACCCGGTGTGTTCAGTACCGGTGTGTTCAGTACCTGGTATGTTTAGTACCTGGTGTGTTCAGTACCCAGTGTGTTCAGTACCTGGTGTGTTTGTTTAGTAGCCGGTGTGTTTAGTACCCAGTGTGTTCAATACCCTGTGTGTTTAGTACCCAGTGTGTTTAGTACCCAGTGTGTTCAATACCCGGTGTGTTTAGTACCCAGTGTGTTCAGTACCCAGTGTGTTTAGTACCCAGTGTGTTTATTATCCAGTGTGTTCAGTACCCAGAGTGTTCAGCACCCGGTGTGTTCAGTACCCGGTGTGTTCAGTACCCGGTGTGTTCAGTACCCAGTGTGTTTAGTACCTGGTGTGTTCAGTACCTGGTGTGTTTAGTACCCAGTGTGTTTATTATCCAGTGTGTTCAGTACCCAGAGTGTTCAGCACCCGGTGTGTTCAGTACCCGGTGTGTTCAGTACCCGGTGTGTTCAGTACCCAGTGTGTTTAGTACCTGGTGTGTTCAGTACCTGGTGTGTTCAGTACCTGGTGTGTTCAGTAACCAGTGTGTTCAGTACCTGGTGTGTTCAGTACACGGTGTGTTCAGTACCTAGCCATGTCAGCATCCGCCCCATTCCCCACACACGCAGGGGTGCAGGAGTGCTGACATATTTACTCCACTCGAATGGAGATCGAAAGAGTGTGTGTGCCTGCTTGTGTGTGTGTGACAGGTCTAGTCTTCCATGCGTCTCTGGTCAACAATTGTGTAAAAACAATCTCTGGAAAAGAATTGTAGTGGAGAAACCCTTCCAGTGTCATCACATGCCCAAATATATCTTTCGAGAGAAAATGTGTTTGTTTGTTTGTCTGTTGTTTGTTTGTTTGTGTTTCTGTGTGTGTGCATGTGCGTGCGTGTGTGTGTTTCCCTCTGTCTCATACACCTTCTGGCTGCCCTTGTGGGAGGTAAAACTCGTGCATTCTATTGTGGAGTTTCGTCGTCTTCCTTCAGACTTGATCGGATTGGAGTGTTTGGAGAAAAGTGATGTGGTATCCTGACTCCATTCCATTACATTTATGCTGATGGAGCAACTGAGATGAAAAATAGTGAGCACCTGCAAAACGTGCTCTCACTTTATATAGAGCATTTGTCCAAGTCTTTTCCATTTTCAATTACACCCCAGATACAGCTCTACTCATAAATCCCAACCAAATATCTCTCATAAATCCCAACCACAAAGGTTTATCCTTTCTTGGGGCTCTAAAACAAACAAACAAAAAAAGTCTACCTTTTAAACTTGTGCGCTGGGACCTCCGTAGGCTGGTCTGAATGAGAAGCACGACTCAGCCTGAGGTATTGTACAGACTTCTGAGGTATTGTACAGACTTCTGAGGTATCGTACAGACATCTGAGGTATCGTACAGACTTCTGAGGTTTTGTACAGACTTCTGAGGTATCGTACAGACTTCTGAGGTATTGTACAGACTTCTGAGGTATCGTACAGACTTCTGAGGTATTGTACAGACTTCTGAGGTATCGTACAGACTTCTGAGGTATTGTACAGACTTCTGAGGTATGGTCCTTGTGGCCTGGCGAACTGCAGAATGCCTGGAAAAAATGGTGTTGGCTGTTTTTCTCTCTGGACCACCTGTCAGCTGACCTGTCAGGCCGGGAACATGGAGCAGCACTAGGCAGCTAAAACCAGCCTCTCACAGGGAGGAGACGCAGGCCTGGTCTTCACTGCAGACAGCAGCAAAGCACACGGTTCCGCTGCACAGGTCGCAGGTCAGCCCAGGGATCGCTGATGTTTGTTCTCCACTGTGCTGATTGATCTAAAATCACTGTATACAACATGTTTTACTGTATTATTTTATTATTTTACTGTATACATCGTATTTTCGTATGGCTGTGGACAAGCGAAGACAGTGTGGTGGTAACAGTGAAATGTGTCTATAGCTGGAAAAAAAAAATTCTGATGGGATAAAAGTTGAAAATTTAATATGGATTATATATAATCCAGGTACAGGTGTTATTTAAAACCCCAAAATTACACTCACATGAGTGTTAATACTGAAAATAGTAATACTAATACGAATTCAATAGTATTGAAAATAGTATCAGGAAATCCTAGCAGGGAAAAAAATATATACATGTAACCTCATTCCACTGTTGATCAAATCACATATTATGTATGTGTGTGTCTGTGTGTGTGTGTATATATATATATATATATATATATATATTTTTTTTCATTTGTCCAGAATGTTATTGGGGGTTTGGCTGTGCTCAGCTTTGTGAACCATTCTGAGTAAACTATACAGTATATACAAACTGTAACCTAACCAAACAGTTGAATTATCATCGCCTGCAGACATTTTCCCACATGTTCTGTCACGAAAGTTCTGTAGTGGATAGTAACTTCCAGCTCTGCGGCAGGCATCCCAGGCTCAGGCACACAGAGGCCTGGCAGGCAGACGCTGGCCAGCGAGGCTGTGCTGGGCCTGTTTACTGCTTGTAGCCTCAGCCATTAAATTAAAAAACATTACATTAAAATAGAGCACTGCCTCCTCGTTTAATGCCACGTCATGTCTGGTTTTACAGTACATTTAACACTGTAGTCAAGCTCAATTAAACGAGAGCTAGCTGCTCTCTCGCCCAGATCAGCACTGTATCAGTAGGGGAGCAAAGAAGGTGATGCACAGGGATTTTTTAAAACTTCACATTACTGCAGTTTGGATGGAATCAGGCCAGGGGTGCCTGGAATTGTCTGGTATGAAGCAGTGTAGCAGCTTTTCAGGAATGTAGGCCACAGAACTCTGCTTGGTTATCCGCTGATTAATAAAATTCAGTATAATGAATCTACAGTGCATAACCACATGGAATCTTCCCCACAGAAGGAGATGACTTTAATTGTTCCATGATAGATGTACATTTGTAGATCTGGATTAGGTTACTGAGGTCCAACCAGGCTGAATCCTCCCCTCTCCTCTCCTTTCCTCTCCTCCCTCTCTCCTCTCCTCTCCTCTCCTCTCCTCTCATCTCTTCCCATCCCATCCCGTCCCATCCCAGTAATATTAATAAGAAGCTCTAATATTACATAAGCACTGTTCGTGTAAGGGAACGATATTGATCTTATCTTGTCCTCTGAAAGTAACAGTTTGTCTCTCCCACAATGACCCCAGAGATCAGCGAACCCGAGTTGCAAGCTCTCCTCTGCCACACGTTCCTGCAGGTCAGCCGCGTGTCCGTGCCTACAGCCGACCGTCGCTGACGCAACACCAACCACTCCTGGCATGTCGTGCATTCGCTTTGCACAAATCGGGTTTTGTTTGCGCAGGCTGAGTGGGCTTGAGTGCTGCTAAGCTCTTATCTGAGATCAGCCCAGGCACGCAGGTGGGCCACGGGGGCGGGGCCACTGCCTGTAGACACACCCCCTAAGACTGCTTCAGTGTCACATGTTCTTCTGTCACACTGGGGCCTGGTGCAGGTGTAGGTGGGAAATCTTCTAAAGTCGGCCTCTCGTGTGTAGATGTTGGACTCTCGTGTGTAGATGTTGGACTCTCGTGTGTAGATGTTTTCCTCTCGTGTGTAGATGTTTGCCTCTCGTGTGTAGATGTTGGACTCTCGTGTGTAGATGTTTGCCTCTCGTTTGTAGATGTTGGACTCTCGTGTGTAGATGTTGGACTCTCGTGTGTAGATGTTTTCCTCTCGTGTGTAGATGTTTTCCTCTCGTGTGTAGATGTTGGACTCTCGTGTGTAGATGTTTGCCTCTCGTGTGTAGATGTTGGACTCTCGTGTGTAGATGTTGGCCTCTCGTGTGTGGATGTTTTATGTGTAGATGTTTTGCCGTGTGTAGATGTTGGACTCTCGTGTGTAGATGTTTTCCTCTCGTGTGTAGATGTTTTCCTCTCGTGTGTAGATGTTTGCCTCTCGTGTGTAGATGTTTGCCTCTCGTGTGTAGATGTTTTCCTCTCGTGTGTAGATGTTTTCCTCTCGTGTGTAGATGTTTGCCTCTCGTGTGTAGATGTTTTCCTCTCGTGTGTAGATGTTTTCCTCTCGTGTGTAGATGTTTTCCTCTCATGTGTAGATGTTTGCCTCTCGTGTGTAGATGTTTGCCTCTCGTGTGTAGATGTTTGCCTCTCGTGTGTAGATGTTTGCCTCTCGTGTGTAGATGTTTGCCTCTCGTGTGTAGATGTTTTCCTCTCGTGTGTAGATGTTTTCCTCTCGTGTGTAGACGTTTGCCTTCTCGTGTGTAGACGTGTATGGTGTGGGTCTAGATGGATGTGGGCTCATGGCCATCACGTCTGCTCATCATGCCTGCTTGGCACCACGCCACATGCCTTTGATAAGGATTCAAAGTAGGTGATGTGTCATTTGTGGAGATTGGATTTGTTTGTTGGTTATGTGAATAATGTGTGTGTGTGTGTGTGTGTGTGTGTGTGTGTGTGTGTGTGTGTGTTTATGCTCAGGCAGAGCTGGGTGCTCGAGAACACATGCTGTGCTGGGATTGTAAGGACCCCATGGGCTGTTCCACACACTGACACACTGGAGTGAGTACAGAAGCTGAAGTGAATGCGGTAGGACACACACACTCACACACACTCACACACACAATCTCACATGCAGGCACACACATCTGTGAGGCATTCAATCTCTTTGTCTTTGACAGCTGTTATGGTTATACTGTTCCTGTCCACTGATATCTTAAGACCCTCTAGCTTAACCCATAAATTAGAACAAACCAGATTACTGTACATTAAAATTTCTCAACATGGAGCAGCTGTTTAATGAGCAGTTTGACCTGCAAAGTGCAATTCTGCTAATGGAGTATACTCATGTTTATTATGAATGCGTGTATTTCACTTCCCCTGAGGCAGCGTGATTTTGTTTTAATGAGAGTGACACAGCAGTGCACAGCTACATCTACTGTCAAAATCAAGCTCGCTGGAGCGCTAACCGTGTCGCCCTGCCACTGTGAGTCCTGATTGGTGTAGCAGAGGGACAAGTCTGCCTGGCAACAGAGCTATTGTTTACTAAACTACGCTGTGTACTCAAAACTAGGAGTCTAAAGCTGCACTCTCACAAAACGCTTCCAGTAAAATACAGTCAACCTCTTCCTGTGTCACCATTTATGATTTGCCAATACTGTATAGAGGAATCACAGCACAGAAACACCCACCTACTCACCCACCTCACAGACACACACTCTCTGTGGTCCTGAAATGATCTTGGGAGTCCCATCTAGCCGTGTGTTCATTTGTGAGCTCTTGTATGAGAGTTTCTACATTTAGCATTAACATTAGATGTTCGGACCGTTGTTAGGCACATGTTCAGACAAAACCCAAACCATGCATGCATAAAAAACGTTACTTTCTGTCAGAGCAACCCAAATATCATGCAAACAGTTCGTAGTTTTCATATTCATGAGCTGTACACCATGCTTCCTATGATGTGAAGACACAGGAAGGTTCTTTGGTAACATTTGGTTTTCAGTTTAGATCCTTCAGTGTCATTTCATCAATGATCTGATAATAGCATGATAGAACTTTTATTAATTTAGTTTAGACTGTATTTCCAGTCCATAGTGACATTGCTTCAACATTGCTTCCAGGTCTCTGTTAGTTTATGAACTGATATTATATCAGAATTTTCCCCTGGGAAGACCATGTTGCTTGCAAAATAGTGCGGTGTGGTTTAAGTAGTCAAATAATTAAGTTTGTTCAATAATCTCTGGCAGCAAATAATTTCAGTGCGCTCGTATCTTTTCCTCCTCTCTTCCGGCTGGGTGTCAATTGGTTGTGGTGAGCGAATCTCAAGACTGCCCCCTGCTGTCTGAGTGTGTGGGCTTTCAGGATGCACTGTGGGAAGCGGAACTGGTGGTTCTCCACCTCTGTGAGTGTGAGGTAGCCCCGCCTCTTTGAGCGCCTACTACATCCGAGGTGCTCACTGATTCTTTTGATGGCATATTAGTGCAGGCTAACCATGAGGTTAACAAACATGCATACAGTATGTCATTACACAAGGCTTTCTTGTTGAAATGCCGTCTCTCTGAATGTGGTAAAACAGCAGTTTACACACTGTTGCTGTTTCTGTTCTTGGTATTCAAAGTTTTCTCTGAGGCTTTATGGCTTTATAAATATTTCAGTCTGTATCCTTCTGCGTTCCGTTGTTTCCTATGATGACGAGAAGGGTCAAATGATTTTCAGAATTGTTCATGTCTCAGCTGTGCTTCTTTGCGCATTGCTTGCTGGCTTGTTCCAGAAGTGCATCGAGTTACGTCTCAGGCCAGGAATAGAATTTAAGGTTGTAATCTGTAAGACCCTTTCAGTAATGACTGTGACAGGCATGACAGATTTGCAGCTGCATCATCAGAGGCAGCGGTGACAGTGGTGTTGCCGTAGCCTGTAACACCTAGCAGCATGTGTTTACCATTTGACCCTGTCTGACGGTTATAAGCAAATCTTGGGGGAAAGTATGACTAGAATTTGAAGTTCAGAAGCTTATGATGACTTTCAGCGAACCATCTGTTAACTCATAACTCAGATAAATTCATTTGAGATAGTTTTTTTTTTCTGGTTGCCTTCACTACCCACCTGCTGTTTAAAGATCTGGCTCTATCAATTATAACTTATGGAAATAACCCTTTAAGGGCTCTGTTACTCCAGACGTGAAGGGTGTGTGTGTGTGTGTGCGTGTGTGTGCCTGGGCATGTGTGTACGCCTCAGTTACTGTGTTAGGACAGCGGTGCTATTCTTGGCTGGCTGAGGGAAGCCTTGGCTCTCCGCTGCATGGGAAAAGTGTTCTTGGCAGGGGGAGCAGTGGCATTCCATTGTGCCTCACTCTTTCACTCCCTCACCACTGAAAGCTATGTGGCCACTCCGTGCTCTCGGTGAAGGGCTTTCTAGAGACAGACAGACTGAGTGAGTGAGTGAGTGAGTGAGTGAGTGAGCGAGTGATTGTGTGAGTGATTGTGTGAGTGATTGAGTGAGTGATTGAGTGAGTGACAGAGAGAGAGAGAGAGAGAGCAACATTGTGTAACCCCACACAATCAATGTGTGGCAGCACTCTCCGTAACACAGGGACACAGTCACACACACACACACACACACACACACACACACACACACACACACACACACACACACACACACACTTCACCAGGCCATACAGCAGGCACCTGCTGGGGTTCCAGTATTCTCCTACAGCAGAACGCCAACTCAGGGTTCCAGTGTTGCCCCCACACTCCCCAACCCTGGCAGCGCAGACGCCCCACAAAGCCTCCTCCTCCCACATCGCCCCCGTTCACAGCAGCCGCTGGTAAGCCACTGGTTCTGGAGGCTTGGAGAAAGGACGGAGGAAGTGACTCTGCCAATGTGTTGAGCTATTTGCTGTCAGAGAAATTCAAAGAAAGAAAGACAGGCCAGAAGCCACGACCTCTGCGCTGAGAACTGCTTCCTGTTACAAGGCTACAACAGGACAGCTGTAACGTAGCCACAGAATTGTTGCTAGTTCAGCCATTATATTACTAACTTGTACCCGCATTGAAAAAACGCACCATTCCTGAATCAACTGTGTAACTGCATATGTTTATGCAGATTTCCTGCACTGGCATCTCTGATGCTATTTTAACATCTTCATTTCATCCCTTCTATTGTCAAACCCACAGCTTGGAGTACATGTTCCTCAGAAAGGAAAGAGCTCTGATTCATCCCTGAGTGTTTCTGGAGCCACAGCCCTCTGCTTCCCCTGTGGAAAGGACCACCCAGCACACATCAGAGCTGGAATTTCCTCTGAAGTCTGTTGCAGACCTGGCGAGCCGATACAGACCTGGCGAGCCGATGCAGACCTGGCGAGCCGATGCAGACCTGGCGAGCCACTCTAGCTTGCCTAGTCGTGTGGCATTAGACTCTTGGCTGTGCTCTACATGAGCCACCTCACATCTGGCCGTTCCAAAAGAAATACTAAACCTTAATAGACTTTGATGCTCGCCATCCGATTGCTGTAGGCGCATTCAGGTTACGTTCAGGTCGTGAGATTAGGTAGTTTTACAATTAGGAACGATTACAAATAGCTGCAGCTTTTGAGTTACATGTGTTCAATACATAAAAGGAACTAGAAAGTGATTTCAGCTTGAAGAAGCCGAGAGACACCACTTCCTCTTCTTGCGTAGGTGGATTGAAATCCCGAGGACACAAAAGCCGTGCAGCATTTACACGAGTCGGACCTCGCCGTCTCACGAAGCGGGTCGGGTTTCGGTCAACGGCAGGCCAACTTTGTGCCATCATTGGATCTTGAGCTCTGATGATTTTGGTTAGTTCTCAGAAAACCAATTAAGCGCTATATTATCCCTGCAAATATTGAGTGTGTGTGAGGGGACGGGCAGTGTGTGTATGTGGAAGGTGACACACTGCCCTTCAGCACAGCCAGGGTCAGAGGTGCCATGTGCTGAGCAACACACACCCACACACACGTCTCACATTACACACTAGTATACACACTCTTTGTTATTTAGTCTTTGTTATCGAGTCTCTCTCCCGCATTGCAAGACTGGCCAGGAGAAGAGAAAAGGAATCTACGAGTTTAGCGTGTATTTACATTTTGTTCACTAAATCAAAAGAAATGCAGTGCTAAGAGACAGTGTTATATTTTTCTGAGGGACTCTTCCGACGTGTCAAAAGATGTATTTCAGTTTGAACAAGAGTCTTCATGAAATGACATTGTACGCGATAAGGTCAGCTGTGTACAGTCAACAACTCCATAGTGGCGTGACATTTAAAAGAGATTCCATGGCTGGCCACCACCAACCTAGGGCAGGAAAGGCTCTTCATATGTAACTGTAGTCAGTGGTTTGACTAATGTATTGTGTATCAGAACAGTGTGAATAACGCGTCTTTCAACCATGTTTTTTAGAAACAGCAGAAGCTTCTGTATAACACAACAAAACATTCATGTGATTTGGCATGTCGAACACAACCTTCAGACCCCTATGATTTTAATCGAGCACTTTGATATCAATCACAACCTAGTTAGCAATTTGTGGCTTTTAGTGTGGTAGAGAGCAGACCAGTCCTCTGTCACTGTATTTACTATATTTCTCTCCCTCTCTCTCTCTCTTCCTCTGTCTCTCCCTCTTTCTCACTCTGCCTGGTCATATGGTTCTCATGCTATCAGGTTTCAGGAGTGTCTGGTGGGATACGTAGGCTGAGGGAAGCAGGGCAGCTCTGCTACTCCCAGTGGCCACAACACAAGGAGTTTATTAGCTCAGTCTTATCTAAATGTTTGACTTGCCATGAATGAGTGATCATGACGTATCATGACCTATGAAAGAAGAGGTTCCCAGAAAGCCACGTAAGTCTCACTCTTAGATTACCAGGCATGGTGCATTGGGAAGATGGCACGTAATCTTCACTCTTAGATTACCAGGAATGGTGCATTGGGAAGATGCCACGTAATCCTCACTCTTAGATTACCAGGCATGGTGCATTGGGAAGATGCCACGTAATCCTCACTCTTAGATTACCAGGCATGGTGCCCCAGGAAGGAGCCACATAATCCTCACTCTTAGATTACCAGGCATGGTGCCCCAGAAAGGAGCCACATAATCCTCATTCTTAGATTACCAGGCATGGTGCCCCAGGAAGATGCTACGTAATATTCATTCTTAGATTACCAGGCATGGTGCCTTGGGAAGATGCAGGCAGGCTCTTTATAGTGGAGTAAAAGAGAGTTTCCTGTTGCAGGACTGCTGAATTGTGCTGTAATGATCTACGTCATTTGGTGAAAGAGCAGAGAAAGAGGCGTCCTATCTTGTACAGATTTTATCTGATTGTGTATTGGACAATGCGCTTTAGTCAGGCTGGTGCGTCTCGTAGTGGACCATTGTGGCGCTCAGCGGTGTGCTTCACAGGCCCATGCTCCACCCGCTGCTCCACCCGCTGTTCTGTCTGGCCTGGTATGGCGCAGCCAGGCCAGAATGGTAGCAGACAAGGCCTCATGGAGCATCACGGCGCGGCCGTCCGCCAGCGCACAAAGCAGAGAGGAGCTTCCCCGCGGCCGGCATCCCCGCACCGCCCACAGCACAAAGGGGCAGCGCAGCAGGTGGGGGTGCGGGTGGATGGGGCAGGGCAGGGCGGGTGGATGATGCAGTGGGTGCGCTGGGATGCGTTGCTTACCACACACAGCCATCACACCGAATTGCGATTCCTGAATTTTGGGGCCAAATAATTGGGCTTTTTTGCCCCTGGTGGCGAGAGAGACGTGGAGTGAGTCTGTTTAGGGTGGGCAGGAGGGGGGAGACGGACGGGAGGGACGGGGGTGGCCGCGTGGATGCCCGATTAAAGGGCCGGGAGGAAGCAGTATTTAGCGCTGCTGCGTCCGGCGTCCAGCAGGAGGGAGGAGTCCAGCAGTTTCTGCCTGCGGTCCAGCCTGAGAAATCACTCAATGCTGTTCGTAGCTCCACGCGAAGGAGGAGAACCACATGGAAGTGACCTCTGGAGCCATCGGGGTGACCTCTGGAGCCCTGATTAACACACCACAGTGGCACAGAGATGCTTGGAGGCACCCGTGTACCAGCATGGCATTTGTTTAATCCAGCTGCTCAGGATTTGATCACTGGGTCTCTCCAACCTAGTTGTCTGTAAACCGTTAAGAAAGCTTAAAATCTAAACTCCTTATTTACTCCTGTTTTGATGGAGTTACATATCTAGGGTTCCTGAAGTTACACTGAGATTACGGGAGGATTACAGTTGGATTACAGACACCAGTTAAAAAAAGGGGAAACGGCATCAGATGCACAATCTAATTGCAGATCGTTTATGTGTGTGTGTGTGTAAAATAATGTGTTTGAAGTGTTCTTGAGTTGGCTGACTCCAGGGATGTCCCTCACTCTTGTAGTTACACCCTCACCCTTGACTCAGAGAGGGAGAGATAAGGGGGCTGAGAGAGAGAGGAGGGAGATAGATGTGGAAGAGAGTGAAAGAGCAGAGAGTGAGTGAAAATGGGCTGGAGAGTGAGGGTTGGAAGTGTCTGTGTGTGTGTGTGTGTGTGTGTGTGTGTGAGAGAGAGAGAGAGAGTGTGTGAGACAGGGTCATATCTTCAGGTTGCTGGTAGGCTGAGATTACTCCAGATCTCTCCTCTATCAATTTTCAACTTAGAGGAGAGAGCTTCAGGAATGCACAACACACACACACATTACACACACTCCCTCTCACCCAGGCACAAACATAGTACATTCCCACACAATGTTTTTCTTTTAATGAAGTACTCTGATGTTCAAGTGCTCACACAAGGGCAGTGTGGAAGGGCAAACTTGGAGCTAATCAGTGGCTGTACTCCTTGGCTGATCTTGGTGTGGGATTATTACTCTGTGCAATAAAGCCTCTAGGTGTGCAGACTGCCTCCATGCATGTTAGACACCTCCGGGTGTGCTGGACACCTCCAGGTCTGCTGGACTCCTCTGGGTGTGCTGGACTCCTCTGAGTGTGCTGGACACCTCCAGGTCTGCTGGACTCCTCCAGGTCTGCTGGACACCTCTGAGTGTGCTGGACACCTCCGGGTGTGCTGGACACCTCCAGGTCTGCTGGACTCCTCCAGGTCTGCTGGACTCCTCTGAGTGTGCTGGACACCTCCGGGTGTGCTGGACACCTCCAGGTCTGCTGGACTCCTCACAGTGTGCTGGACTCCTCTGAGTGTGCTGGACACCTCCAGGTCTGCTGGACTCCTCTGAGTGTGCTGGACACCTCCAGGTCTGCTGGACTCCTCTGGGTGTGCTGGACTCCTCACAGTGTGCTGGACTCCTCTAAGTGTGCTGGACACCTCCAGGTCTGCTGGACACCTCCAGGACTGCTGGACTCCTCTAAGTGTGCTGGACTCCTCTAAGTGTGCTGGACTCCTCTGGGTGTCCTGGACACCTCCAGGTCTGCTGGACTCCTCTGGGTGTGCTGGACTCCTCACAGTGTGCTGGACTCCTCTAAGTGTGCTGGACACCTCCAGGTCTGCTGGACACCTCCAGGTCTGCTGGACTCCTCTGGGTGTGCTGGACACCTGCAGACATGCTGGACACAGTTTGCACCATTCCAGTGCTCCTGCTCACCTTGTTAATGATCCAACGTTAATGATTTTAGAGCCAGACGTACCATGAAACACACATTTAATTGTCATGTCATGACATGAGAAATAAAGAGAGACAGAGACAGAAAGTTTGCGCGGTACCCCGGTCCAGACATTCTGCACTGAGGTTAGCAAATGTACAGAATATTATCTTAAAGGGGATTTACATCTATACCGTGTGGTTGATATGGGCATAACTGCACTTTTATACATTACGTAAACAGACACTCTCACCTGTCTCCTTGGTGACTTGTTATTGGAGTTGTTTGCATGCTTAGCAACAAGACTAAGGGACATGAGATGTGAAAGTGGTAGAAACTGAGAGAATGGTGTAGAGTAAGTGTGTGAGAGGGAGAAAAAGAGAGAGAGAGAGAGAGACTGAAAAGCAGAAAGACAGACGTCTGTCCTGTGTGTCTTGCAGCAGCAGGTGTGTATGGAGACCTTGTGTGAGTGCAGACTAGTGACCCGGGGAGGCAGCAGGGCCACAGCGTGCTACACTGTGTGTAGTGACCAGGGGAGACAGCAGGGCCACAGCATGCTACACTGTGTGTAGTGACCAGGGGAGGCAGCAGGCAGCAGGGCCACAGCGTGCTACACTGTGTGTAGTGACCAGGGGGAGGGCCTGGCGCGTGCTACACTGTGTGTAGTGACCAGGGGAGGCAGCAGGGCCACAGCGTGCTACACTTAGGTGGCAATGAGTCACACATGCTTCAGGGGTTTGGAGGGGTTTGTTTTGAGCACTGCGTTTCCACTGTGGCATCAGCAATCACAGCTACAGTGAGAAAATGACAGCGCTGCCTTCCCACTAGAGTTTTCAACTGTGTGCGAAATGAATTGTCTGGTGAAGAGGGAGGAGAACAAAGAACTGACAGGGAAAAGAGAGAGGAGTGGGAGACAGAGGGAGGGAGAGAGAGAGAGGGAGAGGAAGAAAGAAGGAGGGAGATGGAGAGGGAGAAAGGGAGGCAGGGAGGGAAAGTGTGAAATAGAGGGGGAGTGGGAAAGGGATATAAAGAAAGTGATGGGAAGAAAGCTACACTATAGGCTGAAGTGTTCTGAAGTGTCACTCTTCTGGTGTGTGTGTGTGTGTGTGTGTGTGTGTGTGTGTGTGTGAGTGTGTGAGACTAGCACAGCAGGCGCTCTCAGAGACTGGAGTTCTCTAACGGAGAGACATGAAGCACCTCTAAGACCTTGTCTGTTCTTAGCTGAGAGACACCAACAACAAACATTTTAGATCAGTATTAGAATTGAAAGGTGTCACTGCAACCAACACTTCAAGTTGTTTAAACTCCTTAACACTCCTCCACCTAGGGAATGATATAATGGGTCATTTTTGGTTATTAGGCTGTGTGTGGTCAAGAGAGAGAGAAAGAAGGTGATCTCTCTCTCTCTCTCTCTCTCTCTCTCTCTCTC
Source organism: Brachyhypopomus occidentalis (assembly GCA_020368025.1). Taxonomy (NCBI): domain Eukaryota; kingdom Metazoa; phylum Chordata; class Actinopteri; order Gymnotiformes; family Hypopomidae; genus Brachyhypopomus; species Brachyhypopomus occidentalis. The sequence continues at coordinate 3,477,477 of JAGXOD010000072.1, forward strand.
TCTCTCTCTCTCTCTCTCTCTCTCTCTCTCTCTCTCTCTCTCTCTCTCTCTCTCTCTCTCTCTCTCTCTCTCTCTCTCTCTCTCTCTCTCTGTTTTTCAGGCCAAACACACAACAACTAAATAAATCATCGCAAAGGTCCCTGAAAAAAACAGCATGGTTAATTGGTTGCCGTGGCAACAGACAAGCCTCCTCTAACCACTTGGTTTAGTGAGTTTGCAGTAGTGATGTAAACTCCTCTGCTTAAAGAGGGAGCTCCACGCTTTGCTTCTGCACGCACACACACACACACACACATTCCCGTGCTCCGCATGACTTTCCATGGCCGAGTCCTAAGGAAGGCGGGGTGTTGGGGGGGTGTTGGTGTTGGGCTGCCTGCTGCAAGTCGCGTATCGTCAGGCGCACTTCCGCTAGGCTGTTCCCTCACCTTCAGCACTGACACTAATGTAAGCATTTGGCTTTTATCAGCTGGGCAACAGTAGGCTGATGGCAGTCTTACTGAGGCAGACGCTTCCAGCTCTGGTGCTCTGGAGGACTAGTCTCAGTTTTTAATAACACCCTTTAATCTCCCTGCTGTGCTATCCTGGCTACAGCCACTGTGCTGAGATCAGTGTTATTGTAATGTGTGCTGCACACTCTCTCTCTCTCTCTCTCTCTCCGTTGGTCCGCCTGTCTGTGTCTTCTCTCTGAGGAGATGGCGATGCTGTCCCTTCTAACTTTGCGTGACACACTACTCACCGCAGCGGAGAACACATGTTTATTAAAAGTGCTCCGCTAACTAGGTCAATGAAACAAACCACAGCCTGTAGCTATGGAACTGAGGCAGGGTTGTCGCTACTCCCCCCTAGTGGCGAACAGATGAAAGTGCAATTTCTTCTGTAGTATTTGAAGCGACCGATGTGAGGATGGGCTGCCTTATGTTTTATGTGGGTGGAGGTTTTGAGAGCAGAGGCTGCTTGCATCAGGAATTAACCTCAGCTTCCCTCAGTACTCTGCTGTATGCTCAAACCTGGGTTTAGACACGTGGCAGTGTGCGACACTACCTGCTGCCCTCAGCATTGATCTGCGGGCTTTATTTCACCGTGTCATTGCTCAACTATGTATAAAGCAAAAAGTAATAAGACCCTGGAACAGGAGTGTTCTGCTTTCCTGTGAGTGTGTGTGTGTGTGTGTGGGGGGGGGTCTGTCTTTATCATTCTCTTGTTAACTCTCTTCCACTCTTTATCTTGTGTGTCTCTTGGTCTCTCACCTGCCTCCACATACCGGTTTGCTTACTACCCTGTCCCCTCCTGTCCCTCAGGTCTCCGTCTGTGTCCTCCCCTCCGTCTCCTGCGGTCCTTCCTTCTTTCTCTCGCTCTTCCTCGCTCTCCTTGTGAGTGTAGTCTGGGCACAATGCCAGCTGGCGTGTGTGTTTTCTGAATGAATACCTGATGAAGTTGATGGAGGGCAGTGAGTCAAGGCATGGGAGGAACAGTGTGTGTGTGTGTGTGTGTGGACAGCTGATGGACCAGCAAGGCCCTTGCATAACGTACGTGGAAGTACAGGCGGGCGGGCAGGACGCCAGCCCAGGGTGCCTTTGTGTGACACTCTGACCCTTGTTGAATGCAGCCTGCAAGCCCCTTGTACCGCTCTCAGCTGCAGCAGCCAGGGGAGACACAACGAGAGAGAGAGAGAGAGAGAGAGGGAGGGAGGGAGAGAGAGGGAGGGAGCGAGGGAGAGAAAGGGTGAGAGGAAGAGAGGGAGCAGCCAGCCTAGGGCAGAAGAGTTGGTGAAAAGACTGTGGTTGCCTCTGTGGACACTTTACAGAAAGCTATAAAAGGAGCCACAGGCTCTCTGGATACTGAGGTAAGCCTTGACCCACTTCTCCCAGCCCGTGTTCCCCCATCCCTGCTCGCGTGCACCGCGTGTGTGCGCTCTCGCTCTCTCTCGCTCTCTCTCTCTCGCACTTGCTCGCTCTCTATCTCCTGTTGCTCGCCGTGGTTAGCAGTCCTCAAGCGACTCTTACAACACATACGGCACAGAGCCTCCATTCGTCCTCGGTGGAGCAGCTCCTCCTGCGCTCGCGCTCACTAGCTCTCTTTTATTAACTGGCTGTGGGACTTTCTCTCTTCCTGCTGTGGTGCGAAAGTGCAAGTCATGCGGCCGCTCTGAAGCGCTCGTCTCTCGCGAGCGCTCTCGTGCTCACTTGCACACTTTTCCTCTCCTGCTCGTCCTTCGCGCCCCGCCTGCTGCTCCTGCTCCTCTCTTTCTCTGGTGGTGGATTTTGTTGGGAACTGGCACTCGCTCGGACTGACTGGAAACCCGGGGAGAGCCTTGATTGTGTGCTAAGTCTGGGCCCACCTCTTAAAGTGACAGCGCCTCGATTTAAAAGCAACGGTGCGTTTGGTGTGGTAACTGTTTCTTGTTGTAATTATGCATCATGCATGTTAAAATGCTTTAATATGATTTAATAAGACATCAGTAAGCTTGCAGTATGTACTCACTGGTGCTTACTCACTATAAGATATTTTTTTGACCCGCAGGGACAAACCCGCATGGATCAGGAAACATTGCACTTGTGTTTTGTCTTGATAACGAGATGTTTTGGTACAGTCAGCCCAAATGAGTGCAGTATGTAGTTTAGAAGATTCGGAGCTTCAAATATTGTTGCATTCTCTGTGTCATTCATGCTGGTAATGAACTGTGAGTGATGAACAGCAGTGATTCCTCAGTGCTGTTTTCTGCAGCTCAGGGACCTTGAGTTGAAATTCATAGTGTGCTGGTGCAGGACAATACGTTTAGATTTCAGGTCATCTGATACTCACTATGCTTTGTAGAGTGTGTGTGCTCAGCAAGATTCATCTAACAGACACCTCTCTCTTTCTCTCTCTCTCTCTCAGTCACACACACACACACTCACACACACACACACCACACATACTCACACACTCAAAGACTCACACTGTGCTCTCCATTTATAGTACTGTAGCAATGGCAGTGCAGTCCTAGGGGGCTTACAAGTATGTGCATGCATAATATAAACCTCTTTACTGCTCATCTTTTTCTGTGTGTGTCCTTGTTTGTATGCGTATGCATGTGTGTGTGCCCGTGTATGTGCTGAGTAGTGTTGCCTGTAATGTAGGTCAGTAGAGGGTGCTTTCCTCCCTCCCTTTTGGCTCCGACACTGTGTGTGTGTGTGTGTGTGTGCGTGTGTGCGCGCACACTATCTCTTCGCTGGGAGGCCAGACCGAGCAGGGTTTCAGACCCCTTCCTCTTAATCCAGAGGGATAAAGAGGGCGGCCGTAACAGCAGAAGATTAGGAGCTTTCCCCGGGATCCCGCCGGAATGTAGCAGCACACTGAGGAGTTTGGGATTCTGTGAGTGTAAATGTGCAAAATTCCTGCTATTGGCAACCGCTTCATTAATCCTCACTGGCCTCTGGCACTTTCAGACATTCATTAAAAAATAGTGTGGGCGTCAGTCACTACACCAGAACATGCTCCTCTTCCCCCTTCCGTCTCCTGTCGGGGGACGCCCCAGGGAAACGTGCTCGGAGTTCTCCAGCCTGTCCCTGTGGGGGGGACGCGTTTAGCTGTTTGATCAAGTCCTTTCAAAGACGTCCTGTAAAGAGTCATCAGGACACGGTTATTCAGTGCCCTAAATGCATGTACTGCCCTCACCCTAAAGGGGCATCTTTAACTGCATGTCTTTAACTGCATGTCTTTAATTGCATGTCTTTTCATCACAGCTTGAAGCAATGTCTTATTCAAGGGGGCAATTACAGGACGCTAGCACGAGTGGGAATATTCATTCCTCTGGTGTGTATGAAAGCACAGCTCACGCCTCTGGTGTTGCGATGTGTTTAGGAATCATTTTGTTATTCAGAAGGTGGTTGAATGTTCTGAATGTTCTGAGAAGTAAGGTCTTTCATGTTTGTGTCAAGTGCGCAGGGGCTTAAGGACACAGCTCAACGTTTTCCGTCGACTTCTTTCTTTATCTCTGCACCCTGTGTTTGTGTTGTAACTGTCGCAACACACACACTCACACTGAAGAGAAGTAGTGAACTCTTGTCCTATTGTGAGCTCATGAACTCTTGTCCTATTGTGAGCTCATGAACTCTTGTGAGCGCTTGGACTCTTATTTATCGTTGTCTCTTATAAGTGTTGTTGTCTGGGTCTGTAAGTCATATGTTTCTACTTGTTAATAAATACTGTATATTCCTCTCACAAGTGGCCAAAAACATTTTTGCTTTGTGCAAACAAAATTTTATTCATGTCATAGTAAGTCTTAAGTAGTGGTTCTTAATTACAGGCTCTGGAGAAGCTATTGTACCTTACATAACTAACTCCAACTCAAATATTTAAATTCGCCACTGCAGTGGGTTACTGTGCCAACAAAAGAAAATTGTCATCAGGAACGGCCTGATTTTGTACCAGCACGATTATGGTAATTTATTCATCAGGGTGCTTGATCGCCTTTGTTGCGCATAGCACTGTTGAATAAGGCCGAGGAGGACATGATGTGGACACCATGGAGAAGAAGAGAGCAAATAGTTTACCCAGAAAGCCCAATGGTGAGGGACCTTCTCACGTGGCCCTGTCCCACTGCGGAGGGCTGAAGGAGCCAGATAAGCCCACAGACTGATCAACTGGGCGTATATGTAGATTTGTGCACATTAAGCACATTTCTACTTTTTCAGTCTTATGAGATGTTTTCTAACGTTTTAGAAATGATTGGTTTGTCCTTATACTCCACCATGCTATACTAGTGTTTTATTATTTTTGTCGTTGTTGCTGCTGTTGTTGTTATATTTTTTAAAGAATGCTTTGTGTCTGCGTTAAAGAAGATGGCTCTCTGATGGAAGTTTGTGTCAATCAAAATCGAATGGATCATAGCTTTCCTTTAAATGTAAAAGTAAATATCATCTTGCACAAGAGAAAATCAAGAGAATTAGCCTGGATGATGTCTCGCAGGATGAAGTGTACCACACAAGCGTCATGTATCCACATTTCTGAGTTTTGTTTTGGTTATAATTCATGCAGTTTTG